>JASDDO010000026.1:235480653-236680653 GCA_030015575.1 Agapanthus africanus
GATGATACATACAAGATGGGTATATGAGACTTATACCATGCTAGGGTTAAATTAGGGTTTTGATTATTTCTTAAGTTACTACAAAAGAGCAAAATACTTGGTCAAAGTTTTCAAGCTTGGAGAAGCTTGTAGAACTTTGTCAATGTCAACTCTTTTGTCATTCCTTAGGATATTTTTCCTTGACCCAACTTTTAACCATAGCCTTAGGTTTATTCTCTACATGAGTTAAGCATGATGGTTTTAACTCATCCATGGTTGCAATAATTCATTCGTATGAATAATTGATGAGATATTTTCTTCATCTTCTTCTTCTTCATCAAAAGCTTCTAGCTTCAATGGAGTTTTGAGAAAAAGTGTGAGAAAATGAAATCTAAAGTGAGCCCACTTCCTACTTCATCATCCTCTTATGCTTGTCATTTAGTAGTGTGTGTTTGCTTCACTAATTATATGATTAGTGAAGAAATAGCTTGGGTTAGTGTCTCCTCGACGTAGATCATCTTCGGCCTCGAAGACATCAAAGCAAGCACGTTCGTTTCTTCAAGGGATCCTCTCTAGAGTCCGGAGTTTCAAATCGCAGCGAAGGGTACTACTACATGGAGCTATTTAAAGTGAAGGACCGGTCTACAAAGGTTGTATTCCTTGCTCACTATAACTTGCAAAGTGTTTGCATATGTTTTCCGTATTATTTCTAGTAAACGATCTATGTTCATGGACGATGCCTCCCGAAACCTTGCTGCCGTTGTAGACAACCCAACACTTATCTGAAATGACGGAGGGCTACGACAGGTTTTTATGCAAACCTTTTGCGTAATGAACTTAATATCGTTGTAGAATCGAGTGATTTTGAAAAAGAGTGTTTTTTAGGCTTTTACTAGTTTTGCTAAAGAGGTCACTCCCGGTGAAGGCGTCTCGGCTCTTTCCTTATCGAATAAGGTGCAGGATATCTCACAAATACCACTATGCAAAGCAAAAACTATAGAAGCAATCAAAAGAAAAACCGAGTGGGTTGTAGCATCTGTCAGTTTCGCTAAAGTGGTCACGCCCGGTGAACGGATCTCGGCTCTTTCCTTATCAAATAAGGTGCTGGATATTCTACAAGGAATACCGCTATGCAAAGCAAGAACTTGAGCTACTAGTTTTTAAAACAAGTTTCTACAACATCTTTAGGTTTCTTTTATTTCATTAATCTCATTAATGAAGTCCCATCAATTATGCTTCCTAAGCATCACATAAGAAATGAAAGCGTCAATATTTACTATATATCATCATATATATAATATAAGCATTCGTCTCAGAATATCAAGTGATCACATCACAGAATATCAGCAGCAGAAGAACACATATGAAATATTGGATATACTTGGAATTCAGTGTTTTAAATTAAGCCAGTATAAAACATGGATTCTACGGTCGCGATGAATAGCCAAACCCACATCCCAAGACCCCTACGAGAGCGGCCAGCAACCCTCCAAAATATCAGTAGTTTCTCAAACCATTATGAGCCATACATCGGCATGACTTATCATGTTACTGGGGTCTGACAATACCACCCCTAGACTTGATATGCGGCATATCAGACGAAGAGACCGGATTGTATGGTAATTGTTACTTATAGGCTTCATGGGAGTTTGGACAAGCTTGCTTGTTGATCTTCTATTCGCTCAATACCTGGGTAGCCGTTACGTCCAGCTAATACCGCTGACGGCTCGTAGGTAACTAATGTGATCATTACCTACTGCTGGCGTATTGATGAGTGTTTAGAGTCTCACACAGAGGTTTCCTTGTTCAAGCAAAACGAAGTAGGGCACATACGCTGATATGTGTGGGGGCCGGATTAAATACGAGTATGTGATACTGTATTCTAATCTGGCGGTTATTTGATACTGGTTAGGTTATTATGATATAACCGGATTATTGAATCAAGTGTTGATTTAATAATATGATATATATTTATATTTGATATAATTATATTAACTAATATTATAGCTCACTGATTATTTTCTTTTCTTTATATATATATATATGTATATGTATATATATATATGTATATGTATATATATATATATGTATATATATATATATATGATATATATGTATATATATAATGAAGCATGGTATGGATTTTCTATTTTTAGAAATAGAAAAGTAAGGTGGAAAATGGGAGATATTTGTGGAATGGGCAAGCGTGGCTTTATCCTTTATTTTATAAATTTGCTTGCACTATTGAAGCATGGTGCATTATATGTATTGCATTTTTATTCATGCTCCAATAAGTGAGCAAACACATAGAAGCCATTCTTGACTTGGTTCATTTTGCCTTAGCCATTTCTTGAGCTCATTTGCTAAGCTCTTTCTATCTTCTTCTTGCTCCCTCTCCAAGCCCTACCCTCACATGCGATGTGAATCAAATGGTTTTGGACAAATTCTAGTGAGCTTAGAACCCCTACTTCACCATCCTAGTTTAGATTGCACTTTAAACTAGAATGTTTGCTTCACTAAAGAGAGATTAGTGAAGAGGTAGCTTGAATTAGAGAAACTTCGGGTAGATCATCTTCGACATGAAGATCGCGAAGCAAGTTCGTGTTATTCTTCAAGTGGAGCCTAGAGGAGTCGTAGGGACCACTACTTGGAGCTTTAGAAGAGAAGAACACGGTCTTCAAAGGTTGTTTCCTCCATCTCTTAGTGTAAAGTTTATGATATCATAGCTTAAACCCTAATCATCTAGTCAAGATTCTAGGTTAGTCTAGCTTAGCACACTAAATTTTAAAAATAGCATGCTAGATGTTTGTGAAAACCCAGTGGTGGTAATAGGGTAGACTTTCATGGTATCAGAGCCAAGCTAAAAGATTAGATGATATTATTTCAATCAAGAAACCGAAACAACTCCTAAACTGTAACCCAAAAACCATAGTTTCTGTCGAATTTTTAAGGTCTCTAAAATTTTTTTAAACTAATACAGAATGTTACATGTGATGTAACTAGAACACCAGAAAAATTCGAAGCCAAAACTCCAAAAATGACCCGGAGAGAATGGCATTTTGGCCGGCCTGGCCGGTCCCACTTCATCTGTTTGGCCTCGAGTTTGTTTTGGTGTTCTGATGTGGTGGTTTTAGGGTTTCAGGTCATGTTTGTTTAGCCCAGTTTGCAAGTAATTGTAACTTTTCTATTAGGGCTATTCGGAGTGTTTCGTAGTCATGTTTTAACATCGTTTCGAGTTTAAGTATCGATATGTGATAAAATATATGGAATCCACATTTAATTAGTTTTGTGAAAACTAGTTAGCTAATTGTAAATCTAGCATTTTTGACTATGTTGATCGGTTGCCATAGAGTTTTGATTCGAATCAAAACTCCGTCGCAATCTCGTATAGTATGCGAATACTTGCGGGATAACTTTGCTAGATAGCCACGCCCCATAACCCTGACCAAGTGACTGTAGGAGAACCCCGTTGCCAAAAGATCCACTCGGGTGCTCGCGGCTACGGTATTCCGCCTAAGTGCACTTCGTCGACGGCATCGGCGTGCGGCCATCTACTAAAGTTCCCGACGAGCGTTCGATCAAATAGTCGGGAATCTTGTTGAATTATACGACTAAGTTATTGAAAAGTGTTTTCGATTTGAGACTAAAATGCAAGGCTTATAGGTTAGGCATGAAATTCGGCATATGAGATATTCCCGGTTAATGATGTCTATGGAAATGCAGATTATAAATATTGTAGTTTTTCCATTTCTTTTCAGCGACCGTAAGTATAATATGGGGGGTATCCCGGATCTCATTGCTATATGTCAACGACGTTCGAGATACGCAAATTTACTTACGTTGATGACATGTGATGTTTATGTGTTGCTGTGATATGTTATATTGGATCGTCGTGATTGAATAGCCGGGGGGTTTTTTTTTTGCGTAAGATGAGAGTTTTTCTATTTTCATTCATGTAAAAGTTGTATGTAATATTCTTTTATTGGGACACTTCCAGGTTGAGGATGATGTCACCATTGATGTATATTATTTACTTTTTCGCATTAGGATAGACCCAAGGCGGGGAGCACAAGTAACCGGATTCTAGAGTCCAGTGGGAGACCGTCTCAAGGAGTCGAAACCGGGTCACCTAACTCTAGAATTGGCAGGGTTGCTTGCCGCTCTCGTAGGGGTCTAGGATGTGGGTTTGGCTATTCATCATGACCGTGGAATCCGTGTTTTTTCATTACTGGCCAAATTTAAAACACGGACGTCCTAGTATATCCAATATTTCATATATTGACTTCTGCTACTTGAGTTCTGTGATGTGATCATATAACTGCGTGAGACGAATGCTATATATATATGATATATATAATAAACGTTGCTTATGTTTTGCACCCGCGCTAGTCCAGCCCCCGCTCTGCCGTCAGTTAAGTAACCTAACGGTGCATGACGGGGTCCCGTGGCGAATGTGGATGGCATAAGCGTACGTTCTATTTTCATTTATTTTCTGTGATGTTTATAGAAATATAAATGATGGGACTTCATTAATGAGATTAATGGAAAGAAAAGAAACCTAAAGATGTTATAGAATCAAAATTTAAAAAAAAGGGTAGCTCTAGTTCTTGCTTTGTATAGTGGTATTCCTTGATGAATATCCAGCACCTCATTCGATGAGGAAAGAGCCGAGATCCCTTCACCGGGAGTGATCTCTTTAGCAAAACTAGCAAATGCTACAACCCACTCGGTTTTGTTTTGATAGCTTCTATAGTTCTTGCTTTGCATAGCGGTATTCCTTGATGAATATCCAGCACCTCATTCGATGAGGAAAGAGCCGAGATCCCTTCACCGGGAGTGACCTCTTTAGCAAATGCTAGAAAAACCACCCCTTTTCAAATCACTAAATTCTACAACGATATCAAGTTCATTACGTTAAAGGTTTTTCTTCAAAACCAGTCGTAGCCCTTCGTCATTTCAGATAAGTGCTATTTAGTACTCCTGCTACGTTTGTAGACGCAGTGTACGGTAGCTGATTAGTGCTTATCTGCTGCATGTGATGCGATTGGATTAGGATAGTCGTATGGCTTTTTTGACCTTAGCCAAGTGTCGTACGGATGAGTTTAATTCAATCACGAAATGACGGGTCAAACTTAGCTAGCGCTTATGATTTGTTGACCATAGCCAAGGTCATAAGTCGCTAGGGGTAAAAACAAATATTGGGTATTTCAAGTGTTGAAATTTGCAATGAGATTGCATACCTTCCGTGAGATAGTTGGATCCCGATACCCACTGCGAGCAAGAGTTACTCCTGTGAGAGTTTTTCACTTCACAATTAGCTGATCCAATAGGTGTCTAAGAAAGGTGTTAACGGGGTTATGCCCCTGCGGAAACGAGGTTATTTAATTAGTTCCATGCGAAAGCATGGGGATACTCCCTCGGAGTATCAATACCTGCCTGGCTGACCGATTGGCGAACTTGTAGGGTGTAATTAATCCCAGCTAATCTTACCTTTTATGGTTTGAAGAAAGATTTGATAAAAACAGTGGGAGCCATCCTGATTAGATAAGATAATAACCAATCTAATTTTGCAAAGAGCGCACGCTAAAGCGTTTCCTTCTCTCTCTTCAGGTAGCGACCAATGACACGCCTTAATCAAGATAATAATATGGATGTATTGACCGAACCTGCTTATTATACTAAGCTGGGGAACGTTGGTTCCGCTTTTTCTTATGATTGTCATAATTCTGAGCTAGAAATAGGGGAATATCAGGATTCCTATGCAACCCGAACGAAGAAAAAGCATGTTGATGCATCTTCTTCGGGTGTGTTCGTTACCGAGAACTTTTTCTCAGTTTACCTTACGTCCTGAGTATTGGATACCGGATCAGGATCCCACGTATATAACTTGTTACACGGGTTAAGGAGAGGTAGAGAACTGAGAAATGGTTATATGTCTCTAAAAGTATGGAATAGAGCAATTGTTGTAGCCAAAACAGTAGACGAATATCACCTAGTATTACCAAATGGTAATACATTGATTCTGAACGACTGTTATTGCGTACCAAAAATGATGTGCAATATTATATCGGTTTGTTTATTACATAAGGAAGGATATAACTTTGCATTAGAGGATAATGTTATGAACATTTTCCTAAATCAAGTGTTGATTGGGTTTGGTATGCTATGTAACGGTATATACGTTCTAAATCAGACTACAGTTCTAAACATACAGAACACACACAAGAGGAAAAGTTCAGAATTGAATGAAGCCTTCTTGTGGTATTGTAGACTAGGTCATATCAATGCGACAAGACTAGCTAAGTTGCATAAAAATGGATATTTGAATCCGTTCGAATTTACATCTTATGAAACTTGCGAGTCATGTCTCAAAGGCAAGATGACCAAAACTCCGTTTACTGGACACGGAGAAAGAGCTATGGAACTCTTGGGACTGATACATAGTAATGCATGCGGTCCAATGTCTACACATGCTAGGAATGGTTTCTCGTACTTCATTACATTCACCGATGATCTCTCAAGATACAGACATGTGTTCCTGATGAAACACAAATCTGAATATTTTGAGAAATTCAAGGAATATAAGAACGAAGTAGAGAACCGGACGGGTAAAAGTATTAAAATCCTTCGATCTGATCAGGGAAGAGAATACTTAAGCACGGAGTTCCGAGACTATTTAAAAGAGAATGAGATTCTCTCTCGGCTTACTCTTCCATATACACCACAGCAAAACGGAGTATCGGAGTGGAGGAATCATACCCTATTAGATATGGTGTGCTCTATGATGAGTATTGTTGAATTAAGTATTTCCTTTTGGGGTTATACACTTGAGACAGCTGCATACCTATTGAATAGGGTTCCGACCAAATCCGTGCCTACAACTCCTTATGAGATATGGAATGGGAAGAGACTGTCTCTTAAACGAGTTAAGATATGGGGTTGTCCGGCCTATGTTAAAAAGCAAAATCCGGACAAGCTTAAGGCAAGGTCTATTTTGTGCAAGTTTGTGGGATATCCAAAGAATTCATATGGATATATCTTCTACCATACTGAGGAACAAAAAGTGTTTGTTTCTCAACATGCCACCGTTTTAGAAAAGGAATTTCTTATGAAAGAAATTAGTGGCAATGAGGTAGAATTGGAAGAAGTTCCAGCTACACAAATTGTTACTGACGATTTGGTAGAACCGGAGGATTCGATAGTCCCTGACGAACCTCAGCCTCTCCGCAGATCTAGTAGGTCCTCATCCACCTGAGAGATACTACGGTTTTCTCATAGACGATGGGAGCAAGGATTGCATCATGGAAGATGATGACCCAGCTAGTTTCGAGAAGGCCATCACAAGTGGAGACTCTGTGAAATGGCTGGATGCTATGCGATCTGAGATGGAATCCATGTACACCAACAAAGTATGGACTTTGGAAGTTGCTCCTAAAAGGGTAAAACTCGTTAGGAGCAAGTGTATCTTTAAGAAGAAACTTGGTGTAGATCAAAAGGTTGAGACCTTCCAAGCTAAACTTGTAGCAAAAGGTTTTCGTCAACGACCAGGTGTCGACTATGATGAAACATTTTCTCCAGTCGCTATGCTTAAGTCCATCAGGATTCTACTTGCCATTGCTGCATACCATGACTACGAAATATGGCAGATGGACGTCAAGACAGCTTTTCGAAATGGTGATTTAGAAGAGAGTGTGTACATGACACAGCCGGAGGGCTTCGTAGATACTGAGAGCGGCGGAAAGGTGTGCAAGCTTCTTAAATCCATCCACGAATTAAAGCAGGCATCGCGGAGCTGGAACATCTCTTTTGATGAAGCTATCAAAGAGTTTGACTTCATCAAAAATCTAAATGAACCGTGTATATACAAGAAGGTTGTAAAGAGTAAAGTTGTATTCCTCGTATTGTACGTGGGTGACACACTCTTGATAAGAAACGATGTTCCTATGCTACACTTGGTCAAGCTCTTCTTATCATAAAAGTTCTCCATGAAAGATCTAGGTGGTGCATCCTACATTCTGGGGATTAAGATCTATAGAGATAGATCTAAGCGGATGTTGAGATTGTCCCAATCCAGGTACATAGACACCATACTGAAGAGATTTGGTATGGAAGATTCTAAGCGTTGTAATTTACCTGCTTGTTCAAGAATCACTCTCTCCAAAGAAATGTCCCCCAAGACTGATTTGGAGAGGGCTCGCATGCAAGGGATACCCTATGCTTCGGCAGTCGAGTCTATCATGTATGTGATGTTATATACTAGACCGGATGTAGCTTACTCACTAGGTGTAGTAAGTAGGTATCAATCAGTTCCTGGGGAAAAACACTGGACAGCTGTGAAAAACATTCTTAAGTACTTGAGAAAGACTAAAGAAATGTTCTTGGTGTATGGTAATGGTGAACTCCAGGTGGAGTCCAATACCGATTCGAGCTTCCAGAGTGATAAGGACGACAGTAAGTCGGTCTCGGGTTTTGTCTTCACCCTCAATGGAGGGGCAGTATGTTGGAAGAGTTCCAAGCAAGATACCGTAGCAGACTCGACGATGGAGGCTGAATACATCACTGCCAAAGAGGCTGTCTAGATGAAAAAGTTCATAGCTGAACTTAGTGTGGTTTCATCCATTAAGCATCCAATACCTGTGTATTGTGATAACAATGGAGATGTGGCTTTGGCCAAGCAACCCCGGTCCTATCAACGATCCAGACATATTCTTAGGCAGTATCACCGGATCCGGGAGATAGTAGATCGACGGGAGATCAAGGTCAGGAGAGTTGACACAAAGGACAATGTAGCGGATCCACTCACGAAGGCCCTCCCCCAGACGCAGTTTGAGAGACTTTTTGGGATGTTGGGTATGAGATACTACAACAACTGGCCTTAGTACAAGTGGGAGATTGTTAGGAATATGTATGCCCTAGAGGCTATTATTGTATGATATAGTGGATACTTGGACATATATAGAGAGTACTTTCTTGCTCGACATGATAGTATGCTATCTGGTTGCTCTTTATCTTAACATGTACACTTGTATTATAATACTGTCTCTCTATTGCATGTTGATAAAGCCCTTAGGATGTTTGCTTGACTACCAGGACTATGATGCGGATCATATTACTGGGACTTTTGTAGTCCACAAGCACATCCTTTAATTGTTCCTAGTCGAAGGGATATCGAGACAGGGCATCGATATTCCGGAGTAGACTAGTGTGTACGTTTCTTGACCCTGTATGCGGCGATGGTTGATCCTATAACCATTGGTGTTTGACATCAAAGATTGTACATAGGTGCTCATTAGAGAATGGGTACATCGAATAGGACTCGCCGAGAACTCCTAGATGGTACCATACCTATCGTCGGATAACAATTCTATAGTAACATTAGTACAGGTTAGTCTGTAGACCCGAGATCGTCATAGTGTCTTGTGTGGTTCCTACTGTGCTTTGATTTCCTTCCTACCATGGCTCAAAGTAGTCGTGCAAACGGGTGGATTTTGGGTACAGTCCCGAGTCACATGGATGCAGTGAGCGATAGGAGGGGTTTCGTCTCTCCAGGTATTGGGAGTTGATGTTGCACTATGCTCAATTGTCTATAACAGCAAGTCCCTGGCCAGAGCTGATGAGATTTACTGGTAAGTGTTATCAGTAGTTTCTCGAACCGTTATGAGCCATACATCGGCATGACTTATCAAGTTTCCGGGATCTGACGATACCACCCCTAGACTTGATATGCGAAATATCAGATGAAGAGACCGGACTGTGCGGTAAGTATTGTTTATAGGCTTCATGGGAGTTTGGACAAGCTTGCTTGTTGATCTTCTATTCGCTCAATATCTGGGTAGCCGTTACGTCCAGCTAGTACTGCTGACGGCTTGTAAGTAACTGATGTGATCATTACCTACTGCTGGCGTATTGACGAGTCTTTAGAGTCCCACACAGAGGTTTCCTAGTTTAAGCGAAACGAAATAGAGCACATATGTTGATTTGTGCGGGGGCCTGATTAAATACGAGTATGCGATACCGTATTCTAATCTGGCGGTTATTTGATATCGGTTAGGTTATATGTGATATAACCGGATTATTGAATCAACTGTTGATTTGATAATATGATATACAGATAAATAATATTAGTCGGTTATATGTGATATAACCGGATTATTAAATCAAGTGTTGATTTAATAATATGATATATATTTATATGTGATATAATTATATTAACTAATATTATAGCTCACTAATTATTTTCTTTTCTTTATATATATATATATATATATATATATATATATTTGTTTATATATAATGAAGCATGGCATGGATTTTCTATTTTTAGAAATTAGAAAAGTGAGGTGGAATATAGGAGATATTTGTAGAATGGGCAAGCATGGCTTTATCCTTTATTTTATTCATTTGTTTGCACTATTGAAGCATGGTACATTATATGTATTGCAATTTTATTCATACTTCAATAAGTGAGAAAACACATAGAAGCCATTCTTGACTTGGTTCATTTTGCCTTTAGCCATTTCTTAAGCTCATTTGCTAAGCTCTCTCCATCTTTTTCTTTCTCCCTCTCCAAGCCCTAATCCTCACATGTGATGTGAATCATAGGGCTTTGGACAAATCCTAGTGAGCTTAGAACCCCTACTTCACCATCCTAGTTTAGATTAGCACTTTAAACTAGAGTGTTTGCTTCACTAAAGAGAGATTAGTGAAGAGGTATCTTGGATTAGAGAAACTTCGGGTGGATTATTTTCGACACGAAGATCGTGAAGCAAGTTTGTGTCATTCTTCAAGTGGAGCCTAGAGGAGTCGTAGGGACTACTCCCCGGAGATTTAGAAGAGAAGGACACGGTCTTCAAAGGTTGTTGCATCCATCTCTTAGTGTAAAGTTTATGATATCATAACTTAAACTCTAATCATCTGGTCAAGATTCTAGGTTAGTCTAGCTTAGCACCCCAAATTTTTAAAAATAGCATGCTAGATGCTTGTCAAAACCCAGTGGTGATGCTATGGTAAACTTTCAATATGTATGCACTAGAGGCCATTATTGTATATTATAGTGGATACTTGGACATATATATATAGGACTTTCTTGATCGACATGATAGTATGCTATCTGGTTGCTCTTTATCTTAACATGTACACTTGTTTTATTATTCTGTCTCTCTGATACATGTTAATAAAGCCCTTAGGATGTAGGTTTGACTACCGGGATTATGATGCAGATCATACTAGTAGGGCTTGTGTAGTCTGCAAGCACATCCTTTAACGGTTCCTATTCGAAAGAATATCGAGACAGGGCATCGATATTCCAGAGTAGACTAATGTGTACATTTCTTGACCCTGTATGGGGTGATGGTTGATCCCACAACCATTAGTGTTTAACATCAAAGATTGTGCACAGGTGCTCATTGGAGAATGGGTACACCGAACAGGACTTGCCGAGAACTCCTAGATAGTACCATACCTATCGTCAGATAGCAGTTCTCTGGTGACACTTGTACAGGTTAGTCTATAGACCCGAGATCATCATAATGACTTGTGTGGTTCTCACTATGCTTTGATTTCCTCCCTACCACGGCTCAAAAGAGTCGTGCAAACATGTGGATTTTAGGTACAGTCCCGAGTCACATGGAGGCAGTGAGCGATAGGAGGGGTTTCGTCTCTCCCGGTATTGGGAGTTGATATTGCGCTATGCTCGATTGGCTATAACAGCAAGTCCCTGGCCAGGGATGATGAGATTTCCTGGTAAGGGTTATCAGTAGTTTCTCGAAAGGTTATAGGCCACACATCTATTGGCTATAGTGCCCTCAAGTCAATTATTGAATCCCAGGCACGCGATTGTGATGATTGAGGGAGGACCTATATGGGTAGAACAGTCTTACTCAAAATGATAGTATGCTATCTGGTTTGTTTTTATCATCATGTACATGCATTATGTGGTATTACAGATCACTATTACATGTTGATAGAGCCCATAAGATTCTTGCTTGACTACCAGCATTATGATGGCGATCATATACGTGGGAGCTGGGTGGTCTATAAGCACATCCTTAAATTTCCCTAATCGTGGGAGTATCGAGACTGGGCATAAATACTCCAGAGTAGACTAGTGTATACTTATCGAGACCCGGACGAGGGGCGGTGGCCAGTCTCACAAGCCATTGGTGTCAGTTAGTCACCTAAGATAGTATACAGGTGTTCATTGGGTTATGAGTACACTAGACGGACTCACCGGGAACATGCTAGTTGGTGTTATACCTATTGTCAGATAGCAGTTCCTAGGTGACATAAGTACAGGTTAGTCTGTCGACCTAAGATTGTCCTGTGTCTCGTGTGAGTTCCCATTGTACTTTGATTACTACCCTACCACGGCTGAAAGGAGTCGTGCAAACAGCTTTTAGTTGGGTATAGTCCCGAGCCACATGGAGGCAGTGAGCGGATCGTCGGGGATTCATCTCTCCCGGTATTGAGGGTTGATGTTGCGTTGTGCACGGGTGGCCATCACCAGAAATCCTTAGACAAGGTGGACGAGAATTACTGATTTGGATCAGTAGTTTCTCAGTGGGTGATAGGCTTCATACCGACGCGTAATATCGCGTTATTAGGGGTCTGACTATATCCACCCCCTAAACTCGATATGTGATACTCTTAGAAGAACAGACCGGACTGTATGGAGATTGTCGCGGATAGGCTCAGTAGGGGTTTGGATGAGTTTGCTCGTCGGCCTTCCTTTCGCTCAATACCTGGGCAGCCGTTACGTACAGCTAGTGCCGCTGACGTGCTTGTGGTTAAACCCACTTCCAGCGTATTGACGAGTCTTTAGTGTCTTACACAGAGGGTTTCCCTGGTTCAAGCGAAATGATGTAGTAGCCGTATTGGATACGTGCAGGGTTCCGATCGATTGATTGTACTATATACCAGGACATTCGATCGGACAGTTGATAATAGTAACCGGCTCGTGTTTGAGCCGGATTATTAAATCAGGTAATGATTTAATAATTTACGTATATATATTTCGATATGTATATTCTAGTATTATGTTCTTTGTGTTATTCTATCTCTTCGGGTATTCGTATTTCTGTACGAATACAGGTATGTATATACTGTAGAATGTAATCCGTATTTTTTACAGATAACATTCTAGAAGGTGGACACATCATTTTTGGTTTGACCATTTAATTTAAATGGATAATGAGGTGGCAAAGATTTGATGAGGAGTATGGTGAGGACCATGCTTGCATAGTGTGCACAAATGAATTATTAATTCATTTGTGCATACTATTCAAGTTTGGGTTGCATTTTAAATTGGAAAAATATCTTTTACAAAACCATTCTTCTTGTGAGATTTTTTCCTCACTTGAAAGTTTTGCTGACTTGTTGGGAAAAAGAGATGGTTCATTTTTCATGAGCTCTCTTTCTCCTCGCCATTAGCTTCACTCTCCTTTTGCTTTCTTGAGTTTCCTCCACCTTCATCTTCCACCTCCTCTCAACCTTCTCATGTGTTGAGAATCATGAGAGGAGGTGAGATGAGATAGAAAAACACTTAGAACACTCACTACATTCTAGGCTTTCTAGATTAGCAACCTAGAATCCCTAGTTGCTTCACTTGCTTTCGATGTGGAGGTAGAGCCATGAGCTACATCTTTCGGGTGGATCATCTTCGACGGAGAAAGACCGGCGGCCAATTTTGTTCGAGCACGCCTCAAAGAGCTAAGGAAGTTGATAGAAGACCGAAGGACTTGGTTCATTCGGTATAACATTCTAACCTCGTAGTTTAGTTCCTTTAAGTTAGCTAGTATAGGTTTATGGTTTTGATCTTGGGGCAGGTTTTGTTTGCGCCAAAAATTTCAAACGCCGGTTTTTGTTCCGCATCGGTCACGGTAGATGGCCAGGGCGCCGGAAGAACCCAATATGGTATCAGAGCCACCTATAAACCAATACTAGCTAGTTTGCACAATGTTAGAATATCGATCGACCAAGTTTTCCGAATCAAAATTCCATTTTCACATGCTTGCTGTCGATTTTGACAAGTATTCAAAAAATCTTTCTGGGTATTTCTAAAATACATGCAAGAAATTCTAGGGCACCTCAAGAAATTTGGGCATGTGACCCCACAAAATGGCCGTGGAACCTCGGTATTTCATGCACATTTGCCACAGTTCCGTGGCGGATTTGTGGTCGTTGCGCTCAAAATTTCTTCAGGCACTCTCTGACATGGAAATTTGATTTTTGGGATGTTTAGTTTTGGCCCAGATTTGTTTGAGTGCTAGTTTGCATTTGGGGCCAATTACAGAAAAGTTTAGTCGATCAAAATTTTAAGTGTATGATTATCAGTGCATATGATGATATCTGCGACCGTGAAATCATTGAGCGGAACAACCCGACTAGTTCCTATATGTTCAACTAGACGGATTTGCGAACGTGATATTCACGTTGATGTTCTGTGTTGTGCTGATATTGAGGTTGGATTGTCGTGGTGGATAGCCAGTGGTGCAATGGTAGAAGTACAGTTCAAATTCATTTGTATATTCAGTATTGCGGGGCGAGCGTCCGACATGTGGACAGCCATCTCTGCCAGATTGTATATTCTTTTATTGGGGCACGACCGGGTTGAGGTCGATGTCACTGTTGTATATATTTTTCTTTTCTGTAATAAGATTACTCCACGGTGGAGTGCTCAAATAGCCGGGTTCTAGAGGGCAACGGGTCTGCATCTCATGGCATTGAGACGGAGGGGGCCTTGCTCTAGAATTAGCGGGCTATTCGCCACACTCGTAGGGGGTGTAAAATGACCCACGAAGGGGCGCTCAAGTTACCAGATCCCGTGAAGTGCTGGGTGGCCCATTCACTTTGTTGATTGGGGTTGCCTCGCTTCTTGGATTGGCGGGTAACTTGCCGCGCTCGTAGGGGTCCAGGTTTTCATTGCACGGGCTATCCACACGACCGGGAACGTCGGGTCTCATTTGCGGCTTAAATGAAACCCGAGGCTCCAAGATTATCCACCATTCTGTGTTGCTTGCTGAGATTTTGTGATGTTTCTTATATCATGCCTGGGACGAATGTTATATATATTTATATACACTAGTAGATGTTGTATATGTTTTGCACCCGCGCTAGTCCACCCCCGCCTCCCGCTCTGCCGTTAGTTAAGTAACCTAACGGTGCATGACGGGGCCCAGTGGCGAATGCGGATGGCATATACGTATATTTTATTTTCGTTCCTTTTTCTGGTGTGATTTGGATTAATTGATGGGACTGCATTAATTCTGATTAATGCAAGGAAAACAAACCTATATGATGTTGTTGGAACCAATTTTCAAAAACTGTTATTACAGGATGTTTCCTTTTGCTTTGCACAGTGGTATTCGGTTATGAATATCCAGCACCTCATTCGACGAGGCAAGAGCCGAGATCCCTTGATTGATGAATTTCCGGTGTGTAGTTGGAAAATTGTATAGAAATCACAACCAAAAATATTTGACCGCAATCAATAACGGTGTTGATTTGTAGCGCGTTAGTAAGTGCGGATCGTCCACAGGGAAAGTGTAATCGTTCGTATTTCGAATTAGATGAGTCGAAAATTTAGAGAAAAGAAAAAAAACAATTCATGATTTATAGAATTGAAGTTCAAGGACTAGTAAAATTTAGATCTAATAACTAGAAAACATTAAAATCAAGAATTGAGAATTTATGATTTCTAAACCAAATATCAAGATTCGAAGTGAGGCTCGTAGGAATCGATCGGATCTATAGATGTGATGAAATCTAATGATTACATACTCTTATCCATTAACGAATTGATACTAGATCGATGACGATTTATCGAGGTTTAAGGATCTTGCGAAGAAACTAGGGTTTCCTCATCTCATCCTTTGTCCTTTCGATGAATCTCATTCACAAGCTAGCTTCTAGTAAATCTACTGATCCATCGTTGATCTCTAGTTCCGAGCGAAACTAATCAAGAAAGCATTTCGCATCGAAACTAGATCATGGATCATTCGATTTACAAGAATTTACAAACGTTATAGGACTTAAGAATTGTAAAAGAGTTTAAATCATCATCATCTATAGATCATCACGACTCCTTCACGAGCGGAGTATTACTCAAACATTATCACAAAGAACACATTCAAGAATTTAGATTGAATCATAATGCTTGAATTAAAAGATAAGCAAGATATAGAAATTTAACCTTTATTTATCAACAATTTAGTTACAACTCTTAAGATCTACAAGAGGAAGGAACATGATTGTTGATTTCGGCTTCGCTCGGCTCCTTGAGTCGCGGATCTCCTTGGATCTCTTGCTCCGTTGAAGTCTGGCGTCGCTTTCTAAGGGATCGAAGGCTTCAAGCTTGATGTGGTACTCGGAATTCTTGATCTTGGATTTGGAATTGGAATTAGGGTTAGGGTTTTGAGGCACAAGTTGTGTCACTCAACTTGTGGGTGGAAGATGAAAGATAATTCTTGAACAACCTCAACCCTAGATCTAGGTTCCCTTTTATAAGCCTCATAACCCTAGATCTAGGATTCAAATTTCAAATTTCCCTCCAAAATTTTGTTAAAGAGAGCCTTCTAGAAATAGTTTGTTAGGCCGAGCCTTCTAGATGAAGCCACGTGGCGTTTCTGGAGAGTTCTGGAAGCTACGGCCGCTATAGGAAGCACGTGCAGAAAAGATGAGCTGCTGATGTCTCAAGACCGCCGCGAATCCGCGGAGCCAAGTGGGTTTGGGCCGGGGATCCGCGGTCCAATAATGCCCTCTCTGCATAACATTCTCTGGTAATTCTTCGTATGACTTTGGGGTTATTATCTGATGTGCTGAATCTTGTAATACCCTTTAGTTTATCTCCAGATCTCAAGTTATTGAGTTGGCGAATTTTTTTATCAGCACTTTGACAATTTTGGCTCGGTTCCTAGAATTTCCTGCACAGACTTCGAACAAGTGTTGCGCTACACAAGAATGATGCGATGCCATGATAAACAGTCAATTTCCCTCAAAATGTCGGTTTTAGTATACAACATAGGTAATCTGGTAGTTTACAGCTGTTTCGCTAATATGTGCAATATGCAAACCGAACACTTCTAAATGAGTGCAAATGATAGGGAAATTGACGTGTTAAAAATACATTATTTTCGATTGATCAAATTCCCCCAAACTTATTTTCGGTCGTCTCGAGCGAATTGTTTTATTAAAAAGAGAAGGAGAAAATAATGAAAGAGAAAAACTAACTAGCACACTTTCGTAGGCAACACGATTGCACTGAGCATGTGCAACAAGCCTTTAAACCTCTAGGTGTCCCTAGGAGGAGGAGTGTTGTCTCCTGAGGGTTTTCAGCGGATTGCACCCACAAAATCCAATAATAAAAGGAAGATCGTGAATATTACATTAAAAGATAAGAATTGTAAAAGAAAAGCTTTGTAAATTAGGGTTTTCAACTATGCTTGCTTTTCGGTTGTCATGAGCCCTATCTTAATAGTCATGAAAAGATGTTAGAAATCACATAACCCCTCAATAAAACATCGTCTTTATTCTTCATTCCTATCTTTCTTCCAAACATTGATCATATAACCCTACGTGTGTGTAAAGAACATCCCTACACCCGGAGAATTCAATTCAAGCTATCATACTCTTGTCCATCCACCTCAGTACTTTTTAATTTATGAATATTTAGATGAGTTTGCTCACACACTTTCATGCGACCGTTAATACTTCTTGAGGTACTAACCGACCGATTACTCTTGTGCTTGCTTATTTGGTGTATTTCCTCGTCTTGCACCGCCTAAGGCTTAGCAGTAACTCCCAGACCAGTTGGCCTTAGGGCACTATGTGAAGAGGCACCCTCGCTATATTTTTTTATTGCTGCCTTGGCGATAACAAAACCAGTGTTCATTTTTCTCACCATTTTATATTTTATTCATTTTTTTTAATTTCCTTCATACTTTGGCTTTTGGACAAGAGCATTTCAAGGTATTCTCTACTATCCCGAGTTTCAAGACGTGTGTAAGTGCGAATAGTAGGGTGTCCACGTTTAAAATGTTTGGCTTCCAGAATAGGAACTATTTTTCAGACTTATTTTTATCCTCAGATTAGTGACTTCCTTCATCTTACTAACCCTTGGAACAACGGCTCATAACTATTTATTACTAGTTCGTATGAGAAAACTTCTAATTTTCTTGGTTTTCTTAAATTTTTCCAACCTTTTGGATGTAATTTTTCACTATCTAATCTTTTATTATCTTATTTATGTACAAAAAAAAAATTTATATTTTTTTTGAAAATTTTTAAATTTTTAAAGGTTTTCAAAAATGTTGTGCTTATGCAAAGTGAGATGCAAATGATGCGAAAATAAGCACAAACCTCCCCCAAACTTGTTTTCAACAGTGTCCTCACTGTTGCCAACCGCTATATTTACATAAAACCTGTAAACCTGGGAGGAATTTATTAGTGGAGGCAAAATATTTAAGTGAAGATCCTCCCCCAAACTTATTCTTTTCACTCACCTCCATTTAAAAAGATGATGCAGTAATTTACAGGTCATGGAGGTGAGACGGAGAAATTTTAATCAAGATAAAATGGCTCCTGTAAGAACAGGAGCTCCTCCGTGGGGTCAGTGGAAAAATACGGCTTCAGTCTAAGTCCATTCACTTTGAAAAATGTACCGTTTTTAACATTTTCCACCTCAACTGCCCCGTGCGGGTATACAGACCGCACAACAAAAGGTCCCTTACACCGAGATCGTAGCTTACCCGCGTGAAGGTGTAGTCATGAATCATAAAGAAGGACTTGTTGACCAGGTGTAAACGTTTTCCTCAAAATGTTTTTATCGTGAAATACCTTAGTCCTATTCTTTACGATTACGGCGTTATCATAAGCTTCATCGCGGAGTTCGCTTAGCTCATTTAGTTGCAGCTTCCGAAAGTTGCAGGCTTGGTTTAAGTCAAAGTTAATTTCTTTAATAGCCCACATTGCTTTATGCTCAATCTTGACTGGCAAGTGACAAGCCTTCCCAAACACTAACCTATATGGAGATATCCCTAGATCGGTTTTAAATGCTCTTCGGAATGCCCAAAGAGCATCCGTCAATTTGATTGACCAATCTTTTCTATTCTTCGCAACAGTCTTCTCCAAGATTTGTTTGATCTGTCTATTCGAAATCTCAGCCTGCCCGCTCATTTGGGGATGATAGGGTGTAGAAAGTCTGTGGTTGATTGCGTATTTCCGCATCAAAGTCTCGAAGGACTTGTTGCAGAAATGTGTCCCGTTATCGCTAATGATAGCGCGTGGGTGTCAAAATCGCGAAAAGATGTTTTCTTTTAAGAACTTAATGACAACCTTTTTGTCATTAGTGCGACATGGAATGGCTTCAACCCACTTTGAGACGTAATCAACCGCAAGCAGTATGTACAAATTCCCAAAGGAGTTGGGAAAAGGGCCCATAAAGTCAATACCCCAAACATCGAAAATTTCAACCACTAAGATGGGTTGCTGGGGCATCTCATTTCTCCGGGAAATCCTACCCGTGTGTTGACACTGTGTACAGGTTTTGCAATGATCAAATGTGTCTTTGAACAAGGTCGGCCAATAAAAACCGCATTGCAAAACCTTCTCCGCCGTCTTTTTAGGACCGAAGTGACCCCCACATGCCTGATCATGACAAAAAGATAGAACACTCTTGAACTCCTCATTCGGGACACATCGGCGAATGATCTGATCAGGACAATACTTAAACAGATAAGGTTCATCCCAGTAAAAGTGTTTTACTTGAGATAGAAAACGATGTTTGTCCTGTTTTGACCAATCGCTGGGTATCAGTCCCGTAGCAAGATAGTTCACAATATCCCTGAACCAAGGTTCATCGGATACGCTCAAGAGTTGTTCGTCAGGAAAAGAATCATTGATCGGCAGGGTCACAAGTGAAGAAGAGATGCGTGAAAGATGGTCGGCTACAACGTTTTCACATCCTTTCTTATCTTTAATAACAAGATCAAATTCTTGTAATAGAATGATCCAACGTATTAGCCTACCTTTAGCATCTTTCTTCGCCAAAAGATGTTTCAAGGCGGAGTGGTCAGTGTACACAACTATTAGTGAGCCAATCAAGTAAGGCCTGAATTTTTCTAATGCAAATACAACCGCCAAAATTTCTTTTTCGGTAGTTGTATAATTAATTTGAGCATCGTTCAGGGTCTTACCTGCTTAATAGATCACGTGTGGCATCTTTTCAATGTGCTGTCCTAAGACTGCACCAACTGCAAAATTTGATGCATCACACATAAGCTCAAAAGGGTGGTCCCAATTTGATAGAACGGGGGCTGTAGTGAGGGAGTGTTTGAGTGAGTCGAATGCTGCCTCACAATCCGAGTCAAAGTGGAAGGTCGTATCCTTGGCCAAGAGAAAAGTTAAAGGTCTAGCAATTTTGCTAAAATCCTTAATGAATCTCCTGTAAAAGCCCGCATGGCCAAGAAATGATCGGATCTCCTTGACGCTTTTGGGATGAGGAAGGTTTTGAATGACATCTATCTTAGCTCTGTCAACCTCAATGCCTTTTCGTGAAATAACATGTCCAAGCACAATTCCCTCTTGGACCATGAAGTGGCATTTTTCCCAATTCAAGGTTAAGTTCTTCTCTTTGCAACGAGTAAGAACTGCGTCAAGATTCGATAGGCAGTCAGAAAAAGAGTCTCCGAAAATTGAGAAATCGTCCATGAAAATCTCCAAACAATTCTCGACCGTGTCAAAGAATATCCCCATCATACACCGCTGAAATGTAGCGGGAGCATTGCGTAACCCAAAGGGCATGCGTCTATAAGCAAAGGTACCAAAAGGACAAGTAAATGTGGTTTTATCTTGATCCTTTTTGGCAATGGGGACCTGATTATAGCCAGAGTATCCGTCCATAAAGCAATAATACTCACGTCCAGCTAAGCGTTCCAGCATCTGATCAATGAAAGGTAGAGGAAAGTGGTCTTTCCTCGTAGCGGCATTGAGTTTTCTGTAATCAATACATACACGCCACCCAGTTTGGGTGCATGTCTGAATCAACTCATTTGCCTCATTGGTAATAACAGTGAAGCCAGATTTCTTAGGGACGACATGGATTGGACTCACCCATTGGCTATCGAAGATTGGGTATATAATACCATTGTCAAGGCATTTAACGATCTCTTTCTTCACCGCATCCTTCATGATGGGGTTCAACCGTCTTTGTGGTTCTCGGGTTGGTTTGGCATCATCCATCAAGTGTATATGATATTCTACAATCAAGGAACTAATCCCTTTGATGTCCGCCATGGTCCAACCAAACGCCTCCCTATTAGATCTCAATACCGTCAAAAGTGCATTCTCTTGCTCTGATGCTAGAGACGCGGATATGATAACCGGTAAAGACTCATTCTCACCTAAATATGCATATTTAAGATGAGAAGGTAAAAGTTTGAGATCTAATGCTGGCGGAGAAATAATAGAAGGTGGGATCATCGAATGATTTTCGGAGTCACAAAGAAGCTCATAGCCTGTAAAAGATACAGACTCGGATGGTGATGAGTCAGGGGTGTCGGACTCAAGCGTGGAAAATGTGTCCTCACTAAAATGTTGTGCAAGATCAAACAGTGATGTGGTAGTGTCGTCGAGATCTGTAAAGTAAAGTTCATCAACTCCGCAACTTTCGGGAGCAATCTCGTGGACAGAGCACATATCAAGGATATGAGCAGAGGGTTCTGATGGCTGACTTCCAATTTTGTATAGATGTTTAGTTCAATTGTCATATTTCCAAAGGATAAGTTCATTGAACCGTTTCTACAGTTAAAGACAGCATTGGAAGTGGCAAGAAATGGTCGACCCAAAATCACCGGAATTTAGCTCCGGGGGTTCGCTACAGGTTGTGTATCGAGAACAATGAAGTCTACAGGGAATACAAATTCCCCGATCTTTATCAACACATCCTCAAGTTCACCCCTAGGTTTGGTGATCGAACGGTCTGCCATTTGGAAAGTGCAGTGAGCTGGTTTCAACTCTCCAATCCCTAGCTGCTCATAGACAGAATATGGAAGTAGGTTAACACTTGCGCCAAGGTCTAAAAGAGCACGGTTGATGTTTTTACCCCCAATAGAAATCGATAACGTAGGACATCCTGGGTCCTTTCGTTTGTTTGGTAACTGTGGGATAAAAGTAGTGCTAATATTATTAGACATGAAGACCTTCTTTGGCACTTGATTCTGTAGGGTTACTAGGCACACTAAGGAGGCTCTACAAGGCATCGACCATGCCGGATTAAAAATTTAGGTGCCGAACAACCCTAAGCTAGATCGTTAACTAGAGATTAGGTGAAATATAAAGCTAGTGGATAACAATTATCACTAAGAGAAGGGACTACAACCTTTGTAGATCCGGCCCTCCACTTCCAAAGCTCGATGATGACATCCCTTCGCTGCGATCATCCAACTCCCGGACTCTCGGACGGCTTCTTGATGAAATTGCAACGGGGTCGCTTGAAGTCTTTGAGGCCGAAGATGATCTACGTCGAAGGAATACGGACTCAAGCTTCTACCTCACTAACCATAGAATTAGTGAAGCAAACACCCTAAACTAAAGTGCTAGTCTAGTAGAGGATGGTGAGATAGGAAGTGGGTACTCTTTAGATTTTGATTTCTCACTTGAAATTTTCTAGCAAGCTATCTCTTTTTCTTCAAGAAGAAGAAGAAGAAGAAAAGAAAAGAATGAAAGAATAATCAATAATAGAAAATCAAGTGAAGACGTATCATAATGCAACCATGGGTGAGGTTAACTCATGTAAAGAATAAACTAGGGTTTAGATTGATGGTTAGGTTAAAGGATAAAAACAAAATGGTTGCACCCTTTTCAAAGATGCATGAAGCATCATGAAGCTTCTTGCAAAAGAACAAAAGCAACCATTTAGTTTTTTAACCATAATAAATAAAATAAATAAAACCTAACCATTAACCTAAATTTGGGGTAAGTGATACACACACCCAAGTTTGCATGTATCATCAAACATGATACAAACTTATGCACAAAAATATCACATATACAACTTGTGCACATCAAGTGAGAAAATCAATCTTAAGTGAACCAATACTAGTTAATGTAAAGTAATATATCAAATATATAATTATACATTAAATCATTAAATCAACACTTGATTTAACGATCCGGTCATATCGCATATAACCGACTAATATCAATGTATCGACTTATCGAATCTATCCTTGATTCGATAACTAGGTTATATCGCATACAACCAATCGATACAATCATCGCGAGAATAGAATACGGTATCACATACACGCATTATTCTCAGTCCCGCACATATCACATATGCGCTCCTATCTCGTTTTGCCTGAGCCAGTACAACCTCTATGTTGGACTCTAAAGACTCGTCAATACGCCGGCAGTAGGTGATGATCATATCAAACACCCACAAGCCGTCAGCGGTACTAGCTGGACGTAACGGCTACCCGGGTATTGAGCGATCAGAAGATCAGCAAGCAAGCCCACTCCAACTCCTGCAAAAAGCCTGACAGTGACACTACCGTACAGTCCGGTCTCTTCGTCTGATATGTCGCATATCAGTTCTAGGGGTGGTAAACGTCAGACCCTGATAACCGATAAGTCATGCCGATATGAGGCGCATAACGGGTCGAGAAACTACGGGTAACACTTACCAGGAAATCTCTAAACCAGCCCTGGCCAGGGACTTCCCTGTTATGGCCAATCGAGCACAGCGCAACATCAACCCCCAATACCAGGAGAGACGAAACCCCTCCTATCGCTCATTGCCTCCATGTGACTCGGGACTGTACCCAAAAACCACCATTTTGCACGCCCTCTTGGACGTGGTAAGGTGGAAATCAAAGCACAGTGGGAATCATACAAGACTCTATGACTATCTCGGGTCTACAGACTACCCTGTACCAGTGTCACCAGAGAACTGCCATCTGACGTAAGGTATAATACCATCTGGGAGTTCTCGGCGAGTCCGTCCAGTGTATCCAGTCTCCACTGAGCACCCGTATATCATCTCCGATGTCAAACACCAATGGATATGGGATCATCCATCGCCCATCTATATGGGTCGAGAAGGTATACGCTAGTCTACTCTGGTATATCGATGCCCCGTCTCGATATACCCACGACTAGGGACCTTGAAGGATGTACTTATGAACTACCATGTCCCCACTAGTATGATCCACATCATAGTCCAGGTAGTCATGTACACATCCTAAGGGCTTTACCAACATGTAACAGAGAGACAATCATTATACACGTTAAGGTAAAGAGTAACCAGATAGCATACTATCATGTCGAGCAAGAAAGTCCTCCCTATATATGTCCAAGCATCCACTACAATATACATTATATGTATAGTAATGGCCTCTAGGGCATACATATAACTAACAATCTCCCACTTGCACTAGGGCCATCTGATAACAGTGGTTGTAGTATCTCATACTCAACCATCCCATAATGGTCTCTCTCTGGGAAAAAGCCTTTGTGAGTGGATCCGCCGTGTTGTCTTCTGAGTCTACTCTCCTGACCTCGATACCCTGGGGATCTACCATCTCCATGATCAGGTTACACTGCCTTAGAATATGTCTGGATCACTGATGGGACGGGCGTTCCCAGGCATAAGCCACAACTCCATTGTCACACAATGGTAGGAATGAAGTTCATCTTATGAACTTATATAAATATCTCTTTGGTAACGATGTATCGTGCTTTTAATCATCTAGTATGTCACGGTATCTAGCTTGGAACTCTTCCAACATACCGTCCCTCCACTGAGGGTAAAGACAATGCCTATGACTGACATTCAGTAGTCCTTATCACCCTGGAACCATTCCAGTGATTCTCCCCAGGATCGATTGATACCATCTCACTACAACTAGTGAGAATCCTAACATCTAGTTAGATCTATCTCATAGATCCAAAACTTAGGATTTAGGAGGTATCACTTTGATCCTATATGGAGAATCCTTGTGATAGGCGGAGATTGACCGAGCGTAGCATAGGAAACTCTTTCCCCATCAAGAGTATGTCATCCACGTACTCTACGAGGATCACTACCATACTCCCTACTACCTTTTTGTATATACAAGGTTCATCTACCATTTTGATGAAGTCAAACTCTTTGACTACCACATCAAAACAGACGTTCCAACTCCGCGATGCCTGCTTTATCCTATAAAGCATCTTGTACATGTTTCTGCTGCTCCCACTGTCTACGAAGCCCTCTGGCTGTATACTTATAGACGCTCTCTTCTAAAACATCATTTAGAAAAGCTGTCATGATACCCAACCACCAGATATCGTAGTCATGGTATGTAGCCGTGGCAAGTAGGATCTGGATGGACTTAAGCATAGCTACTTAGAAAAGGTTTCAACATAATCCATACCTGGTCAATGATGCAAACCTTTAACAAGTCTAGCTTTGAAAGTCTCAACTTTTCCATGTACACCAAGTAATCTTCTCAAGATATACTTGCTCCTGATGGGTATTTAACCCTTCAGATAAAGCAACCAAAGTCCATACTTTGTTGGTGTATAACGATTCCATCTCAGATCACTAAGCATCCAACCATTCTTACAGAGTCTTACTCCTGATGGCCAGCTCGAAACTAGTTGGGTCATCATCTCATGATGCAATCCTCACTCCCACTGTCATAGAGAAACCGAAGTATCTCTTAGGTGGGTGAGGAACCCTACTAGATCGGCGGAGAGGCTGAGATTCGTTGGAATCTATTGAATCCTTTGGTTCTACCAAATCATCTGCTGTAATTTGTATAGCTGGAACCTTTTCCAGTTCTACCTCATGACCACTAATTTCTTCTCAAGAAATTCCCTTTCACAAAGGTGGCATGTTGAGAAACAAAACATTTTTGTTCCTCGGTTTGGTAGAAGATATTCCCTTGCTAATACTTGGGATATCCAACAAACTTCCACAGATCTGACTTTGCCTCGAGCTTGTCCAGATTTTGCCTTTAGACATAGGCTGAACAACCCCAAATCTTAACTAAATTAAGAAATGGGCTCTTCTCATTCCATATCACATATGAAGTGGTAGGCATCAGATTTGATTTGAACCCTATTCAATAGGTATGCAACTTCACAAGTGCATAACTCGCAAAAGGGAATAGGTAACTCAGTAGTACTCATCATAGAGCACACCATATCAGATAGGGTGTTATTGCTCCGCCCCGATATACCATCGTGCTATGGTGTATACAGAGGAGTAATGCTGAGAGAGAATCTCATTCTCCTTTAGAATAGTCCAGGAATTCCGTGCTCAAGTATTCTCCTCCCTGATCGCATCAAAGGACATAATATTTATACCTGTATTTTGGTTCTCTACTTCTAACATATATTCTGTGAATATCTCAAAAGGTTCGGACTTGTGTTTCAACAGGAACATATGTCTGAATCTTGAGAGATCATCAGAGAATGCAATGAAGTACAAAGAACCGGCCTTGGCATGTGTAGACAGGGGACCTTAATACATCAGCATGTATCAATCCCAAAAGTTCACTAACTCTTTTTCTGTTTCCAATAAACAGAGCTGGTGTCATTATATCTTTGTGACATGACTGGCAAGTTTCACAAGATGTAAATTCAAACTGATTTAAATATGCATCTATATGTAACTTCAGCTAGTCGGGTCGCATTGATATGACCTAGTCTACAATGCCTCAAGAAGGATCCGTTCATTTCTGAACTCTTCCTCTTATGTGTGTTCTGTATACTAAGAACTGTAGTTTGATTTAGAACGTCAATGCTTTTAGATAACGTACCTGAACCGATCAACTTTTGATATAGGAAATGTTCAAAACATTATCCAACAATACAAAATTATATCTTTTCTTTACTGATAAAGAGACTGATATGATTTTGTATATCAGGTTCGGTATCTAATAACATTTGTTCAGAATCAATGTATTCTAGTAATACAGGGTGATAGTGACCAACAGACTTGGCTGCAACATTTGCACCGTTTTCTATCTCATGAAACTTATCACCCGTTCTCAGTTCTTTACCTATCTGTAGCCCATGTAACAGATTACATATGCGGAATCCTGATCCGGTATCATATACCCAGGACGTAAAGGAAATTGAGAAACAGTTCTCTGTAATGAACACACCTAAAGATGATGCATCATCATGCATTTTCTTCGCATGGGCGGCACGGGAATTCTGGTATTCCTCAATTTCCTGCTCTGTCTTATAACATTTATAAGTTGGAGCGGGACCAACGTTCCCCAGCTCAGTATAACAAGCGGGTTCGGTCAATACATCCGTATTATTATCTTGATTAAGGCGTGATATGGTCTCTACTTGGAGAGAGAGAAGAAAACACTCTGCGTACGCTCTTGCAAGATCAGATTGGTTTTTATTTTATCTAATCAGGATGTCTCCCACTGTTTTTAACAAATCTTCCTTCAAACCCTAAAAGGAAAGACTAGCCGGGATGAATTACACGCTACAAGTTCGCCAATCTTTCAGCCAGGCCAGTGTCGGTACTTTGAGGGAGGTCCCCCATGCTTTCGCACGAACCTAATTAATGTAAACCTCGTTTTCCCAGAGGCGTAACCCCGTTGACACCTTTCTAGACACCTACTTGATCGGCTAATTGTAATGTGTAAAACTCTCCCAGGAGTAACTCTTACTCGCAGCGGCTATCGGGATCCAACTATCTCATAGAAGGTATGCAATCTCATTGCAAATTTCAACACTTGAAATTCCCGATAATTTTGCCCCAAACCATCTATGACCTTGACAAGGTCAACAAACCATAGACCGTAAGTCAAGTTCAACCCGTCATTTCTTGATTGAATTAAACTCACCCGCACGACCCTTGACAAGGTCAACAAGGCCGTACGACTACCCTAACCCAATCTGCATCATATGCATAAACAGATAAATACTGGTCAGCTACTGCACACTGCGTCTTGACAAGGTCAACAAACGCAGAACGAATACTAAGCAGGACTTATCTGAAATGACGGAGGGCTACGACAAGTTTTTCTGAAAACCTATTGCGTAATGAACTTGATATCGTTGTAGAATCAAATGATTTTAAAATGGAGTGTTTTTTAGGCTTTTTCTAGTTTTGCTAAAGGGGTCACTCCCGGTGAAGGAATCGTCGGCCCTTTCCTCGTCGAATGAGGTGCGGGATATATCATATATATCACTGTGCAAAGCAAAAACTATAGAAGCAATCAAAAAACAAACCGAGGGTTGTAGTATCTGCCAGTTATTGCTAAAGGGGTCACTCCCGGTGAAGAGATCTCGGCCCTTTCCTCATCGAATAAGGTGCAGGATGTTCTACAAGGAACACCGCGATGCAAAGCAAGAACTGTAGCTACCTATTTTTGAAAATCCAATTCCACAACATCTTTTAGGTTTCTTTTTCTTTCATTAATCATATTAATGAAGTCCTATCATTTAAACACCTAAACATCACAGATAAATACGACGTACACTTATGCCATCCGCATTCGCCTCGATGTCCCCTCGTGCACTGTTAGGTTAGGTAACTAACGGCAGAGCGGGGCAGGGCTAGCGTGGGTGTAAAACATAAGTAACGTCTATATAATATATCATATATATTATATACAACATTTATCACAGCACATCAAATGATCACATCACAGATATCGCAGCAGAAGAAACATATGAAACATTGGATATACTAGAACATCCGTGTTTTATTTTGAGCCTCTATAAAACACGGATTCCACGGTCGCGATGAAAACCCACACCCCTAGACCCCTACGAGAGCGGCAAGCAACCCTACCAATTTTAGGGTTAGGAGACCCGGATCGACTCCTCGAGTTGGTCTCCCACTGGACCCTAGAACCCGGTTACTTGTGCTCCCCTCCTTGGGTCTATCCTAGTGCGGAAAAGTAAATAATATACAAATGGTGACAACAACCTCAACCCGGAAGTGCCCCAATAAAAGAATATTACATACAAGTTTTTTACATGAATGAAAATGAAAAACACTCATCTCACATAAAAAAAACCCGGCTATTCAAACACGACGATCCAATATAACATATCCAGCAATACATAACATCACATGTCATCAACGTAAGTAAATATGCGCATCCCAATTGTCGTTGACATATAGCAACGAAACCGGCGATATCACATATTACACTTACGGTCGCAGAAAAAAAGTGTAAAACTACAACAGTTGGAATCCGCAACCTCCTCAGACATCGCATGCCTAACTGTTATAAACCCCGCATTTTAGTCTCCATATGGAAAACACTTTTCAATATCAAGTCGGGCAATTCAACAAGATTCCCGATAAGTGATCGAATGCTCGTCGCAAACTTTAGTAGACGGCCGCACCCCCGGATGCCGTCGACGAAGTGCACTAAGGCGGAACACCGCTGCCGCGAGCACCCGAACGGATGCTTTTGGCGACGGGGTTCTCCTACAGTCACTTGGTCGGGGCTATGGGGCATGGCTGTCTATTAAGTTTACCCGGCGAGTATCCGCGTACGCTACGTGATTGCGACGGACTTTTGATCGCATCAAAATTCCGTGGCAACCGATCATTTGAGACTAAACTGCTATGTTTACAACATACATATTAGTTATCTCATAACTACTTGTGAATTCCAAATATTGTATCACATTCTAGATAAATAAAAAAGGTTAAACTTTTCGATCGAACAATCAAACACTCAAGTTTTCCCAAAACGATCTCAACACATGAAATAAGTTTAAAAACACTCACTTCATGCCACAGTACCAACGGTCCAGCCGTAGAAAGGTCAAGCCAATGCCTCACATGTGGCACGCCGTACTGCCCCAAACCCTAAGGTTCAAAGGGCAGTTCAAGACGGTCACATAATCAAGTTAAGGTTTGTTGTCTTCTAGAGGGTCCATCGCGTTACTTGCACTACTTCGAACGTTCTTAAACTACGGAAAGATCCAACACTTGGAAATTTCCTGACAGGGGAAAAAGTGGGTATTTATATCCGGTCGAACTTTTTAACATGTTCTAAAATACCCGGAAAACAATAACGAATTTAAAATTCCCGATCGAATCGACGATTACAAAATAAACCCCAGAATACTCAACACTTGAGTCAGATTAAAAATACCCAGAAAATAGTAACCACAGAGACAAGAATTACTGTGCAAAAATCCGTCCCTAATACCCTTACCTTGCCGCGGAACCGCCGCCAAAGGTGGCTTGTTGCCGCGATTCCGCGGCCATCTTGAGGAATTGGGGGCTCGTTTTTCACCATAATTCTTATATTAGCCTGCTGAATTTTTTAGGTATTTTTAATTCTGGAAAAACCCAGATTTCAGAAAATGTACAGAGAGGGGTTTGAAATGTCGTATTCGGGTTCAATCGGGGTTTTAACTTCGTTAACACATCGCCTAATACTCTAGCTAGGCTCTGATACCACTGTCGGGTTACTAGGCACACTAAGGAGGCTCTACAAGGCATCGACCATGCCGGATTAAAAATTTAGGTGCCGAACAACCTTAAGCTAGATCGTTAACTAGAGATTAGGCGAAATATAAAGCTAGTAGATAACAATTATCACTAAGAGAAGGGACTACAACCGTTGTAGATCCGGCCCTCCACTTCCAAAGCTCGGTGACGACGTCCCTTCGCTGCGATCATCCAACTCCCGGACTCTCGGACGGCTCCTTGATGAAATTGCAACGGGATCGCTTGAAGTCTTCGAGGCGAAGATGATCTACGTCGAGAGAATACAGACTCAAGCTTCTACCTCACTAACCATAGAATTAGTGAAGCAAACACCCTAAACAAAAGTGCTAGTCTAGTAAAGGATGGTGAGATAGGAAGTGGGTACTCTTTAGATTTTGATTTCTCACTCTAAATCTTCACTTGAAATTTTCTAGCAAGCTATCTCTTTTTCTTCAAGAAGAAGAAGAAGAAGAAAAGAAAAGAATGAAAGAATAATCAATAATAGAAAATCAAGTGAAGACTTATCATAATGCAACCATGGGTGAGGTTAACTCATGTGGAGAATAAACTAGGGTTTAGGTTGATGGTTAGGTTAAAGGATAAAAACAAAATGGTTGCACCCTTTTCAAAGATGCATGAAGCATCATGAAGCTTCTTTCAAAAGAACAAAAGCAACCATTTAGTTTTTTAACCATAATAAATAAAATAAATAAAACCTAACCATTAACCTAAATTTGGGGTAAGTGATACACACACCCAAGTTTGCATGTATCATCAAACATGATACAAACCTATGCACAAAAATATCACATATACAACTTGTGCACATCAAGTGAGAAAATCAATCTTAAGTGAAACAATACTAGTTAATGTAAAGTAATATATCAAATATATAATTATACATTAAATCGTTAAATCAACACTTGATTTAACGATCCGGTCATATCGCATATAACCGACTAATATCAATGTATCGACTTATCGAATCTATCCTTGATTCGATAACTAGGTTATATCGCATACAACCAATCGATACAATCATCGCGAGAATAGAATACGGTATCACATACACGCATTATTCTCGGTCCCGCACATATCACATATGCGCTCCTATCTCGTTTTGCCTGAGCCAGTACAACCTCTATGTAGGACTCTAAAGACTCGTCATTACGCCGGCAGTAGGTGATGATCATATCAAACACCCACAAGCCGTCAGCGGTACTAGCTGGACGTAATGGCTACCCGGGTATTGAGCGATCAGAAGATCAGCAAGCAAGCCCGCTCCAACTCCTGCAAAAAGCCTGACAGTGACATTACCGTATAGTCCGGTCTCTTCGTCTGATATGTCGCAAATCAGTTCTAGGGGTAGTAAACGTCAAACCCTGATAACCGATAAGTCATGCCGATATGAGGCGCATAACGGGTCGAGAAACTACGGATAACACATACCAGTAAATCTCTGAACCAGCCCTGGCCAGGGACTTCCCTGTTATGGCCAATCGAGCACAGCGCAACATCAACCCCCAATACCGGGAGAGACGAAACCCCTCCTATCGCTCTTTGCCTCCATGTGAATCGGGACTGTACCCAAAAACCACCGTTTTGCACGCTCTCTTGGACGTGGTAAGGTGGAAATCAAAGCACAGTGGGAATCACATAAGACTCTATGACGATCTCGGGTCTACAGACTACCCTGTACCAGTGTCACCAAAGAACTGCCATCTGACGTAAGGTATAATACCATCTGGGAGTTCTCGGCGAGTCCGTCCAGTGTACCCAGTCTTTACTGAGCACCCGTATATCATCTCCGATGTCAAACACCAATGGATATGGGATCATCCATCACCCATCTATATGGGTCGAGAAGGTATACGCTAGTCTACTCTGGTATATCGATGCCCCGTCTCGATATACCCACAACTAGGGACCTTGAAGGATGTACTTATGGACTACCATGTCCCCACTAGTATGATCCGCATCATAGTCCAGGTAGTCAAGTACACATCCTAAGGGCTTTACCAACATGTAACAGAGAGACAATCATTATACACGTTAAGGTAAAGAGTAACCAGATAGCATACTATCATGTCGAGCAAGAAAGTCCTCCCTATATATGTCCAAGCATCCACTACAATATACATTATATGTATATTAATGGCCTCTAGGGCATACATATAACTAACAGAGTCTTCCTCTTCCTAGTGCACAAGTCTTTAAGAATTTTCGCATAAGCGGGGACTTGTTGAATAACATCTAGGAGAGGGATGTTGATGTTAACCTGTTTGAACATTTCCATAATTTTCTCCATATGTGGACTCGATTTGTTAGCCCTTAACCGATTAAGATAAGGAGCTTTAGCAATAAGCGCTGGGTCCATCATAGGAGAAGGTGATAGGTGTAGACGTGATCCCAAAAGAGGGGTGGGGATCGTCTGTGAAGGACTAGAAGAGCTGTGCTGAGGTGTCGAGCTTAGAGGGAAACAGAGAATAGGCTCGTGAGAAGGTAGTGGGGTAGAAGAACAAGGATCAGAAGTAGAAGTGTGTGTGTGAGGAAAGGTCTCGGCCGGGGTGTTATTGATAGGATTTTCAATATCATCAATTTCTTCCCCAACATGGTTATTCAGCACTCTTCCTGATCTCAACGATGTGACGGCATTTACATTGTAATGCCCAGGATTCGGTAGGGGTTGAGACGGAAGTTTCCCTTTTTCTCTCGCACTCATTTCAGCTTTAAGTCGTGCAATTTCTGCTTCCATCGCTCTGATACTCTCAGCTTGGGACACTGAGTTTTTCTTTATCTCACTGACGGAAGACCTAAACTCAGCCGACACTTCCATGAAATTTGACAAAAGTGACTTCATGGTTTGTGTGAATTGAGAGAACTCGTCAGAACAGGTCAACTACATAGGATTAGAAGGTGCAGGAGGGTTGACCTGGTTTTGAAAATTTTATGACTAGTAGGGATGCTGAGTGAGTTGAAGTGGTTGCTGTTGTGGTGGAAGAGCCCTTTAGAAATTATTTTGATTTGGAACCGTGTTTTGATGTTGTTGTTGGTTCCAAGCAAAGTTAGGGCGATTCTTCCAACACTGATTATACGTGGAAGAATATGGATCGTTTCTAGGTCTTTGAAATGCGGCATTGGTATGCTCTTGACCTTGAAACGGAGAATTCAATGGACATTCTTCCGTCAAATGAGAAGGATCAGAACAGCATCCACAAACAGTTTTGGGGAGTGACATCGGATTTAGGGAGGCTGCTAAAAATTTGTGTTCCATAGCTTCGAGATTCTTTTGCATTGCTGCCATTTCAGCTCGAACACCTATGGACACGTCAATTTGGTGTACGCCACCCCTAGATGATGACTGGTTTCCACTCTCCCGCTGTAAGGATTTTTCAGCAAACTCTTCTAAAAATTTCCAAGCTTCCCCATCATCCTTGGTCATAAAGGTGCCTTGACACATGGCTTCAAGGTTTTGTTTAGTGGTAGGGGTAATGCCCTCATATATGATTCGGCAAAGATCCCATCTCGGGATGCTGTGATGTGGACATTGAACCAAAAGATCCTTGAAGCGTTCAAAGCATTTCGAGAATGGTTCAGTAGGAAGCTGGGTGAATTGATTTAGTTCGCTACGGATTCGAGCTGTCTTTTGCATAGGGTAGAATTTCTTAAGGAATGCCGCAACGAATTCTTCCCAATTCGTAATGGAATGTGCGGTAGTGTTATACAGCCACTTCTCGGCTATATCGCACAAGGTAAATGGAAGAAGACGTAGACGCATAGCATCCACTGAAAGTTGTGATGTACCCATCATTGCGCATACATTTTCAAATTTCGTGATAAACACATATGCGTATTTAGACTCGAGACCGTGGAATTTGGGTAGAAGGTTGATGTATTGGGGTTTAATCTCAAAATTTTCCGCGTTGGCTGGTGGAGTGGATAAGCAGGTCGAAAGAGGACCTCGCATAGGATAGCACCTATCTTGGAGAGAGATGCAGGGTGGATTCTGCGCACCTGCGGACGGCGGAAGATTAGTGGTAAAGAAATTCGATGGAGAAGGATCCATCGGTGTGGGTGTGGTGGTGGGTAAAGAAGAGGTAAATGTAAAAATACCGACTTCGGAGTCGATCGGGGGGACGCAGACTAAACAGGCACTAGAATCCCGTGTCCAGCCTATCTTGCACTAAAAAGGGTTAGTACAAGTGGCAGCGTGAAAATATAATTAGGGGAAATGAATGAAGTGTTTTGGTGTTTGTTTTGAAAAATATACGGATTTTTGAAAAAAATGATGCGATCACAACAAATGCAACAAGTAAAACCCTAATTCTAGTGGTCACCTAGGTCAAAGCTCTAGACCGCTCCTAACTGCCAAAAGACAAGTCGCAGGATCAATCCTCCACTGCCTCTTCGTCTCCCCTGTGGCCAGGTAAGTTCCAGGTAAGTGGGAAGGTACTCCACTACGTAAGTAGTGGGCCTAATTAATAACCGCTAGCCTTAGACACACTTGTCTTAGACACCACAAAAGAAACGCGGATAAGCAATGAATTACCCACGGCCTTCTTCTGTCCTAAGTGAGCGCGACGGTCCTTAGAGTCATCTCTAGATATTTTTTAGTTAATGAGGGTAAATGCGAATGCATGTTTGTGATTTTTGGGGCTTAGGAAGGGTAATGAACTCCCCACCTAATCTGAATTTGGCCGTGCCCCTTAATTTCCGTATTAATATGCAAACAACCAAAAAATCAAAAACACGCACAATTTTTATTGCTTTTCGCGGCGCTGCGAATTTTTGCAAAGAAACCTGCAGCAAATTGTTAATTGGAGCAGATTTAGGAGTAGATAAGAAAGTAAGAATTCACCTGAGTGAAATTGGTACAGTGAAGCTTCCACAAAGCCGCTGAACCGCCGCAGGAGCTTGCAATTGCCGCGGAAACGCGGTCACATCAACTATTCACTGCACACAAATTTACCAGATAGCTTATGTTCAGCCCCTGAGTCCTATGGAATACTCCAAAAAAAATTCCAATTGCACAAAGCTCCAGATTTTCTTGCAAGAAAACACAACGAATCGTTAGTGTTTTGCGTGAATTTTGATCTCAAAATATAGATGGAATAAACTTTTCAACTCAAATTTCAAAAAAACGAACAATTAGCACACTATTCCCGGCAACGGCGCCATTTGATTGATGAATTTCCGGTGTGTAGTTGGAAAATTGTATAGAAATCACAACCAAAAATATTTGACCGCAATCAATAACGGTGTCGATTTGTAGCGCGTTAGTAAGTGCGGATCGTCCACAGGGAAAGTGTAATCGTTCGTATTTCGAATTAGATGAGTCGAAAATTTAGAGAAAAGAAAAGAAACAATTCATGATTTATAGAATTGAAGTTCAAAAACTAGTAAAATTTAGATCTAATAACTAGAAAACATTAAAATCAAGAATTGAGAATTTATGATTTCCAAACCAAATATCAAGATTCGAAGTGAGGCTCGTAGGAATCGATCGGATCTATAGATGTGATGAAATCTAATGATTACATACTCTTATCCATTAACGAATTGATACTAGATCGATGACGATTTATCGAGGTTTAAGGATCTTGCGAAGAAACTAGGGTTTCCTCATCTCATCCTTTGTCCTTTCGATGAATCTTATTCACAAGCTAGCTTCTAGTAAATCTAATGATCCATCATTGATGTCTAGTTCCGAGCGAAAATAATCAAGAAAGCATTTCGCATCGAAACTAGATCGTGGATCATTCGATTTACAAGAATTTACAAACGTTATAGGACTTAAGAATTGTAAAAGAGTCTAAATCATCATCATCTATAGATCATCACGACTCCTTCACGAGCGGAGTATTACTCAAACATTATCACAAAGAACACATTCAAGAATTTAGATTGAATCATAATGCTTGAATTAAAAGATAAGCAAGATATAGAAATTTCACCTTTATTTATCAACAATTTAGTAACAACTCTCAAGATCTACAAGAGGAAGGAACATGATTGTTGATTTCGGCATCGCTCGGCTCCTTGAGTCGTGGATCTCCTTGGATCTCTTGCTCCGATGAAGTCCGGTGTCGCTTTCTAAAGGATCGAAGGCTTCAAGCTTGATGTGGTACTCGGAATTCTTAATCTTGGATTTGGAATTGGAATTAGAGTTAGGGTTTTGAGGCACAAGTTGTGTCACTCAACTTGTGGGTGGAAGATGAAAGATAATTCTTGAACAACCTCAACCCTAGATTTAGGTTCCCTTTTATAAGCCTCATAACCCTAGATCTAGGTTTCAAATTTCAAATTTCCCTCCAAAAGTTTGTTAAAGAGAGGCTTCTAGAAATAGTTTGTTAGGCCGAGCCTTCTAGATGAAGCTACGTGGCATTTCTGGAGAGTTCTGGAAGCTACGGCCGTTATGGGAAGCACGTGCAGAAAAGATGAGCTGCTGATGTGTCAAGACCGCCGCGGATCCGCGGCGCCAAGTGGGTTTGGGCCACAGATCCGCGGTCCAATAATTCCCTCTCTGCATAACATTCTCTGGTAATTCTTCGTATGACTTTGGGGTTATTACCTGATGTGCTGAATCTTGTAATACCCTTTAGTTTATCTCCAGATCTCAAGTCATTGAGTTGGCGTATTTTTTTATCAGCACTTTGACAATTTTAGCTCGATTCCTAGAATTTCCTGCACAGACTTCGAAACAAGTGTTGCGCTACACAAGAATGATGCGATGCCATGATAAACAGTCAATTTCCCTCGAAATGTCGGTTTTAGTATACAACACAGGTAATCTGGTATTTTACAGCTGTTTTGCTAATATGTGCAATATGCAAACCGAACATTTCTAAATGAGTGCAAATGATAGGGAAATTGACGTGTTAAAAATACATTATTTTCGACTGATCATCCCTTCATAGGGAGTGACCTCTTGGGCAAAAGTTTATGTCATTGTAATAACTTCACTATAGTCGATTCTTTTGCTTTGCATTGTGGTATTCAGTTTGGAATATCGTGCACCTCATTCGATGAGGAAAGATCTTCACCGGGAGTGACCTCTTTAGCAAAAGTTTGCGTCACTATATTTTTGTAAAACCACTTGGGTTCCTTCAACGATATCAAGTTCATTACGTTAAAGGTTTTTTGCCAAAAACCAGCCGTAGCCCTTCGTCATTTAAGAATAGTAATATTTAGTATTCAATCTGCGTATTTTGACCTAGTCAAGGCGTAGTGTACGGTAGCTAAGTGGTACTTTTCTGTGCATTATAAATGCAAATGGTTAGGACAGTCGTGCGGCCTTGTTGACCTAGTCAAGGGCACGTGTGGGTGGGTTTAAAGCAATCAAGAAAATGATGGGTTGATCTTGACTAGCGGTTTATGGTTTGTTGACCTAGTCAAGGTCATAAACCATTAGGGGTAAAAACCACATCGCGGGTTTCAAACATACAGGAAACTTGCCAGACATGCGCATACCTTCTGTGTTGGATATAGTGCCCTCTAAGTCAATTATAGGATCGCAGGTACGTGATTACAATGATTGAGGTAGGAGCTATACCGATATGACAGTCTTGCTCGAGATGATAGTATGCTATCTGGTTTGTCTTTATCATCGTATGCATGCTTTAGTTCACTATTGCTTGATGATAGAGCCCATAGGATTCTTGCTTGACTACCGGCAGTATAATGACGATCATATACGTGGGAGCTGGGGTCTATAAGCACATCCTTAAACTGTCCCTAGTCGTGGGAGTTTCGAGACAGGGCATCGATACTCCAGAGTATACTAGTGTATACAGTCGAGACCCCGACGAGGGGTGGTGGCCGGTCTCATAAGCCACTGGTGTCGGTTGGATCACGTAAGATGTATACAGGTGCTCATTGGGTTATGAGTACACCGGACAGGACTCGCCGGGAATCTTGTAAGTCCACGTTACCTCTCCCGGTACTCATGGGCTTGTGGAAATGATGAAAAACGATTTTTCTAGAGGTGGTAACATGGACTCAAAATACGGATCTTTGTTAAACAACTATTTAACAATCTTAACATGAGTTTTACCTACTCGGTTAGGTGGTTATACCTTACTTGAACTCCTTTGTCTTCAACTCCTTGCGGTGTTCGGATCGCCCTCACCTCGTCGTCTCCTCGCGCCGAAGATCGATCCACCCGAAAGCTTCTACCTTTTGGCTTCTACTTCAAACTTGAAGAAACTAGAACACTTGGCTTGCTTGGCCTTGTGAACTAGGATGAGTAGAGGAGTGTTTTGGGTTTTATCTATATGGCTCTTGCTTCTCAACACATGAGACAAGTAGAACCATGAACTAGAGAAAGAGCAAGAGGAAGAGGGAGAGCTTGAGGATGAGAGAGCTCAAGAGAGAGAAAGCCAAATGAAAAGTGAGAAAGACTTTTCTCATCCAACCTCTCATAATCCAAAATCATCATAACTCATAATAGTAATTGAGTATTATGTGATGGTTCAAGTCAAAATGGCCATATTACTTCATGCACTCATTTTGCAAAAAGAAACAAGCAAGCAAAAGTCTTTGCCATGAAATGATAGCCATTGTAATGATGATGGTCAACTAGTCCAACCTAGTCAACCGGTCAACAAAGTCAACCCCTCAACAACCATGTTACTATAATACTTAATTAATATTATTGTTAATCATATTTCTTATTCTCATTAGGGTTTAACAAAAAGTCAATAGTCAACAGTCAACAACCCCAATAAGAATCCTCTGCCTCTGTCTCTCTGTCAACTGTGCATACACACCCGCATCCGCGTTCCGAGGAACACGAATACAAACGAGATAAAACCAATTCCAAAACGTACACTAGGATCTGTCTTAAACCAAAGCCCGCTAGTGTTAACTGTCCGGACACTAAACGTGCATAAGTGCACGGATGTGACTGAACCCTGTCGCAAAACCATGCGACCTCTACTCTTTTGCCTAAAGGCGAATAGCTCTCTGTGTGGGACTCTAAAGACTCGACACTATGCTGGCAGTGGGTTTAACCATAGACCGCAAGCGACACTAGCTGTGCGTAATGATTGAATGAAATTCTTGTTGTGTAGTATCGAATCAAATGATCCCCGGCAACGGCGCCATTTGATTGAAGATGATTTCGGATTGTGTATGTTGGAAAATGAATATAGAAATCAGAACCAAAAATATTTTGACCACAATCAATAACGGTGTCGAATGTAGCGCGTTAGTAAGTGCGGATCGTCTACAGGGAAAGTGTAATCGTTCGTCTTTTGAATTAGGTGAATTGAAACTTTAAAGAAAAGAAACGAAAACAATTCATGATTTGTAGTTGAAGTTCAAGAATTAGAAAATCTAGATCTAATAACAAGAAAAGATAAAATCAAGAATTGAGATGTTTGTGATGATTTTTCCAACCAAATATCAAGAATCGAAATGAGGCTCGTAGGAATCGATCGGATCTATAGATGTGATGAGATCTAAATATTTCATGTTCTTATCCATTAACGAGTTGATACTAGATCGATGATTATTCGTCGAGGTTAAGGATCTTGCGAAGAATATAGGGTTTCCTCGTCTTATCCTTTATCCTTTCGATGAATCTCATTCAAATTCTAGCTTCTAGTTAATCAAATGATCAATCGTTGTTCCCTAGTTTCAAGTGAACATAATCAAGAAAGGATCATCTCGAAACTAGGTCATTAATCATTTGATTCACTAGAATTTACAAACGTTATAGGATTTAAGAATTGTAAAAAGATCTAAATCATCATCATTCTATTGATCGTCTCGACTCCTTTACGAGCGGAGTTTTACTCAAACATCACAACAAGAATCACAATCACAAATTGAGATCGAATCATGATGCAAGAATTTAAAGAAAGCAAGATTAAAGAATTTATATCAACAATTTCATTACAATCGCTCAAGAACTACAAGAGGAAGAACTCGATCGTCGATTTGGCTTTGCTCGTCTCCTTGAGTCGCGGATCGGCTTGGATCACTTGCCCGATTGAAGATCGGCTCCGCTCCTAAAAGGTTGAAGGCTTCTTGCTTGATTTAGTACTCGGGATCTTGAATTTGGATTGGAATTAGGGTTAGGGTTTCGCACAAGTCGTGTCACTCAACTTGTGGAAGAAGAGGGAGAGAGATGTTGAAGAATGAGGAATTAAGGAACTAAGGATTAGCCATTAACTCTAGGTCTAGGCTTCTATTTATAGACTTCCCCAAACCCTAGATCTAGGATTAGAATTTGAATTTCCCTCCAAAAGTTAGTTAGAGGAGATTTGAATTTCCCTCCAAAAGTTTGTTGAGGAGAAGCTTCTAGATGTGATTAGTTAGGAGCTTAATCAAGATTAGCTTAATTAATCATCTTTGCTGATCTGGCAGAAGTTTCGAGACTTCTCTGGAATTTGAAGTATATTTCTGAGCTGTAGCCACTGAGATAGGAATAATGAAGCAAAACTGGAGTGCTGACGTGGCAATACCGCCGCAGAACCGCGGCGCAAGCCGGCTCCTGCCGCGGTTCTGTGGCGCTCTATGGGCTTTAGGTCTTGCAACTTCTGGTGTTTCTTTGGGCTAAATTATGGGCCTGTATAGGATATGTTGAATTGTATTTTCCCCTTTGGATTGCTACCAGATCTCAAAACTTGGAGTTGGTGTAATGTTTGATCAGCAAAATGACAATTTTGGCTTTTCTTCCGGATTTTCCTGCACAATTTCTCAAGACAAGTGTTGCGCAATATAGGGATGATGCGATGCCATGATAAACACACAATTCCCTCAGAAATGTCGGTTTTAGAGTCTAACACATGCAATCTGATATTATACGTCTGATTTGCTAATATATGTAATATGAATGCCAAACACTTCTAGATGAGTGCAAAAGATAGGGAAATTGCCGTGTTAAAAATGCAGTATTTTCAACTGATCAAATTCGCCCAAACTTATTTTCGGTCGTCTCGAGCGAATTATTTTATTAAAAAGAGAAGGAGAAAATAAAGAAAGAGAAAAACTAACTAGCACACTTTCGTAAGCAACACGATTGCACTGAGCACGTGCAACAAGCCTTTAAACCTCTAGGTGTCCCTAGTAGGAGTGTTGTCTCCTGAGGGTTTTCAGCGGATTGCACCCACAAAATCCAATAATAAAAGGAAGATCATGAATATTACATTTAAAGAAAAGAATTGTAAAAGAAAAGCCTTGAAAATTAGGGTTTCCAACTAAGTTAGCTTTTCGATTGTCATGAGCCCTATCTTAATGGTCATGAAAAGATGTCAGAAATCACGTCCTCCCTCAATAAAACATCGCCTTATTCTTCATTCCTATCTTTCTTCCAAACATCGATCATATAACCCTGCATGTGTATAAAGACATCCCTACACCCGGAGAATTCAATTCAAACTATCATACTCTTGCCCATCAGCCTCAGTACTTTTTTAATTAATGAATATTTAGATGAGATTGCTCACACACTTTCATGCGACCGTTAATACTTCTTGAGGTACTAACCGACCGATTACTCATGTGCTTGCTTATTTGGTGTATTTTCCTCGTCTTGCACCGCCTAAGGCATAGCAGTGACTCCCAGACCAGTTGGCCTTAGGGCACTAGGTGAAAAGGCACCTTCGCTATATATTTTTTATTGCCCTCGGTGATAACAAAACCAGTGTCCATTTTTCTCACCAATTATACATTTTTATTCACTTTTTTTTTATTTCCTTCATACATCGGCTTTAAGACAAGAGCATTTCAAGGTATCCTCTACTATCCCGGGCTTCAAGACGTGTGTAAGTGCGAATAGCAGGGTATCAATGCTCAAAATGTTTGGCTTTCCAGAATAGAAACTATTTTTTAGACTTATTTTTATCCTCAGATTAGTGACTTCCTTCATCTTACTAACCCTTGGGACAACGGCTCATAACTACTTATTACTAGTTCGTATAAGAAAACTTCTAATTTTCTTGGTTTTCTTAAATTTTTCTAATCTCATGGATGTAATTTTTCACTATCTAAACTTTTATTATCTTATTTATGTACAAAAAATAATTTTATTTTTATTTTTTTGAAATTTTTTAAATTTTTATAGGTTTTGAAAAATGTTTTGTGCTTATGCAAAGTATGATGCAAATGATGCGAAAATAAGCACAAACCTCCCCCAAACTTGTTTTCAACAGTGTCCTCACTGTTGCCTTCTGCTAAATCTCGAAAAACCTGTAAGCTTGGGAGGAATTTATTAGTGGGGGCAAAATATTTAAGTGAAGAACCACCCCCAAACTTATTTTTGGCTCAAAATTTTATAAAGATTTTCTTTTCAGGAGCCAGAAAATATACCCCCCCAAACTTGAGTTATGCAATGTTAATCTTTGAAAATCATATGAGGGGGTCAAAAATCAGTGGTCAATGCCAAGCTTTGCAAAGACCAAATGTTAACTGTTAGTTATATGTATGCCCTAGAGGCCATTACTATACATAGGATGTATATTGTAGTGGATGCTTGGATATATATAGGGAGGACTTTCTTGCTCGACATGATAGTATGCTATCTGGTTGCTCTTTACCTTAACGTGTATACTGATTGTCTCTCTGTTACATGTTGGTAAAGCCCTTAGGATGTGTACTTGACTACCTGGACTATGATGCAGATCATACTAGTGGGGACAGATAGTCTATAAGTACATCCTTCAAAGTCCCTAGTCGTGGGTATATCGAGACGGGGCATCGATATACCAGAGTAGACCGGCGTATACCTTCTCGACCCATACAGATGGGCGATGGATGATCCCATATCCATTAGTGTTTGACATCAGAGATGATATACGGGTGCTCAGTGTAGACTGGGTACACTGGACGGACTCGCCGAGAACTCCCAGATGGTATTATACCTTACGTCAGATGGCAGTTCTCTGGTGACACTGGTACAGAGTAGTCTGTTGACCCGAGATCGTCATAGAGTCTTGTGTGGTTCCTACTGTGCTTTGATTTCCACCTTACCACGTCCAAGAGGGCATGCAAAACGGTAGTTTTTGGGTACAGTCCCGAATCACATGGAGGCAATGAGCGATAGGAGGGGATTCGTCTCTCCCGGTATAGGGAGTTGATGTTGCGCTGTGTTCGATTGGCTATAACCGGAAATCCCTGGCCAGGGTTGCTGAGATTTACTGGTAAGTGTTACCAGTAGTTTCTCGAACTGTTATAGACCTCATATCGACACGACTTATCGAGCTATTGGGGTCTGACGTTTACCACCCCTAGGCGAGATATGCGACATATCAGACGAGAAGACCGGACTGTACGGTAAGTGTTACTGGTTGGATTCACAGGAGTGTGAGCGGGCTTGCTCGTCGATCTTCTGATCGCTCAATACCCGGGTGGCCGTTACGTTTAGCAGACCGCTTGCGGCTTGTGGGTGTTTGATATGATCATCATCTGCTACCGGCGTATTGACGAGTCTTTAGAGTCCTACATAGAGGTTTCCTGGCTCAAGCAAAACGAAATAGGAGCGCATATGAGATATGTGCGGGACCGAGAATAATGCGTATATGTGATACCGTATTCCATTCTCGCGATGAATGTATCGATTGGTTGTATGCGATATAACCTAGTTATCGATTCAAGGATTGATTCGATAAGCCGATACATGAGATACTAGTTGGTTATATGCGATATGACCGGATCGTTAAATCAAGTGTTGATTTAATGATTTAATGCATAATTATATATTTGATATATTACTTTGCATTAACTAGTATTGGTTCACTTTAAATGGTTTTTCTCACTTGATGTGCACATTGTATATGTGATATATTTTTGTGCATTTGATTGTATCATATTTGATGATACATGATTGCTAGGGTTTGTGTAAAGAATTAAACCTTGGTTAAATAAATGGTTAGGGTTTTTATTTGATTATTCATTCATTTATCTATTTATTTTTGGATTAAATGAATGAGAAATGAAAACAAAAGGTTGCTTTTCTTCTTGAAGCTTGTTGAAGCTTCATGAAGCTTTGACCATTGTAACCATTTTGTCTTCATCTCCTTAACCCTAACCATTCCTTTAACCTTGGTCAATTCTCTACACATAACTATAGTTAAAATTATGATAAGAATTGATTTTTCTTTTCTATTCTAATAACTTATCATAATATTCATCTTCTTCTTCTTCTTCTTCTTCTTCAAGAAGAAAACCTAGTTTCCATCAATGGTGATTGATGAAAAAGAGTGAGAAATCCAAATCTAAAGTGAACCCACCTCCTATTTCTTCATCCTCTACCTCTTGCCAAGTAGTATAGGGTGTTTCCTTCACAAGTTTTCATCACTTAGTGAAGTGGGAGCTTGATCTAGTGATGCCTCGACGTAGATCATCTTCGGCACGAAGCCGACGACCTTGCCCGCCCATTTCTCCGATGAAGCCGACGCTAGAGCCCGAGTTTCCATTTGGACAGCGAGGAGACTTCATTGCGGAGCTATGGAGGTGGAGGACCGGATCTACAAAGGTTGTATTTCCGTTCTTTTAGTTAAATTGTTAACTAGTTGCACGTGTTCGCCTAATATTCTAGTTAACGATCCGTATTAGGGTTTCTCGGCACCCGTAAAATTTTAAATTGGCATGGTTGATGCCTTGTGAGACCTCCTTAGTGTGTCTAGGAACCCTACAGTGGTATCAGAGCCTAGCTAGAGTCTTAGGCGATGCGTAGACGAAGTTTGAAACCCGAACGAACCCGAAACCCTAAAATTTCTTGCTCTCTGGACTTTTTTCAAAAACTGTGATTTTTCCAGATTAAAAATTGCTAAAAAATTCAGCAGGGAATTATAAGAATTATGGTGCAAAATTTGACTCATGATATGTTAATAGTGCGGCGGAACCGCGGCAGAAGCATGGCTTCTGCGGCGGTTCCGCGGCTAAATGATGAGAGTTGCCTGTAATTTTTGCACAGTAATTCATTTTTTTCAGATGCTGTATTTTCTGGGAATTTTTAATATTTATACAAGAGTTGAATTTTCTGGGGTTGTTTTGGGGATTCGAATGTTCGATCGGATCATCAAACTTTGTCTGTGGTTTTCCGGATAATTTTTGAATATGTTAAAAAGTTCGAACGGATATAAATACCCACTTTTTCCCCTGTCGGGAAATTTCCAAGTGTTGGATTTTTCCGAGGTTTAAAGACGTTCTAAGTAGTGCAAGTAACGCGATGGTCCCTCTAGAAGACAATAAACCTTAACTCGATTATGTGACCGTCTTGAACTGCCCTTTGAACCTTAGGGTTTGGGGCAGTACGGCGTGCCACATGTGAGGCGTTGGCTTGACCCTTCTATGGCTGGACCGTTGGTACTGAGGCACGAAGTGAATGTCTTTAAACTTATTTCATGTGTTGATCTATATCGGGAAAACTTGGGTGTTCGATTGTTCGATCGGAAAGTTTAACATTTTCTATTTATCTGGAATGGGATACAATAATTGGAATTCACAAGTAGTTATGAGATAACTGAATGAATGTTATAAACATAGCAGTTTAGTCTCACTTGATCGGTTGCCACGGAATTTTGATGTGATCAAAAGTCCGTCGCAATCACATAGCGTACGCAGATACTCTCCAGGTAAACTTAATAGACAGCCTCGCCCCATAGCCCCGACCAAGTGACTGTAGGAGAACCCCGTCGCCGAAAGCATCCGTTCGGGTGCTCGCGGCAGCGGTGTTCCTCCTTCGTGCACTTCGTCGACGGTATCGGGGGTGCGGCCGCCTACTAAAGTTTGCGACGAGCATTCGATCAGGATGTCGAGAATCTTGTTGAATTGCCCGACTTAATATTGAAAAGTGTTTTCGATAATGAGACTAAAATGCGAGGTTTATAATTGTTAGGCATGCGATGTCTAAGGAATTCATTTGATTAGGCATGCGATGTCTATGCAGGTTGCGGATTCCAACTGTTGTAGTTTTACACTTTCTTTTCTGTGACCGTAAGTGTAATATGTGATATCGCCGGTTTCGTTGCTATATGTCAACGACAATTGGGATGCGCATATTTATTTACGTTGATGACATGTGATGTTATATGTTGCTGGATATGTTATATTAGATCGTCGTGTTTGAATAGCCGGGTGGTTTTTATGTGAGATGAGTGTTTTTCATTTTCATTCATGTAAAAACTTGTATGTAATATTCTTTTATTGGGGCACTTCCAGGTTGCGGAAGATGTCACCTTTTGTATATTATTTACTTTTCCGCACTAGGATAGACCCAAGGAGGGGAGCACAAGTAACCGGGTTCTGGAGTCCAGTGGGAGACCAACTCGAGGAGTCGAGTCCGGGTCTCCTAACTCTAGAATTGGTAGGGTTGCTTGCCGCTCTCGTAGGGGTCTAGGGGTGTGGGTTTGGCTATTCATCGCGACCGTGAAATCCGTGTTTTATACTGGCTCGTATTGAAAACACGGACGTCCTAATATATCCAATATTTCATATGATTCTTCTGCTGCGATATCTGTGATGTGATCATATGATATGTTCTGTGATGGATACAGTATATAGTATATATGATATATTATATAGATGTTACTTATGTTTTACACCCGCGCTAGCCCTGCCCTGCTCTGCCGTTAGTTACCTAACCTAACGGTGCACGAGGGGACATCGAGGCGAATGCGGATGGCATAAGTGTACGTCGTATTTATCTGTGATGTTTAGGTATTTAAATGATGGGACTTCATTAATGAGATTGATGAAAATAAATGAAACCTAAAGATGTTGTAGAATTGAATTTCAAAAATAAAACAGGTAGCTACAGTTCTTGCTTTGCACAGCGGTATATGTGATATATCCTGCACCTTATTCGATGAGGAAAGGACCGAGATCCCTTTACCGGGAGTGACTCCTTTAGCAATAACTGACAGATGCTACACACTCGGTTTGTCTTTTGATTGCTTTTAAGAGATTTTGCTTTGCACAGTGATATATATGATATATCCCGCACCTCATTCGACGAGGAAAGGACCGACGATCCCTTCACCGGGAGTGACTCCTTTAGCAAAACTAGAAAAGCCTCAAAAGCACTCCATTTTAAAATCATTTGATTCTACAACGATTTCAAGTTCATTACGCAATAGGTTTTCAGAAAAACCTGTCGTAGCCCTCCGTCATTTCAGATAAGTTGTATATAGTATTCGTGCTGCATTTGTTGGCTTTCGTTAAGGTGCAGTGTGCGGTAGCTATATGCTGCTTATCTGCTGCATACGATGCGATTGGATTAGGGTAGTCGTGCGACTTTGTTGGCTTTCGTCAAGGGTCGTGCGGGTGGGTTTAATTCAATCAAGAAATGTACGGTTTGAACTTGACTAGCGGGCTATGGTTTGTTGGCTTTCGTCAAGGTCATAGCACGTTAGGGGCAAAATATTATCGGGAATTTCAAGTGTTGAAATTTGCAATGAGATTGCATACCTTCTATGAGATAGTTAGATCCCGATACCCACTGCGAGTAAGAGTTACTCCTGGGAGAGTTTTACACATTACAATTAGCCGATCAAGTAGGCGTCTAGAAAGGTGTTAACGAGGTTACGCCTCTAGGAAAACGAGGTTTACATTAATTAGGTTCGTGCGAAAGCACGGGGGACCTCCCTCAAAGTACCGACACTGGCCTGGCTGAAAGATTGGCGAACTTGTAGTGTGTAATTAATCCCGGCTAGTCTTTCCTTTTAGGGTTTGAAGGAAGATTTGATAAAAAGCAGTGGGAGCCATCCTGATTAGATAAAATCATAACCAATCTATTCTTGCAAGAGCGCACGCAGAGTGTTTTCTTCTCTCTCTCTCCAGGTAGCGACCATATCACGCCTTAATCAAGATAATAATACGGATATATTGACCGAACCCGCTTGTTATACTGAGCTGGGGAACGTTGGTCCCGCTCCAACTTATAATTGTTATAAGACAGAGCAGGAATTGGGGAATACCAGATTTCCCGTGCCGCCTAAACGAAGAGAGTGCATGCTGATGCATCATCTTCGGGTGTGTTCTTTATACAGAACTGTTTCTCTATTCTCTACGTCCTGGGTATTTGATACCGGATCAAGATTCCAGATATGTAATATGTTACATAGGGCTACAGAAAGGTAGAGAACTGAGAACGGGTGATAAGTTTCATGAGGCAGAAAACGGGGCAAGAGTTGCAGCCAAGTCTGTTGGTCACTGTCACCCTGTATTAACAGTACATTGATTCTGAACGAATGTTATTAGATACCGAACCTGATATACAAAATCATATCAGTCTCTTTATTAGTAAAGAAATGATAAAATTTTGTATTGTTGGATATTGTTTTGAACATTTCCTATATCAAAGGTTGATCGGTTCAGGCACGTTATCTAAAAGCATTGTTGTTCTAAATCAAACTGCAGTTCTTAGTATACGGAACACACACAAGAGGAAGAGTTCAGAAATGAACGGATCCTTCTTGAGGTATTGTTGACTAGGTCAGATCAATGTGACCCGACTAGCTAAAGTTACATTTAGATGCATATTTAAATCAGTTTGAATTTACATCTTGTGAAACTTGCCAGTCGTGTCACAGAGATAAAATGACCATAGCTCCGTTTACTGGAAACAGAGAAAGAGTTAGTAAACTCTTGGAATGATACATGTTGATGTATGAAGGTCCCCTGTCTACACATACCAAGAACGGTTCTTTGTACTTCATTACATTCTCTGATAATCTCTCAAGATTCAGATATATGTTCCTGTTGAAACACAAGTCCGAACCTTTTGAGATATTCACGAAATATAAGTTAGAAGTAGAGAACCAAAATGAGGGTATAAGTATTATGTCCTTTGATGCGATCAGGGAGGAGAATACTTGAGCACGGAATTCTTGGACTTTTCTAAAGGAGAATGAGATTCTCTCTCAGCATTACTCCTCCGTATACACCATAGCACGATGGTATGTCGGGACGGAGCAGATACACCCTATTTGATATGGTGTGCTCTATGATGAGTACTACTGAGTTACCTATTTTCTTTTGGGAGTTATGTACTTATGAAGTTGCGTACCTATTGAATAGGGCTCGAATCAAATCAGTTGCCTACCACTCCATATGAGATATGGTATGGGAAGAGCCCATGTCTTAAGCTAGTTAAGATTTGGGGTTGACCGGCCTATGTCTAAAAGCAAAATCCGGACAAGCTCAAGGCAAGATCTATAATGTAGAACTGGAAAGGTTCCAGCTATACAAACTACAGCAGATGATTTGAAAGAACCAAAGGATTCAATAGTTACCAACAAACCTCAGCCTCTCCGCCGATCTAGTAGGGTTCCTCACCCACCTGAGAGTTACTTCGGTTTCTCTATGACAGTGGGAGCGAGGATTGCATCATGAGATGATGACCCAACTAGTTTCGAGCTGGCCATCAGGAGTGGGACTCTGTAAGAATGGCCGGATGCTTAGTAATCTGAGATGGAATCCATCTACACCAACAAAGTATGGACTTTGGTTGCTATATCTGAAGGGTTAAATCCCCATCAGGAGAAAGTAAATCTTGAGAAGATTACTTGGTGCAGATGGAAAAGTTGAGACTTTCAAAGCTAGACTTGTTAAAGGTTTTCGTCATCGACCAGGCGTGGATAATGATGAAACCTTTTCCAGTACCTATGCTTAAGTCCATCCAGATACTACTTGCCACGGCTACATACCATGACTACGATATCTGGCGGTTGGGTGTCATGACTGCTTTTCTAAATGATGTTTTAGAAGAGTGCGTCTATAAGTACACAGGCAGAGGGCTTCGTAGACAGTGGGAGCAGCGGAAACGTGTGCAAGATGCTTTATAGGATAAAGCAGGCATCGCGGAGTTGGAACATCTGTTTTGATGGATTAGTCAAAGAGTTTGACATCATCAAAATAGTAGATGAACCTTGTATAAACAAAAAGGTAGTAGGGAGTATGGTGAGGATCCTCGTAGAGTACGTGGATGACATACTCTTGATAGGGAAGGAGTTTCCTATGCTACGCTCAGTCAATCTCCGCTTATCACAAGGATTCTCCACAGGATCAAAGTGATACCTCCTAAATCCTGGGTTTTGGATCTATGAGATAGATCTAATTGGATGATAGGATTCTCACTAGTTGTAGTGAGATGGTATCAATCGATCCTGAGGAGAATCACTTGAAGGGTTCCAGGGTGATAAAGACGACTGAATGTCAGTCACAGGCATTGTCTTTACCCTCAGTAAAGGGACGGTATGTTGGAAGAGTTCTAAGCAAGATACTGTGGCATACTAGACGATTAAGGCTGGATACATCGCTACTCAAGATGCTACCAAAGAGACTGTCTGGGTGTATATTTGTTCATGAGATGAACTGAGTTCCTCCCATTGTGTGACAATGGAGTTGTGGCTTATGCCAAGGAACGTCCGTCCCATCAGTGATCCAGACATATTCTAAGGCAGTATTACCTGATCATGGAGATGGTTGATCTCCAGGGGATCGAGGTTAGGAGAGTAGACTCAGAGGACAACACGGCGGATCCACTCACGACGGCCTATTCCCAGAGAGAGACTTTTATGGGATGGTTGAGTATGAGATACTACAACCACTGTTACAGATGGCCCTAGTGCAAGTGGGAGATTGTTAGTTATATGTATGCCCTAGAGGCCATTACTATACATAGGATGTATATTGTAGTGGATGCTTGGACATATATAGGGAGGACTTTCTTGCTCGACATGATAGTATGCTATCTGGTTGCTCTTTACCTTAACGTGTATACTGATTGTCTCTCTGTTACATGTTGGTAAAGCCCTTAGGATGTGTACTTGACTACCTGGACTATGATGCAGATCATACTAGTGGGGACAGATAGTCTATAAGTACATCCTTCAAAGTCCCTAGTCGTGGGTATATCGAGACGGGGCATCGATATACCAGAGTAGACTGGCGTATACCTTCTCGACCCATACAGATGGGCGATGGATGATCCCATATCCATTGGTGTTTGACATCAGAGATGATATATGTTTGCTCAGTGTAGATTGGGTATACTGGACGGACTCGCCGAGAACTCCCAGATGGTATTATACCTTACGTCAGATGGCAGTTCTCTGGTGACACTGGTACAGAGTAGTCTGTTGACCCGAGATCGTCATAGAGTCTTGTGTGGTTCCCACTGTGCTTTGATTTCCATCTTACCACGTCCAAGAGGGCGTGCAAAACGGTGGTTTTTGGGTACAGTCCTGAATCACATGGAGGCAATGAGCGATAGGAGGGGATTCGTCTCTCCCGGTATAGGGAGTTGATGTTGCGCTGTGTTCGATTGGCTATAACCGGAAATCCCTGGCCAGGGTTGCTGAGATTTACTGGTAAGTGTTACCAGTAGTTTCTCGAACTGTTATAGACCTCATATCGACACGACTTATCGAGCTATTGGGGTCTGACGTTTACCACCCCTAGGCGAGATATGCGACATATCAGATGAGAAGACCGGACTGTACGGTAAGTGTTACTAGTTGGATTCACAGGAGTGTGAGCGGGCTTGCTCGTCGATCTTCTGATCGCTCAATACCCGGGTGGCCGTTACGTTTAGCAGACCGCTTGCGGCTTGTGGGTGTTTGATATGATCATCATCTGCTACCGGCGTATTGACGAGTCTTTAGAGTCCTACACAGAGGTTTCCTGGCTCAAGCGAAACGAAATAGGAGCGCATATGAGATATGTGCGGGGCCGAGAATAATGCATATATGTGATACCGTATTCCATTCTCGCGATGAATGTATCGATTGGTTGTATGCGATATAACCTAGTTATCGATTCAAGGATTGATTCGATAAGCCGATACATGAGATACTAGTTGGTTATATGCGATATGACCGGATCGTTAAATCAAGTGTTGATTTAATGATTTAATGCATAATTATATATTTGATATATTACTTTGCATTAACTAGTATTGGTTCATTTTAAATGGTTTTTCTCACTTGATGTGCACATTGTATATGTGATATATTTTTGTGCATTTGATTGTATCATATTTGATGATACATGATTGCTAGGGTTTGTGTAAAGAATTAAACCTTGGTTAAATAAATGGTTAGGGTTTTTATTTGATTATTCATTCATTTATCTATTTATTTCTGGATTAAATGAATGAGAAATGAAAACAAAAGGTTGCTTTTCTTCATGAAGCTTGTTGAAGCTTCATGAAGCTTTGACCATTGTAACCATTTTGTCTTCATCTCCTTAACCCTAACCATTCCTTTAACCTTGGTCAATTCTCTACACATAACTATAGTTAAAATTATGATAAGAATTGATTTTTCTTTTCTATTCTAATAACTTATCATAATATTCATCTTCTTCTTCTTCTTCTTCAAGAAGAAAACCTAGTTTCCATCAATGGTGATTGATGAAAAAGAGTGAGAAATCCAAATCTAAAGTGAACCCACCTCCTATTTCTTCATCCTCTACCTCTTGCCAAGTAGTATAGGGTGTTTCCTTCACAAGTTTTCATGACTTGGTGAAGTGGGAGCTTGATCTAGTGATGCCTCGACGTAGATCATCTTCGGCACAAAGCCGACGACCTTGCCCGCCCATTTCTCCGATGAAGCCGACGCTAGAGCCCGAGTTTCCATTTGGACAGCGAGGAGACTTCATTGCGGAGCTATGGAGGTGGAGGACCGGATCTACAAAGGTTGTATTTCCGTTCTTTTAGTTAAATTGTTAACTAGTTGCATGTGTTCGCCTAATATTCTAGTTAACGATCCGTATTAGGGTTTCTCGGCACCCGAAAAATTTGAAATTGGCATGGTTGATGCCTTGTGAGACCTCCTTAGTGTGCCTAGGAACCCTACATTAACACCAACCATTCAAAAATTTTGTCAATGCAGTGCTCTGGTTGGTGGAAGAAGAAGTGGGGAAAGGGTAAGTGGTGGAACAGAATGTGTGTGCGTCTCATTTTGGAGAGACGATGCAGTGAATGTGATGGATTACTCGCATTCTTTTTACAGTTCAGAAGAAGGGTAGAGGTTCAATTTCAGTGATTGGGAGATGATTCATCTCAACACCCGTGTCATTCAAAAATGCGAGTTCATCAGCGAAGATCTCCTCAAAAGTTTCATCTATACCCCGATGAATTATGTCATCACAAAGTGCGGGGTGATCTTCAGACTCTAAAAGAAGTTCATAATCAGTGTTAATTGTTGACCCGGACATCTCGGTGGAAGAGTCCGTATGTATATGATACATAGTTTGGTCAAACAATAACATATGAAAAGAGTCAAGATCGGTATCATGAGGCGGATCAAATTCGCTGCTGTCGACATCCATTAAGTCGACAGAACAGACCTGAGCAGTAGGTTCGGAGGGTACACTTCCCAACTTGTAAATGTTCAGCTCTATTGACCTATTCCCGAAGGATAGGGTCATAGAGCCATTACGACAGTTGATGATAGCATTGGAAGTGGCCAAAAAGGGGCGACCTAAAATCACCGGAATTTGATTCCGTGGGTTCGCTACAGGCTGTGTATCAATTACAATAAAGTTCACAGGGAATATAAATTCCTTGATTTTTATTAACACATCCTCCAGTTCACCCCTAGGTTTGGTGATTGATCGGTCAGCCATCTGGAGAGTGCAATGGGTTGGCTTCAACTCTCCATCCCTAACTGCTCGTAAACCGAGTATGGAAGCAAGTTAACATTAGCGCAAAGGTCTAGTAGAGCACGGTTAATGTGTTTTTCCTCGATAGAAATGGAAATGGTAGGATATCCAGGATCCTTACGTTTCCTCGGTAATTGCTGGGGGAAAGCCGTGTCTACAGTCTTTGCCATGAAAATTTCTTAGGCACTTGAGTCTTCCTCTTCCTAGTGCACAAGTTCTTAAGGGTTTTCACATAGGACGGAACTTGTTGGATGGCATCTAGGAGAGGGATGTTGATGTTAACTTGCTTAAAAATGTCCATAATCTTCTCCATATGTAGACTCGGTGTGTTAGCCCTTAACCGATTAGGATAAGGTGCTTTAGCAATAAACGCTGGGTCCATCATAGAAGAAGGAAGTGTTTGTGGACCTGATCCCATAATAGAGGTGGGGATCGTCGGTGGTAGACTAGAAGAGATGGGCTGAGGTGGCGAGCCATTTGGGAAATGAAGAATAGGCTCGCAAGAAGGTGGTGGGGTAGAAGAACTGGGATCAGAATTAGAAGTAGAAGTGGAAGGAAAGGTCTCAGCTGGGGTGTTACTGATAGATTTTTCAGTGTCATCAATCTCTTCCCCAACATGATTGTCAAGCACTCTCCCAGATCTCAACGTGATTGCATTCACATGATGTGAATAGCCAGGATTGGGTAAAGGTTGAGCTGGGAGTTTCCCTTTCTCTATTGCACTCATTTCGGCTTTTAATCGTGCAATTTCTGTTTCCATCGATTTGATACTCTCAGCTTGAAACGCTGAGTTTTTCTTTATATCATCGACGGAAGTCTTTATTTCAGCCGATACTTGCATGAGATTTGTCAGAAGCAAGTTTATGAATGAAGAGGATTCATCAGTCCCGGTCAACTGTAAGGACTAGACGGTGCAGTTGTGTTGACCGGATTTTGAAAGTTCTGTGATTGGAAGGGGTGCTGACTCAATTGAAGTTGTGGTTGCTGTTGTGGTGGAGGGACCCTTTGGAAATTATTTTGGCTTGGAACCGTGTTTTGAGATTGTAATTGGTTCCAAGCAAAGTTCGGGTGATTCTTCCAACCCTGATTATATGTGGAAGAAAATGGATCGTTCCGAGGTTTTTGAAATGCGGCATTGGTATGCTCATGACCTTGAAATGGACATTCTTCCGTCAAATGTGAAGGATCAGAACAGCAGCCACATACAGTCTTGGAGAGTAACATTTGATTTAGGGCGGAAGCTAAAAATTTGTTTTCCATAGTTTCGAGTTTCTTGTGTATAGCTGAAATGTCAGCTCTAACTCCTATAGAAATATCATTGCCATCCCTAGACGATTGACTCACACCCTCCCACTGTAACCCTCCCACTGTAAAGATTTTTCAGCGAAATCTTCTAGGAATTTCCAGGCTTCCCCATCATCTTTAGTCATGAAGTTGCCTTGACACATGGATTCAAGGATCTGTCTTGTGTTAGGATTAATGCCCTCATAAATGATTCGGCACAGTTCCCATTTAGGGATTCCGTGATGAGGACATTGGACTAACAGATCCTTGAAGCGTTCAAGACATTGTGAAAATGTTTCATTTGGAAGCTGGGTGAATTGATATATTTCGCTACGGACTCGAGCTGTTTTGTGATGTGGGTAAAATTTCTTAAGGAATGCTTTGACGAATTCTTCCCAATTTGAAATGGAATGTGCGGTAGTGTTATATAGCCACTTCTCGGCTATATCGCATAAAGTAAATGGGAGAAGACGAAGACGCAAAGCATCCACAGACAACTGTGAGGTAACCATCATTGCGCATACATTTTCAAATTTCGTGATAAACACGTATGCGTCCTCAGACTCGAGACCGTGAAATTTTGGTAGAAGGTTGATGTATTGGGGTTTAATCTGAAAATTTTCGCCGTTGGCTGGTGGAGTGGAAAGACAGGTGGAAAGGGGACCTCGTGTAGGACAGCACCTCTCTTGGAGAGAGATGCGAGGTGGATTCTGCGCACCAACGAACGGCGGCAGGATAGTGGAAAAGAAGTTCGATGGAGACAGATCTACCGACGTGGGTGTGGTGGTGGGTAAAGAAAAGGTAAGTGTAGAAATACCGACTTTAGGGTCGATCGGGGGACGCGGACTGAACAGGCACTAGAATCCCGTTGTCCAGCCTATCTTGCACTAAAAAGGGTTAGTACAAGTGGCAGCGTGAATTTATAATTAGGGGAAATGATATGAATGCGGTGTTTTTTTGAAAAATGGACGGATTTTTGAAAGTATGATGCAAGCACAACAAATGCAACAAGCAATACCCTAAAATCTAGTGGCCACCTAGGTCAGGCTCTAGACCGCTCCTAACTGCCAAAAGACAAGTCGCAAGATAAATCTTCCACTGCCTCTTTGTCCCTCCTGTGGCCAAGTAAGTGCCAGGTAAGTGGGAGGTTCTCCATTACGTAAGTAGTGGGCCTAATTAAGTAACCACTAGCCTTCGACACACTTGCCTTAGACACCACAAAAGAAACGCGGATAAGCAATGAATTACCCACGGCCTTCTCTTGTCCTAAGTGAGCGCGACGGTCCTTAGAGTCATCTCTAGATATTTTTTAATTAATGAGGGTAAATGCGGATGCAAGTTTGTGATTTTTGGGGCTTAGAAAGGGTAATGAACTCTCCACCTAATCTGGATTTGGTCTTTGCCCCTTAATTTCCGTATTAATTATGCAAACAACCACAAAAATCAAAACACGCATAATTTAATTTTTGCTTTTTGCGCGGCGCTGCGATTTTTTTGCAAAGAAACTTGCAGCAAATTGTTATTTGGAGCAGATGAGGTAAGATATAAGAAAGTACAGAGAGTTACTGAGCAATTTTGGTGCAATGAACAGTTACCCCCGCCGCGCTTCCGCCGCAATAGATGGCTAACGCCGCGGATCCGCCACGGTTCAAGGAGATCTATGCACAGAAAAAATTTGTACTCTTCCTAGTTGCCTCCTGAGCTCTCTGGACTTCTCTGGATAAAATTTTCACAGCTCCACAAATTCCAGATTTCCTCGCAATCAAATCACAACAACATGTATTAGTGTTTGCGCGAATTTTGATCTAAAATTGTAGATGGAATAAACTTTTCTACTCAAATTTCAAAATACGAACAATTAGTGCACTATCCCCGGCAAAGATGCCATTTGATTGAATTAAATTCTTGTTGTGTAGTATCGAATCAAATGATCCCCGGCAACGGCGCCATTTGATTGAAGACGATTTCGGATTGTGTATGTTGGAAAATGTATATAGAAATCACAACCAAAAACGTTAGTCCCCTACTAGCGGTAAAAGTCGTGTCGGAGTGTAGCCCAGAACACCTGAGATAACACTGGAAACCTACCAGTCTATCTTGCTTGCCCTGGCCAGGGACTTTGTGTAATGGCTCTCCTAGACACAGCCCGATGTCAACCCCCAATACCGGGAGAGACGAATCCTGTCTAACCGTCACTGCCTCCAAGTGCTTCGGGACTGCACCCAACTACTACCTGTTTGCACGACTCCTTTGAGCCGTGGTAGGGTAGTAATCAAAGTACAGTGGGAACACACTCGAGGCGAAGTGACAGTGTCAAGTCAGCGGACTAAGCTGTACTCATGTCACCTGGGAACTGATAACTGACGATAGGTATAATACTAACCAATCAGTTCCGGACGAGTCCTGTCCAGTGTACTCGTAACCTAACGAGCACCCGCATACTATCTCAAGTACGACGTACTGACGGCTGTGGGACAGACCATCTCCCCTGCTGGGATGAGAAGCGCATACGCTAGTCTACTCCGGAGTATCGATGCCCTGTCTCGATAGTCCTACGACTAGGGACCTGCATAAGGATGTGCTTGCGGATTACCCAGCCCCCACAAGTATGACTGCCATCACAACGCTGGTAATCAAGCAAAGATCTTAAGGGCTCTACTAATATGTATAAGCAATATGCTAAAAGAAAAACATGCACATATTGAAGTAGAAACAAACCAAGCAGCATACTACTATTTTGAGCAAGATTGTCAATACAAGGTGAATATCCCAAGCTTCCATTAAGTAATATACATACTAGTATGATACAGTAATGGCCTCTAGGGCATATACACTAACAATCTCCCACTTGCACTAAGGCCATGTACTGGCGTATCGAAGACCTGTCATCTCGATCAGCCGCTCGAACTGAGTCTGGGGTAAGGCCTTCGTGAGTGGATCAGCAGTGATATCTTCCGTATTTAGTCTCTTCACCTCGATCTCCCGGCGATCTACGATCTCCCTGATCAGGTGGTACCGCCTCAAAATGTGCCTGGACTTCTAATGGGACCTGGGTTCCTTCGCTAAAGCTATAGCGCCGTTGTTGTCATAATACAGCGGTATTGGATCAACACTGGTAGGAACCACCTGAAGCTCTGTGAGGAGCTTCTTCATCCAGACAGCTTCCTTTGCGGCATCGCAAGCAGCTATGTACTCCACTTCCATAGTTGAGTCAGCAACGGTTTCCTGCTTGGAGCTTTTCCAGCAAACCGCCCCTCCATTAAGGGTAAAGACATAACCCGACATGGACTTGGAGTCATCCTTGTCACTCTGGAAGCTGGAGTCAGCAAAGGCCTCGATCTGGAGGTCTTTTCCGCCATACACCAAGAACATCTCCTTAGTCCTTCTCAGGTACTTGAGAATGTTCTTTACTGCTATCCAGTCTTTCTCCCCTGGGTTCGACTGATACCGGCTTACAACGCTCAATGCATATGCTATATCTGGTCTGGTACACAACATCGCATACATAATAGAGCCTACCGCAGATGCGTAGGGTATTGATGACATGCGAGCCCTTTCCAAATCAGTCTTGGAAGACATCTCTTTGGAGAGGGTGATTCCGTGACAAGCCGGTAGATTACCGCGCTTGGAATCTTCCATACTAAATCGTTTCAGTATGGTGTCGATGTACCTGGACTGTGAAAGTCCCAACATCCTTTTAGATCGATCACGATAGATCTGGATCCCCAGAATGTAGTTGGCATCGCCCAGGTCCTTCATGGAGAACCTCTGTGACAAGAATCCTTTGACTGACTGTAGCATAGGAATATCATTTCCTATTAGGAGAATGTAATCCACGTACAAGACGAGGAATACCACAGTTCTCCCTACAATCTTACTGTAAATGCATGGTTCATCTGGGTTTTTGATAAAGTCGAATTCCTTGACAGTATCATCAAAGCAGATGTTCCAACTCCGCGATGCCTGCTTCAGTCCATAGATGGACTTGAGCAACTTGCACACTTTACCGCTGCTCCCACTCTGAATGAATCCCTCCGGCTGATCCATATAAACGCACTCTTCTAAATTTCCATTTAGAAAAGCCGTCTTTACGTCCATCTGCCAGATTTCATAATCGTGGAAGGCAGCAATAGCAAGAAGGATCCGAATGGATTTCAGCATAGCCACTGGAGAAAAGGTCTCGTCATAGTCCAAACCAGGTCTTTTGACGAAAACCCTTTGCAACAAGTCTAGCTTTATAGGTCTCAACCTGCCCATCTACACCAATCTTCTTTCTGAAGATCCATTTGCAGCCTACGGGTTTTACCCCTTCTGAAGCAAAGTCCAAAGTCCAAACTTTGTTGGTGTACATGGACTCCATCTCTGTCCGCATTGCATCCAGCCATTTTACCGAGTCACCGCTCTGAATGGCTTGCTGGAAGCTAGTAGGCTCACCATAGTCCATAGTGCAATCCTCTCTATCCACGTCTATGAGAAAACCGTAGTATCTCTCGGGCGGATGAGACTGCCTACTACTCCTGCGGAGTGGCGCTGGGATGTCCGGTTCTCTTGAAACTTCTGGTTCTTCCAAGTTTTCAGTAATAGCTTGTGGTTCTGGAATTTCTTCCAGTTCTACTGCGCTCCCACTTGTCTCTTTTTCCAAAAACTGATGTTCCAGAAAGTGGGCATGACGAGAAACAAAAACATTTTGTTCCTCTGCGTAATAGAAAAAATACCCCCTGGAGTTCTTTGGGTATCCCACAAACTTACACAATACTGAGCGTGCCTCGAGCTTGTCTGCATGCTGCTTTTTAACAAAAGCTGGACATCCCCATATCTTCAGATATTAAAGATGGGGTCTCTTCCCACACCACATCTGATATGGCGTGGTAGGCACAGTCTTGGAGGGAACCTTGTTCAAGAGATATGCAGTTGATTCTAGTGCATAACCCCAAAAGGATCGCGGCAACTCAGCCTTACTCATCATGGAACGAACCATATCCAATAGGATTCGATTCCTCCTTTCCGATACACCGTTGTGTTGTGGTGTGTATGGAGGAGTAAGCTGAAAGAGAATTCCATTCTCTTTTAAGTAGCCCAGAAACTCGGCACTCAAGTATTCACCACCTCAATCAGATCTCAGTGTCTTGATACTTTTGCCTGTTTGTTTTTCAACTTCATTCTTGTATTCCCAAAATTTCTCAAAGGCCTCGGATTTGTGCTTCATCAAGAAGACATGCCCATACCTAGAGAAATCATCTGTGAAAGTAATGAAGTATGCATAACCACTTCGCACATGTGTAGACATTGGACCACACACGTTACTGTGTATGAGTCCCAAGAGCTCGCTCGCTCTTTCTCCATATCCAGTGAACGGAGTCTTTGTCATCCTTCCCATGAGACAAGATTCACAAGTGGCATAAGACTGGTACTCGAACGGATCCAAGTATCCTTCTTTATGTAACTTTGTCAACCGTGTCTCATTGATAAGACCCAGTCTACAATGCCATAAGAAAGCCTGATTTAATTCCGGAGACATTCTTTTAAGTGTGTTCTGGACGCTGAAGACCCGAGCTTGATTCAAAACGTATATACCGTTTTTCAATGTACCTGACCCAATCAGAACTTGATTTAGGTGGATGTTTACTACATCGCTTACAAAAGTAAAATCATATCCTTCCTTAGAAAGTAAGGATACAGATATGATATTACAAGTCGCACCTGGTACATAAAAACAGTCACGCAGAATCAATATCTGCCCAGTTGTCAGTCCTAGATGATATTCCCCTACGGATTCAGCATACATGCTCATTCCGTTAGCAACCCTGAGAGTCATATCACCTTTCTTGATAACCCTACGGTTTCTCAGAGCCTGTAACGAATTACAGATATGAGATCCTGATCCGGTATCCAATACCCAGGAAGTAGGGTTAACTGACATACAGTTCTCTATTACAAACACACTCGAAGCCGAAACCACAACATGCTTCGAATTCTGGCTACTCGCTATGCTAGCCCTGCAATCCTTCTGCCAATGTTCATTCCTGTAACAATAGGAACATCCCTCTTTTACTACATCCAGTCCCGAAACTTCTGCCCTTCCCTTTCTTTCTACTTCCCTGGTTTCCTTCAGGGTAGTAGGTAGGGACTGTTGAACTAAGTCAGCATCTGACCCGTTCTTCAACGTGGTCTTCAGGTCCGTGAGCTCAAAAGAGCTGGTCTCTGTAAGGACGTTGCCCTCTACAGATGACCCGATAGCCAACCTCGCTGGAAGCAATTCGTTCGAGGTCTCCTATCTTGCGATACGAGATTGCTCTCCATATAAATCTTTGTTATGGAGGAAGATAGAAACTAAGTCCATCTTCTCGTGCTGCCCCTGGTATGCATCATCAACTGAGGCTAACACGAGGCACTTGGCTTTCGCACAGTCTTTTCCCAATGTCCTATGGATATCAACATCCATGACAGGGGAAACTGGACCTGAGACGGCAGGGGTTGGATTAGTTAAGAGGTGTCCCAGTTTGTTATGGGTAATGGATATCTGGACAGACCTTTGCCAATCATAACAGTCAGGTTCAGTCATTTTATTATCTAGATGTAACCTATGTGTGGTCACTGGGTCGCTGCAATTAAGAGAGAGAGAAGAAAACACTCAGCATGATGCTCTTGCAAGTTTAGATTGGTTTTTAATTTATCTAAACAGGATGGCTCCCACTGTCTCTCGAATCCCTCCTCAAACCATAAAGGAAGAATTAGTCAGGATCAATCTCACCGTACAATACTTGCTTAACCGTTCAGCCAGGCCAGTGTCGGTACTTCGAGGGAGGTTTTCCAACGCTTTCGCGAAGTTCCTTAATTAAATAACCTCTTTTCCCTGTGGGCGTAGCCCCGCTAACACCTTTCTAGACACCTACTTGGTTTATAACATTGATCGTCAAGTGAGAAAGTTCCCGAGGAGTAGCATATACTCACAGTAGGATCGGGATCCAAATATCATCGCGTGACAAAACTGAAGGAATCCTACCAGAATCATCACACTCCAAATGGTATGCAGCGCTAGCAAGTTTCAGTTCTTTTGAAACTCCCGATGTGGATTTTTGCCCCATGCTCTTATGACCTTGACAAAGGCCAACATATCATAAGTCGCATGTCAAGTTCTACCCATCATTATCCAGGTTAATTTGAACCCATCCGTACATACCCTTGATGAAGGCCAAAATAGTAGTATGGCTGTCCCAAACCAACGCATCTATCTATGCTACAGATAAATATTCAGCAGCTACCAATCACTATGTCTTGGCGAAGGTCAAAATACATAGCTTGAATACTACTGAATATTTAACTGAAATGACGGAGGGCTACGAATGGTTTTGGCGAAACCGTGAACGTAGTGAACTTGATATAATCGATGGAACCTTGATAGCTTTTAAAAGGAGTGGCTCAAACTCCGCATTTAAAAGTTAGTTTTTGAAAAGAACCGAGTGGTTTTGAAAGTGTTCTAACAACTTTTACTTGGTTTATTTTCTTGCATTAATTTTAATGCGTCCCATCAATTAATCCTACCATTGTAGAAAACAACTAAAATATGACGTACGCTTATGCCATCCGCATTCGCCACGGGGCCCCGTCATTATCTGTTAGGTTACTTAACTAACGACAGAGCGGGGGCTGAACTAGCGCGGATGCAAAACATAAGCAACGCCTAAATAATATCATATATAGATATATTGCAATGATAGCCATTCCAGATCACAGATGAATACATTGGATATATTAGGAATCCGCAATTCGTACGAGCCTGTAACGAAAAGCGGATTACACGGTCGTGGTGAATAGCCAAACCCCACCCTAGACCCCTACGGGTGCGGCAAACTACCCGCCAAGTACCCGAAGCGAAGCAACCTTCCTCAACTCGTGAGTAGGCCACTCGGCACTTCGAGATACCCGGTAGTTTGTGCACCCTACCTTGGGTCTATCCTAGGAGCAAAAACAGTAAAAAGAAATTATACAATGACGGCTACAACCCCGACCCGGTTGTACAGCCATACAAATAATATTACATCAATTTACATATTACATGAATTGAAAGAAAAGAAAACTCTCATCTCACAACCCCCGGCTATTCACCCGTGACAATCCAATGAATTCATATACACATACCATCAACATTACAGATCACAGATATGTATAACCCCCACTAATCGACATATAGCGATTAGCAGATGTTCAATACATATATCACATCACAGATATAAACCCGTCAGCTTAAGTCTTTAGAAGTTCGATCAAAATACGGATTTTTAAGCCCCAAAAACAAATTTTTCTTTCTGGAAAATCTGGGCAGAAAAATCATATTGTAAAAATCCCAAAACAACCCCAGAGACACTCTGCAGGAAAACAGTGCCACGACCGAGTCAACTCGGCCACGGATCCGCGGCGGGAGCATGCTCCAGCCGCGGTTCCACGGCACTTTGACCGAGTCAGTGGACCTGTTTTCTTGGGTGTCTTAACAAAAGCCAGAGTCGATTTTTGGTGCAAGATTTATTAATTTTTGAACAGAATACAGAATCGACATAAACTTGATTTTTCGGGGATTTTTCGCGACTTTTTCTCCGATTGAACTTCTAGTTACTTTGCTAACATGTTAGATAGTGTTTAACCTGGCTCTGATACCACTGTAAGTCCACGTTACCTCTCCCGGTACTTACGGGCTTGCGGAAATGATGAAAAATGATTTTTCTAGAGATGGTAACATGGACTCAAAATACGGATCTTTGTTAAACAACTATCTAACAATCCTAACATGAGTTTTACCTACTCGGTTAGGTGGTTATACCTTACTTGAACTCCTTCGTCTTCAACTCCTTGCGGTGTTCGGATCGCCCTCACCTCGTCGTCTCCTCGCGCCGAAGATGGATCCACCCGAAAGCTTCTACCTTTTGGCTTCTACTTCAAACTTGAAGAAACTAGAACACTTGGCTTGCTAGGCATTGTGAACTAGGATGAGTAGAGGAGTGTTTTGGGTTTTATCTATATGGCTCTTGCTTCTCAACACATGAGACAAGTAGAACCATGAACTAGAGAGAGAGCAAGAGGAAGAGGGAGAGCTTGAGGATGAGAGAGCTCAAGAGAGAGAAAGCCAAATGAAAAGTGAGAAAGACTTTTCTCATCCAACCTCTCATAATCCAAAATCATCATAACTCATAATAGTAATTGAGTATTATATGATGGTTCAAGTCAAAATGGCCATATCATTTCATGCACTCATTTTGCAAAAAGAAACAAGCAAGCAAAAGTCTTTGCCATGAAATGATAGCCATTGTAATGATGATGGTCAACTAGTCCAACCTAGTCAACCGGTCAACAAAGTCAACAAGTCAACAAAGTCAACCCCTCAACAACCATGTCACTATAATACTTAATTAATATTATTGTTAATCATATTTCTTATTCTCATTAGGGTTTAGCAAAAAGTCAATAGTCAACAGTCAACAACCCCAATGAGAATCCTCTGCCTCTGTCTCTCCGTCAACTGTGCATACACACCGGCATCCGCGTTCCGAGGAACACGAATACAAACGAGATAAAACCAATTCCAAAACGTACACTAGGATCTGGCTTAAATCAAAGCCCGCTAGTGTTAACTGTCCGGACACTAAACGTGCACAAGTGCACGGATGTGACCGAACCCTGTCGCAAAACCATGCGACCTCTACTCTTTTGCCTAAATGCGAATAACTCTCTGTGTGGGACTGTAAAGACTCGACACTACGCTGGCAGTGGGTTTAACCACAGACCGCAAGCGGCACTAGCTGTGCGTAACGGCCCCCAGGTAGATGCCGATAAGAAGACGGACGAGGTGAAACCCATCTGAACTCCTACTGAGCCTGAATGTGACAGTCTCCGTACAGTCCGGTCTGTTCGTCTGATACATCGCATGGTGGGCCTAGAGGGGCGATAAACGTCAGTCCCCTACTAGTGGTACAAGTCGTGTCAGAGTGTAGCTCAGAACACCTGAGATAACAATGGAAACCTACTAGTCTATCTCGCTTGCCCTGGCCAGGGGCTTTGTATAATGGCTCTCCTAGACACAGCGCGATGTCAACCCCCAATACCGGGAGAGACGAATCATATCTAACCGTCACTGCCTCCAAGTGCTTCGGGACTGCACCAACTACTACCTGTTTGCAGGACTCCTTTGAACCGTGGTAGGGTAGTAATCAAAGTACAGTGGGAACACACTCGAGGCGAAGTGACAGTGTCAAGTCAGCGGACTAAGCTGTACTCATGTCACCTGGGAACTGATAACTGATGATAGGTATAATACCAACCAATCAGTTCCCGACGAGTCCTGTCCAGTGTACTCGTAACCTAACGAGCACCCGCATACTATCTCAAGTACGATGTACTGACGGCTGTAGGATAGACCGTCTCCCCTGCTGGGATGAGAAGCGCATACGCTAGTCTACTCCGGAGTATCGATGCCCTGTCTCGATAGTCCTACGACTAGGGACCTGCATAAGGATATGCTTGCGGATTACCCAGCCCCCACAAGTGTGACTGCCATCACAACGCTGGTAATCAAGCAAAGATCCTAAGGGCTCTACTAATATGTATAAGCAATATGCTAAAAGTAACACATGCACATATTGAAGTGAAACAAACCAAGTAGCATACTACTATTTTGAGCAAGATTGTCAATACAAGGTGAATATCCCAAGCTTCCATTAAGTAATATACATACTAGTATGATACAGTAATGGCCTCTAGGGCATATACACTAACAAATCTGCTAGTTAGTATTATACCTAGCGTCAGATAGCAGTTCCCTGGTGACATGTGTACAGGTTAGTTCATCGACCTGAGGTCGTCATTTTTCTCGTGTGAGTTCCCACTGTGCTTTGAATTCTACCCTACCACGGCTCAAAGGAGTCGTGCAAACAGGTCTTTTTTGGGTACAGTCCCGAGCCACATGGAGGCAAGTGAGCGGATCGACAGGGGATTCGTCTCTCCCGGTATTGGGGGTGAGATCGCGCTGTGTCTAGGAGAGCCATTACACAAAGCCCTCGGCCGAGGCAGGAGATTTACTGGTAGGTACTCCAGTAGTATCTCAAGGTGTTCTGGGCCACTCTCTGACACGACTTATACCGCTATTGGGGATCTGACGTTACTAGCCCCCTAGGCCGATATGCGATTCTCAAAGACGAACAGACCGGACTGTATGTATATTGTCACTGTTAGGCGCAGTAGGGTTTCTGGATGAGTTCGCTCGTCAGCTTCCCTTCCAATCAATACATAGGCAAACGTTATGTACAGCTTGTACCTCTGACGTGCTAGAGGTTATACCCAGTGCCAGTGTGTTGATGAGTCATTAGAGTCCCCCACAGACAGTTTCCCAAGTTCGGGCGAAACGTTGTAGAGGCCGTATGGTTTTATGGCAAGGTTCGGAAAATGCACGTGCGTTTTCGCACGTGTCATTTTTCGGGCAGATAATACTGGTCGGCTTTGGTTTAAGCCGGATCCGAGTATTATACTGTGTAGATATAATATCTTTGTCTCAGATGCATTTGTATTCGGTCGTAATACAAATGCGGGTATGTTTATACCATTACGGGGTTATCCTGAAATTCGTTTCAGGATCACTTTTAGAAGTTGCCAGTTTCCAGTTTTCTATCACCCGTATTTAACATTCGGTTAAATACAGATTTATCTTTTCTTGATGAGTGTGGAAGGTTCTAGAAGCATCTAGATGGTGACTAGGATGATGAGGTGGCTTGTGACTCATTTGTGCTTTAAATGATCATTTAATGTTTTTGATGACAAGGTTAAGTGATTCATTAGTTCATTAAACGAGTATACTAGGTGTATCATGACTCATTATTTCATTCATCTTAATGGTCACCCCTCCCCTCTCCTACACTCACCTCCCTCATCCTCTATATATGGCTGGCCTTCCCCTCCTCTACTCACTCACTTGTTGATTAAAAGATTATGATAGTTTGGACTCATGGAAATTAGATAGCATCATTTCTCATTTCACCCGATTCCAAAAGGCAACTTCATTAACCGTTCGTCCATACCCTTGGACGTAACCAGACAAAGTTTTCTACTCATTCTTTACATCATCTTGGTCGTCTCTTTTAGCAAACTTGACGACCGAGTTGCCTCGGTTCAGAGGCGGGAGCCCGTTTAAAGATCCGTCGACGTGGTGCCACCTGGACGAGAAGATTGGAGATTCAGGAGATCGGAGCAGCCGCAACAAAGCGTGGGATGATGGTTGAAGACCGAAGGACTCGGATCGTTTGGTATAACTTTTCTACCCACTTTGTAGTTTGTTAGTTTAGCTTTAATGGCAGATCCGGGTTATAGTACGCGATAGCGCTAGTTTGTAAAAAGTTTTTGTTCCGCATTTGGCATCTGTTAGACGGCCGGGGCGCTACCGTGGACTTACAGTGGTATCAGAGCTGTAAGTCCATGCTACCTATCCCGGTACTTACGGGCTTGCGGAATTTGATGAAAAACAATTTTCTAGAGGCGGTAACATGGACTTAAAACGGATCTTTGTTAAACTATCTACCTAACAACCTAAATAGGAGTTGTTAACTACTCGGTTAGGGGGTTATACCTTTCTTTTCTTGAACTCCTTCGTCTTCAAGCTTCGATGGTGTACGGATCGTCTTCACCCCGTCGTCTCGTTGCGCCAAAGATCGATCCACCCGAAAGCTTCTACCTTTGGCTTCTTCTTCGAACTTTGAAGAAACTAGTTCACTCGGTTTGCTAAACCTTGTGAACTAGAGTGAGTAGAGGAGAGTGTGTTGGGATTTTTCTCTATGGTTCTTGGTTCTCAACACATGAGACAAGTGAACCATAGACTAAAGAGAGGGAGAGCAAGAGGAAGAGGATGAGAGCTCAAGAACAAGAGAGAGAAAGGAAATGAGAGAATGAGCAAGACTTTTCTCTCTTGGCTCTCATAATCCAAAGCCATCATCACAAATCATAGCAATCAAGTATTATGTGATGGTTTAAGCTACAATAGCCATATCATTTCATGCATTCATTTTTCACAAGAGAACAAGCAAGTAAAAAGCCTTTGCCATGAAATGATAGCCATTGTCATCATGATGGTCAACTAGTCCAACCTAGTCAACCGGTCAACAAAGTCAACAAGTCAACAAAGTCAACAAGTCAACAAAGTCAACCCCTCAACAACCATGTCACCATAATACTTAATTAATATTATTGTTAATGATATATCATATTCTCATTAGGGTTTAGCAAGAAGTCAATGGTCAACAGTCAACAGTCAACAACCCTAATGAGAATCCCCTGCCTCTGTCTCTCCGTCAACTGTGCATACACACCCGCATCCGCATTCCGAGGAACACGAATACATACTAGATGAAATCAATCCCAAAACGTACACTAGGATCTGGCTTAAACCAAAGCCCGCTAGTGTTAACTGTCCAGACACTAAACGTGCACAAGTGCACGGATGTGACCGAACCCTGTCGCAAAACCATGCGACCTGTCGCAAAACCATGCGACCTCTACTCTTTTGCCTAAAGGCGAATAGATTTCTGTGTGGGACTCTAAAGACTCGACACTACGCTGGCAGTGGGTTTAACCACAGACCGCAAGCGGCACTAGCTGTGCGTAACGGTCCCCAGGTAGATGCCGACAATAAGACTGACGAGGTGAAACCCATCTGAACTCCTACTGAGCCTGAATGTGACAGTCTCCGTACAGTCCGGTCTGTTCGTCTGATACATCGCATGGCGGGCCTAGGGGGCGGTAAACGTCAGTCCCCTAATAGCGGTACAAGTCATGTCGGAGTGATGTCCAAAACACTCTGAGATAACACTGGAAGCCTACCAGTATATCACACTTGCCCTGGCCAGGGACTACTCGTGTAATGGCTCTCCTAGGCACAGCGCGATGTCAACCCCCAATACCGGGAGAGACGAATCCTGTCTAACCGTCACTGCCTCCAAGTGCTTCGGGACTGCACCCAACTACTACCTGTTTGCACGACTCCTTTGAGCCGTGGTAGGGTAGTAATCAAAGTACAGTGGGAACACACTCGAGGCGAAGTGACAGTGTCAAGTCAGTGGACTAAGCTGTACTCATGTCACCTGGGAACTGATAACTGACGATAGGTATAATACCAACCAATCAGTTCCCGACGAGTCCTGTCCAGTGTACTCGTAACCCAACGAGCGCCCGCATACTATCTCCAGTACAACGTACTGATGGCTGTGGGACAGACCATCTCCCACACTGGGATGAGAAGCGCATACGCTAGTCTACTCCGGAGTATCGATGCCCTGTCTCGATAGTCCTGCGACTAAGGACCTGCATAAGGATGTGCTTATAGATTACCCAGCCCCCGCTAGTGTGACTGCCATCACAACGCTGGTAATCAAGCAAAGATCCTAAGGGCTCCACTAATGTGTATAGGTGATATACTAAAATAAACACATGTACACATTGAAGTAGAAACAAACCAAGTAGCATACTACTATATTGAGCAAGATTGTTTATACAAGGTGAATATCCCAAGCTTCCATTAAGTAATATACAAACTAGTATGATACAGTAATGGCCTCTAGGGCATATACACTAACAAGAGCATCACCATTAAGCTATACTAACTTGTGCTAACACGTTTAAAATATCGATCGAACCGATTTTCAAAAACTACACTTTTTCTGTTCAAACTTTCTGTCGATTTTTAAAAGGATCTAAAAATTATTTTGCATATAACAGAAAATTGAGCAGGGTTTTTGAAGAGTTACGGTGAAATTTGGACACGTGTTACCACTATACCGCCGCAGATCTGCGGTCAAAGCTTGGGTTTGACCGCGGAACCGCGGCCAGTATGTGGCAATAGTGGACCAAATTTTTCCAGTGTGTTCTTCATTGGAAATTGTGGTTTTTGGTACTATTCTTTTGGGCCCAGATTTTGTTACTGTACAACAGATGTTCGTGGGGCCCACTTCGGGAAGCTTTGCTGCTCGAAATTTTAAACTTGTTAGTATGCAGTACTTATATTATATCTCCGACCGGGAATGTCATTCGAGCGGTAAATTGCGTCTAATTGCTATAGCTCTTTTAGACGGATTTGCGAACGTGACATTCGCGTTGATGTTCTGTGTTGTGCTGTGATGTTACGGATTTGTCGTGGTGGATAGCAGGGTGCAATGATAGTGCAGTTTGGATTTATTTGTACATTTGATATTGTGGGGCGAGCGTCCAACATGTGGACTGCCGTCACTGCCTGTTTGTATAATATTCTTTTGGGGCACGACCGGGCAGAGGTCGATGTACCCTTTGTACATATTTTTATTTCTGTACTAGGTTTACCCCGCGACGGAGTGCACGGATAGCTGGGTTCTGGAGGGCAACGGGTCCGTATCTCATGGCTTTGAGAGGCAAAGGAACCTTACTCTAGAATTGGCAGACTATTCGCCGCACTCGCAGGGGGTACAAGTTGACCCAAGAAGGGGTGCTCAAGTTACCGGATTCAGTGAAGTACCGGGTGGTCCATTCACCTTGCTGTAGGGGGCTGTCTCTTCAAGTTTTTGCGGGTAACTTGCCGCACCCGTAGGGGTCTAGGTTTCATTGCACAGGCTATCCACACGACCAGGGGAACGTCGGGTTTTCAGTTGCGGCTCTGTGAAACCCGGGGATCCTAGATTATCTGTATTATTCTGTGATGCTTATTACTTTTCTGTAATGTTGCATATTATCATGCCTGGAGCGATTATTGTATATTGGTATATATACTATTAGATGTTGTGTATGTTTTACACCCGCGCTAGTCCAGCCCCCGCTCTGTCGTTAGTTAAGTAACCTAACGGGTGATGACGGGACCCAGTGACGAATGCGGATGGCATATACGTATATTTTATTTTCGTTCTTTTCTGGTGTGATTGATTGATGGGACTGCATTGATTCTTATCAATACAAGGATAACACAAACCTATATTTGATGTTGTTGGGACAAATTTTAAAAGGTGTTATTACAGAGATGTTTCCTTTTGTTTTGCATAGCGGTATTCAGTAGGAATATCCTGCACCTCATTCGACGAGGCAAGGGCCAAGATCCCTTCACCGGGAGTGACCCCTTGGGCAGAAGTTTACGTCAGGGTAATAACTTCACTATAGTCGATTACAAGTTGTTTTGCATAGCGGTATTCAGTTAGAATATCCTGCACCTCATTCCACGAGGAAAGAGCCGAGATCCCTTCACCGGGAGTGACCTCTTTAGCAAAAGGTTTTCGTCACTATATCTTTATAAAAAGCTATCAGGTTCCTTCAACGAGATTAAGTTCATTACGTTAAAGGTTTTTCGCCAAAAACCAGCCGTAGCCCTCCATCATTTCTTATGGATGGTCAGTAGTATTCAAGCTATGTTTGTTGGCCTTCGTCAAGGCATAGTGCTTGGTAGCTGCTGGGGTATTCATTTGTTGCATAGATAGATGTGTTGGTTTGGGACAGTCGTATAGCCTTGTTGGCCTTCGTCAAGGGCTTGTACGGGTGGGTTCAAATTGACCTAGACAGTGACGGGTAGAACTTGACATGTGATTTATAATTTGTTGGCCTTCGTCAAGGTCATAAGAGCATGAGGCAAAAATCACATCGGGAGTTTCAAACATAAAGAAACTTGCCAAGTATGCGCATACCTTCTGGAGTGTGATAACGTGAGTGGATTACGTCACGTTATCATGCGATGAGAGTTGGATCCCGATTCCCACTGATGAGTTGGTTTACTCTTCGGGTGATCCCGACTAATTCTTCTTTCAGGTTTGGAGGAGAATTTGAGATAACAGTGGGAGGTTTCCTGATTAGATAAATTGATAACCATTCTGATCTAGGTTAGAGTGCACGCAGAGTGTTTCTTTTCTCTCTCTCTCTCTCTTTGGCAGCGACCTTTGACCGACCCTAGACTATGACTCAGTGACCAAGTTGACCGAACCTTCTTAAAATACTGGCTTTTGGTTTCTCTAAGTTGCATAAGTCATTGCCGCTCCTTCTTTTACCCTTTGCATTTCTCAGAACACCCCGTATTACTATGGACATCCACTTCCATTGGATAGATCCATCGTATGGTTATATACGAACTCGAAGGGACTTCTTCGAGGATGGATCCAGGTTCAGGAGAAATTGAATTGGTTTATTCAGTTGTCTTTTATTATCACCTTCTCTCAGGTTGCGAGGGCTCCTTAGTTTAGGAGAGTACACCTATTACGCTTATTGGATAGTCTTATTCCAAACCATAGGCTGGTGCCGAAAGGTAGGAAATGAAGAAAACCAATTAGCCTAAGTAAGGTGTACAGAAGGTAATAACTAAATACAAAATAAAAGGATTAGAAAGAGGACAAAGTAAACTGCGACTGTTATCATTTACGACCAAACCGCGTACTTCATCGCCACTCCTATTTCACCTTTGATTTTTCCCAGTTCGGGAGAAATAGAATAAAGTTTTATTCAGTTGTCTTTTATCATCACCTTCTCTCAAGTTGCGAGTACTCCTAGTATTAGGAGAGTACACCTATTATGCTTACTGGATAGTCTTCTTCCAAACCATAGGCTGGTGCCGAACGGTAGGGAAGAAAGAAAACCATTTAGCCTAACGATGGTGTACAGAAGGTAATGAATAAAGACAAATAAAGGGATTTGGAGAGACGGCAAAGAAATATACGGTTATAGTCATGAATTGGATTATGGAAGAGGCATTACTAGGAATACCAGGATACCCCTACGAAACATTTTTTTGTTTCAGTGCATTGTTAAAGGAAAACTGATTTCCCGATTAGATACTTACTCCAGGGTAAGTAATTACCAGGTATGATTCTCACATCTGTATGGTTTTACAGATGATGAGTGGGAGTAAGTTATTGGGAATAAGGTGATCATCCTCATTATATCGGAATTCATTGTAATTAGTGATATTTGAGAAAATCGTCTGGGTACAGTTTTCAACCTACGACGCACAGGTTTTGAGTTATTCAACTCAGAGGACTTATACAGAGTATTGTATATTGTCCAGTGTCCATCAGGACAAAGGGGTTGGTCCTCGTACTATATTCTGTTTACTTATGACTTCTCTGGATTTTAGACAAGTGTTTCGTAGAAATACAAGGTCTAAGTTTTGAGAAGTTATGGGTATAAGAATAAAGTAGAGAACCAGGTGTCACAAGTATCGGGATTCTTGAAAGAGATCGAAGATGTAGATTCTTGTGATTGGTATTCAGATGATCGTAATGGTTTTGAGAAACTTGTTTCTTTTTCAGGTTACTCATAATTGGATGTATTCCTAAGTTGAGTAATGCTGATTAGCCTCTCTCCATTAAGTTGATATACACTGGAGACAGTTAAATGGTATGAATCTGGTTCCAATTAAATTAGTGCCTCTATTTCTAAATTGTATATAGAATGGTTCATATCTTAACGATGTTAAGATACAGGGAGTTGTCCGGCTTATGCTTAAAACCAGACTCTGGATAACTCTAGGCACGTTTCTGTAATGGCAGTTTGTGGGTTGACCCAGGCTATGTCGAGGGTTGATTTTCTACCATCTGGAAGATCAATAGTGATATTGTTCTTGACTCGCCACAGTTTTAGTAAAATGGATATTTTCAGAAAACAGTTGTGGGAGTATGGTAGAACTGGAAGTGATTCCAGAACCGCAAATGATTACGGAAAATTTAATAGGACCTATATATTCAATCAGGTTGACATTCCAATAGCCACTCCGCAGATATGGTGGGTAACCTCAGACACCCGAGAGGTACTCCGGTAGCCTCAAGGACGGTGACAGGGATGTTCTAGTTTACCCAGACTTGACACTGCTGTTGTTCCAGACTATAAGACCCGGCAAGAGGATATGTATAGCGTCATTCTAAACTAACTTTAGAAGTGTTCGTATATATTATTCTGCCAGAGGGTTGTCGTAGTCAGTGGGAGCAGCGGAAACATAGTGGGCAAGTAGCTTATGTCTATTTATAGGCTTGAGCATAGATAGCGGAGATAAGATCATCTATTTTTGATGTGACAGTCATGGGTTTGATTTCATCAGAATAGGGGATGGATCTGTTAAGGAGGTAGTAGGGTGTGATGTCCTGGTATTTGGATGACATACAAAGAGTAGGAAGTAAAATTCCTCTACTACGATCGGTTGTACTGTGGTCGTCACACAGTTGTTTCTCCAGACAGGATATGGATATAATATCAGACATTCTGGTTTCTAGATCTATGGTTTTAGATCTTGATTTAGGTAGTTTCCCAATGTAGGTACTTTGACAGTATTCTAATGGGTTTTAGAATAGATGACTCCTGGCATGGTGGTGTACCTGCAGGTGATAGAGTCACCCTCTCTAAAGGTGTCTTACAGACTAAAGGGGAGAGGGATGTACATGATTGGCAGATCACTTGCTTAGGAAATTGAGTCAATCGTGAGAAGTCAAGTACCACACCATATATTGTTTTTGCACTAGATGCGATAAGTTTATATTAATCCAATCCTGGAGAAACATAAGGAAGCAGTTTTTAGAACATAAGTGCATGTTCTACGGAATTGACGACGACAGCCTCCTTCGGGAGACGGTTATCATTCCAGGCTTCAAGGGTAATATGGATGACAGAGAGATTGTCAGAGTTATAGTTTTCCCTTTGATGAGGGACAGTATTATGGACAGGTGGTCCAAGAGGATACTGTGAGAGGCATGGTGCTGGATACTGATTAGGTTCAGTTATTGATACAGTCTAAGAAGTTTGGAATTGGAGTTCATTTATGAACTAGGTCCCATCAGATATTCAGACATATTCTAAGACAGGTATTACTCGATTCGGGAGATGGCTTTCTCCGCGAACTTGAGATTAAGAGAGACATAGAAAGAAACATCAGGGCGGATCCACTCACTGAGGCTATTTCTCGAACACAAGAGTTTTACAAACTAGCTTTGTGAAACTGATTAGTAGAGAAGTTGGGTGTTCGGTATCACACAGGCTATGAGTATGCAACATCGCAATAATTAGCCTTAAGTGCAAGTGGAAGATTGTTGGATATAGTGCCCTCTAAGTCAATTATTGGATCGCAGGTACGTGATTACAAAGATTGAGGTAGGACCTATACCGATATGACCGTCTTGCTCGAGATGATAGTATGCTATCTGGTTTGTCTTTATCATCGTATCCATGCTTTAGTTCACTATTGCATGATGATAGAGCCCATAGGATTCTTCCTTGACTACCGACAGTATGATGGCGATCATATACGTGGGAGCTGGGGTCTATAAGCACATCCTTAAAGTGTCCCTAATCGTGGGAGTTTCGAGACAGGGCATCGATACTCCAGAGTAGAATAGTGTATACAGTCGAGACCCCGACGAGGGGCGGTGGCCGGTCTCACAAGCCACTGGTGTCAGTTGGATCACCTAAGATGTATACAGGTGCTCATTGGGTTATGAGTACACTGGACAGGACTCGCCGGGAATCTGCTAGTTGGTATTATACCTAGCGTCAGATAGCAGTTCCCTGGTGACATGTGTACAGGTTAGTTCATCGACCTGAGGTCATCATTTTTCTCATGTGAGTTCCCACTGTGCTTTGATTTCTACCCTACCACGGCTCAAAGGAGTCGTGCAAACAGGTCTTTTTTGGGTACAGTCCCGAGCCACATGGAGGCAAGTGAGCGGATCGGCAGGGGATTCGTCTCTCCCGGTATTGGGGGTGAGATCACGCTGTGTCTAGGAGAGCCATTACACAAAGCCCTCGGCCGAGGCATGAGATTTACTGGTAGGTACTCCAGTAGTATCTCAGGGTGTTCTGGGCCACTCTCTGACACGACTTATACCACTATTGGGGGTCTGACATTACTAGCCCCCTAAGCCGATATACGATACTCATAGACGACCGGACCGGACTGTATGTATATTGTCACTGTTAGGCTCAGTAGGGTTTCTGGATGAGTTCGCTCGTCAGCTTCCCTTCCAATCAATACATAGGCAAACGTTACGTACAGCTTGTACCTCTGACATGCTAGAGGTTATACCCAGTGCCAGTGTGTTGATGAGTCATTAGAGTCCTCCACAGACAGTTTCCCGAGTTCGGGCGAAACGTTGTAGAGGCCGTATGGTTTTATGGCAGGGTTCGGAAAATGCACGTGCGTTTTCGCACGTGTTATTTTTCGGGCAGATAATACTGGTCGGATTTGGTTTAAGCCGGATCCGAGTATTATACTGTGTAAATATAATATCTTTGTCTCAGATGCATTTGTATTCGGTGTAATACAAATACGGGTATGTTTATACCATTACGGGGTTATCCTGAAATTCGTTTCAGGATCACTTTTGGATGTTGCCAGTTTCCAGTTTTCTATCACCCGTATTTAACATTCGGTTAAATACGGATTTATCTTTTCTTGATGAGTGTGGAAGGTTCTAGAAGCATCTAGATGGTGGCTAGGATGATGAGGTGGCTTGTGACTCATTTGTGCTTTAAATGATCATTTAATGTTTTTGATGACAAGGTTAAGTGATTCATTAGTTCATTAAATGAGTTCATACTAGGTGTATCATGACTCATTGTTTCATTCATGTTAATGGTCACCCCCCCTCTCCTACACTCACCTCCCTCATCCTCTATATATGGCCGGCCTTCCCCTCCTCTACTCACTCACTTGTTGATTAAAAGATTATGATAGTTTGGACTCATGGAAATTAGATAGCCTCATTTCTCATTTCACCCGATTCCAAAAGGCAACTTCATTAACCGTTCGTCCATAGCTTTGGACGTAACGAGACAAAGTGTTCTACTCATTCTCTACATCATCTTGGTCGTCTCTTTTAGCAAACTTGACGACCGAGTTGCCTCGGTTCAGAGGCGGGAGCCCGTTTAAAGATCCGTCGACGTGGTGCCACCTGGACGAGAAGATTGGAGATTCAGGAGATCGGAGCAGCCGCAACAAAGCATGGGATGATGGTTGAAGATCGAAGGACTCGGATCGTTCGGTATAACTTTTCTACCCACTTTGTAGTTTTTTAGTTTAGCTTTAATGGCAGATCCGGGTTATAGTACGCGATAGCGCCAGTTTGTAAAAATTTTTTGTTCCGCATTTGGCGTCTGTTAGACGGCCGGGGCGCTACCGTGGACTTACATTCTGGAGTGTGGTGACTTGAGTGGCTTCCATCAAGTTATCATGCGATAATAGTTGGATCCCGATTCCCACTGGTGTTACTCCTCGGGTGAATTTAGATGATCCCGACTAATTCTCCTTTTAGGGTTTGAAGGAGAATTCGAGGAAACAGTGGGAGCCATCCTGATTAGATAAAGTGATTAACCAATCTAATCTTGGTTAGAGTGCACGCTGAGTGTTTCTTTTCTCTCTCTCTCTTTGGCTGTGACCATGACCCGACCTAAACTAAAACTCATGAACCATGTTAACCGAACCTTCTTAAAACACTTTGGCTATTGGATTGTCATTTAGACGCATATATCATTGCCACTCCTACATCCCTTTTGCATTTCTCCAGAACATTCCGTATCACTATAAAGATCCACATTTTTTTGGATATTCCATCGTATAGTTACATACGAACTCGAAGTAAGTTGTTCCAGTTCGAGGATGGATTCTAGTTCTAGAGAAATAGAATAGGATTATTCAGTTGTCTTTTTCACTTTACCTTCTCTCAGGTTACGAGGGCTCCTGGTATTAGGAGAGTACACCTATTGCGCTTATTGGATAGTCTTCTTCCAAACCATAGGCAGGTGCCGAAAGGTAGGGAAGAAAGAAAACCAATTAGCCTGAGTGTGGTGTATAGAAGATAATAAGTAAAGACATATAAAAAAGGATTAGGATAAGGGCAAAGGAAATTGCGACTACTATCATTCACGATAAAGCCGCGTATACCCCTGCAACTCCTACTTCTCCTTTGCATTTCTCTAGAAGACCCCGTATTACTACGAAGATCTACATTTATTGGATATGCCATCGTTGTCATGACCCGCAGGATACGGACGTGACTGGAACTTAAGTTTACGAAACGTCTCAAGACATCCGTAAAATAAGTAAGCGAAAGCCCAGAAACCAAAACCAAAAAGCAAAAGAGTGAAGGAAAAACGAATCAATTGAAAGCGAGTTTATCAAATAAGTCATATCAACCCTTTTTAAAAACAATATCAATTTTTCCGAAAATTTTGGCAGAGTCTCCGTTGTAAATACTGGCCCCCAAAATGGGTACAACAAGAATATATATAAATCCAACAAATAAGGCATCCCCAAGCGGGAGCTAGCACTTCGCCACAAGGCGGTCACAAATCCCACGCAATATAAAACAACAACATGCAAAATAATCATAAAGAAACATGAGAAAAACAGCATGTCGACTCAAGTGAGCTCGACCCCAAAATACAGCATAAAAGTCCACAACTCTCACAGTCTCATCTCTAGGTCAATATACAACAATACTGGTAGATACAGTAGATGGAGTACTCTAGATACAAAAATATACAAGATGGTACAAAAATAATAATATAACCCACCTACGAGCAAAAACCTCGAGTCCTGGCAAGAGAGGCAAAAGAAGCGGTGCGCCCGCCGCTACTGTGCTGACGGAGCGGACCTGCAAAAGACTGTGGCACAACAAGGGTGAGTTGCCAACTCGTGAGTAATAAATAACATCTATAGAGGCTATCGCAAGTATGCACACAAGCATCCTAGCATCTATAATACAGGTATGGCAGGACATAATAGCAGGTATGTATGCAATATGAATATACTAGCATGTATGAATGCAATGTGAATCAACTCATGATCTGAATGTGTAAGTATAAGAATCATGTTTTTCCTTTAGGAATCTCTTTTGAAATACCAGCACAATACCACTAGAATCAACAAGAACCTGTGTCCAGCAACGACACCTCAAAACTATCATAAATCTCATATATCCATGTCATAGTATCTCTGGCCTCAGCCATCCAGCTGACCCATCTCAATATCAATATCTCATCATCTCGCGGCCACGGTCGGTATCCTCTGGATATCCGCCGTGCCAAACAGTCACCGGTAGGTAATCCGTCCCCTGCCAGGCTCATCGTCAGCACCACGAGCTTCTTGCCCCGGGGTACCTTACCGGGCCCACCATGTACCCGAGACGGTTCATCCAACTCCTCGAAACGGGTCTCGAAAACCACAGCAAACTCATGGTGGACGACACTTACATCACTAGAAAACCGCAATTTACATATTTTAAAAAAATAATAAGTTTAGAAATTTTGCGGCTTTCCCCCGAAATCCAGAAATATCACAAAATCTCAAGAAATCCTCATAAATGCATATGCCAATGATAATGAATGCATATGGTATCAATAATCAAGTTGCGATGTATGATTGATAGACTAGGCATGAACAAATAACATGATGAGGTACATGCACATGATTAGCAATCTTACGATTTCATTTTAAGGAATTAAAGGTAATAGCACAGGTTTAAGCATCAATTATAGTAAAAGGTTTCAAATTATAGGTTATCTAGTGTGGTGGCATGGCAATTACCAGGGCATGTGTGTAAGCATGAATAGTGCTCGTGCTGCATATAAAAACCCTGGCAATGGTGCAGGTGTCCTATAGAATGGGTTCGCATATGTAGGTCAAATAAGGTATGGATGTAGTTACTAATATCACTAAAATCTTAACTACTTAAACTATCGGGAGACTTGCGCCATCCAAACGATAGCCCCGCGTAGATGTTAAATCTACTCACCGAAATCCCTAGCTAGTCACGTCCAATAACCGCTTTCCCCTTTCGTGCTGCGTCTGACGTCTCCGCGACCGAATTTGGAATTTACATCAATACCAAACATAGGTTACATATCAAGAACGATGCAAATCCCAAACGAAAATACTAACGTTCACAAGCTAGGTACAACGTGCACAAGGTGCGCGGAACACACGCGAGAATCGCAAAAACTAACTAAAATCGTCGATTTGGTCGCCCAGCAAAGCTAAAACAACGATCACTCAAAAATCCACACTCACACATCCTAAATGTCATAGGATATGCTAAAAATATAATCAAGTTATCACAAATAATTCATCACATAATTTTATATAAAAACTAGTAAGCATTACATTCAAAAAAATCGGTGCAAAAATCGCCGATTTGCGACAAAAAGACTACAACCTAGCATAAACATCCAACCGCATAACTAGTTAACCACAATTACTTTAATTATAACACATCACAATGCTTCAAATCATATTTTTCCATAAACAACCCTTTCTTGATTTTTATAACCATCAATTACATCCAATTTCACACTTGAAAAACATAAATTAACACATATCGAAGCCCACTTAAGCAAAGAAATCTCTTAAATTAGGTTTGTATAATAACTAGATAACAAAATAACTTAATTAATCTCATAATGGTGTTCTAAACCCTAATTACAAGTCAAGCCATGAACTAAAATAAATTAGATTAGAAATTAACACTAATTGAACATTTCAAAGTTCAAATTTAGCATAATACAACTTACAATTAACCATAGATTAGAAATTATACCTCCCAAGCCTAAACCCTTGGTTGCTCTAACCACTCAAGACACCTCTTTTCTCCAAGATTTGAACAAATTTAGGTTTGAGAGGAGGTGGAAAAAGGGTTTGCTTTGAATTTGTGAAAGAAATTTTGGATTTTGATGGATTTTTGTGATAAAAATGAAGCAAAAAGGGAATGAGAATTGGGGAATTTTCTTGGGCTGTTGGTGCAGGATTTCTCAGCTGTTGAGGAGTGGGGAGAGGTGTGGGGGAGTTGGGGAAAGGTGTAAAGAAAGTTTCAAAGTCAAAAGACCAAGTCAAACAACAAAACCCATACCCAATTTAATATATTAAAACCCTTATCATATCATTTTGTTCAAATGAGATGGGAAAACATTTTGTGGGCTTGCTGCTGAGGTGGGGCCGGCCAAGGGGTGAGGGAAGAGTGAATGGGGTTTTACAAAAAAAAATTTATGCAAAAAGACCCCCTACAAGTCCAAAATTGCAAGTTTTAGCTTAAATTCAATAAATTTCGTTTTCCATAATAAAAATTAGTTAAAACTTAAAATAAAATACTAAAAATTTATGTTACAACTAGATTTTAATTAACATGATTTTAAAGCTTAAATTTAGCCCATTTAAATTTGTATTTATCGCTAATTTAATGTATTTTCTTACCGGCTTAAAATAATATTAAAAAATTGAAAAATAGGGAAAATTTTTTAAATGACCAAAAATTAATAAGTAACTCATTAGCTAATAAAAACTAGCAATTACCTATCCAAATTAGGTATAATTAGTCCTAAACTGCAAAATAACAAAAAAGACGGTTTACGGAAAAATACCGAATTTTCACCGATTTTCAGGAAAACACCAAAACGACTTTTCAAGGCGCTACAATTTTCCCCCCTTAAAGAAATTCGATCCCCGAATTTAAAAATATAGATTCGCGTACCTTCAAAGAGATGGGGATATTTCTTCCTCATCTCGCCCTCGGTCTCCCAGGTGACTTCCTCGCTGCTCGGGCCACGCCAATGGACCTTGACGGTCGGTATAACTTTCGATCTCAACTTCTTCACCTGCCGATCCAGGATGGCCTCCGGCTGCTCTGCAAAAGAAAGGTCGCGCTCTAGCTGGACTGTCGGGTGCTGAATCGCATGCGAAGGGTCGTGAAGGTACTTGCGGAGCATCGAAATATGGAAGACGGGGTGAACATCGGGAAAGCTAGGTAGAAGAGCCAAACGATATGCAACTGCGCCGACACGCTCGAGAATCTCGAAGGGACCCACAAATCTGGGACTAAGCTTTCCTTTTCGCCCAAATCGTATCACGCCCTTCATCGGAGAGACCCTCAGAAAAATATGATCGCCAACTGCGAACTCTAGCCTGCGACGGCGCCTGTCTGCATACGATTTCTGCCTGCTCTGAGCTGCTCTCATCCGGTCTCGAATCAACTGTATCTTCGCTGTCGTCTCCTCAACAAGCTGCGGCCCCAATATACTACTCTCGCTGAGCTCTGTCCAACAAACGGGCGATCTGCTTCTCCTCCTATACAATGACTCAAAAGGTGCCATCTGAATAGTATCCTGGAAGCTGTTGTTGTAGGAGAACTCCACTAACGGTAAATGACGATCCCAGCTACCGCCGAAGTCTAAAACGAACACTCTGAGCATGTCCTCGAGAGTTTGAATGGTCCGCTCTGACTGTCCGTCGGTCTGCGGATGAAACGCTGTGCTGAAGCTCAAACAAGTGCCCAAAGCCTCTTGAAGTCTCTGCCAAAGTCGACCGGTGAACTGGGTGCCTCGATCTGACACGATACAAGTCGGTAAGCCATGCAACCGCACGATCTCGTCGATGTAAAGCTGGGCATAATGAGCGAAGCTGAAAGTGGTCTTTACTGGCAGGAAGTGAGCCGCTTTCGTCAATTGATCTACGATCACCCAGATGGAGTCGTACCCTCGACTGGTCCTGAGTAGACCCACAACGAAATCCATCGAAATCTGCTCCCATTTCCACTCTGGAATGGGTAACAGCTGTAGCTCTCCTGCGGGCCTCTGGTGCTCGGCCTTGACTTGCTGACAAGTCAGGCATCTCGATACAAACTCCGCAATGTCCCTCTTCATCCTGTCCCACCAGTAGGTCTCTCTCATATCATGGTACATCTTGGTGGAACCGGGGTGGACACTATACACTGATCGGTGTGCCTCCTCAAGAATGTCGCGCCGCAATCCATCAGCATCTGGTACGCACAGTCTAGATCCATATCGTAAAATCCCCTGATCATCAATCATGAACTCGGAAAATCTGCCCTGTCCCATCTGTGCCATGATCTCTGAGCAACGGTCGTCTCTGCGCTGTGCCTCATATATACGGTCAAGCAACTGTGGGCGTGCACGAACATGTGCGAGCTGTCCCCCTGTCTTAGTGAACTCGAACTCAACTCGGCTGTCGCATAAAATCTGCCAATCTGCTGACAACTGCCTCTGCACTGCGCGCAAAAAGGATAGACTACCCCCGGGCCTCCTGCTCAAAGCATCTGCCACTACATTCGCCTTGCCTGGGTGATATAAGATCTCGCAGTCGTAGTCTTTCACCAACTCCATCCAACGACGCTGTCTGAGGTTCAGGTCTCGCTGCTCAAATATGTATTTTAAGCTCTTGTGGTCTGTGAATATTTGGCACGACTCTCCATATAGGTAATGTCGCCAAATCTTCAGTGCAAAGACCACTGCAGCCATCTCCAAATCGTGAGTGGGGTAGTTCTGTTCATGCTTCTTCAACTTTCGAGAAGCATATGCGATCACCCGGCCATGCTGCATCAATACGCATCCTAACCCCACCCGCGAAGCATCACAGTAGACCACAAATCCGCCTGATCCCGAAGGCAAAGATTATATCGGTGCCGTAGTCAAACAAGTCCGTAGCTACTGAAAACTGCGCTCGCACTCCTCTGTCCAAACGAAAGGAACTCCCTTCCGGGTCAAACCGGTCAATGGTGCAGCTATACGGAAGAAGTCCTGAACAAAACGCCTGTAGTAGCCTGCCAGGCCTAGAAAACTACGAATCTCAGTAACCGATGTAGGTCGGGGCCACTGCTGAACAGCCTCAATCTTCTTCGGGTCCACACATATGCCGTCTCTCGTAATCACGTGACCCAAGAATCCGACGATGTCCAGCCAGAATGCACACTTGGAGAACTTTGCGAACAGCTGGTGCTCCCTCAGAGTCTGTAACGTAATCCGCAAGTGCTGCTCGTGCTCCTCTCTGCTCCGAGAGTACACCAAGATATCGTCGATAAACACGATGATGAACAAGTCAAGATACGGCCTGAATGTACGGTTCATCAAATCCATGAATGCTGCTGGGGCGTTGGTGAGTTCGAACGACATCACCAAAAACTCATAGTGGCCGTAGCGCGTGCGGAAAGCTGTCCTCGGTATATCCTCCTGTCGAACTCGCAGCTGATGGTATCCTGATCGCAAGTGGATCCTCGAAAAATACCCCGCACCCTGAAGCTGGTCGAACAAATCATCAATGCGTGGCAACGGATATCTGTTCCGCACGGTAACCTTGTTCAGCCGGCGGTAGTCGATACATAAGCGCAAACTTCCGTCCTTCTTCTTGACAAACAGGACCGAAGCACCCCATGGAGAAACACTAGGTCGAATAAGCCCCTTATCTAACAAATCCTGCAACCGATCCTTCAGCTCTCGAAGTTCTGCCGGGGCCATCCGATAAGGCGGTATAGAAATAGGCCTCGAGCCGGGAATCAAATCGATGCAGAACTCAACGTCGCGCTCAGGTGGTAGCCCAGGTAGCTCATCAGGGAAAACATCAGGGATCTCACAAACAACCGGGACCCGGTCCAACGGAACCTCTGCAGCTCGAGTATCACAAATATACGCTAAGAATCCTTGACATCCCTTTCGCAAGAGCTGACCAGCGCGAAGAGACGAAATCAAGCTGGGAAGGGTGACGCTGCGGTCTCCCTGAATAACAAGGACTGGCTCTCCCGGAAAGCTAAATCTGACTGCCTTCTCATGGCAGTCCACCGAAGCATAACAAGTGGCGAGCCAATCCATGCCCAGAAGCACATCAAAGTCCAGCATATCGAGGAGAATCAAATCAACCGATGAATCCCTCTCCCCGATACGAACGGAACACAATCGAAATACAAAACGAGCGACAAACGACTCGCCTACCGGAGTAATAACAACAAGCGGATGATCTAACGACGACGACTCACGGCCCAACATCGGTGCAAAGTGTGTAGATACGTACGAATGTGTGGAACCTGGGTCGAATAATACCCGTGCGTCGAAAGAGCAAACTGGTAAGGTACCTGTCACAACGGCATTGGATGCCTGCGCATCCTGCGGTGTCAAAGCAAATACTCGGGCCTGTCCTCCACCAATAGCGGGCTGACCTCGACCTCGGCCTCTGCCTCCTCGTCCTCTCTAAACAGGACCGCCGCGTCCACGGCCTCTGGGTGCACCTAACTGGCGTGGGGCATCGCCTGTGGTAGGAAGTAGGGCTCTCTGGGGAGGGGGTGGTGATGGTGGTAGGGTCACATGCGGAACTGTCGCCGCTCCTTGTCGTCTCGCCGGACAGTCTCTGACAAGATGCTGCGGACTCCCGCACCCAAAACACCCTGGCGACGGCTGCTGTCCCTGGGGATATGAACCAAATAACTGACCCCGTCCAAATCCTCTGCCGGGGCCATCCCTCGGAAAGAATCTGGCACGCTGAGGAAAATGGCCGAAGTCTGTGATATGCGTGCCTCCATCTGTAATGCCGTATCCATAGCAGCTGAATAAGTGTCGTAGTGCTGGGCGCCAATGGCAAGATATAGCTGGGCATCAAGTCCCTGTACGAACCTCTTCACCCTCTTCGCTTCGGTATCTACCAGGTACGGGGCATATCGGGACAACTGTGTAAACTGAACGTCATACTCAGACACCGTCATCCCAGGCGTCTTGACCAAGGCCTCGAAGCTACGAGCTCTGGCGTCACGAACGCTCTCTGGGAGGAAACGAGCTAGAAAGACCGCTGTAAACTCAGCCCAAGTCATAGGCGGTAGACCTGCAGCTCGACCTCTCAAGACTGACTCCCACCATATCTGCGCGAGACCCTCTAGACGGAAACTCGCAAGCTCCACCCATCGATCATCCGAACATCTCAGCGAACGGCAGATCCTGGCTAAGCTGTCAAGGAACGTCTGTGGGTCCTCCGCTGCCTCTGTGCCGGTGAATACTGGAGGTCTCAGCCTCATGAAATCTTGTAGTGAAACCGGGATGGTCACGGCGGTAGTAGTAGGAGCAGGTATCATAGTAGTCTGGGATATAAAAGATGCGTCATCCGGCCTCGGTGTACGACTGGCTGCAACTAAGGATCCTACCATCTGACGTAGCTCCTGCATACTCCCCATCATCTGTCGCAACTCCTCCATACCAGTCTCAAGCCTATCCATACGGCCTGGGGAAGGTGGATCGGTCTGTCCCTGCGGCATAGGCATACCACCCTGCTCAGTCCTAGTCTCGGACGATCCAGCTCGAATCTCGTCTCGGGCGGCAGCCCTCTGTGCTCTCGTAGCCTTCGGCGGCATAGTGGCTAGTACAGGAAAAATGATAATAAGAACAGTGCAATAGAATCATAGGATACACGGAATTAAAGAAGGAATTTCAAGCAAGTATATCCTAAAGTCACTTAGGCGGAGTACCGTATCGCAAGTATGCCGCGGACATACACACGCTACGTTACCCTGCTTAAGTCACTTACTCCATCTACCAAGTGTCATCCTATACTCAAAAAGGTAAAACCTATCGCTTTGATACCAACTTTATCACGACCCGCAGGGTACGGATGTGACTGCCACTTAAGTTTACGAAACGTCTCAAGACGTCCGTAAAATAAGTAAGCCAAAGCCCAGAAACCAAAACCAAAAAGCAAAAGAGTGAAGGAAAAACCAATCAATTGAAAGCGAGTTTATCAAATAAGTCATATCAACCCTTTTTAAAAACAATATCAATTTTTCCGAAAATTTCGGCAGAGTCTCCTTTGTAAATACTGGCCCCCAAAATGGGTACAACAAGAATATATATAAATCCAACAAATAAGGCATCCCCAAGCGGGAGCTAGATCTTCGCCACAAGGCGGTCACAAATCCCACGCAATATAAAACAACAACATGCAAAATAATCATAAAGAAGCATGAGAAAAACAGCATGTTGACTCAAGTGAGCTCGACCCCAAAATACAGCATAAAAGTCCACAACTCTCACAGTCTCATCTCTAGGTCAATATACAACAATACTGGTAGATACAGTAGATGGAGTACTCTAGATACAAAAATATACAAGATGGTACAAAAATAATAATACAACCCACCTACGAGAAAAAACCTCGAGTCCTGGCAAGAGAGGCAAAAGAAGCGGTGCGCCCGCCGCTACTGTGCTGACGGAGCGGACCTGCAAAAGACTGTGGCACAACAAGGGTGAGTCGCCAACTCGTGAGTAATAAATAACATCTATAGAGGCTATCGCAAGTATGCACACAAGCATCCTAGCATCTATAATACAGGTATGGCAGGACATAATAGCAGGTATGTATGCAATATGAATATACTAGCATGTATGAATGCAATGTGAATCAACTCATGATCTGAATGTGTAAGTATAAGAATCATGTTTTTCCTTTAGGAATCTCTTTTGAAATACCAGCATAATACCACTAGAATCAACAAGAACCTGTGTCCAGCAACGACACCTCAAAACTATCACAAATCTCATATATCCATGTCATAGTATCTCTGGCCTCAGCCATCCAGCTGACCCATCTCAATATCAATATCTCATCATCTCGCGGCCACGGTCGGTATCCTCTGGATATCCGCCGTGCCAAACAGTCACCGGTAGGTAATCCGTCCCCTGCCAGGCTCATCGTCAGCACCACGAGCTTCTTGCCCCGGGGTACCTTACCGGGCCCACCATGTACCCGAGACGGTTTATCCAACTCCTCGAAACGGGTCTCGAAAACCACAGCAAACTCATGGTGGACGACACTTACATCACTAGAAAACCGCAATTTACATATTTTAAAAAAATAATAAGTTTAGAAATTTTGCGGCTTTCCCCCGAAATCCAGAAATATCACAAAATCTCAAGAAATCCTCATAAATGCATATGCCAATGATAATGAATGCATATGGTATCAATAATCAAGTTTCGATGTATGATTGATAGACTAGGCATGAACAAATAACATGATGAGGTACATGCACATGATTAGCAATCTTACGATTTCATTTTAAGGAATTAAAGGTAATAGCACAGGTTTAAGCATCAATTATAGTAAAAGGTTTCAAATTATAGGTTATCTAGTGTGGTGGCATGGCAATTACCAGGGCGTGTGTGTAAGCATGAATAGTGCTCGTGCTGCATATAAAAACCCTGGCAATGGTGCAGGAGTCCTATAGAATGGGTTCGCATATGTAGGTCAAATAAAGTATGGATGTAGTTACTAATATCACTAAAATCTTAACTACTTAAACTATCGGGAGACTTGCGCCATCCAAACGATAGTCCCGCGTAGATGTTAAATCTACTCACCGGAATCCCTAGCTAGTCACGTCCAATCACCGCTTTCCCTTTTCGTGCCGCGTCTGACGTCTCCGTGACCGAACCTGGAATTTACATCAATACCAGACATAGGTTACATATTAAGAACGACGCAAATCCCAAACGAAAATACTAACGTTCACAAGCTAGGTACAACATGCACAAGGTGCGCGGAACACACGCGAAAATCGCAAAAACTAACTAAAATCGTCGATTTGGTCGCCCAGCAAAGCTAAAACAACGATCACTCAAAAATCCGCACTCACACATCCTAAATATCATAGGATATGCTAAAAATATAATCAAATTATCATAAATAATTCATCACATAATTTTATATAAAAACTAGTAAGCATTACATTCAAAAAAATCGGTGCAAAAATCGCCGATTTGCGACAAAAAGACTACAACCTAGCATAAGCATCCAACCGCATAACTAGTTAACCACAATCACTTTAATTATAACACATCACAATGCTTCAAATCATATTTTTCCATAAACAACCCTTTCTTGATTTTTATAACCATCAATTACATCCAATTTTACACTTGAAAAACATAAATTAACACATATCGAAGCCCACTTAAGCAAAGAAATCTCTTAAATTAGGTTTGTATAATAACTAGATAACAAAATAACTTAATTAATCTCATAATGGTGTTCTAAACCCTAATTACAAGTCAAGCCATGAACTAAAAAAAATTAGATTAGAAATTAACACTAATTTAACATTTCAAAGTTCAAATTTAGCATAATACAACTAACAATTAACCATAGATTAGAAATTATACCTCCCAAGCCTAAACCATTGGTTGCTCTAACCACTCAAGACACCTCTTTTCTCCAAGATTTGAACAAATTTAGGTTTGAGAGGAGGTGGAAAAAGGGTTTGCTTTGAATTTGTGAAAGAAATTTTGGATTTTGATGGATTTTTGTGATAAAAATGAAGCAAAAAGGGAATGAGAATTGGGGAATTTTCTTGGGCTGTTGGTGCAGGATTTCTCAGCTGTTGAGGAGTGGGGAGAGATGTGGGGGAGTTGGGAAAAGGTGTAGAGAAAGTTTCAAAGTCAAAAGACCAAGTCAAACAACAAAACCCATACCCAATTTAATATATTAAAACCCTTATCATATCATTTTGTTCAAATGATATGGGAAAACATTTTGTGGGCTTGCTGCTGAGGTGGGGCCGGCCAAGGTGTGAGGGAAGAGTGAATGGGGTTTTACAAAAAAAGAATTTTTCCAAAAAGACCCCCTACAAGTCCAAAATTGCAAGTTTTAGCTTAAATTCAATAAATTTCGTTTTCCATAATAAAAATTAGTTAAAACTTAAAATAAAATACTAAAAATTTATGTTACAACTAGATTTTAATTAACATGATTTTAAAGATTAAATTTAGCCCATTTAAATTTGTATTTATCGCTAATTTAATGTATTTTCTTACCGGCTTAAAATAATATTAAAAAATTGAAAAATAGGGAAAATTTTTTAAATGTCCAAAAATTAATAAGTAACTCATTAGCTACTAAAAACTAGCAATTACCTATCCAAATTAGGTATAATTAGTCCTAAACTGCAAAATAACAAAAAAGACGGTTTACGGAAAAATACCGAATTTTCACCGATTTTCAGGAAAACACCAAAACGACTTTTCAAGGCGCTACAATCGTATAGTTACATACGACCTCGAAGGAACTTCTTCCAGTTCGAGGATGGACTTTGGCTCTGGAGAAATTGAATAGGATTATTCGGTTGTCTTTTCTCTTTACCTTCTCTCAGGTTGCGAGGGCTCCTGGTATTAGGAGAGTACACCTATTGCGCTTATTGGATTGTCTTCTTCCAAACCTTAGGCTGGTGCCGAAAGGTAAGGAAGGAAGAAAACCAATTAGCCTAAGTATGGTGTACAGAAGGAAATAAGTAAAGACATATAAAAGGATTGGAGTGAGGGTGAGGAAATATATGGTTACTGTCATGAATCTGGATAGTGGAAGAGGCATTACTAGGAATACCCATCTACCCCTTCGAAATATTTACATGTTTCAGTTTTACTGTGCGGTATTAATTGAAAATTGTTTTCCCAATTAGATTCTAACTCCAGGGTATATATTTACCAGATTTGATTCTCACATCTGTATGGCATTACAGATACTGAGTGGGAGTAAGATATTTGGAATTGGGTGATTAGATCCTCATCATATCGGAATTTTTTGTAATTGGTGATATTTGAGGAAATCACCTGGGTTTTGCCTGACGGCAAATATTTGGTTTTGAATATCCGTCGTTATACACCAATTTCAAACTGATATATCTGTAAATTTATTTTATAAAGTGAGATATATCTTTTTGAAATTATGTTTATGACATTTACCTATATCGGTTGATGATTGGTAAGGTGCATTCTTCTTAACCATAGCACAGTTTTCAACCTACGACGCACGGGGTTTGAGTTATTAAACTCAGAGGACTTACACAGAGTATTGTATGTTGTCTGGTGTCCGTTAGGACAAAGGGAGTTGGTACTCGTACTATATTCTATTTACTCATGACTTCTCTAGTTTTAGACAAGTATTTTGTTGAAATACAGGGTCCAAATATTGAGAAGGTATAGGTATAAGAATAAAAGTAGAGAACCATATGTTGCAAGTATCAGGATTCTTCAAGGTGATCGAAGATGTAGATACTTGTGCTTGGTATTCCGTTGTAAGTAATAGTTTTGAGAACTTACTTCTCTCTCAGGTTACTCATCCGAGAGTACGCTCCTTGATAAGTAATGCTGCCTGGCCTTCTTCCATTTAGTTGATATGCACTGGAAACGGTTGCATGTATTTTGAATCTGGTTCAAATTAAATTAGTACATTTGTTTCTATATTGGATATATAGAATGGATTCATATCTTAACGATGTTAAGGTATATGGAGTTGTCCGGCTTATAATTAAAACCAGAATCCGGATAAACTCTAGGCGCGTTTCAGTAATGGCAGTTTGTGGGTTATCCCGGGCTTTGACGAGGGTTAACATTCTACCATCTGGAAGATCAATAGTTATATTGTTCTTGACTCGCCACAGTTTTAGTAAAATGGATTCTTTTCAGAAAACATTAGTGGGAGTATGGTAGAACTGGAATTGATTCCAGAACCACAAACGATTACTGAAATTTTATTAGAACCTAAGGATTCAATTGGTTTCGACGATCCATTAGCCACTCCACAGATTTGGTGGGTAACCTCAGGCACCCGAGAGGTACTTCGGTATCCTCAAAGACGGTGACAGGGAGGTTTATGATTACCCAAACTTGCCACTACTGCTGTTCTAGACTATGGGTTCTGGCAGGAGAATGAGTATAGTGTCATTCTAAATTAGCTTTAGAAGTGCACGTGTATATGACTCTACCAGAGGGTTGTTGTAGTCAGTGGGAGCAGCGGAAGCATAGTGGGCAAGTAGCTTATGTCTATTTATAGACTAATGCAGGTATAGCGGAGATAGGTCATCTATTTTTGATGTGACAGTCATAGAGTTTGATTTCATCAGAACAACAGATGGACCTGGTAAGAAGGTAGTAGGGAGTGATGTCCTAGTTTTTGGATGACATGCTCTTTAAAGGAAGTGACATTCCTATACTACAATCGATTATACTGTGGTTGTCACAAGGTGTTTCTCCATATAGAATCTGGATAAAATATCAGGGATTCTGGTAACTAGATCTTTGGTTTTAGATCTAGATTTAGGAAGTGTCCCGGTTTAGGTACTTGACACTATTCTAAAGTGTTTTAGAGTGGCCGACTCCTGGCGTGGTGGTGTACCCGCAGGTGATGGAGTCACCCTCTCTAAAGAGATGTCTTCTAGACTGATGAGGAGAGGGAGATGCATGATTGACATATCTCTTGCTTAGGCAATTGAGTCAATCATGAGATGTCAAGTACCACACCAGATATTGCTTTTGCACTAGTTGCATTAAGCGTATATATTAATTCAATCCTGGAGAAATGTTGGGAAGTAGTTATGAACATGAGTGGATGTTCTTGGTATATGGTAACGGCAGCCTCCTTCGAGAGACGGTTATCATTTTAGGCTTCCAAGGTGACCTGGATGACAGAGTGACTGTTAGAGTTATAGTTTTCCCTCTTTTGAGGGGCGGTACGTTGGACAGGTGGTCCAAGCGGATACTGAAGAAGGCATGGCGCAGGATACTGATTAAATTCAGTGGATGATACAGTCTAAGAAGTTTGTTGGATTTGGAGTTCATTTGTGAACTGGGTCCCATCAGATATCTAGGCAAATTCTAAGACAGGTATTGCTCATTTCGGGAGATAGTCTTTCTCCGTGAAGTTGAGATATAGAGAGATAAAGATAGAAACATTGGAGCGGATCCACTCACTGAGGCTATTTCTCGAATGCAATAGTTTCACAATCGGGCTTTGCGAAACTGATTAGGAGAAAAGTTGGGTGTTCGGTATCACACGGGCTGTGAGTATGCGACACCGCAATAATTAGCCTTAAGTGCAAGTGGGAGATTGTTGGCTATAGTGTCCTCAAGTCAATTACTGAATCGCAGGCAGGCGTTTATGATGATTGAGGGAGGGCCTATACGGGTAGAACAGTCTTATTCAAAATGATAGTATGCTATCTGGTTTATCATTATCATCATGTACACGCATTATGTGGTATTACAGATCACTATTACATGTTGATAGAGCCCACAGGATTCTTGCTTGACTACCAGCATTATGATGGCGATCATATATGTGGGAGCTGGGTGGTCTATAAGCACATCCTTAAATGTCCCTAGTCGTGGGAGTATCGAGACTAAGCATCAATACTCAAAAGTAGACTAGTGTATACTTATCGAGACCCCGACGAGGGGCGGTGGCCGGTCTCACAAGACATTGGTGTCAGTTGGTCACCTAAGAGAGTATACAGGTGCTGACTGGGTTATGAGTACACTGGACGGACTCGCCGGGAACATGCTAGTTGGTATTATACCTATTGTCAGATAGTAGTTCCTAAGTGACATGAGTACAGGTTAGTCTGTCGACCTGAGATCGTCATTTGTCTCGTGTGAATTCCCACTATACTTTGATTACTACCCTACCACAGCTCAAAGGAGTCGTGCAAACAGGTTTTAGTTGGGTACAGTCCCGAGCCACATGGAAGCAGTGAGAGGATCGTCGGGGATTCGTCTCTCCCGATATTGGGGGTTGATGTCGCGTTGTGCATGGGTGGCCATCACGAAAAATCCTTGGCCAAGCTGGACGAGAATTACTGATTTGGATCAGTAGTTTCTCAGTGGGTGATGGGCTTCATACCGACACGAAATATCGCGCTGTTAAAGGTCTGACTTTATCCACCCCCCTAGACTCGATATGCGATACTCTTAGACAAACAGACCGGACTGCATGGATATTGTCACGGATAGGCTCATTAGGGGTTTGGAAGAGTTTGCTCGTCAGCCTTCCTTTCGCACAATACCTGAGTAGTCGTTACGTACAGCTAGTGTCGCTAACGTGCTTGTGGTTAAACCCACTTCCAGTGTATTGACGAGTTTTTAGAGTCCCACACAGAGGGTTTCCCTGATTCAAGCGAAACGATGTAGTAGCCGTATTGGATACGTGCAGGGTTCCGATCGATTAATAGTACTATGTATCCGGACTTTCGATCGAGCGGTTGATAATAGTAGCCAGCTCGGGTTTGAGCCGGATTATTAAATCAGTGTTAGTGTATATGCCCTAGAGGCCATTACTGTATTATACTAGTTTGTATATTACTTAATGGAAGCTTGGGATATTCACAGTTGTATAGACAATCTTACTCAAAATGGTAGTATGCTACTTGGTTTGTTTCTACTTCAATATGTACATATGTTTCTTTTAGCATATCGCTTATACATATTAGTGGAGCCCTTAGGATTTTTGCTTGATTACCAGCGTTGTAATGGCATTCACACTAGTGGGGCCTGGGTAATCTACAAGCACATCCTTATACAGGTCCCTGGTCATAGGATTATCGAGACGGGGTATCGATACTCCAGAGTAGACTAGCGTATACGCTTCTCATCCCAGTAGGGGAGATGGTCTGTCCCACAGCCATTAGTACGTCGTACTGGAGATAGTATGCGGGTGCTCGTTAGGTTACGAGCACACTGGACAGGACTCGTCGGGAACTGTTGGTTGGTACTATACCTATCGTCAGATAACAGTACCCAGGTGACAGGAGTCCAGCTTAGTTCGTCGACTTGACACTGCTACTTCGCCTCGAGTGTGTTCCCACTGTATTTTGATTACTATCCTACCACGGCTTGAAGGAGTCGTGCAAACAGGTAGTAGTTGGGTGCAATCCCGAAGCATTTGGAGGCAGTAGCGGTTAGATAGGATTCGTCTCTCCCGGTATTGGGGGTTGATATCATGCTGTGTCTTGGAGAGCCATTACACAAAGTCCCTGGTCAGGGCAAGCAAGAATTACTGGTAGTGTTTCCAGTAGTTTCTCAGGGTGTTCGGGTTAACACTCCGGCACGACTTGTACCGCTGTTAGGGGTCTGACGTTTACCGCCCCCCTAGGCCCGACATGCGATACACTCAGACGAACAGACCGGACTGTATGGAGATTGTCACATTCAGGCTCAGTAGGAGTTCGAATGGGTTCTCCTCATCGGTCTTCTTATCGGCATCTACCTGGGGACCGTTACGTACAGCTAGTACCGCATGCGGCCTGTGGTTAAAGCCACTGCCAGCGTAGTGTCGAGTCTTTAGAGTCCCACACAGAGGGTTGTTCGCCTTTGGGCAAAACAGAGTAGAGGTCGCATGGTTTTGCGACAGGGTTCGTTCACATACGCGCACTTGTGCACGTTTGGTGTCCGGGCAGTTATTACTAGCGGGCTTTGGTTTAAGCCAGATCCTAGTATTTGTTTTTGGATTGGTTTTGTCTCATTGTATTCATGTTCCTCGGAACAAGGATGCAGGTGTGTATGCAAAGTGGACAGATGCAGAGGAACCTCATTAGGGTTTTTGACCGTTGACTTTTTCTAAACCCTAATAAGAATGGAAAATATGATTAATAATATTAATTAAGGATAATTGTGCCATGGTTAGGGTTGGTTGACCATTTGACTTGTTGACTTTTGTTGACCATGATGATTTCTTTTGGAAAGATGCTTCTTGAAGCTTGCATTAAGCATTAAATGTGAAATGATAATGGTCATATCAACTAACCATCACAATTTTCCTAATTATTATTATTATTCTCATATTTTCTCATACGAGAGCAAGATTGAGTATTATTCTCTCATTCTCTCTTGCTCATTCTTTCTCTTGAAAAGCTCTCCCTCTTCCTCTCTCTCAAATATCTCTTGTTTCATGAGTTGAAAAACATGAGCTTTGTGAGATAAAACCATCAAGACATCTCTCTACTCATTCTAGGGTTCTTTGTCTAGCAAGCCAAGCACTCTAGTTACCTCTTGGTTGAGGTAGGAGCTCAAGGTAGAGGCCTTCAGGTGGATATTTCTTCGGCAAAGAGAAGACGACGAGGAGGAGCCGTCTATACCACTCCAAGGAGCTAGCAACAAGGAGGACCACAACAAGAAGAGAAGGAGTTCAAGAACTAGGTATAACCATCTTACCAAGTAGCTAGAACTTGTAGTTAGTTTGTTAGTATTTTTTTAGCAAAGATCCTCTAGTTTTAGTCCATGTTACCTTGTGTTAAAAATCCTGTTTTTACCTATTCCGCCTCCCCGTAAGCACCGGGGTGGGTAACGTGGACTTAAATTGGTATCAGAGCCTAGCTAAACAACAACTAACATGTTAGCAAAGTGTTTAGAACTTCGATCCGAAAAAATTGCAAAATACATCAAAATCTTGTGTTTTTTTCCGTTTTTAAAAACAGGTCTAAAAATATTTCCACACACTTGAAAAATACGTGCAGGGTTTTTTAGGAACACCCAAGAAAAACGAGCTCATGACTCGGTCAGACCGCCGCGGAAGCGTTACGAAACCATGCGTTTCGCTGCAGATCCGCGGCCGAGTCGACTCGGAGTCAACTCGTTTTTCCTGCAGTGTGTTCGGCTTGGTGTTTTGTGATTTCTAAAATGCTTTGTTTCTGCCCAAATTCTTCTGAGAACAGTGTTGTGTTTGGGGTAGTTTCAAATTGGAATATTGATCGAAATTCTATAAACTTTAATGTGATATATGTACTGAACGTCGACTAATCGCTATACGTCGATTAGTGGGGGTTGTACATATCTGTGATCTGTGATATTGGATTGTGTATATGAACTTGTTGGATTGTCGCGGATGAATAGCCGGGGTTGTGAGATGAGTGTTCATTTATCTTTCATTTGATATAAATTGTAAATTGATGTAATATTATTTTTATGGCCGCACATCCGGGTTGAGCTTGTAGCCGCCATTGTATATTATTTCTTTTACTGTTTTTGCTCCTAGGATAGACCCAAGGTGGGGTGCACAAACTACCGGGTACTTTGAAGTACCGAGTGGCCTACTCACGTTGTTGAGGGAGGTTGCTTCACTTCGGGTACTTGGCGGGTAGTTTGCCGCACCCGTAGGGGTCTAAGGTGGGGTTTGGCTTTTCATCACGACCGTGTAATCCGTCTTTCGTTGCAGGCTCGAACGAAACGCGGATTCCTAGCATATCCAATGTGTTCATCTGTGATCTGGAATGGCTATCATTGCGTCTGACGATTGTATATATCTATATATGATATCTAGTAGGCGTTGCTTATGTTTTGCATCCCCGCTAGTCCAGCCCCCACTCTTTCGTTAGTTAAGTAACCTAACGGGTGATGACGGGGCCCGTGGCGAATGCGGATGGCATAAGCATACGTCATATTTTCGTTGTTTTCTGCAATGGTAGGATTAATTGATGGGACGCATTATATTAATGCAAAGAAAATAAACTAAAGTTAAATCGTTGGAACAATTTCAAAACCACTCGGTTTTTTCCAAAACAGAAAACTTTTAAAAACGCAGAGGTTAAACCACTCCTTTTAAAAGCTATCAGGTTCCTTCGATTATATCAAGTTCACTACGTTCACGGTTTCGCCAAAACCATTCATAGACCTCCGTCATTTCATATGGATAGTCAATAGTATTCAAGCTGTGTTTGTTGGCCAAAGTCAAGGCATAGTGATTGGTAGCTATTTGGATATTCATATGTAGCATAGATAGATGCGTTGGTTTGGGACAGTCGTACTGCCTTGTTGGCCAAAGTCAAAGGTAGGTACGGGTGGGTTCAAATTAACCTGGAAAATGACGGGTAGAACTTGACATGTGACTTATGATTTGTTGGCCAAAGTCAAGGTCATAAGAGCATAGGGCAGAAATCCACATCGGGAGTTTCTAAAGAAACTGAAACTTGCTAGTGTTGCATACCATTTGGTGTGATGATTTTGGTAGGATTCCTTCAGCTTTATCACACGATGATATTTGGATCCCGATCCTACTGAGAGTATATGCTACTCCTCGGGAAACTTTCTCACTTAACGATCAATGCTATAAACCAAGTAGGTGTCTAGAAAGGTGTTAGCGGGGCTACGCCCACAGGGAAAAGAGGTTATTTAATTAAGAAACTTCGCGAAAGCGTCATAAAACCTCCCTCGAAGTACCGACACTGGCCTGGCTGAACGGTTAAGCAAGTATTGTACGGTGAGATCGATCCCGACTAATTCTTCTTTTATGGTTTGAGAAAGGATTTGAGAAACAGTGGGAGCCATCCTGTTTAGACAAACTAAAAACCACTCTAAACTTGCAAGAGCATCATGCTAAAGTGTTTCTTCTCTCTCTCCTAATTGCAGCGACCAAACATCATGACCGGCCTTAAGTTACTACTAGATAAAAATATACTAACAGGGCCAAACTACAAAGATTGGCTCAGGAATGTCAAAATGGCAATCACTTATGACAAGTTGGGGTATCTCCTTACCAGTAAAGCCCCCGCCGTCCCAGGTCCAGAATCCAGCGTCGCGGATAAGGAAATCCGTAAGACCTGGGAGATTGACTGCGCGAAGGCCAAGTGCCTCATGCTTGCCTCTATGGACAATGAACATCAGATAAGGCACGAGAATATGGACCTTGAATCCATATTTCTCCATACTAAGGAACTATATGGAGAGCAATCCCATATCGCCAGATACGAAACCTCGAAAAAGTTGTTTTCAGCGAGGTTGGCTGTCGGATCATCTGTAGCGGAACACGTGCTTAAGATGATTAGCTACATTGAAGAGCTCGCGGACCTCGGGACCACGTTAGAGAACGAGCTCTACACTGACTCGATTCTCCAGTCCCTTCCTTCCACTTACGCCCAGTTTATCTTGAACTTCAACATGCAAGGAAAAGAAGTTGAACTTCCGGAACTTCTCAACTTGTTGAGGAGTGCAGAGGGCACCCTACAAAAAGTCAGGGAAACACCCGCTTTGTTTGTTGGAGGAGCTTCCTCTTCTAGGTCCAAGGCGAAAACCAAAGGAAAGAAGAAGAAGGCCCCCACCAAACCAAGGGCGGTGTTAGTAATGTGTAAGCCAAGGGAAAGGCAAACGTAGTAAAGTTAGCGGGACAGCTTGTAGGAAAAGAAGAGTGCTTTTATTGTCACAAGAAAGGACACTAGAAGAAAGATTGCAGGGATTGGAAGGCCAAGAACCAGGACCCGAAGCAAGTTGTGGCTTCGGCTTCAGGTGTGTATGTTATTGAAAACTGTCTATCAATCAACTCTACTTCCTGGGTATTGGATACCGGATCAGGATCTCATATCTGTAATTCTTTGCAAGCACTGAGAAGGCGTAGAGTTTTGAAGGCAGGTGATATGACCCTCAGAGTTGCAAACGGAGCAGGCATGGATGCTGAGTCTGTGGGGGACTATCACTTGGGATTGACAGATGGACATGTTTTGGTTTTGCGCGACTGTTATTTTGTACCCAGTTCGACTTGTAATATCATATCTGTATCTTTAATGTCTAAAGAAGGTTATGATTTTTCATTTGTAAGCAATGTTGTAAACATTCACCTTAATCATGTTCTGATTGGATCGGGTACATTAAGCAACGGTATATACGTATTAAACCAACCGCAGATTTTCAATATCCAGAATACACATCAAAGAAAGTCTCCAGAAATAAATCATGCTTTCTTATGCATTGTAGACTGGGTCACATCAATGAGACAAGGTTAACAAAGTTGCATAAAGAAGGATATTTGAATCCGTTCGAATATCAATCATATGCAACTTGTCAATCGTGTCTCAAAGGAAAGATGACAAAGACTCCGTTCACTGGACACGGAGTAAGAGCGAGCGAGCTCTTGGCACTCGTACACAGCGATGTATGTGGTCCGATGTCTACACATACGCGAAGTGGTTATTCTTACTTCATTACTTTTACGGATGATTTTTCAAGGTATGGACATGTCTTCTTAATGAAGCACAAATCTGAAGCCTTTGAAAAATTCCAGGAATATAAGAATGAAGTAGAAAAACAAACAGGCAAAAGTATCAAGACACTGAGATCTGATCGAGGTGGTGAATACTTGAGTGCCGAGTTCCTGGATTACCTAAAAGAGAATGGAATTCTCTCTCAACTTACTCCTCCATACACACCACAACACAATGGTGTATCGGAGAGACGGAACTGAACCCTATTGGATATGGTACGTTCCATGATGAGTAACGCTGAGTTGCCGCGATCTTTCTGGGGATATGCGCTAAAATCAGCTGCATATCTTTTGAACCGAGTTCCAACTAAGTCAGTGTCTACTACACCATATCAGATGTGGAGTGGGAAGAAACCCTATCTTAAACACATTAAGACATGGGGATGTCCAGCTTTTGTCAAAAAGCAGCATGCGGACAAACTCGAGGCATGCTCAGTACAGTGCAAGTTTATGGGATATCCAAAGAATTCCAAGGGATATTTCTTCTATTACGCAGAGGAACAAAAGGTATTTGTTTCTTGTCATGCCTGCTTCTTGGAAACTGAATTTTTAGAAAATCAGATAAGTGGGAGCGCAATAGAACTGGAAGAAATTCCAGAACCACAAGCTATTACTGAAAGATTAGTAGAACCAGAAGGTTCGAAAGGACAGGACATTCCTGCGCGACTCCGCAGGAGTAGTAGGCAGTCTCATCCGCCCGAGAGATACTACGGTTTTCTCATAGACGGGGATAGAGAGGATTGCATCATTGATAATGATTAGCCGACTAGCTTCCAGCAGGCCATTCAGAGCACTGACTCGGTAAAATGGCTGGATGCAATGCGGAACGAGATGGAGTCCATGTACACCAACAAAGTATAGACTTTGGACGTTTCTCCAGAAGGGGTAAAACCCGTAGGCTGCAAATGGATCTTAAAAAGGAAGATTGGTGTAGATGGACAGGTTGAGACCTATAAGGCTAGACTTGTTGCAAAGGGTTTTCGTCAAAGACCTGGTTTGGACTATGACGAAACCTTTTCTCCAGTGGCTATGCTCAAATCCATTCGGATCCTTCTTGCCATTGCTGCTTTCCACGATTATGAGATTTGGCAGATGGACGTAAAAATCGCTTTTCTAAATGGAAATTTAGAGGAGTGTGTCTATATGGACCAGCCAGAGGGTTTCATTCAGAGTGGGAGCAGCGGGAAGGTGTGCAAGTTGCTTAAGTCCATTTATGCACTGAAGCAGGAATCGCGGAGTTGGAACATCTGTTTTGATGAGAAGGTCAAAGAATTTGGCTTTATCAAAAATCCAGATGAACCACGTATTTATTGTAAAATTGTAGCACGAACTGTCGAATTCCTCGTTTTTATACGTGGATGACATTCTCTTGATAGGAAATAGCATTCCTATGCTACAATCTGTCAAAGGATTCTTTGTAACACAGGTTCTCCATGAAAGACCTGGGTGATGCCTCTTACATTCTGGGGATCCGGATCTATCGTGATAGGTCCAAAGGGATATTAGGACTTTCACAGTTCAGGTACATCGACACCATACTGAAAAGGTTCAGTATGGAAGATTCTAAGCGCGGTAATTTACCGGCTTGTCACGGGATCACCCTCCCCAAAAAGATGTCTCACAAGACTGATTTGGAAAGGGATCGCATGTCTATTATACCCTACGCCTCTGCGGTAGGCTCTATAATGTATGCGATGTTGTGTACCAGACCAGATGTAGCTTATGCACTGAGTGTAGTAAACCGGGTATCAGTCAAACCCTGGGGAGAAGCACTGGATAGCAGTAAAGAACATTCTGAAGTACCTGAGAAGGACTAAGGATATGTTTTTGGTTTATGGCGGAAAAGACCTCCAGATCGAGGCCTTTACTGACTCCAGCTTCCAGAGTGACAAGGATGACTCCAAATCCATGTCGGGATATGTCCTTACCCTCAATGAAGGGGCGTGTGTTGGAAGAGTTCCAAACAGGAAACCGTTGCTGACTCGACGATGGAAGCGGAATATATCACAGCATCTGATGCAGCAAAAGAAGCCATCTGGATGAAGAAGTTCTTGACAGAACTTCAGGTGGTTCCATCCATTGTTGATCCAATACCTCTGTATTGTGACAACAACAGGGCTATAGTTTTAGCAAAGGAACCCAGGTCCCATCAGAAGTCCAGACACATCTTGAAGCGGTATCACCTGATCAGGGAGATCGAGATTCGGATGGTTGCTACAGAAGATAACACTACAGATCCATTCACCAATGGCATTCCTCAGACGCAGTTCGAAAGGCTATTCGAGATGATAGGTCTTCGATACGCCAGTACATGGCCCTAATGCAAGTGGAAGATTGTTAGTGAATATGCCCTAGAGGCCATTACTGTATCATATTAGTTTGTATATTACTTAATGGAAACTTGGGATATTCACAGTTGTATAGACAATCTTGCTCAAAATGGTAGTATGCTACTTGCTTTGTTTCTACTTCAATATGTACATATGTTTCTTTTAGCATATCGCTTATACATATTAGTGGAGCCCTTAGTATCTTTGCTTGATTACCAGCGTTGTGATGGCAGTCACATGATTTGTTTGTGTTTCTTACGATCAAAAATAATATGTTACCGCAATCAAGAACGGCGTCGCTTGGTAGCTAGCCGGTGAATACGGGTCGGTCCACAGGGATGTTGTAAATTTCCTAAATGTTCTTACGAGCTAATTCCAAAAGGTGTAGGATCTTTTATCACAAAAACTGAGTTGAGTTATACTAGAATTAGGAAACATGCTAGGATTAGGTTTAGGTAAAGTTTGGTAAATAAAAATTCCCACCTCTTTCAATGCCTTAAATTAGATATCATATTAGAAGTTATGGTAATTATTAATAAAGGGGATTAGGATGATCGGGAAGAAACTATGTTTCTTCTTCTAGATCCTTGTCCGTCCTTTCTTAATCCTTACCCTAACCTCTATGGATAACATTCAAATCCGTCTTTTATACTACGGTATCACCGTTACCTCGTGGGTAGAGTGCCGTAGGGAGCGGAATATCAAAGTATGCATGGAGTCCTAATTGTTCATAAGAGATTGGCAAAAAAAGGGGTGAGAGATCTTCATCTCTCAAACCCTTCCCTATTCCTAACCCTAACAAGCGAGAAAACTACTCGCTCATTGAGGGATCTATGAAAGAAATAATTTTTATGAGTTTTGATTTAAGAGATTAAAGATCTACTGTAGATTAATAAAAATTCTAAACTAGATTAAACTAGGGCAAGAATAGAAATTACCTAGGGCAGAAAATAAATCTAAGAACTAAGGCAGAAATTAAACCTACTTACAAATTGATGCTCTCCAAACTTCAAAAGAAATCTGAAATTTTATTGATGAAAAGAGGCATGACCTAGAAAAGGTTTTTAGGGTTCTATTTATAGATTCATAGAAACCCTAGGTTACAATCGCGTCATATCTGATTTTACAAAAATACCCCTAAGAAAAGACCTAGCCAACGATCCGCGCACCGCCACAAGATCTCCACCGACACGGGCAATAGATGGCGGCGGAACCGCGGCCATAGGGCCTGTTTGGCCGTGGTTCCGCGGCCAAAGGATGCTGGTTTGGGCTCAATTTTCCTAGGCTGGGTCTACTTGCAGTTGTCCTCTGTTTTCTTCAGTTCTTTCTTCAAAATGTCTTCTGGTTTTCCTCCAGATCTTTCCAGTGAACATTGTAGTGGACTTTTTATAGTTTCTTCATGTCGCTGCCTTTATGCTTTGTGAACTTTTGTTCATTGTTCTTCATTGTCCCTCAAAATGTAGGCACAATCAAGATTTCACCATTTAGCATTCGTAGTCTCATCTTGTATCATCTTTTTCATCAACTTCACCGTTTTTTTTTCCGGAGAACCTGTAACCTGCAACTAAGTAGCAGACATGCGTCAAAAGCACCTGTTTATTTGTAAAATGACTAGGAGTGGGGAATATAATAATGCAATATTATGATATGAACAAATACCCCCAAACTTCTCTTTTGCTCGTCCTCGAGCAAACCTAGTTTTTATTCTCGACAAAAACCTAACCTCACTTTCGCAGGGAAACGCGATTGCACTGAGCTCGTGCAACAAGCTGTTAAATCTCTAGGTGTCCCTAGTAGGAGGAGTGTTGTCTCCTGAGGGTTTTCAGCGGATACTACCCACAAAATCCTATCAATTTGGCCCATTGAATTTTATTCTCCAATTAGGTTTTCCAACAAGGAATTCTATTATCTTTGACTCGTAAATTATCCACCCGTATTCTTCACGCTTCCTTACTATTTAACTTAAGATTATATATGTTCTGTAGACTTACTTAGCTTTCGGCATCTCTTAAGTTTTCCTTCTAGGGTTCTATCTCAACTGAGGAATTTTTATCATCTCTATTAAAGATACAAGTCATATTCTTCATTCATATCTCTTATCTAAACTCCAATCATATATCCCTACGTGTGTGTATATATCACCCCTACACTGGAAATTCAAATCAAGCAATCATACTCTTGTCCGTTGTCCAAAGCACTTCTTAATTGGTGAATTTTTAGATGAATTTCGCTCACACATCCTTCATGCGATCGTTAATACTTCTTGAAGTACCAACAACCAATTACAAAATGTGTTTGCACATTAAAGCGTAATTCCTAGTCTTGTAACACCTAAGGCTTTAGCAGTGACTCCCAAACCAGTTGGTCTAAGGCACCAGGTGATGAAGCACCCTCGCTAAATATTTTTCTATTTTTGCAGCCTTAAGTTATCACAAAACCAGTGTTCATTTTTTATTATCTCTTTATTCACACTTGTATTTTTTTTATTTTATTTTCTTCATACTAAGGACTTTAGACAAGAGCATTTCAAGGTCTCTTCTACTATTCCAAGTTTCAAGGTATGTGTTGTGCAATTTGTATGGTATATATTTTCAGAATTTATACTTAAGCATGGGAATTATTTTTCAAACTTATACTTTAATAAAAACATCAATATGCTTCCCTTGTTTTAACTTAACCTAAGAAGTGAACTCAAAATTTGCCTATTTCTAGATAAACTATAAAGACATATACTTTCTACCGTTAAACTTTAAGAAAGGTTACTTTTAGGGTTTTTAATTTACTAAGTCTAGATCTAGTTGTTCCTAGCTAGTTAACCTATTTGTCAAACTCAAGTCAATTATGGCCAAAATTGAATACATTAATTTTTATAATTTTAGAAATTTTAGAAATTTTTTATGGGTTTTAAAATAAGTATGCAAATGCAAAAAGATACACATGAATGCAAAGGAAGAAGGCTTACCGAGCATACCCCCAAACTTAACTTTGACAGTGTCCTCACTGTCATGCTACACCAAGAGGGTTGAGAATGTCGGCACTCCCCTGTTTATTTATTTATAATTTGTTTTATTGTTAAAAGAAAAACAAAAATATATATACAGAAAGCCCCCCCTAAACTTCATTGAAACAATGTTAAACTTCATTGCCAAGCTTTGCAAAGACCAAACGTCAACACCAACCAGTCGAAAAATTTATCTGTATAGAGTATCGGTTGGTGAAAGAACATGTTGTACCGATCCAAAAAGAAATGGGGAAGATAGAAGTAGTGGTATGGAAAGTGTGGAAGTGAATAGATAGGAGGTGATGATGAATCAAAACGAAAATGTGAATGATCAGCAATCAGTGGAATATTGGCATTCTTATAGCTTATTAAAAGAAAAGGGGGTGGTTCAACTTCTAAAGGAGGAGGTTGACTATCCACACTATCCCCAAGATATTTCTGTGGATCCTTTATCGACTTGGCATCATCCATCATATGCATATGATATTCAATTATGAGGAAACTAATCTCCTCGATGTCCGCCATAGTCCAGCCGAAAGCTTGCCGCTTATCTTGTAAGACCATTAAAAAGGCTTTCTCTTGTTCGAGGGCTAGATAGGCCGATATGATAACGGGAAGGGTCTCATTCTCACCTAGGTAAGCATATTTAAGGTGAGACGGCAAGGGCATTAGTTCGAGTTTCGGAGGTGAAACATCAAAGGCAAAATTGGGGGAATCTACCTCAAACTCAAAGGACTCCAACACAGGTTCGAAATCACTGTAACAACCAATTCGGATGGTTCAACTAACTCATCCAAAAATTCAAAAGACTCATATTCGAGCGGTGAGTCATCAAAATCATCCGAAAAAGTGAAACATTCATAATCAATATCGGTTCTGTGAACTGTGGTAGATTCAAGAAGGGACGCACTAGTGGCGTCAAAACTGTTTTCATCAAACAGAAATCTTTCAAGCTCGCAGTCCTCCTGTGTGATTTCGTGAATAGAGCAAACTTCTGGTGTACTAGTTTTAGACACGGGGGGGCAGACTTCCTAACTTGTAAATATTGAACTCACTAGACGTTTTCCCGAAGGATAGAGTCATGGAGCCATTGCGACAATTTATTACGACATTGGAAGTGGCCAAAAATGGTCGACCGAGGATCTCCGGAATTTGGTTCCGTGGGTTAGCAACAGGTTGTGTGTCCATGACAATAAAATCAATGGGGAATATGAAATCCCCTACTTTGATCAACACATCCTCTAACTCACCCTTAGGATGGGTGATTGATCGATCAACCATTTGGAGAGTACAATGAGTGGGTTTCAACTCTCCAACCCCTAATTGCTCGTACACGGAGTAGGGAAGCAGGTTAACACTAGACCCAAGATCTAAAAGTTCTCGATTGATTTTCTTATCCCCAATTGTTATTGAAATCGTAGGACAGCCGGGGTCCTTTCGTTTTTGGGGTAAGGGTTGAGGTTGGTTAATAGCATTGCTCACTGCACTAGCCACTAGTACTTTCTTGGGTATTTGAGACTTTCTCTTCGAGGAGCATAAGCCCTTTAAGATTTTTGCGTACGAAGGGACTTGTTGGATTGCATCCAAGAGAGGTATATTTATGCTAACCCGTTTAAATAACTCCACAATCTTCTTCATTTGTGGAGTTGGTTTATTGGGACTCAACCTGTTTGGAAATGGAGCATTTTGAAAATCTGTTGAGTCCAATGTCTGTGGAGTAGAATGTGGAGTTGGAACGGATCCCAGTGTGGGTGTATTCTTGAAGTGAGAAGTGGGTCCCTTCGGATTAGAAGAAGAAGAGCCTTTTGAAGAATGAAGAATAGGCTCTAGCGGAGGAGATGAGGTTGAAGAAGAAGAAGGAGAAGAAGAAGAACCACCGGCGGGGGTGTCATCACTAATACCCACATTATTTTGCAACACTCTTCCAGATCTCAACGTGGGTCACTGCATTTACATTATGATTGTGATATTCATGTGCATTGTGTGTGTGACTGGGATTTGGCAATGGTTGAGATGGAAGCTTTCCCTTTTCTCTCTCGCTCAACGCAGCAGTTAGTTGTGCAATTTGTGCCTCAATAGATTTGATACTTTGATCGTATGAAGCATTGTTGTGCACCAAAGAATGGATGGAATTTTCCAACCTTGCTGCGGATTCTGTAGATTGTTTGAGAAACGCATCTAGACTTTTTTCTAGCGAGATAATCTTATCATCATTTGGTTGAACAAAATTGTTCGTTTGATTTGGATAAGGTTGTGGTTTGAAAGGTTGCTGGTATTGATTTTGTTGGGGTGCTTGTTGTTGTGGAGGAGGAGGCCTTTGAAAGTTGTTGTTTCCTTGGAATTGTTGATTTAAATTCCAAAAAAAATTTGGGTGACTCCTCCAACCCGGATTATAGGTCGAAGAGTAAAGATCATTTCTTTGTCGTTGCTGAAAGGCAGCATTGACTTGATCTTGTCCTTGAACAGGTGGATTGTAAGGACACTCTTCGGTAAGGTGTGATGGATCCGAACAACAAGTACAAACAGTTCGTGGGGGTAAAGCAGGGGCAGGAGAAGACGATGAGATTTTGGTCTCAATGGCTTCTAGCTTTTTCGTAAGTGCGGCCATCTCGGCCTTCATAGCAATCGACATATCTAATTGATGTATGCCTGCCCTAGATTGACTAATAGAAGAAGATGAGGTGGTCTTTGTGCTCTCCCACTGAATTGTTTGTTCACTAAGATCCTCGAGAAACTGCCATGCTTCCTCACTAGATTTGGTTAAAAAGTGACCTTGACAAAGTTTCTAGCAACTGCTTCGTTGCCGGGTTCAATCCCTCGTATAATGTTGGGCAAAGTTGCCAATTTTCGATCCCATGGTGAGGGCATTGAACAAGTAGGTCTTTGAATTTTTCAAAACACTTCCAAAATGGTTCGGAAGGAAGCTGGGAAAATTGTATAATCTCATTGCGAATTCTCGCGGTCTTGTGATGAGGATAAAAATTTTTAAGAAAAGTTTTAACAAACTCGTCCCAATTTCTAATTGAATGTGATACTGTGCTGTATAGCCACTTCTCGGCTAAGTCACATAAGGTGAAAGGAATGACCCTTAGCCTTATAGCATCATCTAATAATTGGGTTGTTTTCATCATGGCGCAAACGTTTTGGAATTTATTGATAAAGATATAGGCATCTTCGGATTCCAATCCGTGAAATTTGGCAGCATATTGATGAAGTGAGGTTTTATCTCAAAATTGTCCCCATTTGCCGGTGGGGGTGAAAGACAGGTAGGTAAGGAGGTGCGGACAGGGTAGAAGAGATCCTGGAGCGCGATTCGTTGGTGCGCTACAACAGGCCGATGATTCGGGTTATTCGCACCTAACGGAGGTGGAATCACTCCCGTGGGTAAGGTGTTGTCGGGATTATATCCCGACATACCTTCGGAAGAAGAATTTGAAGGTGGATTTCGACTTCGGAGTCGAAAGGTTCGTCGGTCGGTACCAACGAAACACGGACTAATCAGGCGCTAGTGTCCCTAGTCCAAAGTGACATACACTAAAGAGGTAGTGTAGTCAAAAAGGTCAAAAAAACAGAATGTGGGGGTAAGAAAATGTCAATGAGAAGAAAGTGGGTGGTGGTGGGGTGCAAGGATTTTGAGCGACAAGTTGCAAGTTTTTATAAAAAAAAAATTTCCTTTTTCCCTTTTTTTTATTTGGAACTTTTTGCAAAAAAAGATTTTCGATAAAGGGCTAAGACACACTTTCGATCAACCAAAAATGCACAATCAGGCCTAGATCTAGGGTCACCTAGGCCAGCTAAACAACTCCTAACTGTTCCAAAAGGCTAGAAATAGGACCTCAAACCGCCTCTTCACCGCCAATTGGGGCCAGGTAAGTGCCAGGTGAGTGGGAGGCTCTCCACTACAAGTAGTGGCCCTAATTAAGTAACCACTCGCCTTAGACACACTTGCCTAGACACCGCAAAGTCAGGTTAGGATAAACAGTCGATACCTATAACTAGTCCTCTGTCCTATTGAGCGCGACGTCCTTAGGGCTGAGTCTAGTATATTTTAATTAAATAATGGTTAATGCAATATGCCTTATGTGATTTCTGGGTCCTGGGAAGGGTGATGAAATCCCCATCCAATTTGAAGTGGTCTCAAGCCCCTTAAAGTCCGATTAAAGATATGCAAAACAGAAAAAATCACATGCAATCAATTTTTTTATTTTAAGTGCGGCGCAAAGAATCCTGCACAAGATTTGTTATTGGAAGGGGGAAGATTTTTATGCGCAAAGAATCCTACAGGAGATTTTTCAGAGAAGATATCAGAGATTTGCTGAGGAGGAGATCAGAAGACGTACAGAGATTTTTTTTTTGGGTACCCGATCCGTCGCCTCCACCGCGGAACCGCCGCGAATTGCGCCCTCCGACCGTGGATCCGCCGCGGGTTGGTCGCTTCTGTAAGTCCACGGCGGCATCCCGGCCGTCGATCCGACGCCGGAAACGCGGAAACGAAAAACTTTGCAAACTAGCAAACCGGCACCACCGCGCACTTTTAACCCGGATCGGGCCATTAACCTAGCTACTAGCAAAATACAAGATGGGTAGAGAAGTATACCAAGCGATCCGTGTCCTTCGGTCTCCGTCTCCACTCCGATCTCCCGTGGAATCTCCGTCCGTCACCTCCTCGTCGGAAAGGGCACCACGTAGCCAAATACTTTTACGGGCTCCCACCTCTAGACCGAGACAACTCGGGCGTGAAGTTGGCTAGCCGACGCTTCCAAGATTTGCTGTGGATATAGTGTAGTGGGTTGTCTCTTTAGGGTTTATGTTGCCATGATGGATGGATAGAGAAAGAACAATGGAGAGAGGTTTGGAACTTTTGCAAAACCAAGAATGAATATGAGATGAATCAATTCCCACATATAATGAAACTTCTCTCATCCTCACCCTCTCAAAAAGTGGCCGGCCAAAACAGATCTTGGATGGATAAAAATGCAAGTGGAGAAAATGAAAATGAATAAAATGGAATTAAAGGTCACACCAATATCTTAATCAACTCCTTTCACATAACCACCCTTCCACAAATAAGTTATTTGCAAACTGCAAATAACCCTCTCCATCGAAAAGTCCGGCCGCGAAGGAACAAAGAAAAACCGGCCGGAACGGAATGCAAACTGGCAACTTCAGAAAACTGATCCCATAATAAATTACAGGAAAACCCCGCTACTGCATATACATGCCCGCATTTGTATTCCCACTGAACACAAATGCAAAGAGACAAAACTACACTGTCTAATACTAGGATCCGGCTTAAACCAAAACCGGCTAGTAAAAACCGTCCGATCACGATCCGTGCAATACCGCACGTATCTGATCGAACCCTGCCATATCTCCATATGGCCTCTACAGCGTTTCGCCCGAAACCTGAGTAACTGAGTGTGGTGGACTCTAAAGACTCGTCAATACTATGGCTGTGGATTTAACTACTAGCACGTCAGAGGTATCAGCCATACGTGACGGGCCACCAGCTATTGACCAAAAGGGACGTCGATGAGCGAACTCATCCTGACACCCTACTGAGCCTGTCAGTGACAATATCCGTACAGTCCGGTCCGTTCGTCTATGAGCATCGCATGGCAGGCCTAGGGGGTTGGTAAAAGTCAGACCCCCAATAGCGGTACAAGTCATGTAGAAGTGTAGCCCAGAACACCCTGAGATACTACTGGAATACCTACAAGTAAATCTCCTGCCTTGGCCAAGGACTTTTCATGTACTGGCTCTCCTAGACACAGCGCGACCTCACCCCCAATACCGGGAGAGACGAACCCCTGCAGATCCGCTCACTGCCTCCATGTGGCTCGGGACTGTACCCAACTAAAACCTGTTTGCACGTCTCCTTTGAGCATGGTAGGGTAGTAATCAAAGCATAGTGGGAACTCACACGAGACAAATAACGATCTCAGGTCGATGATCAAACCTGTACACATGTCACCAGGGAACTGCTATCTGACGTCAGGTATAATACCAACTAGCAGGTTCCCGGCGAGTCCTGTCCGGTGTACTCATAACCCAATGAGCACCTGTATACATCTTAGGTGAACCAACTGACACCAGTGGCTTGTGAGACCGGCCATCGCCCCTCGTCGGGGTCTCGACTGTATACACTAGTCTACTCTGGAGAATCGATGCCCTGTCTCGAAACTCCCACGACTAGGGACCTTTTAAGGATTTGCTTATAGACTCCAGCTCTCACGTATATGATCGCCCTCATACTGCTGGTAGTCAAGCAAGAATCCTAGGGGCTCTATCAACGTGTAATAGCGACTCGTAAGGTCACCTAAAACAGTACACGATGATAAAGATAAACCAGATAGCATACTATCATCTCGAGTAAGACTGTCCTACCGGCATAGGTCCTCCTCAATCATTGCAATCACGTGCCTGTGATCCAATAATTGACTCTGAGGGCACTATATCCAACAATCTCCCACTTGCACTCAAGGCTAATTATTGCGATGCCGCATACTCACAGCCCGTGTGATACCGAACACCCAACTCCTCTACTAGTCAGTCTCACAAAGCTCGTTTGCGAAACTATTGCGTTCGAGGAATAGCCTCAGTGAGTGGATCCGCTGTGATGTTTCTTTCTATGTCTCTCTATATCTCAAGTTCGCGGAGAAAGCCATCTCCCGAAATGAGCAATACCTGTCTTAGAATGTCTGGATGTCTGATGGGACCTAGCTCATAAATGAACTCCAAATCCAAACTTCTTAGACTGTATCGTCAACTGAACTTAATCAGTATCCTGCGCCATGCCTTCCTTCAGTATCCACCTGGACCACCTGTCTAAAATACTGCCCCTCGTCAGAGGGAAAACTAAAACTCTGACGGCCACTCTGCCGTCCAGGTCACCTTGGAAGCCTGGAATGATAACCGTCTCCTAAAAGAGGCAGCCGTTATCAAATCCCTAGAACATTCACTTATGTTCTAAAATTGCTTCCGACTGTTTCTCCAGGATTGGATCAATATCAACTTATTGCATCTACTGCAAGAACAACATCTGGTGTGGTACTTGACATCTCATGATTGACTCAATTGCCTAAGCAAGTGATCTGCCAATCATGTACATCCCTCTCTACTTTAGTCTGTAAGACACCTTTAGAGAGGGTGACTCCATCACCTGCAGGTATACTACCGTGCCAGGAGTCGTCCATTCTAAATACTCATAGAATGCTGTCTAAGTACCCTGATTGGGAAACTACCCAAATCTAGATCTAAAACCATAGATCTAGTAACCAGAATGTCTGATATAATATCCAAGTCCTGTGTGGAGAAACCACTGTGTGACAACCAAAGTATAACCGATCGCAGTATAGGAATATCACTTCCTACTCTGTGTATGTCATCAAATACCAGGACATCACACCCTACAACCTTCTTAACAGATCCATCCCCTATTCTGATGAAGTCAAACCTATGACTGTCACATCAGAAATAGATGATCTATCTCTGCTATATCTGCTTTAGTCTATAAATAGACATAAGCCACCTGTCCACCAATGCTTCTGCTGCTCCCATTGACTACGACAACCCTCTGGCAGAGTCATATACACGTGCGCTTCTAAAGCTAGTTTAGAATGACGCTATACTCATCCTCCTGCCGGGTCTCACAGTCTGTAACAACAGCAATGGCAAATCTGGGTAAACAAGAACCTCCCTGCCACCGTCCCTGAGCATACCGAAGTACCTCTCGGGTGCCTGAGGTTACCCACCATATCTGCGGAGTGGCCAATGGAATGTCAAACCAGATTGAATCTTTAAGTTCTTGTCAAATCTTCAGTAATCGTTTGCGGTTCTGGAATCACTTCCAGTTCTACCATACTCCCACTACTGTTTTCTGAAAAAATCCATTTTTATTAAAACTGTGGCGAGTCAAGAACAATATCACTATTGATCTTCCAAATGGTAGAAAGTCAACCCTCGTCATAGCCCGGGTCAACCCACAAACAGCCATTACAGAAATGTGCCTTGAGTCATCCAGAGTCTGGTTTTAAGCATAAGCTGGACAACTCCCCGTATCATAACAATGTCAAGATATGAACTGTTCTATATCCAATACAGGAACAGAGGCACTGATTTAATTGAACCAGATTCAAATCATACAGTTGTCTCCAGTGCATGTCAACTAAATGGAAGGAGGCCGATCAGCATTACTCAACTTAGGAATACTTCCAATTATGAGTAACCTGAAAGAGAAGCAAGTTCTCTTAATCATTACTATCAACTGAATACCATTCACAAGTATCTACATTTTCGATCACCTTGAAAAATCCCGATACTTGCAATACCTGGTTCTCTACTTTACTCATATACCTATAACTTCTCAAAACTTAGACCCTGTGTTTCTACGAAACACCTGTCTAAGAACTAGAGAAGTCACAAGTAAACAGAATATAGTACGAGGACCAACCCCTCTGTCCTAATGGACACTGGACAACATACAATACTCTGTATAAGTCCCCTAAGTCTAATAACTCATTCACTGTGTGTCGTAGGTTGAAAACTGTACTTATGTTTAAGAAGAATTACACCGCTGTTCAATGCTCCTTACCTAACCATCCACTGATATAGGTAAATGTCATAGACATAATTTCAAAAAGGTATATCTCACTCTATAAAAATAGACGTACAGATATATCAATTTAAAATTGGTGCATAACAACGGATATTCAAAACCAAATATTTGCCGTCCGGCAAACAACCCCGGTGACTTCCTCAAATATCACCAATTACAACGAATTCCGATATAATGAGGATGATCAGCTAATTCCCAATAACTTACTCCCACTCATCATCTGTAAAACCATACAGATGTGAGAATCAAACCTGGTAAATACATACCCTGGAGCAAGTGTCTAATTAGGAAATCAGTTTTCTTTTAACAGTACACAGTGAAACTGAAACATTAAAATGCTTCGATGGGGTATCCTGGTATTCCTAGTAATGCCTCTTCCATTATCCAGATTCACAACTGTAACCATATATTTCTTTGCCATCTCTCCAAATCCCTTTATATGTCTTTAGTCATTACCTTCTGTACACCCTTTTAGGCCAAATGGTTTTCTTCCTTCCCTACCGTTCGGCACCAGCCTATGGTTTGGAAGAAGACTATCCAATAAGCATAATGGGTGTACTATCCTAATCCTAGGAGCACTCGCAATGCGAGAGAAGGTGAAGATAAAAGACAACCGAATAAACCTTATTCCTATTTCTCCTGAACCAGGATCCATCCCCGAACTGGAACAAGTTCCTTTCGAGTTCGTATATAACCATACGATGGATTGTCCAATAAACTTTGGATCTTCGTAGTGATATGGAGTGTCCTGGAGAAATACAAAGGTGATTTAGGATTGGCGAAGAAATACTTGGTTTGGTCATGAATAGCAGTCGCAATTTACTTTGCCCTCTTACTAATCCTTTTCTTTGCCTTAACTTAATACCTTCTGTACACCGTTTAGGCTAATTGGTTTTCTTCATTCCCTACCGGTCGGCACCTGCCTATGGTTTGGAAGAAGACTATCCAATTTGCGTAATAGGTGTACTATCTCCTAAACCAAGGAGTACTCACAACCTGAGAGAAGGTAAAAGGAAAAGACAACTGAATAGTCCTATTCGTTTTCTCCAGAACCAGAAACCATCCTCGAATAAATTCCTTCGAGTTCGTATATAACCATACGATGGTTTTGTCCAATGGAAGTGGACGTTCTTAGTAATACGGGGTGTCCTGGAGAAAAGGGTAAAAGTAGGAGTGGCAATGAGGTTTGCAACTCTGACAATCCAAAAGCCAGTGTTAAGAAGGTTCGGTCAACTTGGTCACTGGGTCATAGTCTAGGGTCGGGTCAATGGTCGCTGCCAAAGAGAGAGAGAAAAGAAACACTCAGCGTGCACTCTAACCTAGATCAGAATGGTTATCACTTTATCTAATCTGGAAACCTCCCACTGTAACGTCAAATTCTTCCCCAAACCTGAAAGAAGAATTAGCCGGGATCACCCGAGGAGTAAACCAACTCATCAGTGGGAATCGGGATCCAACTATCATCGCATGATAACGTGACGGAATCCACTCACGTTATCACACTCCAGAAGGTATGCGCATATCTGGCAAGTTTCAGTTTCTTTAGAAACTCCCGATGTGATTTTTGCCCCATACTCTTATGACCTTGACGAAGGTCAACAAATCATAAGTCACATGTCAAGTTCTACCCGTCATTGTCCAGGTTAATTTGAACCCACCCGTACAAGCCCTTGACGAAGGTCAACAAGGCTATACGACTGTCCCAAACCAACGCATCTATCTATGCAGCAGAAAGGTAACAAGCAGCTACCATACACTATGCCTTGACGAAGGTCAACAAACATAGCATGAATACTACGTGCTACCCGTCTGAAACGACGGAGGGCTACGAATGGTTTCTGGCGAAAACCTTTAACGTAATGAACTTGATATCGTTGAAGAAACTGATAGCTTTATAAAAATATAGTAACGAAAACCTTTGCTAAAGAGGTCACTCCCGGTGAAGGGATCTCGGCTCTTTCCCCGTAGAATGAGGTGCAGGATATTCCAACTGAATACCACGATGCAAAGCAAAAGTAATCGGCTATAGTGAAGTTATTGCCCTGACGCAAACTTCAGTCCAAGGGGTCACTCCCGGTGAAGGGATCTCGGCCCTTGCCTCGTCGACTGAGGAGCAGGATATTCCAACTGAATACCACGATGCAAAACAAAAGAGAACGTCTTTGCAATAACAGCTTTTTGAAAAATGTTCCAACAACATCAGAATAGGTTTGTTTATCTTGCATTGATCCGAATCAACGCAGTCCCATCAATTGATCACACCACAAAGAACGAAAATAATGACGTACGTATATGCCATCCGCATTCGCCACTAGGTCCCGTCATCACCCGTTAGGTTAGCTAACTAACGACAGAGCGGGGACTGGACTAGCGCGGATGCAAAACATATACAACATCTACTAGTATATATATCAATATATAATATTCGCTCAAGGCGTGATAAAAAATGCAGCATCACAGAAATGTAACCAGCATCACAGAACAATACAGATATCTGGGATCCCCGGGTTTCTTAGAGCCGCTACTGAAACCCGACGTTCCCCTGGTCGTGTGGATAACCTGTGCAATGAGATCCTAGACCCCTACGGGCGCGGCAAGTTACCCGCCAAAACCTGAAGCGAGGCAGCCCCCTTCAGCAACGTGAATGGACAACCCAGCACTTCACGGAATCCGGTAACTTGGGCAACCCTCCTGGGTCAATACTATAACCCCTACGAATGCGGTGAATAGCCCGCCAATTCTAGAGTAAAGCCCCCTCCGTCTCAACGCCATGAGATGCGGGCTCATTGCCCTCTAGAACCCGGCTATCCATGTACCCCTCCGCGGGATAATCCTAGTACAGAAAGTAAAATATACATACAACGGGTACATCGACTTCGACCCGGTCGTGCCCCAAAAGAATAATACAAACAGGCAGTGACGGCAGTCCACATGTCGGACGCTTGCCCCGCAATATCAAATGTACATATAAAACAAAACTGTACTAATATTGCATCCAGGTTATCCCCCACGACCGATCCGCAACATCACAGCACAACACAGAACATCAACGTGAAAGTCACGTTCGCAAATCCGTCTAAAAGGGCTATAGCAGTTAGACAGGATTTACTGATAAAATGACATTCACGGTCGCAGATATAATGTAAATACAGTGAACTAGCATGTTTAAAATATCCAATCGAACAAATTTATCGAAGTGGGCCCCAAGCACTACTGTAGTACTCACAGAAAATCTAGGCCCAAAAAGAATATTCCAAAAACCCTATTTTAAACTCAGAAGCCCACTGTACAAATTTGGTCAACTGAACAGTCAAAAGCGCGGCGGAACCGCGGCCCAAGCATGGGTTTGGCCGCGGTTCCGCGGTGATATGGTGAGATCACGTGACCAATTTTTCACAGATTGCTTAGAATTCCCTGCACAGTATTCTGCAACAACCTGAAAAAATTTTGTAGTCAAAAAAAATGCGACAGAAACTTGTGCATTGGAAAATACGGTTTTTGGGATTTTTTTGGTTCGATCGAGTTCTAAACACGTTAGAGCAAGCTAGGCTAAGTTAATGGCATGGCTCTGATACCAATGTAAGTCCGCGGCGGCGCCCCGGCCGTCGATCCGACGCCGGAAACGCGGAAACGAAAAACTTTGCAAACTAGCAAACCGGCACCACCGCGCACTTTTAACCCGGATCGGGCCATTAACCTAGCTACTAGCAAAATACAAGATGGGTAGAGAAGTATACCAAGTGATCCGTGTCCTTCGGTCTTCGTCTCCACTCCGATCTCCCGCGGAATCTCCGTCCGTCACCTCCTCGTCGGAAAGGGCACCACGTAGCCAAATACTTTTACGGGCTCCCACCTCTGGACCGAGGCAACTCGGGCGCGAAGTTGTCTAGCCGACGCGTCCAAGATTTGCTGTAGATATAGTGTAGTGGGTTGTCTCTTTAGGGTTTATGTTGCCATGATGGAGGGATAGAGAAAGAACAATGGAGAGAGGTTTGGAACTTTTGCAAAACCAAGAATGAATATGAGATGAATCAATTCCCACATATAATGAAACCTCTCTCATCCTCACCCTCTCAAAAAGTGGCCGGCCAAAACAAGATCTTGGATGGATAAAAATGCAAGTGGAGAAAATGAAAATGAATAAAATGGAATAAAAGGTCACACCAATATCTTAATCAACTCCTTTCACATAACCATCTCATAAATGCAAAGGATGAGACCATAATGGAATCTCATGATGATAAATCTATCATAATGATTCCACAAATGCAAGAAACCCCTCCACAAATAAGTTATTTGCAAACTGCATATAACCCCCTCCATCGAAAAGTCCGGCCGCGAAGGAACAAAGGAAAACCGGCCGGAACGGAATGCAAACTGGCAACTTCAGAAAACTGATCCCGTAATAAATTACAGGAAAACCCCGCTACTGCATATACATGCCCGCATTTGTATTCCTACTGAACACAAATGCAAAGAGACAAAACTACGCTGTCTAATACTAGGATCCGGCTTAAACCAAAACCGGCTAGTAAAAACCGTCCGATCACGATCCGTGCAATACCGCACGTATCTGATCGAACCCTGCCATATCTCCATACGGCCTCTACAGCGTTTCGCCCGAAACCTAAGTAACTGAGTGTGGTGGACTCTAAAGACTCGTCAATACTATGGCTGTGAATTTAACCACTAGCACGTCAGAGGTATCAGCCATACGTGACGGGCCACCAGCTATTGACCAAAAGGGACGTCGATGAGCGAACTCATCCTGACACCCTACTGAGCCTGTCAGTGACAATATCCGTACAGTCCGGTCCGTTCGTCTATGAACATTGCATGGCGGGCCTAAGGGGTTGGTAAAAGTCAGACCCCAAATAGCGGTACAAGTCGTGTCGGAGTGTAGCCCATAACACCCTGAGATACTACTGGAATACCTACCAGTAAATCTCCTGTCTTGGCCAAGGACTTTTCATGTACTGGATCTCCTAGACACATCGCGACCTCACCCCCAATACCGGGAGAGACGAACCCCTGCAGATCCGCTCACTGCCTCTATGTGGCTCGGGACTGTACCCAACTAAAACCTGTTTGCACGTCTCCTTTGAGCGTGATAGGGTAGTAATCAAAGCACAGTGGGAACTCACACGAGACAAATGACGATCTCAAGTCGATGAACTAACCTGTACACATGTCACCAGGGAACTGCTATCTGACGTCAGGTATAATACCAACTAGCAGGTTCCCGGCGAGTCCTGTCCGGTGTACTCATAACCCAATGAGCACCTGTATACATCCTAGGTGAACCAACTGACACCAGTGGCTTGTGAGACCGGCCACCGCCCCTCGTCGGGGTCTCGACTGTATACACTAGTCTACTCTGGAGAATCGATGCCCTGTCTCGAAACTCCCACGACTAGGGACCTTTTAAGGATTTGCTTATAGACTCCAGCTCTCACGTATATGATCGCCCTCATACTGCTGGTAGTCAAGCAAGAATCCTAGGGGCTCTATCAACGTGTAATAGCGACTCGTAAGGTCACCTAAAACAGTACACGATGATAAAGATAAACCAGATAGCATACTATCATCTCGAGTAAGACTGTCCTACCGGCATAGGTCCTCCTCAATCATTGCAATCACGTGCCTGTGATCCAATAATTGACTCTGAGGGCACTATATCCAACAATCTCCCACTTGCACTCAAGGCTAATTATTGCGATGCCGCATACTCACAGCCCGTGTGATACTGAACACCCAACTCCTCTACTAGTCAGTCTCACAAAGCTCGTTTGCGAAACTATTGCGTTCGAGGAATAGCCTCAGTGAGTGGATCCGCTGTGATGTTTCTTTCTATGTCTCTCTATATCTCAAGTTCGCGGAGAAAGCCATCTCCCGAAATGAGCAATACCTGTCTTAGAATGTCTGGATGTCTGATGGGACCTAGCTCATAAATGAACTCCAAATCCAAACTTCTTAGACTGTATCGTCAACTGAACTTAATCAGTATCCTGCGCCATGCCTTCCCTCAGTATCCACCTGGACCACCTGTCTAAAATACTGCCCCTCGTCAGAGGGAAAACTAAAACTCTGACGGCCACTCTGCCGTCCAGGTCACCTTGGAAGCCTGGAATGATAACCGTCTCCTAAAAGAGGCAGCCGTTATCAAATCCCTAGAACATTTACTTATGTTCTAAAACTGCTTCCGACTGTTTCTCCAGGATTGGATCAATATCAACTTATTGCATCTACTGCAAGAACAACATCTGGTGTGGTACTTGACATCTCATGATTGACTCAATTGCCTAAGCAAGTGATCTGCCAATCATGTACATCCCTCTCTACTTTAGACTGTAAGACACCTTTAGAGAGGGTGACTCCATCACCTGCAGGTATACTACCGTGCCAGGAGTCGTCCATTCTAAATACTCATAGAATGCTGTCTAAGTACCCTGATTGGGAAACTACCCAAATCTAGATCTAAAACCATAGATCTAGTAACCAGAATGTCTGATATAATATCCAAGTCCTGTGTGGAGAAACCACTGTGTGACAACCAAAGTATAACCGATCGCAGTATAGGAATATCACTTCCTACTCTGTGTATGTCATCAAATACCAGGACATCACACCCTACAACCTTCTTAACAGATCCATCCCCTATTCTGATGAAGTCAAACCTATGACTGTCACATCAGAAATAGATGATCTATCTCTGCTATATCTGCTTTAGTCTATAAATAGACATAAGCCACCTGTCCACCAATGCTTCTGCTGCTCCCATTGACTACGACAACCCTCTGGCAGAGTCATATACACGTGCGCTTCTAAAGCTAGTTTAGAATGACGCTATACTCATCCTCCTACCGGGTCTCACAGTCTGGAACAACAGCAATGGCAAGTCTGGGTAAACAAGAACCTCCCTGCCACCGTCCCTGAGCATACCGAAGTACCTCTCGGGTGCCTGAGGTTACCCACCATATCTGCGGAGTGGCCAATGGAATGTCAAACCAGATTGAATCTTTAAGTTCTTGTCAAATCTTCAGTAATCGTTTGCGGTTCTGGAATCACTTCCAGTTCTACCATACTCCCACTACTGTTTTCTGAAAAAATCCATTTTTATTAAAACTGTGGCGAGTCAAGAACAATATCACTATTGATCTTCCAAATGGTAGAAAGTCAACCCTCGTCATAGCCCGGGTCAACCCACAAACAGCCATTACAGAAATGTGCCTTGAGTCATCCAGAGTCTGGTTTTAAGCATAAGCTGGACAACTCCCCGTATCATAACAATGTCAAGATATGAACTGTTCTATATCCAATACAGGAACAGAGGCACTGATTTAATTGAACCAGATTCAAATCATGCAGCTGTCTCCAGTGCATGTCAACTAAATGGAAGGAGGCTGATCAGCATTACTCAACTTAGGAATACTTCCAATTATGAGTAACGTGAAAGAGAAGCAAGTTCTCTTAATCATTACTATCAACTGAATACCATTCACAAGTATCTACATTTTCGATCACCTTGAAAAATCCCGATACTTGCAATACCTGGTTCTCTACTTTACTCATATACCTATAACTTCTCAAAACTTAGACCCTGTGTTTCTACGAAACACCTGTCTAAGAACTAGAGAAGTCACAAGTAAACAGAATATAGTACGAGGACCAACCCCTCTGTCCTAATGAACACTGGACAACATACAATACTCTGTATAAGTCCTCTAAGTCTAATAACTCATTCACTGTGTGTCGTAGGTTGAAAACTGTACTCATGGTTAAGAAGAATTACACCGCTGTTCAATGCTCCTTACCTAACCATCCACTGATATAGGTAAATGTCATAGGCATAATTTCAAAAAGGTATATCTCACTCTATAAAAATAGACGTACAGATATATCAATTTAAAATTGGTGCATAACAATGGATATTCAAAACCAAATATTTGCCGTCCGGCAAACAACCCAGGTGACTTCCTCAAATATCACCAATTACAACGAATTCTGATATAATGAGGATGATCAGCTAATTCCCAATAACTTACTCCCACTCATCATCTGTAAAACCATACAGATGTGAGAATCAAACCTGGTAAATACATACCCTGGAGCAAGTGTCTAATTAGGAAATCAGTTTTCTTTTAACAGTACACAGTGAAACTGAAACATTAAAATGCTTCGATGGGGTATCCTGGTATTCCTAGTAATGCCTCTTCCATTATCCAGATTCACAACTGTAACCATATATTTCTTTGCCATCTCTCCAAATCCCTTTATATGTCTTTAGTCATTACCTTCTGTACACCCCTTTAGGCCAAATGGTTTTCTTCCTTCCCTACCGTTCGGCACCAGCCTATGGTTTGGAAGAAGACTATCCAATAAGCATAATGGGTGTACTATCCTAATCCTAGGAGCACTCGCAATGCGAGAGAAGGTGAAGATAAAAGACAACCGAATAAACCTTATTCCTATTTCTCCTGAACCAGGATCCATCCCCGAACTGGAACAAGTTCCTTTCGAGTTCGTATATAACCATACGATGGATTATCCAATAAACTTGGGATCTTCGTAGTGATATGGAGTGTCCTGGAGAAATACAAAGGTGATTTAGGATTGGCGAAGAAATACTTGGTTTGGTCATGAATAGCAGTCGCAATTTACTTTGCCCTCTTACTAATCCCTTTCTTTGTCTTAACTTAATACCTTCTGTACACCGTTTAGGCTAATTGGTTTTCTTCATTCCCTACCGGTCGGCACCTGCCTATGGTTTGGAAGAAGACTATCCAATTTGCGTAATAGGTGTACTATCTCCTAAACCAAGGAGTACTCACAACCTGAGAGAAGGTAAAAGGAAAAGACAACTGAATAGTCATATTCGTTTTCTCCAGAACCAGAAACCATCCTCGAATAAATTCCTTCGAGTTCGTATATAACCATACGATGGTTTTGTCCAATGGAAGTGGACGTTCTTAGTAATACGGGGTGTCCTGGAGAAAAGGGTAAAAGTAGGAGTGGCAATGAGGTTTGCAACTCTGACAATCCAAAAGCCAGTGTTAAGAAGGTTCGATCAACTTGGTCACTGGGTCATAGTCTAGGGTCGGGTCAATGGTCGCTGCCAAAGAGAGAGAGAAAAGAAACACTCAGCGTGCACTCTAACCTAGATCAGAATGGTTATCACATTATCTAATCTGGAAACCTCCCACTGTAACGTCAAATTCTTCTCCAAACCTGAAAGAAGAATTAGCCGGGATCACCCGAGGAGTAAACCAACTCATCAGTGGGAATCGGGATCCAACTATCATCGCATGATAACGTGACGGAATCCACTCACGTTATCACACTCCAGAAGGTATGCGCATATCTGGCAAGTTTCAGTTTCTTTAGAAACTCCCGATGTGATTTTTGCCCCATACTCTTATGACCTTGACGAAGGTCAACAAATCATAAGTCACATGTCAAGTTCTACCCGTCATTGTCCAGGTTAATTTGAACCCACCCGTACAAGCCCTTGACGAAGGTCAACAAGGCTATACGACTGTCCCAAACCAACGCATCTATCTATGCAGCAGAAAGGTAACAAGCAGCTACCATACACTATGCCTTGACGAAGGTCAACAAACATAGCATGAATACTACGTGCTACCCGTCTGAAACGACGGAGGGCTACGAATGGTTTCTGGCGAAAACCTTTAACGTAATGAACTTGATATCATTGAAGGAACTGATAGCTTTATAAAAATATAGTAACGAAAACCTTTGCTAAAGAGGTCACTCCCGGTGAAGGGATCTCGGCTTTTTCCCCGTAGAATGAGGTGCAGGATATTCCAACTGAATACCACGATGCAAAGCAAAAGTAATCGGCTATAGTGAAGTTATTGCCCTGACGCAAACTTCAGTCCAAGGGGTCACTCCCGGTGAAGGGATCTCGGCCCTTGCCTCGTCGACTGAGGAGCAGGATATTCCAACTGAATACCACGATGCAAAACAAAAGAGAACGTCTTTGCAATAACAGCTTTTTGAAAAATGTTCCAAAAACATCAGAATAGGTTTCTTTATCTTGCATTGATCCGAATCAACGCAGTCCCATCAATTGATCACACCACAAAGAACGAAAATAATGACGTACGTATATGCCATCCGCATTCGCCACTAGGTCCCGTCATCACCCGTTAGGTTAGCTAACTAACGACAGAGCGGGGACTGGACTAGCGCGGATGCAAAACATATACAACATCTACTAGTATATATATCAATATATAATATTCGCTCAAGGCGTGATAAAAAATGCAGCATCACAGAAATGTAACCAGCATCACAGAACAATACAGATATCTGGGATCCCCGGGTTTCATAGAGCCGCGACTGAAACCTGACGTTCCCCTGGTCGTGTGGATAGCCTGTGCAATGAGATCCTAGACCCCTACGGGCGCGGCAAGTTACCCGCCAAAACCTGAAGCGAGGCAGCCCCCTTCAGCAACGTGAATGGACAACCCAGCACTTCACGGAATCCGGTAACTTAGGCACCCCTCCTGGGTCAATACTATAACCCCTACGAATGCGGCGAATAGCCCGCCAATTCTAGAGTAAAGCCCCCTCCGTCTCAACGCCATGAGATGCGGGCTCATTGCCCTCTAGAACCCGGCTATCCATGCACCCCTCCGCGGGATAATCCTAGTACAGAAAGTAAAATATACATACAACGGGTACATCGACCTCGACCCGGTCATGCCCCAAAAGAATAATACAAACAGGCAGTGACGGCAGTCCACATGTCGGACGCTCGCCCCGCAATATCAAATGTACATATAAAACAAAACTGTACTAATATTGCATCCAGGCTATCCCCCACGACCGATCCGCAACATCACAGCACAACACAGAACATCAACGTGAAAGTCACGTTCGCAAATCCGTCTAAAAGGGCTATAGCAGTTAGACAGGATTTACCGATAAAATGACATTCACGGTCGCAGATATAATGTAAATACAGTGAACTAGCATGTTTAAAATATCCAATCGAACAAATTTATCGAAGTGGGCCCCAAGAACTACTGTAGTACTCACAGAAAATCTAGGCCCAAAAAGAATATTCCAAAAACCCTATTTTAAACTCAGAAGCCCACTGTACAAATTTGGTCAACTGAACAGTCAAAAGCGCGGCGGAACCGCGGCCCAAGCATGGGTTTGGCCGCGGTTCCGCGGTGATATGGTGAGATCACGTGACCAATTTTTCACAGAGTGCTTAGAATTCCCTGCACAGTATTCTGCAACAACCTGAAAAAAATTTGGAGTCAAAAAAAATTCGACAGAAACTTGTGCTTTGGAAAATACGGTTTTTGGGATTTTTTTGGTTCGATCGAGTTCTAAACACGTTAGAGCAAGCTAGGCTAAGTTAATGGCGTGGCTCTGATACCAATGTAAGTCCGCGGCGGCGCCCCGGCCGTCGATCCGACGCCGGAAACGCGGAAACGAAAAACTTTGCAAACTAGCAAACCGGCACCACCGCGCACTTTTAACCCGGATCGGGCCATTAACCTAGCTACTAGCAAAATACAAGATGGGTAGAGAAGTATACCAAGTGATCCGTGTCCTTCGGTCTTCGTCTCCACTCCGATCTCCCGCGGAATCTCCGTCCGTCACCTTCTCGTCGGAAAGGGCACCACGTAGCCAAATACTTTTACGGGCTCCCACCTCTGGACCGAGGCAACTCGGGCGCGAAGTTGGCTAGCCGACGCGTCCAAGATTTGCTGTAGATATAGTGTAGTGGGTTGTCTCTTTAGGGTTTATGTTGCCATGATGGAGGGATAGAGAAAGAACAATGGAGAGAGGTTTGGAACTTTTGCAAAACCAAGAATGAATATGAGATGAATCAATTCCCACATATAATGAAACCTCTCTCATCCTCACCCTCTCAAAAAGTGGCCGGCCAAAACAAGATCTTGGATGGATAAAAATGCAAGTGGAGAAAATGAAAATGAATAAAATGGAATAAAAGGTCACACCAATATCTTAATCAACTCCTTTCACATAACCATCTCATAAATGCAAAGGATGAGACCATAATGGAATCTCATGATAATAAATCTATCATAATGATGCCACAAATGCAAGAAACCCCTCCACAAATAAGTTATTTGCAAACTGCAAATAACCCCCTCCATCGAAAAGTCCGGCCGCGAAGGAACAAAGGAAAACCGGCCGGAACGGAATGCAAACTGGCAACTTCAGAAAACTGATCCCGTAATAAATTACAGGAAAACCCCGCTACTGCATATACATGCCCGCATTTGTATTCCCACTGAACACAAATGCAAAGAGACAAAACTACGCTGTCTAATACTAGGATCCGACTTAAACCAAAACCGGCTAGTAAAAACCGTCCGATCACGATCCGTGCAATACCGCACGTATCTGATCGAACCCTGCCATATCTCCATACGGCCTCTACAGCGTTTCGCCCGAAACCTGAGTAACTGAGTGTGGTGGACTCTAAAGACTCGTCAATACTATGGCTGTGAATTTAACCACTAGCACGTCAGAGGTATCAGCCATACGTGACGGGCCACCAGCTATTGACCAAAAGGGACGTCGATGAGCGAACTCATCCTGACACCCTACTGAGCCTGTCAGTGACAATATCCGTACAGTCCGGTCCGTTCATCTATGAACATCGCATGGCGGGCCTAAGGGGTTGGTAAAAGTCAGACCCCTAATAGCGGTACAAGTCGTGTCGGAGTGTAGCCCATAACACCCTGAGATACTACTGGAATACCTACCAGTAAATCTCCTGTCTTGGCCAAGGACTTTTCATGTACTGGATCTCCTAGACACATCGCGACCTCACCCCCAATACCGGGAGAGACGAACCCCTGCAGATCCGCTCACTGCCTCCATGTGGCTCGGGACTGTACCCAACTAAAACCTGTTTGCACGTCTCCTTTGAGCGTGGTAGGGTAGTAATCAAAGCACAGTGGGAACTCACACGAGACAAATGACGATCTCAAGTCGATGAACTAACCTGTACACATGTCACCAGGGAACTGCTATCTGACGTCAGGTATAATACCAACTAGCAGGTTCCCGGCGAGTCCTGTCCGGTGTACTCATAACCCAATGAGCACCTGTATACATCTTAGGTGAACTAACTGACACCAGTGGCTTGTGAGACCGGCCACCGCCCCTCGTCGAGGTCTCGACTGTATACACTAGTCTACTCTAGAGAATCGATGCCCTGTCTCGAAACTCCCACGACTAGGGACCTTTTAAGGATGTGCTTATAGACTCCAGCTCTCACGTATATGATCGCCCTCATACTACTTGTAGTCAAGCAAGAATCCTAGGGGCTCTATCAACGTGTAATAGAGACTCGTAAGGTCACCTAAAGCTGTACACGATGATAAAGATAAACCAGATAGCATACTATCATCTCGAGTAAGACTGTCTTACCGGTATAGGTCCTCCCTCAATCATTGCAATCACGTGCCTGTGATCCAATAATTGACTCTGAGGGCACTATATCCAACAGCTTCGGCACGGTTTTTTTTTTGTGTCACCAGATCGCCGCGGTTCTTCTTGTTGATTCGGTCCTCCAAATTTCTTCTGTTATCTGTTGTGATATTTCTCTGTTTGTTCGGATTTGATATTTGCTGTTTTGATCTCTGGAGATTTCCATATCCGAACTTGATTGTAGATCCTGCAAAATTCAAACAAAGATACCCTTCACAAAATAACAAAATGATAAATTTTTATATTTTTTTGATTTTTCAGTTTTTAAGATTTTTTAATTTTAGATTAACCCGAAATTGCAAAAAGAAAATAACACGCCATCCCTGGCAACGGCGCCATTTGATTTGTATGTCAAAAAATATTTCTAAACCGCAATCAAGAACGACATCGCTTGGTAGCTAGCCGGTGAATACGGGTCGGTCCATAGGGATGTTGTAAATTTCCTAAATGTTCTTATGAGCTAATTCCAAAGGGTGTTGGATCTTTTATCACAAAAATTGAGTTGAGTTATACTAGGATTAGGAAACTTGCTAGGATTAGATTTAGGTAAAGTTTGGTAAATAAAAATTCCCACCTCTTTCAATGCCTTAAATTAGATATCATATTAGGAGTTATGGTAATTATTAATAAAGGGGATTAGGATGATCGGGAAGAAACTATGTTTCTTCCTCTAGATCGTTATCCGTCCTTTCTTAATCCTTACCCTAACCTCCATGGAAAACATTCAAATCCGGTCTTTTATACTACGGTATCACCGTTACCTCATGGGTAGAGTGCCGTAGGGAGCGGAATATGAAAATATGCATGGAGTCCTAATTGTTCATAAGAGATTGGCAAAGAAAGGGGTGAGAGATCTTCATCTCTCAAACCCTTCCCTATTCCTAACCCTAACAAGCGAGGAAACTACTCGCTCATTGAGGGATCTATGAAAGACATAATTTTTATGAGTTTTGATTTAAGAGATTAATGATCTACTGCAGATTAATAAAACTTCTAAACTAGGGCAAGAATAGAAATTACCTAGGGCAGAAAATAAATCTAAGAACTAAGGCCGAAATTAAACCTGCTTACAAATTGATGCTCTCCAAACTTCAAAAGAAATCTGAAATTTTATTAATGAAAAGAGGCATGACCTAGAAAAGGTTTTTAGGATTCTATTTATAGATTCATAGAAACCCTAGGTTACAATCGCGTCATATCTGCTTTTATAAAAATAACCCCTAAGAAAAAGACCTAGTCAACGATCCGCGCACCGCCACAAGATCTCCACCAACACAGGCAATAGACGGTGGCGGAACCGCATCCATAGGGCCTGTTTGGCCGCGGTTCCGTGGCCAAAGGATGCTGGTTTGGGCTCAATTTTCCTAGGCTGGGTCTACCTGCAGTTGTCCTCTGTTTTCTTCAGTTCTTTCTTCAAAATGTCTTCTGGTTTTCCTCCAGATCTTTCCAGTGAATATTGTAGTGGACATTTTATAGTTTCTTCATGTCGCTGCCTTTATGCTTTGTGAACTGTTGTTCATTGTTCTTCATTGTCCCTCAAAATGTAGGCACGATCAAGATTTCACCATTTAGCATTCGTAGTCTCACTTTGTATCATCTTTTTCATCAACTTCGCCGTTTTTATTCTGAGAACCTGTAACCTGCAACTAAGTAGCAGACATGCATCAAAAGCACCTGTTTATTTGTAAAATGACTAGGAGTGGGGAATATAATAATGCAATATTATGATATGAACATCACACAACTGGGGGCTGGGTAATCTACAAGCACATCCTTATATAGGTCCCTAGTCGTAGGATTATCGAGACGGGGCAGCGATACTCCATAGTAGACTAGCGTATACGCTTCTCATCCCAGCAGGGGAGATGGTCTGTCCCACAGCCATTAGTACGTCGTACTGGAGATAGTATGCGGGTGCTCGTTAGGTTACGAGTACACTGGACAGGACTCGTCGGGAACTGTTGGTTGGTACTATACCTATCGTCAGATAATAGTTCCCAGGTGACAAGAGTACAGCTTAGTCCGTCGGCTTGACACTGCTACTTCGCCTCGAGTGTGTTCCCACTGTACTTTGATTACTACCCTACCACGGCTCGAAGGAGTCGTGCAAACAGGTTGTAGTTGGGTGCAGTCCCGAAGCACTTGGAGGCAGTAGCGGTTAGATAGGATTCTTCTCTCCCGGTATTGGGGGTTGATATCGCGCTGTGTCTTGAAGAGCCATTACACAAAGTCCCTGGTCAGGGAAAGCGAGAATTACTGTAGTGTTTCCAGTAGTTTCTCAGGGTGTTCTGGGCTACACTCTGACACGACTTGTACCGCTGTTAGGGGTCTGACGTTTACCGCCCCCTAAGCCCGACATGCGATACTCTCAGACGAACAGACCGGACTGTACGGAGATTGTCATATTCAGGCTCAGTAGGAGTTCGGATGGGTTCTCCTCATCGGTCTTCTTATCGGCATCTACCTGGGGACCATTACATACGGCTAGTACCGCTTGCGGCCTTTGGTTAAATCCACTGCCAGCGTAGTGTCGGGTCTTTAGAGTCCCACACAGAGGGTTGTTCGCCTTTGGGCAAAACAGAGTAGAGGCCGCATGGTTTTGCGACAGGGTTCGTTCACATACGCGCACTTATGCATGTTTGGTGTCCAGGCAGTTATTACTAGCGGGCTTTGGTTTAAGCCAGATCCTAGTATTTTTTTTGGGATTGGTTGTCTCATTGTATTCATGTTGCTCGGAACACGGATGCTGGTGTGTATGCACAGTTGACAGACGCAGAGGAACCTCATTAGGGTTTTTGACCGTTGACCTTTTCTAAACCCTAATAAGAATGGGAAATATGATTAATAATATTAATTAAGGATAATTATGCCATGGTTAGGGTTGGTTGACCATTTGACTTGTTGACTTTTGTTGACCATGATGATTTCTTTTGGAAAGATGCTTCTTGAAGCTTGCATTAAGTATTAAATGTGAAATGATAATGGTCATATCAACTAACCATCACAATTTTCCTAATTATTATTATTATTCTCATATTTTCTCATATGAGAGCAAGGTTGAGTATTATTCTCTCATTCTCTCTTGCTCATTCTCTCTCTTGCAAAGCTCTCCCTCTTCCTCTCTCTCAAAGCTCTCTTGTTTCATGAGTTGAAAAACATGAGCTTTGTGAGATAAAACCATCAAGACATCTCTCTACTCATTCTAGGTTCTTTGTCTAGCAAGCCAAGCATTCTAGTTACCTCTTGGTTGAGGTAGGAGCTCAAGGTAGAGGCCTTCAGGTGGATCTTTCTTCGGCAAAGAGAAGACGACGAGGAGGAGCCTTCTATACCACTCCAAGGAGCTAGCAACAAGGTGGATCGCAATAAGAAGAGAAGGAGTTCAAGAACTAGGTATAACCATCTTACCAAGTAGCTAGAACTTGTAGTTAGTTTGTTAGTCTTTGTTTAGCAAAGATCCTCTAGTTTTAGTCTATGTTAGCTTGTGTTAAAAATCCGGTTTTTACCTATTCCGCCTCCCCGTAAGCACCGGGGTGGGTAACGTGGACTTATAATCAGGTATTGATTTAATAATTTACGTATATATATTTCAATATGTATATTCTAGTATTATGTTCTTTGTGTTATTCTATCTCTTCGGGTATTTGTATTTCGCTACGAATACAGGTATGTATATACTGTAGAATGTAATCCGTATTTTTTATAGATAACATTCTAGAAGGTGGACACCTCATTTTTGGTTCGACCATTTAATTTAAATGGATAATGAGGTAGAAAAGATTTGATGGCGAGTATGGTGAGGACCATGCTTGCATAGTGTGCACAAATGAATTATTAATTCATTTGTGCATACTATTCAAGTATAGGTTGCATTTTAAATTGGAAAAATATCTTTTACAAAACTATTCTTCTTATGAGATTTTTTCCTCACTTGAAAGTTTTGCTCACTTGTTGGGAAAAAGAGATGGTTCATTTTTCATGAGCTCTCTTTATCCTCACCATTAGCTTCACTCTCCTTTTGCTTTCTTGAGTTTCCTCCACCTTCATCTTCCACCTCCTCTCAACCCTCTCATGTGTTGAGAATCATGAGAGGAGGTGAGATGAGATAGACAAACACTTAGAACACTCACTACATTCTAGGCTTTCTAGATTAGCAACCTATAATCCCTAGTTGCTTCACTTTCTTTCGATGTGGAGGTAGAGCCATGAGATGCATCTCTCGGGTGGATCATCTTCGACGGAGGAAGACCGGCGGCCAATTTTGCACGAGCACGCCTCAAGGAGCTAAAGAAGTTGATTGAAGACCGAAAGACTTGGTTCATTCGGTATAACATTCTAACCTCGTAGTTTAGTTCCTTTAAGTTAGCTAGTATAGGTTTATGGTTTTGATCTTGGGGCGGGTTTTGTTTGCACCAAAAATTTCAAACGCCAGTTTTTGTTCCGCATCGGCCACGGTGGATAGCCAAGGCACCGGCAGAACCCAACAACATTGGCATGACTTATCAACTTATTAGGGTCTGACGATTCCACCCCTAGACTCGATATGCGACATATCAGACGAAGAGACCGAACTGTACGGTAAGTGTTGCTTATAGGCTCTATGTGTAACGCTTTGAAATTCGTTTAGATTAATTTCGCGTTAGTTAGTAATGATCCGTGTTTTTCATAAAACCCGTAAATCTTATTTTCCTTTTTAAACTAGTTCTAATTGTGATGAGAAATGCTTATATATATATATATATATATATATATATATATATATGGGGTTTAGTAATTATAATTTAGCCTGTGTTCACCTTAATTAAAAATTTTCCTTCATTATTTTCCAAAGCAAGGTTTAGTGTAACAACAAGCACACTTATCATTTTTGTATCATAGGTTAAGTGTAACCATTTTATTTCTTCTTACATGGCTCTGTATCTCCAAATAAACCAAGCCAAACCCTTTCCTTTTAAAATAAAAATGAAGAATGGGAGGTATGGTGGGTTAGGTGAAGTTGGGCTTGACTTTTTGACCATTTTTCTCACTCATTTTCCCTCTCTCCCTCTCATTTTCTGCTCTTCGAGCAGAGATAGCAGCAGCAGCAGCAACATCATCACCATTTTCTTCTTCTTTCACTTCTCTTTTGATCCAAACACAAACCCTACACAAAATCTCATATTCCTTCACAAAAACCTTTGGAAAAATGGATCTTTTGGGGATTTTGGTGACAAATCAGTGGCTTTGAGGGAAAGGGCTGGAAGTGAAGTTTTCCTAGGGTCTTTTGGAGGTATTAAACTCACCTTTATCACCTTAGTTCATAAATTGTAGTTTTGTTAGCTAAAAATCATATTTTGGTGCATTTTTAGTGCTAATGAAGAGAATTAGTGAAGTTTATGTTAAGTTAGCTTTTTTATGGCTCGGTTAACTTATTTAAGTGTTGTTATTGTTGTTTAAACCAAGGATTTGCTTCAGGTTTCACCAAAACACCTTAAGGTCTTAGTTTTGTGTTAAAATAGCTTTTTAACTAGGTTTTGGGCTCTGCTGTAATCTGCTTGTACCCCGTTTGCTTCCGGCAAAAATTGTATTTACTGGAGCATGTACAGTAGGTTTAGAGAACACACACAAAGCACGGGAGCACAATTCCCTAGGTGGGCCTCCTGAATATTCATTCTGGCCGCAAATTGCGGCCAGATGGGGAACATGGGTGTTGGGGTTTGTTGTGTGGGTGTCTGCTACAATTTTAAGACTTATGGTATATGCAACTTTGTAAAATTCTCTCTATAGGAAAATCTGGAACCAAATACCCTATTTCCTACAATTTTAACTTTCGCGACACGTGTGATACGTATGTGGGTTTGGGGTTTTCTGCGTATCGCGATGTGTCGGGGTAGCTTCAGGCGCGTACTCACACATTTTAGCGTATCGGACACACACACGTTTGGTTCGTGACGCGGGTTTGTCGTTTGGCTTTAATGTCGCGTTTTTGCAGATGTAGCTTATGTGTATTATTTTGTGAAATTCTAGGATTGCAGGCGAGTACGACGGACGCCGCGAAGAAGGGGAAACAAGTCGTCGGCTACACTTAGCACGCGACCAGGTGGGTAGATTTAACATCTATGGGGAAATCGCCCGTATGGCGTTAAGCATCAGGGCGTAATAAGATATTTTAGTTGGATGTTTTCATATATATACTATTGTAACATACCTTCTTCTATTGCATGTAGAAATGGTAGTATACAACACTGCACTGTCACTAACGGTTCAAGCTGCACGAGCACTATTTGTATGTTGCACTCACACCGTTAGTGATTGCCATGACACACACTGTAGGATTGCTACAAATCATACATTGATAATTAGACATGATTTGTTGCATATTGGCACATGCATACGGTCTATTCATAGTAGTGCACACATTACTTGACATACCCCTACTTGTGCACATTTACATTGCTACACTCACATTGCGTACATATCCATTCGCACATCCATACCTATATACATACATATGTTACATACATAGATGATATTGACATGATTTAAAAACTAAGGGACCGTATGAGATATTTTCAAAACGGGATCTTTTTAAAAGAGCGGTTTTCCCTTTTTACTTGTAATGTCATACAATACATTGCATGGATTTACGCATTGACTTGGATTTATGTGATTTCTGGATTTGAGAACCGTGGTACTATTTTAAGAAAATACGCATTGTTTTAAAAACCCGATTTCTCATGATATGATATTTCAGTGCGTCCACCATGCGTTTTCTCGGTTCTGAGACGTGTGACATGTGAACCCGAATCGAGGAGCTGGACGAGGCCGATTGCGGGTACATGGTGGACCCGGTATGGTACCCCGGGGCAAGAAAGGGATGCTGTGTATACAGACAGTGAGCCTGGCAGAGGGACTACTACCTACCAGTGATTGGTTGGACCTGGCGGTTATCCGGAGGATACTGACCAGAGTCGATAGATGGATACGGGACGACCCATACTGCCGGGGCCAAGCGCCGATTCCGCAGCCGGAGCCCGTGGGCTTATCCGTACTGACGGAGCCCGATACTTGAGGATTTACGTGTCGATGCTTGACACGATGATTTGTGATATTTTCGAGTGCCGATGCTAGGCATTCACGATTCCATGAGCTGTACAGGATTTGAGGGCCGATCAGAGTGACGGCGCTTGAGTTTTATTGGGATTTGGGTGCATTGATAGACACCGGTTATTCTTCTACTTTAACTTTCCGTGTAGATGATATTTATTCCCATGCTCAGCATTCATTATTTTGCATCTCATCCTGTAGCTATAATATCTGATAGAGTACTTTTGCATGATTACTGCATACCCTGCTCATCATATATATTTTGATGTTATTGAATTGCACCTGTTAGGCATGATTATTGCGTATCCAGTTCATCATATAGACATTATCTGCTGGCATATATTAGAGTATTGCAGTACGTGCATACTCGCGATTACCTTTATATGTTATCTACTATTCACGAGTTGGCAACTCACCCCCGTTGTACCCCAGTGTTTGCAGGTCGCCCCTCAGAGTAGTCGTGGCAGGCTGTTCTCTTGCATCTTTTGACACAGATACCATTGCAGTTGGTGTGTGAGCCCTTTTGCTGATAGGTGGGTTTTGTGCGGTATCTGTTTATTTTCCAGTTGTGTATATCATTGTATCTAGTATTCTCCATCTACTACTTATGTATTGACTCAGAGACCAGTTGTGAGGACGATGTATATTATTTTGTACTCTGGTATCGAGCTCGTTGTGAGCCGACTTTATTTATGCAGCTTTATCTTTCATGATATTTGTTTTCACTTTTACTGCACATTTCTTCGCTAGGCGTCGTATATTATATTTGTGGTGATTGTTTCCGTCGTTAGGTGTGATTGCTTCCATTTGGGATGCTTTATTATTATTGTATATCATTTTATTCATATATTGTCTTGTACCCGATTTCGGGGCTAGTTTTTACAAAGGAAATGCTGCCAAAATTTTTAAGATAATGACTTGAACTTTAAAGAATTTTACTAAATTACTTAAGGTTTTCTAAACGTTTTAACAAATGTTCTAATAAATGTTTTAAACACTCGCTTCTTCAAATGGTTTTGATTTCTGGGTTCGGCTTACTTAGTCGCGTTACGCCTGTAGACGTTACGTGGTTAAGTGCCGGTCACGGGCCGAACTTCGGGTCATGACAAAGTTGGTATCAGAGCGTAGGTTTTACCTTTCGGAATATAGGATGACCTTGGTATGATGGAGTAGGTAGCTGAAGCAGAGTAGCGTAGCGTGTGTATGTTTCGCGGCATACTCACGACACGGTACTTCGCCTAAGTGACCTTAGGATTTATTGATTGAAATTCCTCCATGATTATATGCATTCTTATGATTCGATTTCCGTATCCTTATTGAATCCTATTTCCTTTTCAGCCATTATGCCGCCAAAGACTACGAGGGCGCAGATAGCGGCCGCGGGAGTCGAGATTCGAGTTGACTCGTCCGAGACGAGGACTGATCCGGGTAATACACCAATTGTACCAGAGCAGACTGGTCCTCCTACGACAGATCAGATCGCTATGCTAGGGGCCGGTATGCAGGAGATGCGCCAGATGATAGGGTCGCTAGTCGAGACACTTTGAGCTCAGCGACCAGAGGTAGCTCCACCCGTCACGGGACCGCGATGGTACCTACAGTACAGGCAGTTGCCCCTGCAGCCACGGAGGTGATTACAGTATCGCTATCAGAGTTCATGAGGCTAAAGCCTCCGGTCTTCATAGGCACCAATGCAGCCGAGGACCCACAGTCTTTTATTGACAGGATAGCCCGGATATGTCGTTCACTCAGATACTCAGATGCGAGATGGGTAGAGTTCGCGAGCTTTCGCCTGGAAGGTATTGCGCAGAAATGGTGTGAATCGATCGAGAAGGGCAGAGCAGCAGGTCTTCCTCCTATGACCTGGACCGAGTTTGTGACGGTATTTCTAGCCCGCTTCCTTCCCCAGAGTGTTAGGGATGCCCGAGCGCGCAGGTTCGAGTCTTTGCGCCAGACGCCAGAGATGACAGTGGCAGAGTACGACGTACTGTTTACCGAGTTATCAATTTATGCCCCATACCTAGTGGCTACTGAGGAGATGCGAGTCAAGAGATTTGTTCGAGGCTTACTTACCCCACTGTTCCTCGCGATCAGCGCACAGCATTGTGAGACATATGCAGCAGCTGTAGATGCAGCCTTATTAGTCGAGGAGCGCCTAGCTAAGACTTCGATAGTTCCAGGTCCGAAGAGAGTTCGTACAGATACGTCAGCACAGAGATAGCTGTTTAGACGCCGCGACAGGTTCCATTCAGGTACGGGGGTTAGCGGAGGATCGGGACGAGGTCAACTATTCAGCACTTATCCCCAGGAGGGTCAGCCTGCACCATATAGATGTTTCCGATGCGGGAGTACCTATCATCGTGTTCGAGATTGCCCAGAGCCATGTGAGAGCGAGATTGCCGTACCATATGTCACACTTCCACCTTCTCCACCCCAGACGGCGTTGCCTATTGTACCTACTGTTGCACCGCGACAGACTCATGTATAGAGCGGCCGTGGTCGCAGAGGGTTTGCTCAGAGAGGGCGAGGTGGCCGAGGCAGAGGATAGCCAGCTACCAGCAGAGTGCAGCCAGTTGCTAGTCCGGGACCGCCAGTCGCAGGTGGAGGACAGGCACGGGTTTTCACGTTGACGCATCAGGACGCGCAGGTGTCCAATGCGGTGGTCTCAGGTACCCTATCAGTATGTTCTGTTGACGCACACGTGTTGTTTGACCCCGGATCCACGCACTCGTACGTTTCCACACACTTCGTGTCGAGTTTGGGTAGAGATTTCGGTTTGCTTGATTAGCCGCTTGTTGTAACCACTCCTGTGGGAGAGTCGTTTGTTGCTAGGCACGTGTTCCGTTGGACCAGGTTCCGATTGTTTGTGAGTTCCCTGATGTTTTCCGTGATGAGCTTCCTGGGCTACCGCCCGAGCGCGATATTTCTTTCTATATTGATTTGATTCCCGGCACGGGGCCTATTTCTATACCGCCTTATCGGATGGCCCCGGCGGAACTTAGAGAATTGAAGAGTCAGTTGCAAGATTTGCTGGATAAGGGACTTATTCGACCCAGTGTGTCTCCTTGGGGTGCTCCAGTCCAGTTTGTCAAGAAGAAGGACGGCAGTTTACGTTTGTGTATCGACTACCGCCAGCTGAAAAGGGTTACAGTGCGGAACAGGTATCCTTTGCCACGCATCGACGAATTGCTTGACCAGCTTCAGGGGGCAGGATACTTTTCGAGGATCGATTTGCGATCAGGCTACCATCAGCTGCGGGTTCGACAGGAGGACATTCCGAGGACAGCTTTCTGCACGCGCTACGGCTATTATGAGTTTTTAGTGATGTCGTTCGGACTCACCAACGCCCCAGCAGTATTCATGGACTTGATGAACCGTATTTTCCGGCCGTATCTTGATCTGTTCATCATCGTATTCATTGACGATATCTTGGTGTATTCCCAGAGCAGAGAGGAGCACGAGCAGCACCTGCGGATCACACTACAGACTTTGAGGGAGCACCGGCTTTTCGCAAAATTCTCTAAGTGTGCATTCTGGATGTACAGCGTAGACTTCTTGGGTCACATGATTACACGAGATGGTATATGTGTAGACCCGAGGAAGATCGAGGTCGTTCAGCGTTGGCCCAGACCCACATCAGTTACGGAGATCCACAGCTTTCTAGGGTTGGCCAGTTACTACAGGCGATTTATGCAGGACTTCTCCCGTATTGCTGCATCTTTGACCGGGTTGACCCTGAAGGGAGTTCCTTTCGATTGGACGGAGGAGTGCGAGCACAGTTTTCAGCAGCTACGGACTCGTTTGACTACAGCGCCGGTGTTATCATTGCTTTTAGGATCGGGCGGATTTATGGTCTTTTGTGATGCTTCTCGAGTGCGGGTTAAGGTGCGTATTGATGCAGCATGACAGGGTGATCGCGTATTCTTCACGGCAGTTGAAGAAACATGAACAGAACTACCCCACTCACGATTTGGAGATGGCTGCAGTGGTCTTTGCACTCAAGATCTGGCGACATTATTTATACGGCGAGTCATGCAAGATATTCACTAATCACAAGAGCTTAAAGTATATATTTCAGCAGCGGGACCTGAATCTTAGACAACGCCGTTGGATGGAACTAGTAAAGGACTACGATTGCGAGATCTTGTATCACCCGGGCAAGGCTAATGTAGTGGCGGATGCTTTGAGCAGGAGGCCCGGGGGTAGTCTATCTTGTTTGAGCGCAGTGCAGAGGCAGTCGTCGGCAGATTGGGAGATTTTATGCGACAGCCGAGTGCAGTTCGAGTTCACGCCGATCGGGGGACAGCTTGCGCATGTTCGTGCACGCCCACAGTTGCTTGACCGTATACATGAGGCACAGTACAATGATGACCGTTGTTCAGAGATCATGGCACAGATTGGACAGGGCAGATTTTCCGAGTTCGTGATCGATGATCAGGGGATACTGCGATTTGGGACTAGACTATGCGTACCAGATGATGAGGGACTGCGGCGCGAGATTCTTGAGGAGGCACATCGATCGGTGTATAGTGTTCATCCGGGTTCCACCAAGATGTACCATGATATGAGAGATGTTTACTAGTGGGACGGGATGAAGAGGGACATCGCAAACTTCGTGTCGAGATGCCTGATTTGTCAGCAAGTCAAGGCCGTGCACCAGAGACCAGCGGGAGAGCTACAGCCGTTACCCATTCCGGAGTGGAAATGGGAACAGATTTCTATGGACTTCATTGTGGGTTTACCCAGTACTAAGCGAGGGTATGACTCTATTTGGGTGATCGTAGACCTATTGACGAAAGCGGCTCACTTCCTACCGGTGAAGACGACTTTCGGATTTGCTCAGTATGCCCAGATTTATATCGACGAGATCATACGACTGCATGGAGTCCCGACATGTATCGTGTCCGACCGAGGCACCCAGTTTACTAACCGACTATGGCAGAGGCTTCAGGAGGCTTTGGGCATCCGCTTGAGTTTCAGCACAGCATTTCATCCGCAGACCGACGGCTAGTCAGAGCGGACTATTCAGACTCTCGAGGACATGCTCCGAGCGTGCGTCTTAGACTTCGGAGGTAGCTGGGATCATCATTTACCCTTAGTAGAGCTCTCCTACAACAACAGCTTCCAGGAGACCATTCAGATGGCACCATTCGAGGCTCTTTATGGGAGGAGATGAAGATCGCCCGCCTGTTGGACAGAGCTCAGTGAGAGCAGTATTTTAAGGCCGCTGATTGTTGAGGAGACGACCGCGAAGATTCATATGATTCGTGATAGGATGAGAGCAGCCCAGAGCAGGCAGAGATCTTATGCGGACCGTCGTCAGCGCAGACTTGAGTTTTCTGTTGGTGATCATGTTTTCTTGAGGGTCTCTCCAATGAAAGGTGTGATGAGATTCGGGAAGAAGGGGAAGCTTAGTCCCAGGTACGTGGGCCCCTTCGAGATCCTCGAGCGCGTTGGTGCAGTTGCATATCGGTTAGCCCTTCCACCCAGTTTCCCAGATGTTCACCCAGTATTTCACGTATCGATGCTCCGCAAGTATCTTCATGATCCTTCGCATGCGATTTAGCACCCGACAATCCAGCTGGAGCGCGACCTTTCTTTTGCAAAGCATCCGGTGGTCATCGTAGATCGACAGGTGAAGAAATTGAGATCGAAGGATATATCGTCCGTCAAGGTCCTTTGGCGTGGCCCGAGCAGCGAGGAGATCACTTGGGAGACCGAGAGCGAGATGAGGAAGAAATATCCATATATCTTTGAAGGTACGCGTAGCTAGATTTTTAAATTCGGGGACCGAATTTCTTTAAGGGAGGTAGATTGTAACGCTTTGAAATTCGTTTAGGTTAATTTCGCGTTAGTTAGTAATGATGCGTGTTTTTCATAAAAACCCATAAATCTTATTTTCCTTTTTAAACTAGTTTTAATTGTGATGAGAAGTGTTTATATATATATATATATATATATATATATATATATATATAAACACATCTCATCACAATTAGAATATATATATATATATGGGGTTTAGTAATTATAATTTAGCTTGTGTTCACCTTAATTAAAAATTTTCCTTAATTATTTTCCAAAGCAAGGTTTAGTGTAACAACATGCACACTTATCATTTTTGTATCATAGGTTAAGTGTAACCATTTTATTTCTTCTTGCATAGCTCTATATCTCCAAATAAACCAAGTCAAACCCTTTCTTTTTATAATAAAAATGAAGAATGGGAGGTATGGTGGGTTAGGTGAAGTTGGGCTTGACTTTTTGACCATTTTTCTCACTCATTTTCCCTCTCTCCCTCTCATTTTCTGGTTTTCCAGTAGAGATAGCAGCAGCAGCAACATCATCACCATTTTCTTCTTCTTTCACTTCTCTTTTGATCCAAACACAAACCTTACACAAAATCTCATATTCCTTCAAAAAAACCTTTGGAAAAATGGATCTTTTGGGGATTTTGGTGACAAATCAGTGGCTTTGAAGGAAAGGGCTGGAAGTGAAGTTTTCCTAATGTCTTTTGGAGGTATTAAACTCACCTATATCACCTTAGTTCATAACTTGTAGTTTTGTTAGCTAAAAATCATATTTTGGTGCATTTTTAGTGCTAATGAAGGGAATTAGTGAAGTTTATGTTAAGTTAGCTTTTTTATGGCTTGGTTAACTTATTTAAGTGTTGTTATTGTTGTTTAAACCAAGGATTTGCTTCAGGTTTCACCAAAACACCTTAAGGTCTTAGTTTTGTGTAAAATAGCTTTTTAACTAGGTTTTGGGCTCTGCTGTAATCTGCTTGTACCCCGTTTGCTTCAGGCAAAAATTGTATTTACTGGAGCATGTACAGTAGGTTTAGAGAACACACACAAAGCACGGGAGCACAATTCCCTAGGTGGGCCTCCTGAATATTCATTCTGGCCGCAAATTACGGCCAAATGGGGGACCTGGGTGTTGAGGTTTGTTGTGTGGGTGTCTGCTAAAATTTTAAGACTTATGGTATATGCAACTTTGTAAAATTCTCTCTGTAGGAAAATCTGGAACCAAATACCCTATTTCCTACAATTTTAACCTTCGCGACACGTGTGATACGTATGTGGGTTTGGGGTTTTCTGCGTATCGCGACGTGTCGGGGTAGCTTCAGGCGCGTACTCACACGTTTTAGCGTATCGGACACACACGCATTTGGTTCGCGATGCGGGTTTCTCGTTTGGCTTTAATGTCGTGTTTTTGTAGATGTAGCTTATGTGTATTATTTTGTGAAATTCTAGGTTCGTAGGAGAGTACGACGGACGCCACGAAGAAAGGGAAACAAGTCGTCGGCTATACTTAGCACGCGACCAGGTGAGTAGATTTAACATCTATGGGGAAATCGCCCGTATAGAGTTAAGCGTCAGGGCGTAATAAGATATTTTAGTTGTATGTGTTCATCTATATACTATTGTAGCATACCTTCTTCTGTTGCATGTAGAAATGGTAGTATACAACACTGCACTGTCACTAACGGTTCAAGCTGCACGAGCACTATTTGTATTTTGCACTCACACCGTTAGTGATTACCATGACACACACTGTAGGATTGCTACAAATCATACATTGATAATTAGACATGATTTGTTGCATATTGGCACATGCATACGGTCTATTCATAGTAGTGCACACATTACTTGGCATACCCCTACTTGTGCACATTTACATTGCTACACTCACATTGCGTACATATCCATTCGCACATCCATACCTATATACATACATATGTTACATACATGGGTGATATTGACATGATTTAAAAACTAAGGGACCGCACGAGATATTTTCAAAACAGGATCTTTTTAAAAGAGCGGTTTTCCTTTTTTACTCGTAATGTCATACGACACATTGCATGGATTTACGCATTGACTTGGATTTATGTGATTTCTGGATTTGAGAACCGTGGTACTATTTTAAGAAAATACGCACTGTTTTAAAAACCCGGTTTCTCATGATATGATATTTCAGTGCGTCCACCATGCGTTTTCTCGGTTCTGAGACGTTTGACATGTGAACCCGAATCGAGGAGCTGGACGAGGCCGATTGCGTGTACATGGTGGACCCGGTATGGTATCCCGGGGCAAGAAAGGGATGTTGTGTATGCAGGGTTCCTAAGCACTCTAGTGAGGTCTCCCAAGCCATCAACCATGGCAATTTCAAAAATTATGGTGCCTACAAACCCTAAAGTACGGATCGTTTGCTAGATATCTAGGCGAACAAGAACTAGTTAACAGTTAACTAAAGAGATACGGAAATTACAACCTTTGTAGATCCGGATATCCACCTCCACGGCTCCGCAACGAGGTCATCTCCGCTGTCCAAATCAAATCCGGGCTCTAGAGTCGACTTCGTCGGAGAATGGGCAAGCTAGGTCGTCGATGTCCATGCCGAAGATGATCTACGTCGAGGCATCGATGAATCAAGCTCCACCTTCACCAAACCCTAAAATCTTGTGAAGTAAACACACTCTACTACTTGGCAAGAGGTAGAGGATGAAGAAATAGGAAGTGGGTAGACTTTAGAATTGGATTTCTCACTCATATGCATCAATCACCATTGATGGACTTCAAGCTTCTTCACTTGAAGCATGAAGAAGAAGAAGAAAAACATTATGATAAGTTAAAAGAAAATGAAAAGAAAAATGAATTCTTATCATAATACTAACTATGGTAAAGTGTAGAGAGTTAACCAAGGTTAGTTGTATGGTTAGGGTTAAGAATGAGATAAGAATGGTGGACTTAGGTCAAAGGTTCATGAAGTTTCAACTAAACAACAAAAGAAGCCACCATTCTTTTCTCATTTTCTTTTCTCACTTTCTTTTATTCATTTATCATAAAGAATAAATGAATAATTAAGAAAATAAAACCCTAAACATAAACACAACCATGGTTCAAACTTTACACTTAACCAAAGTGGTATGCATCATCAAACATGATACAATCAAGTGCACAAAAGTATATCGCATATACAATGCGCACATCCGAGTGAGAAAATCCGTCTAAAGTGAACCGATACTAGTTAATGCAAAGTAATATATCAAATATATAATTATACATTAAATCATTAAATCAACACTTGATTCAATGATCCGGTCATGCGCACATAACCGACTGGTATCTAATATATCGGCTTATCGAATCAACGCTTGAATCGATAACCAGGTTATATCGCATACAACCATTCGATATATTTATCGCGAGAATAGAATACGGTATCACATACTCGTATTATTCTCGGTCCCGCACATATCTCATATGCGCTCCTATTTCGTTTCGCTTGACCCAGGAAACCTCTGTGTAGGACTCTAAAGACTCGTCAATACGCCGGCAGCGGATGATGATCATATCAAACATCCACAAGCCGCAAGCGGTCTGCTAAACGTAACGGCCACCCGGGTATTGAGCGATCTGAAGATCGACGAGCAAGCCCGCTCACACTCCAGTGAATCCGACCAGTAACACTACCGTACAGTCCGGTCTGATCGTCTGATATGTCGCATATCTCGCCTAGGGGTGGTAACGTCAGACCCCAATAGCTCAATAAGTCGTGTCGATATGAGGCTCATAACGGGTCGAGAAACTACTGGTAACACTTACCAGCAATTCTCTGAGCAGCCCTGGCCAGGGACTTCCTGTTATAGCCGATCGAACACAGTGCAACATCAACCCCCATATACCGGGAGAGACGAATCCCCTCCTATCGCTCATTGCCTCCATGTGACTCGGGACTGTACCCAAAAACCACCGTTTTGCACGCCCTCTTGGACGTGGTAAGATGGAAATCAAAGCACAGTGGGAACCACACAAGACTCTATGACGATCTCGGGTCAACAGACTACTCTGTACCAGTGTCACCAGAGAACTGCCATCTGACGTGAGGTATAATACCATCTGGGAGTTCTCGGCGAGTCCGTCCAGTGTACCCAGTCTCTACTGAGCACCCGTATATCATCTCTGATGTCAAACACCAATGGATATGGGATCATCCATCGCCCATCTGTATGGGTCGAGAAGGTACACGCTAGTCTACTCTGGTATATCGATGCCCCGTCTCGATACACCCACGACTAGGGACTTTGAAGGATGTACTTATAGACTACCATGTCCCCACTAGTATGATCCGCATCATAGTCCAGGTAGTCAAGTACAGATCCTAAGGGCTTTACCAACATGTAACAGAGAGACAATCAGCATACACGTTAAGGTAAAGTTCAACCAGATAGCATACTATCATGTCGAGCAAGAAAGTCCTCCCTATATATGTCCCAGCATCCACTACAATATACATCCTATGTACAGTAATGGCCTCTAGGGCATACATATAACTAACAATCTCCCACTTGCACTAGGGCCATCTGTAGCAGTGGTTTGAAGTATCTCATACTCAACCATCCCATAAAAGTCTCTCTCTGGGAACAGGCCTTTGTGAGTGGATCCGCTGTGTTGTCCTCTGAGTCTACTCTCCTTGCCTCGATCTTCCTGGAGATCAACCATCTCCATGATCAAGCGATGCTGCCTTAGAATATGTCTGGATCACTGATGGGACGGGCGTTCCTTGGCATAAGCCACAACTCCATTGTCACACAATGGAAGGAACATAGTTCATCTCATGAACCTATATACACCCAAACAGCCTCTTTGGTAGCATCTTAAGTAGCGATGTATCCAGCCTTTATCGTCTAGTATGTCACGGTATCTAGCTTGGAACTCTTCCAACATACCGTCCCTTTACTGAGGGTAAAGACAATGCCTGCGACTGACATTCAGTCGTCTTTATCACCCTGGAACCCTTCCAGTGATTCTCCCCAGGATCGATTGATACCATCTCACTACAACTAGTGAGAATCCCAACATCCATTTAGATCTATCTCATAGATCCAAAACCCTGGATTTAGGAGGTATCACTTTGATCCTATATGGAGAATCATGGTGATAAGCGGAGATTGATCGAGCGTAGCATAAGAAACTCCTTTCTTATCAAGAGTATGTCATCCACGTACTCTACGAGGATCGTCACCATACTCCCTACTACCTTTTTGTTTGTACAAGGTTCATCTACCATTTTGATGATGTCAAACTCTTTGACTACTTCATCAAAACAGACGTTCCAACTCCGCGATGCCTGCTTTATCCTATAAAGCATCTTGCACACGTTTCCGCTGCTCCCACTGTCTACGAAGCCCTCTGGCTGTGTACTTACAGACGCACTCTTCTAAATCATCATTTAGAAAAGCAGTCAAGACACCCAACCACCAGATATCGTAGTCATGGTATGTAGCCGTGGTAAGTAGGATCTGGATGGACTTAAGCATAGTCACTTGAAAAGGTATCATCATGATCCACGCCTGGTCAATGATGCAAACCTTTAACAAGTCTAGCTTTGAAAGTCTCAACTCTTCCATGTACACCAAGTAATCTTCTCAAGATATACTTGCTCCTGATGGGGATTTAACCCTTCAGATCTTGCAGCTAAAGTCCATACTTTGCTGGTGTATAAGGATTCCATCTCAGATCACTAAACATCCAGCCATTCTTACAGAGTCTTACTCCTGATGGCCAGCTCGAAACTAGTTGGGTCATCATCTCATGATGCAATCCTCACTCCCACTGTCATAGAGAAACCAATGTATCTCTCAGGTGGGTGAGAAAACCCTACTAGATCGGCGGAGAGGCTGAGGTTCGTTGGTATCTACTGAATCCTTTGGTTCTTTCAAATCATCAGCTACAGTTTGTATAGCTGGAACCTTTCCAGTTGTACATAACTGACCTTGCCTCTAGCTTGTCCGGATTTTGCTTTTAGACATAGGCCGGACAACCCCAAATCTTAACTAGCTTAAGACATGGGCTCTTCCCTTTCCATATCACATATGAAGCGGTAGGCAACTGATTTGATTCGAACCCTATTCAATAGGTATGCAGCTTCTCAAGTGCATAACTCCCAAAAAAGGAAACAGGTAACTCAGTATTACTCATCATAGAGCACACCTTATCATATAGGGTGTATCTGCTCCTCCCCGATATACCATCGTACTATGGTGTATACGGAGGAGTAATGCTGAGAGAGAATCTCATTCTCCTTTAGAATAATCCAGGAATTTCGTGCTCAAGTATTCTCCTCCTCCTTGATCTCATCATAGGACATAATACTTATACCCTTATTCTGGTTCTCTACTTCTAACTTATATTCTGTGAATATCTCAAAAGGTTCGGACTCATGTTTCAACAAGAACATATGACTGAATCTTGAGAGATTATCAGAGAATATAATGAAGTATAAAGAACCGGTCTTGGTATGTGTAGACAGAGGACCTACATACATCAACATGTATCATCCCAAGAATTTAGTAACTCTTTCTCTGTTTCCAATAAACGGAGCTATGGTCATCTTATCTTTGTGACATGACTGGCGAGTTTCATAAGATGTAAATTCAAACTGATTTAAATATACATCTATATGTAACTCTAGCCAGTCGGGTCACATTGATCTGACCTAGTCTACAATACCTCAAGAAGGATTTGTTCATTTCTGAACTCTTCCTCTTGTGTGTGTTTCATATACTAAGAACTGTAGTTTGATTTAGAACTTTAATGCTTTTAGATAACGTGCCTGAATCGATCAACTTTTGATATAGGAAATGTTCAAAACATTATCCAACAATACAAAATTATATCCTTTCTTTACTAACAAAGAGAGTGATATGATTTGGTATATCAGGTTCGGTATCTAACAACATTCGTTCAGAATCAATGTATTGGTAATACAGGGTGACAGTGACCGACAGACTTGGCTGCAACTCTTGCCCCGTTTTCTGCCTCATGAAACTTATCACCCGTTCTCAGTTCTCTACCTTTCTGTAGCCCTATGTAACAGATTACATATCTGGGATCCTGATCTGGTATCACATACCTAGGACGTAAAGGATACTGAGAAACAGTTCTGTATAATGAACACACCCGAAGATGATGCATCAGCATGCACTCTCTTCGTTTGGGTGGCACGGGAATTCTGGTAATCCCCAATTTCCTGCTCTGTCTTATAACAATTATAAGTTGGAGCGGGACCAACGTTCCCCAGCTCAGTATAACAAGCGGGTTCGGTCAATAATCCGTATTATTATCTTGATTAAGGCGTGATATGGTCGCTACCAGGAGAGAGAGAGAAGAAAACACTCAGCGTGCGCTCTGTCAAGAATAGATTGGTTATTATTTTATCTAATCAGGATGGCTCCCACTGCTTTTTATCAAATCTTCCTTCAAACCCTAAAAGGAAAGACTAGCCGGGATTAATTACACACTACAAGTTCGCCAATCTTTCAGCCAGGCCAGTGTCGGTACTTTGAGGGAGGTCCCCCGTGCTTTCGCACGAACCTAATTAATGTAAACCTCGTTTTCCCAGAGGCGTAACCCCGTTGACACCTTTCTAGACACCTACTTGATCGGCTAATTGTAATGTATAAAACTCTCCCAGGAGTAACACTTACTCGCAGCGGGTATCGGGATCCAACTATCTCATAGAAGGTATGCAATCTCATTGCAAATTTCAACACTTGAAATTCCCGATAATATTTTGCCCCTAGCTCGCTATGACCTTGACGCATGCCAAACAACCCATAGTCTGCTAGTCAAGTTCAACCCGTCATTTCCTGATTGAATTAAACCCACCCGCACGACCCTTGACGCATGCCAAACAACGCCGTACGAATACCCTAATCCAATCGCATCATATGCTGGCAGATAAGCACTAGTTAGCTACCGTACACTACGCCTTGACGCATGCCAAACAACCGCAGCACGAATACTAACTAATACTTATCTGAAATGACGGAGGGCTACGACAGGTTTTTATGAAAACCTATTGCGTAATGAACTTGATATCGTTGTAGGATCGAATGAATTTTGAAATGGAGTGCTTTTGAGGCTTTTCTAGTTTTGCTAAAGGAGTCACTCCCGGTGAAGGGATCGTCGGTCCTTTCCTCGTCGAATGAGGTGCGGGATATATCATATATATCACTGTGCAAAGCAAAAACTCTTAAAAGCAATCAAAAGACAAACCGAGGGTGTAGCATCTGCCAGTTATTGCTAAAGGAGTCACTCCCGGTGAAGGGATCTCGGTCCTTTCCTCGTCGAATGAGGTGCGGGATATATCATATATATCGCTGTGCAAAGCAAGAACTGTAGCTACCTGTTTTATTTTTGAAATTCGATTCTACAACATCTTAGGTTTCTTTTTATTTCATTAATCACATTAATGAAGTCCCATCATTTAAGTACCTAAACATCACAGATAGATATGACGTACACTTATGCCATCCGCATTCGCCTCGATGTCCCCTCGTGCACCGTTAGGTTAGGTAACTAACGGCAGAGCAGGGCAGGGCTAGCGCGGGTGTAAAACATAAGTAACGTCTATATAATATATCATATATACTATATACTATATCCATCACAGAAACATCACATGATCTCATCACAGATATCGCAGCAGAAGAATCATATGAAATATTGGATATACTAGGACGTCCGTGTTTTCAATACGAGCCAGTATAAAACACGGATTCCACGGTCGTGATGAATAGCCAAACCCACACCCCTAGACCCCTACGAGAGCGGCAAGCAACCCTACCAATTCTAGAGTTAGGAGACCCGACCTCGACTCCTCGAGTTGGTCTCCCACTGGACTCCAGAACCCGGTTACTTGTGCCCTCCTCCTTGGGTCTATCCTAGTGCAGAAAAGTAAATAATATACAACAGGTGACAACTCCCGCAACCTGGAAGCGCCCCAATAAAAGAATATTACATACAAGTTTTTTACATGAATGAAAATGAAAAACACTCATCTCACATAAAAACCCCCGGCTATTCAAACACGACGATCCAATATAACATATCCAGCAACACATAACATCACATGTCATCAACGTAAGTAAATATGTCCATCCCAATTGTCGTTGACATATAGCAACGAAACCGGCGATATCACATATTACACTTACGGTCACAGAAAAGAAAGTATAAAACTACAACAGTTGGAATCCGCAATCACCTCAGACATCGCATGCCTGACCAAATGAATTTCTTAGACATCGCATGCCTAACAATTATAAACCCCGCATTTTAGTCTCAAAATCGAAAACTCTTTTCAATATCAAGTCGGGTAATTCAACAAGATTCCCGACATCCTGATCGAATGCTCGTCGCAAACTTCAGTAGACGGCCGCACCCCCAATACCGTCGACGAAGTGCACCAAGGCGGAACACCGCTACCGCGAGCACCCGGACGGATGCTTTCGGCGACGGGGTTCTCCTACAGTCACTTGGTCGGGGCTATGGAGTGAGGCTGTCTATTAAGTTTACCCGGCGAGTATCCGCGTACGCTACGTGATTGCGACGGACTTTTGATCACATCAAAATTCCGTGGCAACCGATCAAGTGAGACTAAACTGCTATGTTTATAACATTCATTCAGTTATCACATAACTATTGTGAATTCCAATTATTGTATCCCATTCCAGATAAATAGAAAATGTTAAACTTTCCGATCGAACAATCGAACACCCAAGTTTTCCCGATACAGATCAACACATGAAACAAGTCTAACAACATTCCGTTCGTGCCTCAGTACCAACGGTCCAGCCGTAGAAGGGTCAAGCCAACGCCTCACATGTGGCACGCCGTACTGCCCCAAACCCGAAGGTTCAAAGGGCAGTTCAAGACGGTCACATAATCGAGTTAAGGTTTGTGTCTTCTAGAGGGACCATCGCGTTACTTGCACTACTTAGAACGTCGTTAAACTACGGAAAAATCCAACACTTGGAAATTTCCCGACAGGGGAAAAGTTGGGTATTTATATCCGGTCGAACTTTTTAACATATTCTAAAATTTATCCGGAAAGCCACACAGACAAAATTTGATATCCCGATCGAAATTCCGAATCCCCAAATCAACTCAGAAAAATTCAACTCTGGAAAATATATTAAAAATACCCAGGAATACCAGCACAGTACCATAGGAATTACTGTAGAATACAAGTGGCACAAGACGACAAAATGGCCGCGCTTGCGCCGCACAAGCCAAGCTCGTGCCGCGGAAGCGCGGCACACTGTAGGAATTATGTGCACGAATTTTACAGTTGTTCTTAGGATTACCTGCTGATTTTACTGAATATTTTTAATATAGAAAAATCACTGTTTTTGAAAAAAGTACAGAGAGCTCATTTGGTTCGGGGTTTCGGGTTCGTTCGGACTTCAATTTCCGTCTGGACTTCGCCTAAGGCTCTAGCTAGGCTCTGATACCACTGCAGGGTTCCTAAGCACTCTAGTGAGGTCTCCCAAGCCATCAACCATGGCAATTTCAAAAATTATGGTGCCTACAAACCCTAAAGTACGGATCGTTTGCTAGATATCTAGGCGAACAAGAACTAGTTAACAGTTAACTAAAGAGATACGGAAATTACAACCTTTGTAGATCCGGATATCCACCTCCACGGCTCCGCAACGAGGTCATCTCCGCTGTCCAAATCAAATCCGGGCTCTAGAGTCGACTTCGTCGGAGAATGGGCAAGCTAGGTCGTCGATGTCCATGCCGAAGATGATCTACGTCGAGGCATCGATGAATCAAGCTCCACCTTCACCAAACCCTAAAATCTTGTGAAGTAAACACACTCTACTACTTGGCAAGAGGTAGAGGATGAAGAAATAGGAAGTGGGTAGACTTTAGAATTGGATTTCTCACTCATATGCATCAATCACCATTGATGGACTTCAAGCTTCTTCACTTGAAGCATGAAGAAGAAGAAGAAAAACATTATGATAAGTTAAAAGAAAATGAAAAGAAAAATGAATTCTTATCATAATACTAACTATGGTAAAGTGTAGAGAGTTAACCAAGGTTAGTTGTATGGTTAGGGTTAAGAATGAGATAAGAATGGTGGACTTAGGTCAAAGGTTCATGAAGTTTCAACTAAACAACAAAAGAAGCCACCATTCTTTTCTCATTTTCTTTTCTCACTTTCTTTTATTCATTTATCATAAAGAATAAATGAATAATTAAGAAAATAAAACCCTAAACATAAACACAACCATGGTTCAAACTTTACACTTAACCAAAGTGGTATGCATCATCAAACATGATACAATCAAGTGCACAAAAGTATATCGCATATACAATGCGCACATCCGAGTGAGAAAATCCGTCTAAAGTGAACCGATACTAGTTAATGCAAAGTAATATATCAAATATATAATTATACATTAAATCATTAAATCAACACTTGATTCAATGATCCGGTCATGCGCACATAACCGACTGGTATCTAATATATCGGCTTATCGAATCAACGCTTGAATCGATAACCAGGTTATATCGCATACAACCATTCGATATATTTATCGCGAGAATAGAATACGGTATCACATACTCGTATTATTCTCGGTCCCGCACATATCTCATATGCGCTCCTATTTCGTTTCGCTTGACCCAGGAAACCTCTGTGTAGGACTCTAAAGACTCGTCAATACGCCGGCAGCGGATGATGATCATATCAAACATCCACAAGCCGCAAGCGGTCTGCTAAACGTAACGGCCACCCGGGTATTGAGCGATCTGAAGATCGACGAGCAAGCCCGCTCACACTCCAGTGAATCCGACCAGTAACACTACCGTACAGTCCGGTCTGATCGTCTGATATGTCGCATATCTCGCCTAGGGGTGGTAACGTCAGACCCCAATAGCTCAATAAGTCGTGTCGATATGAGGCTCATAACGGGTCGAGAAACTACTGGTAACACTTACCAGCAATTCTCTGAGCAGCCCTGGCCAGGGACTTCCTGTTATAGCCGATCGAACACAGTGCAACATCAACCCCCATATACCGGGAGAGACGAATCCCCTCCTATCGCTCATTGCCTCCATGTGACTCGGGACTGTACCCAAAAACCACCGTTTTGCACGCCCTCTTGGACGTGGTAAGATGGAAATCAAAGCACAGTGGGAACCACACAAGACTCTATGACGATCTCGGGTCAACAGACTACTCTGTACCAGTGTCACCAGAGAACTGCCATCTGACGTGAGGTATAATACCATCTGGGAGTTCTCGGCGAGTCCGTCCAGTGTACCCAGTCTCTACTGAGCACCCGTATATCATCTCTGATGTCAAACACCAATGGATATGGGATCATCCATCGCCCATCTGTATGGGTCGAGAAGGTACACGCTAGTCTACTCTGGTATATCGATGCCCCGTCTCGATACACCCACGACTAGGGACTTTGAAGGATGTACTTATAGACTACCATGTCCCCACTAGTATGATCCGCATCATAGTCCAGGTAGTCAAGTACAGATCCTAAGGGCTTTACCAACATGTAACAGAGAGACAATCAGCATACACGTTAAGGTAAAGTTCAACCAGATAGCATACTATCATGTCGAGCAAGAAAGTCCTCCCTATATATGTCCCAGCATCCACTACAATATACATCCTATGTACAGTAATGGCCTCTAGGGCATACATATAACTAACATTGTATACAGACGGTGAGCCTGGCAGAGGGACTACTACCTACCGGTGATTGGTTGGACCTGGCGGTTATTTGGAGGATACTGACCAGAGTCGATAGATGGATACGGGACGACCCATACTGCAAAGGCCGAGGGCCGATTCCGCAAACGGAGCCCGTGGACCTATCCGTACTAACAAAGCCCGATAATTGAGGATTTGCGTGTCGATGCTTGACACGATGATTTGTGATATTTTCGAGTACCGATGCTAGGCATTCACGATTCCATGAGCTGTACAGGATTTGAGGGCCGATCAGAGTGACGGCGCCTGAGTTTTATTAGGATTTGGGTGTATTGATAGACACCGGTTATTCTTCCACGTTGACTTTCCGTGTAGATGATATTTATTCCCATACTCAGCATTCATTATTTTGCATCTCATCCTATAGCTATAGTACCTGATAGAGTACTTTTGCATGATTACTGCATACCCTGCTCATCATATATATTTTGATGTTATTGAATTGCACCTGTTAGGCATGATTATTGCATATCCAGTTCATCATATAGACATTATCTGCTGGCATATGTTAGAGTATTGCAGTACGTGCATACTCGCTATTACCTTTATATGTTATCTACTATTCACGAGTTGGCAACTCACCCCCGTTGTGCCACAGTGTTTGCAGGTCGCCCCTCAGAGTAGTCGTGGCAGGCTGTTCTCTTGCATCTTTTGACACAGATACCATTGCAGTTGGTGTGTGAGCCCTTTTGCTGATAGGTGGGTTTTGTGCGGTATCTGTTTATTTTCTAGTTGTGTATATCATTGTATCTAGTATTCTCCATCTACTACTTATGTATTGACTCAGAGACCAGTTGTGAGGACGATGTATATTATTTTGTACTCTGGTGTCGAGCTCGTTGTGAGCCGACTTTATTTATGCAGCTTTATCTTTCATGATATTTGTTTTCACTTTTACTTCACATTTCTTCGCTACGGCGTCATATATTATATTTGTGGTGATTGTTTCCTCCGTTAGGCGTGATTGCTCCCGTTTGGGATGCTTTATTTTTATTGTATATCATTTTATTCATATATTGTCTTGTACCCGATTTCGGGGCTAGTTTTTACAAAGGAAATGCTGCCAAAATTTTTAAGATAATGACTTGAACTTTAAAGAATTTTACTAAATTACTTAAGGTTTTCTAAACGTTTTAACAAATGTTCTAATAAATGTTTTAAACACTCGCTTCTTCAAATGGTTTTGATTTCTGGGTTCGGCTTACTTAGTCGCGTTACGCCTGTAGACGTTACGTGGTTAAGTGCCGGTCACGAGCCGAACTTCGGGTCGTGACACTATGGGAGTTTGGACAAGTTTGCTTATTGATCTTCTATTCGATCAATACCTGGATAGCTGTTATGTCCAGCTAGTACCGCTGACGGCTTGTGGGTATCTGATGTGATCATTACCTACTATTAGCGTATTGACGAGTCTTTAGAGTCCCACATAGGGGTTTCCTAGCTCAAGCGAAACGAAGTAGGGCACATATGGAGATATGTGTGGGAGCTTGATTAAATACGAGTATGTGATACCGTATTCTAATCTAGCGATATTTGATATTAGTTAAGTTATATGTGATATAACCAGATTGTTGAATCAAGTGTTGATTCAATGATTTGATTTATATATATGTATGTTATTATATATTTGATATTGTCCGGTTATATATATGATATGACCGGATTATTGAATCAATTGTTGATTTTATATCAAATATTGAATATTTATCGGTTATATGTGATATAACCGGGTAATTGAAACAAGTGTTGATTTAATAATTTGATATAATATATATATATAATATTAGTCGGTTATATATAATATAACCGGATTATTGAATCAAGTGTTGATTTAATAATTTGATATATATTTATAAATTTGATATATATATATATATATTAACTAATATTAGCTCACTTTAGATTTTCTTCTCTTTGTATATAATTATATATGTGTGTGTGTGTGTGTGTGATATATATATATATATATATATATGAATATATGAATTGATTATGTATCATGATTGATGATACATAGAACATGGGTGTATGAGAATCACACCATGACTAGAGATAAATCGGATGAATTTATAATTTAAGGGGGGAAAAGGAAAATGAGTTATGGCTTTGGATGCTTGGAGAAGCATTGAGAAACCATGACTCATCTCCTAATTTGTTTAACTCTTAGATATTTATTCATCCCAATCTTATCTCTAGTTCATGTTTCACTCTCTCATTCACAACATCCAAGTTCATCTCCTTCTCTTCTCCTCTCTAGGGTTTTTCTTTAGTTGGAAAAAGAAAAGAGAAAATAATTTCTAGTAAGCAAATCTCCTACTTCATCAAGCTACTCTAATCTAGCTCATTAGTTTAGCTTGTTTGCTTCACTAATATCTTGATTAGTGAAGAGTGAGCTTGAGTGAAAAAGACTTCAAGGTAGATCTTCTTCGGCATCGAAGACTTCAATCAAGCTCGATCCTTTCTTCAAATGGAGTCAAAGAAGAATTCTAGGGACTACCACTTGAAGGTTTAGAAGTAAAGGACCGGTCTACAAATATTGTAAACCTCCATCACTTAGTTTAGAACTTATATTCTTCCTACAAACCCCTAATTCTCTAGTTCGATTCTTGTTTAGTATAACTTAGCACTCTAGATTTTTTAAAATTACATACTTGATGCTTGTATAAAACTAGTAAAGGTGCTAAGACATACTTTCATGGTATCAGAGCCAAGGTAGAGACTTAGACGAAGACTGGACTACGTTAAAGTGTTCGATCGAAATATTAAAAACCGTTTTTGGATAGTTTCTGTCCAATTTTTCAAACGTTGAAATTTTCCAGATTAAAAATTCTCAGAAAATTATGCAGGTAATTCTATGGAGCCTGAAGAAGAACGAGAGCCTAAATCCAACAAATGGCTATGGAACCGCCGCCTAAATCATGTTTTGGCCGTGGTTCCGCTGCCGATTTGAGGGATTATGGACTTGTTTTTCTTCTGCTGCTTCATTGTGTCATTTTGGACTTTCTGGGTATTTTTGGTGAGGCTCAAGTTGTTGAGCTCTCTGTGATTTGCTGGTGTTTGAAATATCGATCGAAATGTTTAACATCGTCTAGATAGTTTTGATATGTGATACAATTTTTGTAATCCACATTGATTAGTTTTGTGAAAACTAGTTAACGATTTGTAAATATCGCGTTTTAGTCTCATTTGATGGATTGCCACAGAGTTTCGATTCGGATCAAAATTTCGTTGTAATCTCGTATCGTATGCGAATAGTCACCGAGAGACACTACTATACAGCCACGCCCCAAGCCCCGACCAAGTGACTATAGGAGAACCCCATGGCCAAGAGCATCCACTCGGGTGCTTACGACCACGGTGTTCCGCCCAAGTGCACTTCGTTGACGGCCTCGAGGGGTGTGGCCATCTACTAAAGTTCCTGATGAGCATTCGATCTATTAATCGGGAATCTTGTTAAATTACCTGACTTGTTTTTGAAAAGTGTTTTCAATTCGAGACTTAAATGCAGGGTTTATAAGGTTAGGCAAAAATCCGAAATATGAGATAATCCAGGTTTATGATGTCTAAGGATGATGCGGATTCTAATTATTGTAGTTTTCATTTCTTTTCTACAGCCGTATGTGTAACATTACAGAAAAATAAAATATTATTTTTGGAATTTAAATAAATAAAATAATAAATTTCATGAATATTATAAAGATATAGAAATTGGTTTTAATGAAGTAGTATGGTTATATACTTATAGTTTGAAGAATAATTGGAAAATTGATATAAATTATTGATTTTGAAAGAATTTATGTGATTTGGGTATTTTACAAATTATTATATAATTAATTGTATATAAGTTGATGTTAAACTTGATTAATATTTCACTAATTATGCTTTTATCTTGCTTATGTATATGACATGCAACAAATCATGCTGCAAACTACTTGTTACATTTTTATGAACCATGGCCTAATTTCTTCATTTGCATATGAATATGGTTTTTGTTTTTGTTTTAAAATAAAAGTAAAGAAAATGAGGAGATATTTGAGAGAGGGGGGGACCATGAGGCATGGGCTCGTGAGAGAGAGAGAGAGGGTGAGAGAGAGAGAGAGAAGTTTCTACACTCTTGGCTCATTTCTTTCTTCATCTTATTTCCTCTTCTCCATCTCATTCATCTCCTTCTCCCCATTCTCCACCTCCTCTAATACCATGCTTCATCCCCAAAACTCAAACAAAACCTTATACCCCCTTCACAAAAATTGACCACTAGCTCACCACAAACACCTTGGATGCATCAAGTTGGAACTTTGGGCTCTTTGGGCAACTCTAGAATTTTATCTAGTTGCTATATGAGGTAAATCCTATACTTTTAGCTAAGTTATTAGCTTTCCTACCCTACTATAGTGCATTAGAGTTAAACTTGTGTAGATTAGTGATGTTAGAATTTTCCAAGATGAGATTAGGGGATATTTTGTATTGTAAAAAGTGTAGTCGAGGTTAAGTAATGACTACAACCCATCTAGTGTTAAAAATTCTGGACCAACTGAACATATAAAACCCCAAGACTTGAACTTTGTATCACCGATATCGGATTTTTGTGGAATTTGTGATGATTTTTAGGGATCTGCTATGACCCGGTGGACCTGAAAATATATATCAATTACAGTGAGGTATGCAGGTGACCTAGAAGCTACCCTAGAGACCCGAGCCCCAAACCTTTTATCTTGGCCGCAGATTTAACCTTTATAGCCACAATTTTTGGCCTTGGTGTGAGCAAATGGGTTCGTGCTTGGTCCATGACTCCTATATCTTGTAATTAAACCCTCCACATATGCAAAATTGGCTAGTTTGACCAGAGGCAAAATTTGGAGATGTTTTCCTAAGTTTCTGTTTTCGTTTTGCAACTCTTTATGACTTGGATTTTGGTATTTAGGTTTTGACTCGGTCGATCGACGTTTGTACGTTGACGTCGAGAGTTATTTGGCTATTCTTGCATGCGTAGACCATAGGTTCTAGCCTATGTGTTGTTCGTATGCCGCTTTGGTTTTTGTATTTGATTCGTGTTTACGATACGATGTGTTTGAACTGTAGGTACCTCCGCATGGACTTTGGGACGACAAGGAGAGCAAGGCGTCATCGACTTCAACAAGCGAGGATCGAAGGTGAGTAGATGTATATCTACATGGGAAGTCGAGTGGATGGCGCATAGCACCCCCGCAACCGTAGAATAGCATATTGCTATATTATATATATAGATATTGCTATATTATATATATGTGTGTGTGTGTGTTTATGCGAGACTTGGATACCTAGCAAATAGGGTTTCTAGGAGACTATAGGTTAAATTAAGCGTACTTGTAGGATAGTTTACTCTTAGTTTAGTTTCTTAGCCGTGAGTCGTCGGTTTACTTTGTCTCGCGCGCGCGCGCACACACACACTTGATATGATATGTGGGTATATGTATATATGTATATATATATATGTGTGTGTGTGTGTGTGTTGATATATATATATATATAGTATACATATACGTGTACGATGAAGATATGATGTTCTATGATTTGAGTCGATACGATCGAGCAAGATGTCAAGAAATAATTTATATAAGAATTGGGATGAGACATCGTTTATGATGCTATATATTAGAAGATCATTGGGCGTTGTATACATAGCATGTGATAACATGTGACTTGATATATAATAGGTTGTACGAGACCTTAGATCCGTACCCCTGATTATGATATTGTACGACGATTGATACCGTACGAATTATATGTTATTTGACCCGTACCTTCGATTTTGAGAATGCCGTATGACGAACTATACCGTACGAGATGTGTATATGATGTTTGATCCGCACTCTTGACTCGAAGATGCCGTACGATGGATTATACTGTACGTGATGATATGAGGCTGGATCGCCGACTATTAGATATATCGACTCGGTAATATTATAGATTTTCCTATCACTTTCGAATCGGTTATGCTTTAGTTTTCCTTTCACTTTCGATACCATTTTAGTTTAGTCCTTTAATTACTTACATAGATGTTAGAATAGAGTTCGAGTCATACCTATTTTCAAAACTAACGAATCGTAGGTATTTTCAAAGAGCAACCCGAGGAATGCTACGGATTTTCAAAATGATATTTCTTTTCTCAAAAAAACACCATAGCCCCTACTTTTCAAAAGACAACGATTCGAACTATTTTAAATACGGTAACTGTATGGTTCGTATATAGCTATGTATATCGTATCTTGCTGCATTTACTATTTACTTTTCTGTTATGTTTATGTTAATTTCATTTCATTTCATACATATACATGTGCTTTCATTAGCTGTTACAATCTCGTCTGCTAGGACATATGCACCATTACCGATGATGCGTATGTTGCACGTACACCTACTGGCCAGCTCACACACATCATCATCGGTAATTGCCATGCCACGTACACATTAAAGAACCGTTATTTCACTCGTACTATCTAATAAATTGTTGTTTACTAGTACTATTAAGCAAACATGATCTCACTTGCTAGTTTAAATATTGTATTCCTTACTTAGATGCCGCATGCATTCATATATATAATTTCTGTTTATGCACTTTTGAGGGGCTTTATGCCGATGTTCATTTTTTACTTATTGACTTATGATTCTGAGATTTTGATACTTCATGAGATTTCTGGATTTGGGAAACCGCATGTGAAATTGAAAACTTATGCTCCTTTTTAAAAGAAAAATACAGTTTTCCTTGATATGATGTGTGGCGTCCACCATGAGATTTCTCGGTTCTGGAGCATATATGATATATGATTACCCAATTCGAGGAGTGAGGAGACACCGCCTGCGGGTACATGGTGGACCCGGTGCGGTACCTCGGGGTAAGAAGGCCGTATAGAGAGAGACGTTGAGCCCAGCAGGGGAGTACTACCGAATGGTGATAGTTGGCGCGGCGGATATCCGGAGGATACCGACCGTAGTCGTGAGATCGGATGTTATGGGCCGATCCGGACTGACGGATCCCGAGATATATGAGGATTATGTGTCGCTGATGGACACGGTTTTCATGATGTTTTCGAGTGTTGGTGCTGGGCACTCAGGTTTTATTATGATTTTGTGTGTCGTTGCTGGACACACGTTGGATGATGCATTTATACATGATACACTTGCCATGTAGTCACTTTGTGACACGGACATGAGTACTTGATATTATATTTACACTCATATATATATTTACATATGTCATGGTATTACATTATGACTTGGACATGATTACTTGATTATTGTTACACATATGCATATATTATTATCCTTGCTACCACTCAATATCTTTATATATTATTATTGTACTCTATGACCTAGGAGATAGTCATACATTCGGTTTCTACTCAGTGATGTCTTCTACCCATGAGTTGGTAACTCACCCCCGTTGTGCCACAGTTTTCTTGCAGGTTTGACCGCACAGGTTCCGTTGCGGCTTGCTGGCACACCACCTTCTTCAGGGTGATTGCTTTGATAGGTGGGTCACATTTGCATCGTGACCACAATTATATATTTATATATTTTATTTCAGTTGTATCTAGTTAAAAGCTCCATCAACCAGATTTGTATATTTATAGACTTAGAAACGCTATTGTATATTCTTTCGGCCTTAGAGTCACGCTCATGTATTTATTATTGTATTTGGTTTCTTGATGATGTTTTGTTTCTTTACTTTACGTCTGAGTTTTGATTCTCGCTTTCGGCGTTGTATATTTATATTATTGCATGGTTGTTTCCGCTAATTGGCGACGAGCTAGCTCCCGTTTAGGGATGCCTATATTTATTATTACTTGTATTCATTTTCGGGTTAAAAATTACAAAGGAGGTGCTGCCGAAATTTCAAAAGACGAAAAATGTTTTCAGGATAGATATAAAGTATTGCATTTCATAGACTATATCTTATGTTTTAAAGGAAAGAACCTGATTTCATTAAACCCTTATTTCAAAACTTCACCTCCAATGTTTTCCCTAAAAGGTTTAAATTTCTGGGCTTTTGGCTTACTTGAATTAGGTGGGATCCTATAGACTTCACATGATTCAAGTGCCAGTCGCGTACCTTTTCCGGGTCGTGACAGTAAGTGTAATATGTGAGAGTATCCTCGATCTTGTTGCTATACGTCAACAACATTAGGAATACGCATATTTACTTATATTGTTGGCATGAGATGTTATTGTGTTGCTAAAGATATGTTATATTGGATCGTCATGATTGAATAGCCGGGGGGTTTTACGTAAGATGAGAGTTATTCAATTTTCATTCATGTAAATTTTTGTATGTAATATTCTTTATTAGGACACTTCCGGGTTGAGTTTGTTGTCTCCATTGATATATATTATTTACTTTTCCGCATTAGGATAGACCCAAGGCGGGGAGCACAAGTAAGCGGGTTCTAGAGTCCAGTAGGAGGCCATCTCGAGGAGTCGAGACCGGTCGCCTAACTCTAGAATTGGCGGGGTTGCTTGCCGCTCTCGTAGGGATCTAGGGATATGGGTTTGGCGATTCATCACGACCGTAGAACCCATGTTTTTCATTACTGGCTTAATCTAAAACACATACTTCCTAGTATATCCTATATTTCATATACTTGCGTCTGCTGTTTCTGTGATATGATGTGATCATATAACTGTATGAGACGAATGCTACTTATATATATGATATACTAGTAGACACTATATATGTTTTGCATCCACGCTAGTCCTGGCCCCGCCCTGCCGTAAGTTAAGTAACCTTACGGTGAAGACCCAGGTCCCTATGGCGAATGCAGATGGTATATATGTGTGTTTTATTTTTGTTTCTTCTGTGATGTTTAGGAAACATAAATGATAGGACATTATTAATGAGATTAATGAAAAGAAAAGAAACCTAAAGATGTTGTAAAATCAAATTTTTCAAAACGTTAGCTCTAGTTCTTGCTTTGCATAGCGGTATTCCATTATGAATATCCAGCAGCTCATTCGATGAAGAAAGAGCTTTGATCTCTTCATCGGAAATGACCTCTTTAGCAAAACTAGCATATGCTAGAACCCACTCGATTTATTTTGAAAACCACTCGATTTTAAAGCGGAGTTTAAACTACTCCTTTTCAAATCACTAGATTCTATAACGATATCAAGTTCATTACGTTAAATGTTTTCTTCAAAACCGGTCGTAGCCCTCCGTCATTACAGATAAGTACAATTTAGTATTCGTGCTACGTTTGTTGGCCTCCGTTAAGGTGTAATGTGCGGTAGCTGATTAGTACTTATCCGCCGCATGCTGATGTGATTGGATTAAGGCAGTCGTATGGCCTTGTCGGCCTCCATCAAGAGTCGTGTGGGTGGGTTTTAATTCAATCACGAAATGACGGGTTGAACTTGACTAGCGGCCTATGGTTTGTTGGCCTCCGTCAAGGTCATAGGTCGTTAAGGGTAAAAACAGATATTGAGAATTTCAATTGTTGAAATTTGCAATGAGATTGCATACTTTCTATATGATAGTTGAATCCCGATACCCAATGCGAGTAAGTGTTACTCCTGAGAGAGTTTTCCACTTTACAATTAGCTAATCCAGTAGATGTCTAAGAATGGTGTTAACGGGGTTATGCCCCTGCGGAAACGAGGTTATTTAATTAGTTCCATGCGAAACCATGGGGGGAATCCCTCGGAATACCAACACCTGCCTGGCTGACCGATTGGCGAACTTGTAAGGTGTAATTAATCCCGGCTAATCTTAACTTTTAGGGTTTGAAGGAAGATTTGATAAAAACAGTGAGAGCCATCCTGATTAGATAAGATTATAACCAATCTAATCTTGCAAGAGCGCACGCTAAAGTGTTTTCTTCTCTCTCTCTCTCTCCAGGTAGCGACCATGTCACGTCTTAATCAAGATAATAATATGGATGTATTGACCAAACCCGTTTATTATACTAGGCCGGGGAACGTTGGTTCCACCCTATCTTATGACAACTGTCATGAGTTTGGGAAAGGGATAGGGGAATGCCAGGATTTTCACGCAATCCAAACGAAGAAAGAGCATTCTGATGCATCTTCTTCAGGTGTGTTAGTTATTGAGAACTGTTTCTCAGTCTGCTCTATGTCCTGGGTATTGGATACCGGATCATGATCCCATATTTGTAATATATTACAAGGGTTGAAGAGAAGTAGAAAACTGGGAAAGGATGATATATCTCTCAGAGTAGGGAAGAGAGCAATTGTTGCTGCTGAAGCTGTCGGTGAATATCACCTAGTATTGCCAAATTGTAATACATTGATTTTGACGACTGTTATTTTGTACCATCAATGGTGTGCAATATAATATCCGTTTATTTATTAGATAAAGAAGGATATAATTTTGCATTAGAGAAAAATATTATGAACATTTTTCTAGATCAAGTGTTGATTGGGTTTGGTACATTATGTAACGGTATATACGTTCTAAATCAAAATACAGTTCTAAATATACATAACACAAACAAGAGAAAAAGTTCAGAAATGAACAAAGCCTTCTTGTGGCACTGTAGACTTGGTCATATCAATACGACAAGACTAGCTAAGTTTCATAAAAATGGATATTTGAATCCATTCGAATTTACATCTTATGACACTTGTCAGTCATGTCTCAAAGGTAAGATGACCAAAACTCTATTTATTGGACACAGAGAAAGAGCTACTGAACTCTTGGGGCTGATACATAGTGATGTATGCGGTCCTATGTCTACACATGCCAGGAATGGTTCCTCGTACTTTATTACATTTGTTCATATCAGATTTTTGCATTTTTATATCGCCCATTCTTAATCGCATTGCATATAAATAGGTGCTTTTGATCCATGTCTGCTAAATAGTTGCAGGTTACAGGTTCTCAGCTCTTTAAAGTAAGATTCGTAAAATGTCGCAACAAATGTGAGGCTACGACCAATAACAGATGAATACTGACCCGCATGATGCCGCATACCAGTTCAAGCAGAGTTCAAGGTAAAAGTCCACTGCTGAATATCTGGAAGAGAATGTAAGTCTACGGTAGCGCCCCGGCCGTCAATCCGAGGCCAAACACGGAACAAAAAACTTTTTATGAAACCGGCTCTAGCATAGTCTTTCACCCGGATCAAACCATTAACACTAACTAGCTAACTAGAAAGATGATAGAAAGGCTATACCGATCGATCTGTATCCTTCGGTCTTTAGCCAACATCCCTAGCTCCTCGCGGCATCTCCGATCTTCGGTCTTCTCGTCGAAAGGGTAACACGTCAAGAAGTCTTTTTACGGGCTCCCGCTTCAAACCAAAGCAACTCGGACATGAAGTTTGCTAGCCGACATGTCCAAGGTGATGTAGAGAATGTGTATGATAATTTTTTCTCAAGCATCCATTGATTCTCAACACATGAGAGTGTATGGATGGAGGTTGAAGATGAAGCCATGGTGGAACTTGTGAGCTAGAGGAAGAAGAAGAAGAAGAGGCTTTTCTTTTCTATTGTGTTGAAATAAAAGTGAGAGCACTAGAATGATAATCCAAGAGCAAACCCCAAGCCTATGGCTGCCCTCTCTCTCTAACCATCATTTCAACACAATAACCAATCACTAATGTGACATTTGCACAAATAAAAAGACCATGAGTCATCACCCATACACATGTCACAATAAATGCTCCTCATGATGAAATCCATTCACAATATCCACCAAAATAAACATTAACCCAAATGTTTATGACAATAAAAAGAACGGCATCATCTAAAGTAAACTCGTGACGTATCACAAGAATACCCCTCACCTGTATATACATACCTGCATCCGCATTCCGACTGAATGCGATGAGACTAAAGTAATCCAACAAATCTAATACTAGGATTTGGCTTAAAACAAAGCCCACTAGTATGATCCGTCCGATCAAGATCCGTGCACAAGTGCACGTATATGATCGAACCCTGCCATAAAACCATACGGCCTCTACAACGTTTCGCCCGAACCTTGTGAAAACTATCTATGGGGGACTCTAAAGACTCGTCAATACACTGGCTGTGGATTTAACCACTAGCACGTCAGTGGTACTAGCTGTACGTAACGGGCGCCCAGGTATTGACTAAAAGGGAGTCCGATGAGCGAACTCATCCTGAAAACCCTACTAAGCCTGTCAGTGATAATATTTGTACAGTCCGGTCCGTTCGTCTATGAGTATCGCATGTCGGGCCTAGGGGGCTGGTAAACGTCAGACCCCCAAAAGCGATACAAGTCGTGTCCGAGTGTAGCCCAGAACACCCTGAGATACTACTGGAATACCTACCGGTAAAACTCACTTGTCTTGGCCAAGGACTTCGTGTAATGGCTCTCCTAGACACAGCGCGATCTCACCTCCAATACCGGGAGAGACGAAACCCCTGCCGATCCGCTCACTGCCTCCATGTGGATCGGGACTGTACCCAAATAAAACTTGTTTGCACGACTCCTTTGAGCCGTGGTAGGCTAATAATCAAAGCACAGTGGGAACTCACACGAGACAAATGACTATCTCAGGTCGATGAACTAACCTGTACACATGTCACCAGGGAACTGCTATCTGACGCTAGGTTTAATACCAACTAGCAGGTTCCCGGCGAATCCTGTCGGTGTACTCATAACCCAATGAACACCTGTATACATCTTAGGTGAATCAACTGACACCAATGGCTTGTGAGACCGGCCCCCGCCCCTCGTCGGGGTCTTGACTGTATACACTAGTCTACTCTGGAGTATCGATGCCCTGTCTCGAAACTCCCTCGACTAAGGACCTTTTAAGGATGTGCTTATAGACCCCAGCTCCTACTTATATGATCGCCATCATACTACTGGCCGTCAAGAAAGAATCCTATGGGCTCTATCAATGTGTAATAGTGAACTGTAATATCACCTAAAGCATGTACACGATGATAAAGATAAACCAGATAGCATATTATCATCTTGAGTAAGACTGTCCTACAAGTATAGGTCCCCCTTCAATCATTGCAATCACGTGCCTGTGATCCAATAATTGACTTTGAGGGCACTATATCCAACAATCTCCCACTTGCACTCAAGGCTAATTATTGCGATGTCGCATACTCACAGCCCGTGTGATACCGAACACCCAACTCCTCTACTAATCAGTTTCACAAAGCTCGTTTGTAAAATTATTGCGTTCGAGAAATAGCCTCAGTGAGTAGATCCGCTCTGATGTTTCTTTCTATGTCTCTCTTTATCTCAAGTTCGCGGAGAAAGCCATCTCCCGAATTAAGAAATACCTGTTTTAGAATATGTCTGGATATCTGATGGGACCCAGTTCATAAATGAACTCCAAATCCAAACTTCTCAGATTGTATCGTCAACTGAATTTAATCAGTATCCTGCACCTTGCCTCCCTCAGTATCCGCTTGGGTCACCTGTCCAAACTACTACCCCTCGTCAGAGGAAAAACTATAACTCTGACAGTCAGTCTGTCATCCAGGTCACCTTGGAAGCCTGGAATGATAACCGTCTCCCGAAGGAGGCTGTCGTTATCAAATCTCTAGAACATTCACTTATGTTCTAAAACTACTTCTGAACATTTCTCCAGGATTGGATTAATATCAACTTATTGCAGCTTGTGCAAAACAACATCTGGTGTGGTACTTGACATCTCATGATTGACTCAATTGCCTAAGCAAGTGATATGCCAATCATGCGCATCCCTCTCCCCTTTAGTCTGTAAAACACCTTTAGAGAGGGTGACTCCATCACCTGCAGGTACATCACCATGCCCGGAGTCTTCCATTCTAAATACCTTTAGAATACTGTCTAAATATCCAAATTTGGACACTTCCCAAATCTAGATCTAAAATCATAGATCTAGTAACCAGAATGTCTGATATTATATCTATATCCTATGTGGAGAAACAACTGTATGACAACCACAGTATAACCGATCGTAGTATAGGAATTTCACTTCCTACTATGTGTATATCATCCAAATACCAAGACATCACATCCTACTACCTTCTTAACTGATCCATCCCCTAATCTTATGAAGTCATAACCTATGACTGTCACATCAAAAATGGATGATCTATCTCCGCTATATCTGCTTTAGTCTATAAATAGACACATGCTACTTGTTCAATATGCTTCCGCTTCTCCCACTGACTACGACAACTCTCTGGAGAGTCATATACACGTGCACTTCTAAAGCTAGTTTAGAACGACGCTATACTCATTCTCCTACCGGGTCTTATAGTCTAAAACAGCAATAATGGCAAGTCTGGGTAAACAAGAACCTCTACCGAAGTACCTCTCGGGTGCCTAAGGTTACCCACCATATCTGCGGAGTGGCTAATGGAATGTCATACCTGATTGAATCTTTTGGTCCTATTAAATTTTCAGTAATCGTCTGTGGTTCTGGAATCGCTTCCAGTTCTACCATACTCCCACTACTGTTTTCTGAAAAATTCCATTTTACTAAAACTGTGGCGAGTCAAGAACAATATCACTATTGATCTTCTAGATGGTAGAAAGTTAACCCTCGTCATAACCCAGGTTAACCCACAAACAGCCATTACAAAAACGTGCCTTGAGTTATCCAGAGTCTGGTTTTAAGCATAAGCCGGACAACTCCGTATACCTTAACATTGTTAAGATATGAGCCATTCTATATCTAATATAGAAACAGAGACACTGATTTAATTAGAACCAGATTCAAATCATGCATCTGTCTCCAGTGCATGTCAACTAAATGGAAAGAGGCCGATCAGCATTACTCAACTTAGAAATACATCCAAATATGAGTAACCTGAAAGAGAAGCAAGTTCTCAAAACCATTACTATCAACTGAATACAATACACAAGTATCTATATCTTCGATCATCTTGAAGAATCCTGATACTTGCAACACCTGGTTCTCTACTTTATTCATATACCTATAACCTCTCAAAACTTGGACCTTGTATTTCTACGAAACATATGTCTAAGAACTAGAGAAGTCACAAGTAAACAGAATATAGTACGAGTACCAACCCCTCTGTCCTAATGGACACTCGACAACATACAATACTCTGTATAAGTCCCCTGAGTCTAATAGCTCATACCCTGTGCATCGTAGGTTGAAAACTGTACTTATGGTTAAGAAGAATTACACCGCTGTTGAATACTCCTTACCTAACCATCAACTGAAATAGGTAAATGTCATGGACATAATTTCAAAAAGTTATATCTCACTTTATAAAATAAACGTATAGATATATCAGTTTGAAATTGGTGCATAACAACGGATATTCAAAACCAAATATTTGTCGTCCGACAAAAACCCAGGTGATTTCCTTGAATATCACCAATTGCAACGAATCCCGATATAATGAGGATGATCACCTAATTCCCAATAACTTACTCCTACTCATCATCTATAAAACCATACAGATGTGAGAATCATACCTGGTAAATACATACCCTGGAGCAAGGACTAGTTGAGAAATCAGTTTTCTATTAACAATGCACAGTGAAACTGAAACATGTAAAATGTTTCGAAGGGGTTTCCGGGTATTCCTAGTAATGCCTCTTCCATTATCAGATTCATGACTGTAACCATATATCTCTTTGCCATCTCTCCAAATCCCTTTATATGTCTTTAGTCATTACCTTCTGTACACCCCCTTAAGCTAAATGGTTTTCTTCCTTCCCTACCGTTCGGCACCAGCCTATAGTTTGGAAGAAGACTATCCAATAAGCGTAACAGGTCTACTCTCCTAATCCTAGGAGTACTCGCAACCTGAGAGAATGTAAAGATAAAAGACAACTGAATAAACCTTATTCCTATTTCTCCTGTCTAAAATCTTAAGTCCAAATTCTGAAAGTATATACCCTACTTTACGCACTCACACACACCTTGAAACATGGGATAGTAGAGGATACCTTGAAATGCTCTTGTCTAAAATCCTTAGTAGGAAGGAAAAGAAAATAAAAGTATAAGGGTGAAATAAGGAAAAAAAAATGAACACTGGTTTTGTAATTACTTAAGGCAGCATAAATAAAAAATATAGCGAGGGTGCTTTATCACCTAGTGCCTTAGACCAACTGGTTTGGGAGTCACTGCTAAGCCTTAGGTGTTGCAAGAAGAGAAATTACGCCTAAATGCGCAAGCACATTTTGTAATCGGTCGTTTAGTACCTCAAGAAGTATTAACGGTCGCATGAAGGATGTGTGAGCAATTTCATCTAAAATTCACCAACTAAAAGTGTTTTGGAAGATGGACAAGAGTATGATAGCTTAAATTGAATTTCCAAGTGTAAGGGTGATAATTACACACATGTAGGGGTATATAATTGGAGTTTGGAGGAGAGATAGGAATAAAAGATATGGCTTATATATTCAGTAGAGATGATAAAAATTCCTGAGAAAAGATTGCACCTTAGAAGGACAATTTAGGAGATGCTGAAAGCTTTATAAACTTGCAAAACATATATGATCTTAGTTAAATGAAAAGGAAGTGTGAAAAATACGGATTGATGACTTCTAAGTTGATGATAATAGATTTCTTGCTAGAATACTGAATTGAAAAATTAGAGTCAACGACCAAATTGATCGGATTTTGTGGGTAGTATCCGCTGAAAACCCTCAGGAGACAACACTCCGGCTACTAGGGACATCTAGTGGTTCAACGGCTTGTTGCACGAGCTCAGTGCAATCGCGTTCCCTGCGAAAGTGAGACTAGGATTTTTCGAGAATAAATTGGCTTTGCTCGAGACGAGCAAAAGTTAAGTTTGGGGGTATTTGTTCATATCAGATTTTTGCATTTTTATATCACCCATTCTTAATCACATTGCATATAAATAGGTGCTTTTGATCCATGTGTGCTAAATAGTTGCAGGTTACAGGTTCTCAGCTCTTTAAAGTGAGATTCGTGAAAAGTCGCAACAAATGTGAGACTACGACCAATAACAGATGAATACTGACCCGCATGATACCGCATACCAGTTCAAGTGGAGTTCAAGGCAAAAGTCCACTGCTGAATATCTAGAAGAGAACAGAAGAGTTTTTGAGAAACCACCAAACAGAAGATAAAAGAAACTGGTAGAATACCTGAAAAGATGGACCCAAGATTCCACCATATGGCCGTGGTTCCGCGGCCAAACAGGCACATCTGCCGCGGTTCTGCGGCCGTGCAATGCACGTGTCGGTGGCAGTGTCGTTGCATTGACTCGGCTCTCTTGGGGTAGTTCTGTAATTTCGTGTATGGATCAGAATGTAAACCTAGGGTTTTCCTATCTATAAATAGGAGAGCTCAAAGCCAAATTAGGGTGCCTCTTTGAGGGTGCCTTTCTTAGGATGTCTCTCTTTACTTTTATGCATCTTTTTAATTCTTAGATTTAAATTTTAATTCAAGTTGTAATGCACTATTGAGAAGTCATCAATAAAGTGAGTTTTATTTTTATCTTGCATTCTTTTTATCTGAATTTAATTCCTCCAAATTTTTTATCTGTTCTTTTATTATTTGCAATTTAGTTTTCTAATATAAAATATATATTAATGAATTTTATTGTCACTTTCCTAATGAGTGAGTATTTCCTCACTTGTTAGGGTTAGGATAGGAAAGGTTTGAGAGAAGGAAATCTCTCTCACACCTTTCCTTGCCCATATAATTTTAAATATGGACTCCCTTTAATGAAATGGCACCATTGCCCATATCAATCAAATAGCACCGTTGCCGGGGAGACGGTAGTCTCTTTCTTTGTGTAATTTCGGGTTAATAAAAAAAATATTTAAAAAATTGAAAAAAATTGAAAAATTTTGAAAGAAAAAAAAATAAAAAATAAAATAAAATCATCTTGTTATTTTTGAAAGGTTTTTGTGCAAGTGTGCAGTCTTGGAGCAAACTCTGTTTCAGATCTGGAGCAAACTCAGTGAACAAATCCAGAAACAGGGGATCTAAACAGAAAGAGGAGAACCAACTCAGCACAAAGAAAAATTCTGAAAATCCAAACTCACTGATCCGCCGTGGAAACGCGGCAGAAGCGCTTGTTTGACCGTGGAACCGCGGTCAAAGGGTGATATCAGCAACCCAAAAATCTCTGTGAGTATCTCATTTCCCATCTCCTTTCCTCTGCACTCCACTGAAAAAAAATTCCTGCAGGTTTCTTTGCACAGATTCTCTTTCTCCTATCCAATAAATTGTTTTTGTGCAGGATTCTTTGCGCTGCCAAATAAAAAAAAATTTGCAAGTGTTTTAAATTTTTGGTGTGTTAGCTGCTTTGTATAATTAATACGGAATCTATGGGGCTATAACACCAATCAAGATTGGGTGGGGATTTCATTACCCTTCCTAAGACCCCAAAAATCAGTAAAAGCATATGCATCACTCTTGAGCTTAATTAAAAAATATCTAAACTCAGCCAACTAAGGACTGTCGTGCTCATTAGGAAAGAGGAAGGTTGTGGGCATTCAATCGTTTATCTAAACTTGACTTTGTGGTGCCTAGACTAGACAAGTGAGAAAGGTAACTTTAAAAGGACCGTCTCACGGTGATTCGTGAGCGGAACCCTCCTTTCTTCATTTGTCCTTACCTGGCCACAATTGGTAGTGAAGAGAGGATTTGAGGGATATCTCACAACTTGTCACTTTGGAACAGTTAGGAGCAGTCAAGTGGACTTTGAGGACCATAGCTCTAGGTATGATTGTGCATGTTTTAACTATGATTTTTTGAAATTTTGCCGTAAGTCCGTACACATTCTTGCAAAAAAACACTTTCAAAATTTCAAAACTCCAAAAACAAAAAAAAAATTTAAAAAAATATATAAAAAATTTTTAAAAAATAAAATAAATAATTTTTCACATTCTTTTTCTTCTCGTTTCTCTCATCACATCATGGGTACCCCACCTCGCAAAACTCTTGCCGAACTTTGGTACCAACAACCAGGCATTACTTCCTACGGTTCTTGTTTTGGTCAAATTTCGAACGACCCCTCCATACCCAAAATTTCTTTGAAAGATCGAATAAACGCGTCTAGGACAACCAATTGGACTCCGCAATCCACCTTATATCAACCATTTCAACCTTCACAACCTTCTTACATTGATACTCCTTTTTCGAGTCCTGTTGTAACTCCGAAATCCATGTCTATTGCTGAACATATTGAACAATCTCGTAACCAATCTTTCACTCCTTTCACCACTGCAAATTCTTTGGATCAACAATTCCATTCACCTTCTTATCCAAATGTTGATCTTACTCCTGTCCAACCATTCTATTCCTATCCATCCTACCCAACTTTTGCACCTTCCCTGGACATTGCTTCTACACAGCCATTTGGGAGTTTTCAGTGTCCAAACAAATTTGAATCTTTTACTGAAACTCCTTTACAACCTATGTCTAGTTTGGAACAGGCGTTGGAAGACTTTAGGGTAGCGTCATGCCTACAGATGATGGATTTGAATGCGTCCATGGCCGCCCTCATACAACCTAGTGACCCGGTAGCTAGTTTCCAACTAGCTCCAAATTTTCCAATGTATGATGAGGCGGTTAGACAGATTGAGAATTTGAGTGGTGAGAGTGAGCTGTACACCCTTCCAAATCAAACCTACCCATCCCCAATTGAATCCCACAACTCCAGTTTTGAATGTCTATCAAGTGTTCCAAATGATTCACCAGTTGAAGATAAAACGTTTAATGAGTTGTGCGACTTTGTGGTGTTTGATTTACCTGATTGTGAAGAGTCCCTTTCGAGTGACACCATCATCAATCTCTTTGACCTCTACACCTCCACTCTAGAACCTGAATTGATTAATATCCATACTTTTGATGAGGTGTCTAAAAAAATTGATTTTCACTTGATGAAGGATATTGACGCTGGGAATATTTTGGATAATGAACCCGCAGATTTGACTGAATTTTTCTCTCCAATCCATCATCCCAATTCATTAAATGTTTCTCCCGAACTTCATATGCATCTTGATTTTGATGAGAACTGTATGGATAAGCTAAATTTTGAGGAAAGTATTGAGGAAATTATTGAGGATGAAGCAGTTTTACTTGAGGAGTCAGATTTTCCAATTCATTCTATCCCTTTCATTGACTGCGCACACCCTCCTGAATCTTTAACTGATACCCTTCCTCAATCACTTCCCTCCATCTTTGTTCCGACCTTATAAGAAACCGTTACACTTTCATTTTCAATGTCTGGTTTACCAAGTTCGACATACCCATGTTTTCTCACGAATCTTGAGGGATTTGACCTCATTTCTCAGTGGGTTGATAGATTAGCACAATCACTTTTTACACATCGGTCATTACAAATTATGCTAATTTATACACTCCATCTCCACCCTCAAGTTCGTATTCAACTTCTTTCTCCCACTTTCTCTGGTTCTTCTTCTAATCTTCCTTTAATGATAGCGAGTGTTAATGAATCACAATCCGATATTTTTAGTTCGATAATTCTAGAAAAACAACTTGATTTAAACTCTTTTGAGAATAAGGTGGATGAGCCTTACGAGTCTCCTGCCTCCGTAATATTTGAAAAATCAAGTGTGTTGAATTCTGGCGCGACACTTATTGACATTGAAACGTTCAATCGGACCATCGATGAAAGTTTCGAAGATATTTTCACCAACGAACTCGCATTCCTAAACGACACGGATTTTGTGATTAATCAACCTCCACCTGAAGAATTCGAACCACTACCATTTCTTCTTATCCCATACGAGAATGTGACCATTCTGCCCATTCCTAATCATCCACATTCTCGTACCCATTCACCATTATTGTTTCGTCTCTACAAATCAAGACGTAAACCTTTTCCATTACACCACTTATCTTTACCCCATTTCTTCCTGACTCTATACAACATGTTCTTTCACCAACCGCCGCTTTATAACGATAAAAATTTTGAATGGTTGGTGCTAACCTTTGGCCTGTGTAAGGCCTTGTATAGCTTGATACTGTGTTTTTTCCCCCTAACTCTGAATTTTAATGCTTAAACAGTGGAAATACAATTTCACTTAAGTTTGGGGGGGACCTTTTTGGTGTATATATTTTGGTTTGCTTTTTGTTTTGTTTAAAATTTTCTTTTATGGAGTGCCGACAATTTTGACCCTCTTGGTGTAGCCTGACAGTGAGGGCACTGTCAAGTTTAAGTTTGGGGGTGTGCTCGGTAAGCTTTATTCCTTCACATTCATTTGTATATTTTGCATTTGCATACTTAAATAAAAAAAACCATAAAAATTGAAAAATTATAAAAATTATAAAAATTGAAAAGTTCAATTTTGGCCATATTTGACTCAAGTTCTACATGACGGTTGACTGGTTAGGAAAAACTAGATCCTAAACTTAGTAAATTAAAAACCCTAAAAATAACCTTTCTTAAAGTTTAACTGTAGAAAATATACGTCCTTGTAGTTTATTTAGAAGTAGGCAAATTTTGAGTTCAGTTCTTGGGCTAAATCAAAATAAGGGAAGAGTATTGAAAGCTCTATTTGAAGTAGAAATCTGAAAAATAATTCTAAACCTTAAGTCCAAATTCTGAAAGTATATACCCTACTTTATCACTCACACACATCTTGATGAAACTTGGGATAGTATAGGATGCCTTGAAATGCTCTTGTCTAAAATCCTTAGTATAAAGGAAAAGAAAATAAAAGTATAAGTGGTGAAATAAGAAAAAAAAATGAACACTGGTTTTGTAATTACTTAAGGCAGCATAAATAAAAAATATAGCGAGGGTGCTTTATCACCTAGTGCCTTAGACCAACTGGTTTGGGAGTCACTGCTAAGCCTTAGGTGTTGCAAGACGATGAATTACGCCTAAATGCGCAAGCACATTTTGTAATCGGTCGTTTAGTACCTCAAAAAGTATTAACGGTCGCATGAAGGTTGTGTGAGCAATTTCATCTAAAATTCACCAACTAAAAGTATTTTGGAAGATAGACAAGAGTATGATAGCTTGAATTGAATTTCCAAGTGTAGGGGTGATAATTACACACACGTAGGGGTATATAATTGGAGTTTGGAGGAGAGATGGGAATAAAAGATAGGGTTTATATCTTCAGTAGAGATGATAAAAATTCCTGAGTTAAGATTGCACCTTAGAAGGACAATTTAGGAGATGCTGAAAGCTTTACAAACTTGCAAAACGTATATGAACTTAGTTAAATGAAAAGGAAGTGTGAAAAATACGGGTTGATGATTTCTAAGTTGAAGATGATAGATTTTCTTGCTAGAATACTGAATTGAATAATTAGAGTCAACGACCAAATTGATCGGATTTTATGGGTAGTATCCACTGAAAACCCTCAGGAGACAATACTCCTGCTACTAGGGACACCTAGAGGTTCAACGGCTTGTTGCACGAGCTCAGTGCAATCGCGTTCTCTGCGAAAGTGAGGCTAGGATTTTTCGAGAATAAATTGGCTTTGCTCGGGACGAGGAAAAGATAAGTTTGGGGGTATTTGTTCATATCAGATTTTTGCATTTTTATATCGCCCATTCTTAATCACATTGCATATAAATAGGTACTTTTGATCCATGTCTGCTAAATAGTTGCAGGTTACAGGTTCTCGGCTCTTTAAAGTGAGATTCGTGAAAAGTCGCAACAAATGTGAGACTACGACTAATAATAGATGAATACTGACCCGCATGATGCCGCATACCAGTTCAAGCGGAGTTCAAGGCAAAATTCCACTACTGAATATCTGGAGGAGAACAGAAGAGGTTTTGAGAAACCAAGTGTACCAAACAGAAGATAAAAGCAACTGGTAGAATACCTGAAAAGATGGACCCAAGATTCCACCATATGGCCGTGGTTCCGCGGCCAAACAGGCACATCTGCCGCGGTCCCGCAGCCGTGTAGTGCACGTGTCGGTGGCGGTGTCGTTGCATTGACTCGGCTCTCTTGGGGTAGTTCTATAATTTCGTGTATGGATCAGAATGTAAACCTAGGGTTTTCATATCTATAAATAGGAGAGCTCAAAACCAAATTAGGATGCCTTTCTTAGGATGCCTCTCTTTAATTTTATGCCTCTTTTTAATTCTTAGATTTAAATTTTAATTCAAGTTGTAATGCACTGTTGAGAGGTCATCAATAAAGTGAGTTTTTTATTTTTATCTTGCATTCTTTTTATCTGAATTTAATTCCTGCAATTTTTTATCTGTTCTTTTATTATCTGCAATTTAGTTTTCTAATATAAAAAATATAAAAATGAATTTTATTGTCACTTTCCTAATGAATGAGTAATTCCTCACTTGTTAGGGTTAGGATAGGGAAGGTTTGAGAGAAGGAAATCTCTCTCACTCCTTTCCTTGCCCATATAATTTAATTAGGACTCTATTTAATTCAACCACACTCCGCTAACTACGGCACCCTATCCTATAAGATAGCGGTGATTCCTTAGTTAAACCGGTTGTGGTTGAATTAACCAGATGTTAGGGCTAAGAGCCAAGAACGGACGGACAAGGACCAAAAGGAAGAAACTAAGTTTCTTCCTAGTCGTGCTAATCCCCGTTGTTGACTATTACCCTAACACCTATATTCTTAACTAGGGCATTGAAAGAAGTGGAAAGAATCCCTATTTCGAACTAACCTAATCCTAACTCTAGCAAGCCTTTAAATCAATTTATTCTCATTCTTAGATCGTAAAACAAAACCTACCATAGATAGGACTTAACTCGTTAGAACTTAAAGAAAATAACACCATTTCCCTGTGGATCGACTCGTACTCAACCGGCAAGCTACCAAGCGACACCGTCTTGATTGCGGTATTCTTAAATTTAAAATGCATACGAAAATCCCCAACAATCAACATTCACCGATTATCTCTCAAGATTCGGACATGTGTTCCTGTTGAAACACAAATCTGAAGCTTTTGAGAAATTCAAGGAATATAAGTGCGAAGTAGAGAACCAGACAGGTAAAATTATTAAAATCATTCGATCTGATCGAGGAGGAGAATACTTAAGCACGGAATTCGGGGATTATCTAAAAGAGAATGGGATTCTCTCTCAGCTTACTCCTCCGTATACACCACAGCACAATGGAGTATCGAAGCGGAGGAATCGCACCCTATTAAATATGGTGCACTCTATGATGAGTATTGCTGAGTTACCTATTTTCTTTTGGAGTTATGCACTTGAGACAGCTGCATACCTATTGAATAGGGTTCCTACCAAATCTGCGCCTACCACTCCATATGAGATATGGGAAGGGAAGAGACCATGTTTTAATTTCATTAAGATATGGGGTTGTCCGGCTTATGTTAAAAAGCAAAATCCAGACAATCTCGAGGAAAGTCTGTTCTGTGTAAATTTGTTAGATATCCCTAACATTCGCTGTAACACCTTAGAATACAATTAGGGGTTAATTAGGCATAAGACGGGTTTTTATGAAAAATTCAACCGATAAATATTTTAATATATTTTATTATTTTTAAATTAATATTTTAATATAATTTTTGATACTTGCACATAACTTGTGCATGTTAACCATAATGTTTTTTTTTTGTAACATATCATGTTAGTGTACAAGTTAATGGTTGGTTTAAAAATAGAAAAAATGGGTTTTCTTTTAAATTTTGAAATTTGTTGAGAGGGAATGATGGTCTAGGAGGTATGGGGGATAAAGCATGGCAAGCATTTATGGAGGAGAGAGAGAGGGGCATGGTTGACTCTCACTCTCTCAAGTGTTTCTCAAGCCCTCACACTTTGTTTCTCACACTCACACACCCTCTCTCCCCCTCTCAATTCTGCAGCAACAGCAGCAGCCCCCCTCTCCCTCATCATTCTTCTTCTTCTTCCATTCACTCAAGCTCCAAACGTCCATTAAAAATCCCTTCCCTCTTCACAAAACCTCTTGCTTAGAACTTTCTTATTGGTTTTAGAGGCAAGTCTTTGCCTTTGAAGGCAAGGTTAGCAAGTTGAGCCATCACTAAACCACTTTGAGGTATAAGCTTACCCTAATCCTTTTCTTTGCTAAACTTTTAGATATTTAGCTTAATTTAGGGTTTAAGTGGTGTATTAGTGCTAATTAGGTGATTTAAGTGGAGATTAGGTCAAGTAATGGTTTTTATGGCTTAATTAGCTTAACTAAGTGTTATTAGTGCTGTTAAATCCAAGTTTTTGCACCTGGTTACACTAAAACCCCATAATGTATTAATTTTGTGTTTAATTAGTGTTTAGTTAAGATTTATAACCGTTTTGGGATATGCTCTCACTCCCGATGCTTCAGGAAAAAGTTAGGTTTACTGGAGCATGTTCACTAGACCTAGACTGCACACACAGAGCACGAAACCCCCATTCCCTTTGCAGGCCGCAAATTAATGTGTTCTGGCCGCAAATTACGGCCAGAGGGCAAAGTTGTGTGTCGGGGTCTGGGCTATAGGTGTCTGCTACATATTTAAGGTATTTGGTATATGCAACTTTTCTTAATTCACCTCGTATCAAAATCTGGAACCTATTACCTTGTTTTTAGCACTTTTAAACTAGCGCGATACGTACGTTATGTGTGTGGGTTTGGTGGTTGCTGTGTGTCGCAGCATGTCAGGGTGGTTTCAGACGCTTGTACACATGTTTTGGTGTATCGGATGCTCACGCGTTTAGCTTGTGACGGGAGTTTCTCGTTTGGTCTTAATATCGCGTTTTTGCAGGATTTTAGCCTTATGTGTGTTACTTTGTGTAAATTCTAGGGTCATAGGCGGGGACTTCGGACGCCGTGAAGAAGGGGAAGCAGGTGGTCGGATACACGTAGATCGAGATCATGGTGATTAGATTTAACATTGATCAGTCGAAAATACTGCATTTTTAACACGTCAATTTCCCTATCATTTGCACTCATCTAGAAGTTTTCGGCATTCATATAACACATATTAGCAAAACAGTTGTAAAATACCAAATTACCTGTGTTATACTTTAAAACCGGCATTTTAAGGGAAATTGACTGTTTATCATGGCATCGCATCATTCTTGTGTAGCGCAACACTTGTTTCGAAGTCTGTGCAGGAAATTTCAGAAACCGAGCCAAAATTGTGAAAATAATGCTGATAAAATACGCCAACTCAAAGGCTAGAGATCTGGCAGTGATCCAGGACTAATTACAAGATTCAGCACATCAGAGAATATTCCAGAAGTAAAAAGGAAGCAGCACTAGAAAATTGATGATCCATTCCTCCTATTGGGCCGCGGATCCGCGGCCTAAGCAGGCTTGCGTCGCGGATCCGCGGCAGCCTTGCCACGTCATCAAGAAAGCTTTGCTCCAATATTCTTCTCTCAGTGCATACATCTCAGAAAACTGTGGCAATTTCTACAGAACTCCAGAAGCTTCTTCCAGATTAGCAAAGATCATTAATCAAGCTAATCTTGATTAAGCTAATTAACCTCCAAGCTTCCAAAGCAAGCCAACTAACAACCTAGTTCTAGAAGCATCCCTCCAACAAACTACTTCTAGAAGCCTCTCTCTCTAACAAACTTTTGGAGGGAAATTCAAATTTTGAATCCTAGATCTAGGATTAGGAGGTCTATAAAAGGGAACCTAGGTTGAAGGTTAATGGTTGTTCATTGGTTGTTGAATCTTATCACCTCCACCCACAAGTTGAGTGACACAACTTGTGCCTCAATCCCCAATTCAAATTCCAAAGCCAAATTCAAGATCTCGAGTACCAAATCAAGCAAGAAGCCTTCAACCTTTTAGGAGCGGAGTCGATCTTCAATCGAGCAAGTGATCCAAGCCGATCCGCGACTCAAGGAGACGAGCGAAGCCAAATCGACGATCGAGTTCTTTCCTCTTGTAGTTCTTGAGCGAATTGTAACGGAATTGTTGATAAATAAAAGGTGAAATTCTTTAATCTTGCTTTCTTTAAATTCTTGCATCATGATTCGATCTCAATTTGTGATTGTGGTTCTTGTTGTGATGTTTGAGTAAAACTCCGCTCGTAAAGGAGTCGAGACGATCAATAGAATGATAATGTAACAAATCTTGGAACGATTCTTAAGTCCTATGAGTTTTGTAAACTCTTTTAAATTGAAGAATCGACGACCTAGTTTCGATGCGATGCTTTCTTGATTGTGATCGCTCGAAATTAGGGATCCATGATCGATTCTTGAATTTACTAGAGGCTAGAATGTGAATGATATCGACGAAGGAACAAGGGATAGATAATGAAACCCTAGTTTCGCAAGAAATCCCTAATTCTCGTTGATCATCATCGATCTAGTATCAATTCATCGATGGATAAGAATATGTAATCAATAGATTTCATCACATCTATAGATCCGATCGATTCCTATGAGCCTCACTTAGATTCTTGATATTTGATTTGGAAATCATCACAAATTCTCAATTCTTGATTTTATTGTTTCTTGATTGAGACTAGATTTTTCTAATTCTTGAACTTCAATTCTTTAAATCATGAATTGTTTCTTTTCTTTTCTTTTTTAATTTTCGACTCATCTAATTTGAAATACGAACGATTACACTTTCCCTGTGGACGATCCGCACTTACTAACGCGCTACAATCGACACCGTTATTGATTGCGGTCAAATAATTTTTGGTTGTGATTTCTTTACAATTTTCATACTACACAACATGAATTCGTATCAATCAAACATCTACGGGGAAATCGCCCGTATAGCGTTATGCTTCAGGGCTTGATAGGATGTTGTAGCCACATGTTATATTCATATATATATATAGGTTGTGGATATGTACCATAATTGCATACCCCTCTCTTGTTGCATATGGACATAGTAGTTATGAGACACCGCACTGTTACTAATGGTTCATGCTGCACGAGCACTAATTGTATGTTACACACACCGTTAGCAATTGCCATGACACTCGCACTATAGAATTGCTATGAACCATACATCGTTTAGATTATCTCATCATTGATTATTAGACATGATTCTGTCCTTTTGTATGCATACATAATTGCGTATCTACATACTTGCATTTTCATACTTGCGTATATACCATTTGTACATCCATATTGGCGCACATGCACATTGTACACTCATACTTGCGTATATACCACTTGTACATCCATATTGGCGCACATGCACATTGTACACTCATACTTGCGTATATACCACTTGTACATCCATATTGGCGCACATGTACATTGTACACTTATACTTGCGTATATACCCACTTGTACATCCATATTGGCGCACATACATATTATACACTCATACTTGCGTATATACCGCTTGTACATCCATATTTGCGTACATACCTATTGATACATACATAGATGATGCTAGTTTTGATTTTGGAGAATTCGAGAACCGCATGACGTATTTTAGAACTATATTTATTTTAAAAGAGCGGTTTCCCTCGATATGCACATATCATGGCTTTATGTTGCATACATCACATTGTATGGATTTACGTATTTAGCTTTGGATTTCATGTGATTTCTGGATTTGAGAACCTTGGTATTATTTTAAGAAAGTATGCACTGTTTTCAAAAATCAGTTTCTCTTGATATGATATTTCAGTGCGTCCACCATACGTTTTCTCGGTTCTGAGACGTGTGCTTGAAACCTGATTCGAGGAGATGGATGATCCGTTTGTGGGTTCATGGTGGACTCGGTATGGTTCCCCGGGGCGAGAATGTTTTCGTGGAGTAGACGATGAGCCTAGCAGGGTGGCGAGTACCTACCGGTGATTGATTGGACCTGACGGTTATCCGGATGATGCCGACCGGAATCGAGAGATGGATATGGGTCGACCCGTACTGCCGAAGCCCGAGGGCCGATCCCGCAGACAGAGCCCGATATATATATGGATTTACGTATCGATGCTGGACGCGAGTATTTCATGATGTTTTTGGGTGCCGATGTTGGGCACTCCAGTTCTATGAGATTTACAGGATATGAGGGCCGGATAGAGTGATGGTGCCTGAGTTATTGGGATTTTGGGGTGTTTTTGGTAGACACCGGGTTTTTCCACGATGATGATTCGTGTAGATGATATTTTATCCCATGCTTAGCATTCATTGTTATGCATTGCATCATGTAGTCGTAGTACCTGATAGAGTATTTTGCATGATTATTGCATACCCAGTTCATCATATAGATGTTATCAGATTGCACATGTTATGCATGATTATTGCATACCTAGTTCATCATATAGATGTTATCAGATTTCGCATGTTAGAGTATCGCAGTACGTGCATACTTGCGATTACCTTTATATGTTATTTACTATTCACGAGTTGGCAACTCACCCCCGTTGTGCCACAGTGTTTGCAGGTCGACCCTCATAGTAGTCGTGGCAGGGCTACCTCATTGTATCTTTTCGCTACGGATACCACTGCAGTTGGTGTGTGAGCCGTTTTGCTTTTAAGTGGGTTTGCGGTATCCGTTTATTTTCCATTTGTACACTCTATTGTATCTAGTACTCTCTATCTACCACTTCATGTATTGACTTAGAGACCAGTTGTGAGGACGATGTTGTATATTATTTTGTACTCTGGACGTCGAGCTCGTGTGAGCCGACTTTATTTATGCAGTTTTATCTTTTATGCTGTTTTTTGACTTATATTGTCCATTTCTTCGCTACGGCGTCGTATATCATTCTTGTGATGATTGTTTTCCGCCGTTGGGCGTGATTTCTCCCGTTTGGGGATACCTTATCTATATTATATGTCATTTTACTTGTATCACGTCTTGTACCCGTTTCGGGGCTAGTTTTCACAAAGGAGGTACTGCCGAAATTTTTAAGAAAATAACTTAAACTTTAAAGATTTTGCTCTAATTTTCTAAATGTTTTAAACTAATGTTTTCATCACTCGCTACTTTTAATGGTTTTTATTTCTGGGTTTCGGCTTAATTAATCGCGTTACGCCTGTAGACGTTACGTGGTCAAGTGCCGGTCACGGGCCGAATTCTGGGTCGTGACATTCACGAGGGTATATCTTCTACCACACGGAGGAATAAATAGTGTTTGTTTCTCGAAATGCCACCTTTTTAGAAAAGGAATTTCTCATGAAAGAAATTAGTAGTAATGAAGTAGAGCTGGAAGAAGTTCCAGAAACACAAACTGCAATAGAAGATTTGGTAGAACCGGAGGATTCAGCAGTCCCAGATGAACCTCAGCCACTCCGCAGATCTAGCAGGGTTCCTCATCCACCTGAGAGATACTAAGGTTTTCTCGTAGAAGGTGAGAGCGAGGATTGCATCATGGAAGATGATGACCCAACTAGTATTGAGCAGGCCATCACAAGTGGGGACTTTGTGAAATGGCTGGATACTATATGATCTGAGATAGAATCCATGTACACCAACAAAGTATGGACTTTGGAAGTTGCTCCTTAAGGGGTAAAACCCATTGTGAGAAAGTGGATCTTTAAGAAGAAAATTTGTGTAGATGGAAAGGTTGAGACCTTCAAAGCTAGACTTGTAGCAAAAGGTTTTCGTCAATGACCAGGTGTTGGCTATGATAAAACCTTTTCTCCATTGGCTATGCTTAAGTCCATCAGGATCCTACTTGCCATTGCTGCAAACCGTGACTATGAAATCTGGCAGATGGATGTCAAGACCGCTTTTCTAAATGGTGATTTAGAAGAGAGCGTATATATGACACAGCCAGAGGGCTTTGTAGACAGTGGAAGATGTGGAAAGGTGTGCAAGCTTCTTAAATTAATTTACGGATTAAAGCAGGCATCGCAGAGCTGGAACATCTGTTTTGATATGGCGGTCAAAGAGTTTGACTTCATCGAAAACGTAGATAAACTTATATATATAAAAAGGTAGTAGAGAGTAAGATTGTCTTCCTCGTATTATACGTGGATGACATACTCTTGATAGGAAATTTTGTTCCTATGCTGCATTCGGTCAAACTCTTCCTATCACATAAGTTCTCCATGAAAGATCTGGGTGATGCCTCCTACATCCTAGGGATTATAACATTTCAGAAAAATAAGATAGTATTTTTGAAATTTAAATATTAAAATAATATATTTCACGAAAACTATTCGATTTGCGAATTGGGGTTTTCGTAAAATGGTATAATTATATACCAATATTTGGAAAAATATTTGGAGATTAATATGTATTATTTAAAAGGGGTATTTATTGGATTTGGTCATTTTATAATTTATTATATACAAGTTTAAATTAAAACTTGATTAGTGCATTACTAATCGCGATTAAGCCAAATCCGTATTTTTAATTAGCCATGGTTAGTGCACCATGACATGTTGCATGTTTGTTCATTGCATTTTTGTGACTTGTGATTTATTGGTGAGAAGAAAAGAGAAAGAAAAGAAAAAGAGAACAAATGATTGAGGAGAGAGAGCGAGGGACAACATGATGACAAGCATGGCATGAGAGAGAAAGAGGATGGTTCCCATACCCTCATCCTTTATTTCCTTCATCACTTCATTCTTCTTCACTTCAACTCCTTCATCTTCTTCTTCACTTCCTCCACCTCCTCTACCTCCATGAATCACTTCCAAAACCTTACCAAAACACCACTCCACCTTCATAAGAAATGCACACAACCTCACCCTACACCCCATGATTGAATCAAATTTAGATTTTGAATACTTGGAGCATCTAGGGTTTTTCTTGAGTTGCTTCCAAGAGGTATAACCCTCTTTTCTCATCTTGTAATTAGTTTCCTAACCTTCTAGTTTAGTTTCGAGTTCGATTTAGTGAGATTTGAGATCTTGGAAAATTCTAGGTTGATGTTTAGTGGATGTCTTGACTTGTAGAGTTGTAATTGAGGTGTAGTGAGTGTTTACATGACCTTAGTGATGTTTTACTGGCCAAGACCAGAGACTAGAACCCAATAAACGAACATTGAATTTCCCGACATCGCAATTTTGACAGTTTGTGTGGATATTTTGGAATCTGGGATGACCCAAAATATCACGACCCGAATGTGCGGAACGTGACTGGCACTTAAATCACACAACGTCTAGAGGCGTAAAGTAATCTAAGTAAGCCAAAACCTAGAAATCTAAACCATTTAAATAAATAGAGTGAAGGAATACTTGTTTTAGAAAGGTGATTTTAACAAAATAAAGTCACATTAAACATTTTTAAAGTATCTATTTTTCTCGAAAATTTTGGCAGAGTCTCCTTTGTAAAAACTGGCCTCAAACGGGTACAAAACATAAATAAATATAAACAATAATGAAAAGGCATCCCCAATCGGAAGCTAGCTCTTCGCCGCATGGCGGAACACAACTACATACAAAATACATCATAATAGTGTGAAATAAGCATATAAAAGCAAGAAATAAGAAAGCACCACGTCGGCTCGCATGAGTGAAGGAATCTAAACCATTTAAATAAATAGAGTGAAGGAATACTTGTTTTAGAAAGGTGATTTTAACAAAATAAAGTCACATTAAACATTTTTAAAGTATCTATTTTTCTCGAAAATTTTGGCAGAGTCTCCTTTGTAAAAACTGGCCTCAAACGGGTACAAAACATAAATAAATATAAACAATAATGAAAAGGCATCCCCAATCGGAAGCTAGCTCTTCGCCGCATGGCGGAACACAACTACATACAAAATACATCATAATAGTGTGAAATAAGCATATAAAAGCAAGAAATAAGAAAGCACCACGTCGGCTCGCATGAGCTCGACACCAGAGAACAAAAATACACAAATCTCACTGTCCAGTCTCTAAGTCACATATACACATAGTCGATGGAGTGTACTAGATACAAAATAATATACATAGTGGGAACAAAAGAATATCCTCCCAAAAACCAACTTATGCGCAAAGTCCTTGAATCGAAGCAAAAGGTGGTAGAAGAAGAAGAAGTATGTCCCCCGCAACAATGCTGACGGGTCGGTCCTATAAGATACTGTGGCACAACAGGAGTGAGTTGTCAACTCATGAGTAGTAAGTAATATCTAATAAGGCTATCACAAGCATGCACGCAAATGCGTCGCAACCTGTGTATACCACAATGATGCTATGCACTAATATGAATGCAACATGAATGAATTATCAAGCACGAAATCTGGTTATATATCTGGTATGAGAAAAATCTGTGCTCTTATCTTAGTAAAACTTTTGTATCATAAAACTGGGGTATCATCAAATGAAATCGACAGAAAACCGTGCCAATATCGACACCATATATATATATATATAATCTCGGTAGCCGTCGCTCGGATCGGCCCTCAAATCTGTCAAATCACACGACTCCGGTCGATATCCTCTGGATGACTGCCGGGTCAACAATCACCGGTAGGTAGTGTTCCTATGCAGGGCGCAACGCCTTCTCAATACGTCAATCTTACCCCGGGGTACCTCACCGGGTCCACCATGTACCCGCAGACAGTGCATCCCCCTCCTCGAATCGGGTATGTGTACACACATGGCTCAAGAACTGAGAAAACATCATGGTGGATACCACACACATCATATCACGAGAAAACCGCAACTTTCTTTTAAAAATGATAATAAATTTATGAAAATCCTTTGCGGTTTTTCCCCAAATCCAGAAATCTCATGAATACGGAAATCTCCAAGAGAACCATAATATGCATATGTGAATAATGATGGATGTCTATGATATCAATATTGTGCGATGTGATATACAACTAGAAGACTATATATGTTGATGCAATGAAGTATATGACTAGAGAACTACATATCATACATGATGCAAATGTACAAATAGTGATTATTAAGCATGTTCTAAAGTGTTCGTGACATAGCAATTACCAATGGCGTGTGTATCGCATAAAATAGTGCACGTGCGGCATGAACCATTGGTAATAGTGCAAGTGTCCTAGGTAATAACATCGATGTATATGGAGATGCAATTCTACATGAATATGATATATGCATGTGAACACAAGAATAATAACTAAATCCTAACTATTGGGCGCTTTACGCCATCCAAGTGATTTCCCCGTAGATGTGTACATCTACTCACCTGAACGCCTTGGCTAATCGGATCTGATCACTGCTTTGCCTTTCCTTGCCGCGTCCATCTCCGTGACCGATCCTATAATCGCACAAATAATGTATATGAGGATAGACATTTAAATAGACGCGGACATAAAATGATACGAAGAAACCAACGCGCACTAGCTAGACGCGCGTGCACTTGGTGCACAAAACGCGCACGACATCGGCACAAACCACAACTAGGGGTTGCTATGCGTAGCAAATACCAAACCTAGAATCTAATCGCACTAATTGCATAATGCTAACAATTGGGAAAAGGTTGTGGATCAAACACAACCAAATCTTAACTAATATTGTTATCTTTTAAAAACCTAGTAAGCAACATTAAGCTATTTTAGTGCAAAACTAGGTGAATTAGTAAGTCTAGTAGCCACTAATCACACTTAAATATCCTAATCAAGCCATGCAACACTAATTAAATCTAATCTCACTTAAACACACTAAACATGCAATTAAATTGCATAAACTCCTAATTAAGATAATTAAAAGCAATATTAACCAAATAACAACTAGATTAGATCTATAAAGCCATTAGATATTAAACTACACTTAGCTACCCTAATTAAGTGATAAAAACCTTAACTTAACCCAAACCCTTCTCTTTAATATTCTAAGCTTGTATTAAAACTACATTAACACCTAATTAAAATTAGATTAATGCAAATATTAGCAAAAAAACTAGGATTTGGTTTTATACCTCAAAAAGATTTTGGAAAGATCTCACTTGCTAGCTTTTGCCAACCAAAATGCCAACTTGCTTCAAAAACCAAGCTTAGTTTTGGCAAAGGATTTTTTGTGAAGATTTAACTAGAATTTAGTGTTGGTTTTGTGGATTTTTGAAGAGGTAATGAGGTTGTTTTGCAAATAAGAAGAAGAAGAAAAAGGGGGAGGGGCTGTTGGCCGAGCATGGGAAGAGGGGAGTGTGTAAGCTCAAGTCAAGACTCACTCATACCTCATTAATGCACCATGCCCAATTATTGTTTTCATTCTCTTTTATTTTCTATTTAAGTTTTTCGATGCAAATTCTAAAACCATTTGGTCAAACATTTTTCTTTTAAAACAACATGTTACATTTTGTGTTTAGTTGTGTCATGGTGCACAAACATATATTAACCCATACTAATTTGTAATTATCACTAATTTAGTGTATAAGTGCACGATTAAAATAATATTTAAAAATAAATAAATAAGAAAAATAATTAAGTAAACTAGCAATTAAATAAGTAACTAGTTAAACACTCTTACATATGCAATTACATAATTAAAATAGGTATAATTATGTTTATGTGGAGAAATAATTATAACTAGGTTTTACGGAAAACACGTGTAGTATTACTAATTATCAAACAATTAAGCTAAACGATTTTTAAAGCGTTACAATCTTCCCCCTTAAAGAAATTCGGTCTCCGAATTTAAAATCTAGCTGCGCGTACCTTCAAAAAGATGGGGAAACTTCTTCCGCATTTCTTCTTCGGTTTCCCATGTGACCTTTTCGCTGTTCGAACTACACCAAAGAACCTTTACGGACGGTATGACCTTAGACCTCGGTTTCTTCACCTGCCGATCTAGAATGACTACCAGCTGCTCGGTGAAAGAAAGATCACGCTCCAGCTGGATCGTCTGATACTGAATCGCATGAGAGGGGTCATGAAGGTACTTGTTGAGCATCAATACTTGAAACACGGGGTGAACATCTAGGAAGCTGGGTGGAAGAGCCAAACGATAAGCAACTGCACCGACTCGCTCGAAAATCGCGAAGGGACCAACATATCTGGGATTAAGCTTCCCTTTCTTCCCGAACCTCATCACGCCCTTCATCGGCGAAACCCACAAGAAAACATGATCACCCACAGCGAACTCAAGTCTGCGATGACGTCTATCAGCATAAGATTTCTTCCTGCTCTGGGCCGCTCTCATCCTGTCCCGAATCAACTGGATCTTCTTTGTCGTCTCCTGCACAAGCTGTGGTCCCAAAACACTGCTCTCACTGAGCTTTGTCCAACAAACTGGTGATCGACATCTCCTCCCATATAGAGTCTCGAAGGGTGCCATCTGAATCGTCTCCTACAAATTGTAATTGTAGGAGAACTCTATCAAGGGCAAGTGACGATCCCAACTGTCACCGAAATCTATAACGCGGGCTCGGAACATGTCCTCAAGAGTCTGTATGGTCCGCTTTGACTAACCGTCGGTCGGCAGATGGAAAGCTGTACTGAAACTCAATTGGGTGCCCAAAGCCTCCTGAAGTTTCTACCAAAGGCAGCTGGTGAACTGAGCGCCTCTGTCGGACACAATGCAAGTCGGAACGCCATGTAGTCGCACAATCTCATCGATATGTATCTGAGCATACTGAGCGAATCCGAAAGTGGTCTTTACTGGCAGAAAGTGAGCCGTTTTCGTCAATCGGTCTATGATCACCCAAATAGAGTCATATCCTTGACTGGTCCTAGGTAGACCCACGATAAAATCCATAGAGATCTGTTCCTATTTCCACTCTGGAATTGGCAAAGGCTGTAATTCTCCTACTGGTCTCTGATGCTCGGCCTTAACTTACTGGCAAGTCAGGTATCTCGAAATGAAATCTGTAACATCTCTCTTCATCCCTTCACACCAGTAGAAATCTCTCAAGTCATGATACATCTTGGTGGAACCTGGATGAACACTATATGCTGACTGATGTGCATTCTCTAAGATCTCGCGTTTCATGTTAGATATGTGTATGCCCTAGAGGCCATTATTGTATATATGATGTATATTATAGTGGATGCTTGGATATATATATACAGAGAGGACTTTCTTGCTAGACATGATAGTATGCTATCTGGTTACCTTTATCTTAACATGTAAACTTGTATTGTGATACTGTCTTGCTCTCACGTGTTGATAAAGCCCTTAGGATATGTACTTGACTACCAGGACTATGATGTAGATCATACTAGTGGGGCCAGGGTAGTTCATAAGTACATCCTTCAATTGTTCCTAGTCGAGGGAATATTGAGACAGGGCATCGATATTCCAGCGTAGACTAGCGTATACGCTTCTTGACCCATATGATGGGCAATGGATGAAACCACATCCATTGGTGTTTGACATCAGAGATGGTATACGGGTGCTCAGTGGAGACTGGGTACACTGAACAGGACTCGCCGAAGACTCCTATGTGATAGTATACCTATCGTCAGATAGCAGTCCTCTGGTGACACTGGTACAACTTAGTCTGTAGACCCAAGATAGTCATAGAGTCTTGTGCGGCTCCCACTGTGCTTTGATTTCCTCCCTACCACGCTCAAGAGGAGTCGTGCAAACAGGTGGATTTTGGGTACAGTCCCGAATCGTATGGAGGCAATGAGCGATAGGAAGGGTTTCGTCTCTCCTAGTATTGGGGGTTGATGTTGCGCTATGTTCGATTGGCTATAACTGGAAGTCCCTGACCAGGGCTGCTGCCGAGATATACTGATAAGTGTTATCAGTAGTTTCTCGAACCGTTATAGGCCAGACATCGACATGACTTATCACGTTACTGGGGTCTGACGATTTCCACCCCTAGACATAATATGCGACATATCAGACGAAGAGACCGGACTGTACGGTAGTGTAACTGATAGGCTTCATGGAGACTATGGAAAGGATTGCTTGTTAATCTTCATATCGCTCAATACCCGGGCAGCCGTTACGTCCAGCTAGTACCGCTGACGGCTTGTAGATGACTGATATGATCATCACCTACTGCTAGCGTATTGACGAGTCTTTAGAGTCCCATACAGCAGTTCCATAGTTCAAGCGAAACGAAGTAGGACACATATGTGATATGTGTGTGGGCCTGATTAAATATGAGTATGTGATACCGTATTGTAATCTGGCAGTCATCTGTTATCAGTTCGGTTATATGTGATATAACCAAATTGTTGAATCAAGTGTTGATTCGATAATGTGATATACAGATAAATGATATTAGTCGGTCATATATGATATAACCGGATTATTAGATCAAATGTTGATTTAATAATATGATATAAATTATATGTGATATAATTACATATTAACTAATATCATTAGCTCACTAATTAATCTTCATTAAATATATATTAATATATATGATATATATATATATATATATTAAAATGAAGCATGGCATTTTCTTTTCTGTTTTGTGAAAATAGAAATGAGGTGTAAAGTTGAAGCATGGTTGCAAGCATGGTATTTTATATTGTTTATTCATTCTTGACTCACTATTCAAGCATGGTTGCAATTTAATATTGCATAATATCAAGCTTGAATGAGTGAGTGGTCTTGGATTTTGATTCATTCTTGTTCATTCCAAAAGACTTAGCCATTTTTCTTTCATGCTTGTTCTTCCTTCTTCTTCCTCCTCTTGCTTTTCCTCAAGCTTCAACCCTCACATGTGATGTGAATCATGAAGCTTGAGCACAAATTAGTGAGCTCTTAACATCCCCTACTTCATCATCTTACACCATTTTAGCAAATTAGTGTGATGTGTTTTATACACTAAAGGGTTTAGTGTAGTGGTAGCTTGAACTAGTAGGAGCTTCGAGGTGGATCATCTTTGGTGCGAAGGCTATGAAGGAAGCTTGTTCAAAGTCTAAAGAGAAGCCTTGTGGAGTCGCGGGACTACTACACGGAGCATATTGAAGAGAAGGACCGTCTACAAAGGTTGTATTCTTGATCCTTTTAGATGTAAAGATGTTTGCATTCTATTCCGACTAAATTTCTAGTTAACGATTCTAGCGTAGGGTTCTTTGTAACGACAAATTTTTATAAAACGGCATGCACGATACCCCCCGAAACCTTGTTGTTGTGCTAGGGAACCTTACAGTGGTATCCGAGCCAAACTAGAGAATTAGACGGATTGCGTAGAATTACGAAACCGAAAAACTCCGAAACTTGAAACCCTAAAATTCCAATTTCTGTCGAATTTTAAAAGTTGTCAAAAAATTATTTAAACAAGTGCAGAATGTAGTATGGGACAATATAAGAACACGGTACAAAATACACCCCCAGTGCTCAGATTTTGGCCGGCGACCAAGCATGAAATTCTGGCGTCGCCGGATTTCTTAAGGAATTTGGGGATGGGTTTTGTAGTGTGTTCTAGTCTCTGGGTTTTGGTGTTTCAGGTGTTGTTTATTTTTGCTAAATTTGCATATGATGTTTATTTACCAAAACAGCAACTCAGAGTATTTTGTAGTCGTGATTTTAATAGTTTTCGGGTTATTTAGACGGTGTTAAAAAGTTCGAACGGATATCAGATACCCACTTTGACCCTCGCTGGAAATTTATTCAAGAGTTGGGTTTTATCCGTAGTTTAAAACATTCAAATATCGTGCAAGTGATTCGATGGACCCTCTAGAAGAACAAAACCTTAATTCGATTATGTGACCGTCAAAACCGCCACTGAACCCTCAGGTTTGTGGTGGTTCAGCGTTGCCACATGTAAGGCGTTGGTTGACCCTTCTACGGCTGGTTCATTGATACTGTGGCATGTGATGAATACTTTCAAACTACGCTCAAGTGTTTAGCTTATTGGGTAATTGTGGGTGTTTGTTGATTCAATCGGAATGTTTAACATCGTCTAATATCTTGATGACATGTGATGTTCTATGTTATTTGGATATGTTATATTGGATCGTCGCGTTTTGAATAGCCGGGGGTTTTATGTGAGATGAGAGTTTTTATTTTCATTCATGTAAAATTCATTGTATATAATATTCTTTTATTGGGGCACTTCCGGGTTAAGGATGATGTCATCATTATTGTATATTATTTACTTTTCCGCATTAGGATAGACCCAAGGTGGGGAGCACAAGTAACCGGGTTCTAGAGTCCAGTAGGAGACCAACTCGAGGAGTCGAGTCCGGGTCTCCTAACTCTAGAATTGGTAGGGTTGCTTGCCGCTCTCATAGGGGTCTAGGGGTGTGGGTTTGGCTATTCATCGCGACCGTGGAATCCGTATTTTATTCTGGCTTAATTTAAAACATGGAATTCCTAGTATATCCAATATTTCATATGTTATCTTCTGCTGCTGATGTTCTGTGATGTGATCAATATGTACGTTGTATTTTCATTTCTTCTGTGATACTTAGGAAGCTTAATTGATGGGACTTCATTAATGAGATTAATGAAAGAAAAGAAACCTAAAGATGTTGTATAATCAAATTTTCAAAAAGGGTAGCTCTAGTTTTTGCTTTGCATAGCGGTATTCCTTGTAGAATATCCAGCACCTTATTCGATAAGGAAAGAGCCGAGATCCCTTCACCGGGAGTGACCACTTTAGCAAAACTAGCAGATGCTACAAATCACTCGGTTTAGTTTTTGATTGCTTCTATAGTTCTTGCTTTGCATAGCGGTATTCCTTGTAGAATATCCAGCACCTCATTCGATGAGGAAAGAGCCGAGATCCCTTCACCGGGAGTGACCTCTTTAGCGGAACTAGTAAAAGCCTCAAAAGCACACCTTTTCAAAATCACTCAATTCTGCAACAATATCAAGTTTATTACGCTCATGGTTTTCTTAAAAACCTGCGTAGCCCTCCGTCATTTCAGATAGGTACTATTTAGTATTCGTGCTGCGTTTGTTGACCTCCGTCATGGCGTAGTGTGTGGTAGCTGATTAGTGCTTATCTGCCGCATGTGATGCGATTGGATTAGGGTAGTCGTATGGCCTTGTTGACCTCCGTCATGGGTCATGCGGGTGGGTTTAATTCAATCAAGAAATGAACGGGTTGAACTTGACCAGCGGCCTATGGTTTGTTGACCTCCATCAAGGTTATAGGTTGCTAGGGGTAAAAGTATTATCGGGAATTTCAAGTGTTGAAATTTGCAATGAGATTGCATACCTTCTATGACATAGTTGGAACCTGAAACCCACTGCGGGAGAGTTTTACACAGGACAATCAGTCGATCAAGTAGGTGTTTAGAAAGGTGTTAACGGGGTTACGCCCCTGGGAAAACGAGGTTTACTTTAATTAGGTCCATGCGAAAGCATGGCGAACCTCCCTCAAAGTACCGGCACTGGCTTGGCTGAAAGATTGAAAAACTTATAAAGTGTAATTAATCCCGGCTAGTCTTACCTTTTAGGGTTTGAAGGAAGATTTGATAAAAATAGTGGGAGACGTCCTATTTAGATAAGATAATAACCAATCTAATCTTGCAAAGAGCGCATGCTAACGCATTTCCTTCTCTCTCTCTCTCTCCAGGCAGCAACCAATGTCACGCCTTAATCAAGATAATAATATGGATATATTGACCAAACCCGCTTGTTATACTGAGCAGGGGAACGTTGGTCCCGCTCCAACTTATAAGTGTTATAAGTCCGAGCACGAGATAGGAATATATCCGGATTCACAAGCCGCCCAAACGAAGAATAAGCATATTGATGCATCTTCTTCAGGTGTGTTAGTTATAGAAAATTGTTTCTCAGTACACTCTATGTCCAGGATATTAGATACCGGATCGGGATCCCACATATGCAATATATTGCATAGACTAAGGAAAGGTAGAGAACTGGGAAGAGGTGATCATACCCTAAAAGTAGGGAATGGTGCAAATGTTGCAGCCAATGCAGTTGGTGAATATCACCTTGTATTACCAACAGGAAATACATTGATCCTGAACGACTATTACTACGTACCCTCTATGATATGCAATATAATATCGATCTCTTTATTAGATAAAGAAGGATATAACTTTGTAGTAGAGAATAATGTTATGAACATTTACCTAAATCAAGTGTTGATTGGGTTTGGTGTGTTATGTAACGGATTGTACATTCTGAATCAAAATATAGTCCTTAACGTACGAAACACACACAAGAGGAAGAGTTCAGAAATGAACGAATCCTTCTTGTGGCATTGTAGACTAGGTCATATCAATGTGAAATGACTAGCTAAGTTGCATAAAGATAGATATTTGAATCCGTTCGAATTTTCATCTTATGACACTTTCCAGTCATGTCTCAAAGGCAAGATGACCAAAACTCCGTTTAGTGGACATGGAAAAAGAGCTTCGGAACTCTTGGGACTAATACATAGTGATGTATACGGTCCTATGTCTACGCATGCCAGAAATGGTTTTTCGTACTTCATTACATTCACTGACAATCTCTCAAGATTCGGTCATGTGTTCCTATTGAAACACAAGTCTGAATCTTTTGAGAAATTCAAGGAATATAAATTCGAAGTCGAAAACCAAACAGGTAAAAGTATTAAAATCCTTCGATCTGATCGAGGAGGTGAATACTTGAGCACCGAGTTCCTGGATTTTCTAAAAGAGAATGGGATTCTCTCTCAGCTTACTCCTTCTTATACACCATAGCACAACGGTGTATCGAAACGGAGGAATCGCACCCTATTAGATATGGTGCACTCTATGATGAGCACTGCTGAGTTACCTATTTCCTTTTGGGGTTATGCGCTTGAATCAGCTGCATACCTATTGAATAGAGTTCCGACCAAATCTGTACCTACTACTCCATATGAGATATGGAATGGGAAGAGACCATGTCTTAATTTCATTAAGATATGGGGTTGTCCAGCCTATGTCAAAAAGCAAAATCCGGACAAACTCGAGGCAAGGTCAGTTCTATGCAAATTTGTAAGATATCCCAAACACTCGCGAGGGCATATCTTCTACCACCCTGAGGAACAAAATGTGTTTGTTGCTCAGCATGCCACCTTTTTAGAAAAGGAATTTCTTGTAAAAGAAATTAGTGGCAGTGAGGTAGAACTGGAAGAAGTTCCAGCAGCACAGAGTACAACTGACGATTTGGTGGAACCAGAGGATCCAATAGTTCCAAACGAACCCCAGCCTCTCCGCAGATCTAGTAGGGTTCCTCATCTACCTGAGAGATACTACGGTTTTCTCGTTGATGGTGGGAGCGAGGATTGCATCATGGAAGATGATGACCCAACTAGCTTCGAGTAGGCCATCATGAGTGGGGACTCTGTGAAATGGCTGGATGCAATGAGATCTGAGATGGAATCCATGTACACCAACAAAGTATGGACTTTGGAAGTTGCTCCCGAAGGGGTAAAACCCATTGGAAGCAAATGGATCTTTAAGAAGAAACTTGGTGTAGATGGAAAAGTTGAGACTTTCAAAGCTAGACTTGTTGCAAAAGGTTTTCGTCAATGACCAGGTGTGGATTATGATGAAACCTTTTCTCCAGTGGCTATGCTTAAGTCCATCCGAATCCTACTTGCCATCGCTGCATACCTTGACTACGAAATCTGGCAAATGGATGTTAAGACCGCCTTTCTAAATAGTGATTTAGAAGAGAGCGTGTACATAACTCAACCGAAGGGCTTTGTAGACAGTGGGAGCAGTGGAAAGGTGTGCAAGCTGCTTAAATCTATCTACGGGTTAAAGCAGGAATCGCGGAGTTGGAACATCTTTTTTGATGAGGTAGTCAAAGAGTTTGACTTCATCAAAAACATAGATGAACCTTGTATATACAAGAAGGTTGCAAAGAGTAAGGTCGTCTTCCTCGTATTGTACGTGGATGACATACTCTTGATAGGAAACGATGTTCCTATGCGGCACTCGGTCAAGCTCTTCTTATCACAAAGATTCTCAATAAAAGATCTAGGTGATGCCTCTTACATTTTAGGGATTAAGATCTATAGAGATAGATCTAAACGGATACTGGGATTGTCCCAGTCCAGGTACATAGACATCGTACTAAACAAGTTTAGTATGGAAGAGTCCAAGCATGGGAACATACCCACGATCTCTGGACTCACTCTCTCCAAAAAGATGTCTCCCAAGACTGATTTGGAAAGAACTCGCATGCAAGGGATACCCTATGCTTCGGCAGTAGGCTCTATCATGTATGTGATGCTATGTACCAGACCCGATGTAGCGTACTCACTAAGTGTAGTGAGTAGGTATCAAGCAGATCCAGGAGAGAATCACTGGATAGCTGTTAAGAACATTCTCAAGTACTTGAGAAGGACTAAGGAGATGTTCTTAGTGTACAGTAACGGTGAACTCCAAGTGGAGTCCTTTACCGACTCGAGCTTCCAAAGTGATAAGGACAACAGTAAGTCGGTCTCGGATTTTGCCTTTACCTTCAACAGAGGAGCGGTGTGTTGGAAGAGTTCCAAGCAAGACACCGTTGCAGACTCGGCAATGGAGGCTAAATACATCGCTGCCAACAATGCTGCCAAAGAAGCTGTCTGGATGAAGAAGTTCATTGCTGAGCTTGGTGTGGTTCCGTCTATTGAGCATCCAATACCTGTGTATTGTGATAAAAATGGAGCGGTGGCTTTGGCCAAGGAACCACGTTCCCATCAGAGATCCAGACATATTCTGAGGCGGTATCACCTAATCCAGGAGATAGTAGATCGCCGGGAGATCGAGGTCAGGAGAGTTGAGTAGCGGATCCACTCACGAAGGCCCTCCCTCAAACGCAATTTGAGAGACTCTTTGGGATGTTGGGTATGAGATACTACAACACATAGCCTTAGTGCAAGTGGGAGATTGTTAGATATGTGTATGCCCTAGAGGCCATTATTGTACATATGATGTATATTATAGTGGATGCTTAGATATATATATACAGAGAGGACTTTCTTTCTCGACATAATAGTATGCTATCTGATTACCTTTATCTTAATATATAGGCTTGTACTGTGATACTGTCTTGCTCTCACGTGTTGATAAAGCCCTTAGGATATGTACTTGACTACCAGGACTATGATGTAGATCATACTAGTGGGGCCAGGGTAGTTCACAAGTACATCCTTCAATTGTTCCTAGTCGAGGGAATATCGAGACAGGGCATTGATATTCTAGAGTAGACTAGCGTATACGCTTTTTGTCCCAAATGATGGGCGATGGATGATCCCACATCCATTGGTGTTTGACATCAGAGATGGTATACGAGTGCTCAGTGGAGACTGGGTACACTGAACAGGACTCGCCGAGGACTCCTATGTGGTAGTATACCTATCGTCAGATAGCAGTCCTCTGGTAACACTGGTACAGGTTAGTCTGTAGACCTGAGATCGTCATAGAGTCTTGTGCGGCTCCCACTGTGCTTTGATTTCCTCCCTATCACGCTCAAGAGGAGTCGTGCAAACAAGTGGATTTTGGGTACGGTCCCGAGTCGTATGGAGGCAATGAGCGATAGGAAAGGTTTCGTCTCTCCCAGTATTGGGGGTTGATGTTGCGCTACGTTCGATTGGCCCATTGCTGCCGAGATATACTGATAAGTGTTATCAGTAGTTTCTCGAACCGTTATAGGCCAGACATCGACATGACTTATCATGTTACTGGGGTCTGACGATTTCCACCCCTAGACATGATATGCGACATATCAGATGAAGAGACCGGACTGTACGGTAGTGTTACTGATAGGCTTCATGGAGACTATGAACAGGCTTGCTTGTTGATCTTCATATCGCTCAATACCCGGGTAGCCGTTACGTCCAATTAGTACCGCTGACGGCTTGTAGGTGACTGATATGATCATCACCTACTGTTGGCGTATTGACAAGTCTTTAGAGTCCCACACAGAAGTTCCCTGGTTCAAGCGAAACGAAGTAGGACACATATGTGATATGTGTGTGGGCCTGATTAAATACGAGTATGTGATACCGTACTGAAATCTGGCGGTCATCTGTTATCAGTTCGGTTATATGTGATATAAGCAAATTATCGAATCAAGTGTTGATTCGATAATGTGATATACAGATAAATGATATTAGTCGGTCCTATATGATATAACCGGATTATTAGATCAAATGTTGGTTTAATAATATGATATAAATTATATGTGATATAATTACATATTAACTAATATCATTAGCTCACTAATTAATCTTCATTAAATATATATTAATATATATGATATATATATATATATATATATTAAAATGAAGCATGGAATTTTCTTTTCTATTTTGTGAAAATAGAAATGAGGTGTAAAGTTGAAGCATGGGTGCAAGCATGGTGTTTTATATTGTTTATTCATTCTTGACTCACTATTCAAGCATGGTTGCAATTTAATATTGCATAATTCCATGCTTGAATTAGTGAGGGGTCTTAGCTTTTGATTCATTCTTGTTCATTCCAAAAGACTTAGCCATTTTTCTCTCATGCTTGTTCTTGCTTCTTCTTCCACTTCTTGCTTTTCCTCAAGCTTCAACCCTCACATGTGATGTGAATCATGAAGCTTGAGCACAAATTAGTGAGCTCTTAACATCCCCTACTTCATCATCTTACACCATTTTAGCAAATTAGTGTGATGTGTTTCATACACTAAAGGGTTTAGTGTAGTGGTAGCTTGAACTAGCAGGAGCTTCGAGGTGGATCATCTTTGGCGCGAAGACTATGAAGGAAGCTTGTTCAAAGTCTCAAGAGAAGCCTTGTGGAGTCGCGGGACTACTACACGGAGCATATTGAAGAGAAGGGCCGTCTACAAAGGTTGTATTCTTGATCCTTTTAGATGTAAAGATGTTTGCATTCTATTCCGACTAAATCTCTAGTTAACGATTCTAGCATAGGGTTCTTTGTAATGACAATTTTTTTATAAAACGGCATGCACGATGCCCCGCGAAACCTTGCTGTCATGCTAGGGAACCTTACATTTCAGTCCCTCGGAATCTAGCACACACAGTCGTGTCCCGAAGCATAGCACTCCCTGGTCATCGGTCACGAACTCTAAATCTCTGCCCTGTCGAACCTACTCCATGATCTCTGGAAAACGAGCATCACCGGACTGTGCCTTATGAATACGATCAAGTAACTGTAGACGGGCGCGGACATGAGCAAGCTTTCCTCCGGTCGAAGTAAACTCGAACTGTACTCGGCTGTCATATAGTATCTGCCAATCTGCGGAAGTCTGTCTCTGGACTGCGCTCACACAAGATAAACTACCTCCGGGCCTCCGACTCAAAGCATCTGCCACAACAATCGCCTTTCCCGGATGATAAAGAATCTCACAGTCATAGTCCTTCACAAGCTCCATCCAACGGTGCTGTCTCAAATTTAGATCTCGCTGCTAGAATATGTACTTTAAGCTTTTATGGTCCGTAAATATCTGGCATGACTCGCCGTATAAGTAATGCCTCCAATTCTTAAGTGCAAAGACCACCGCGGCCATCTCTAAGTCATGAGTGGGATAGTTCTGCTCATGCTTCTTCAACTGCCGAGAAGCGTAGGCGACGACCCTACCGTGCTGCATCAACACACAGCCTAAGTCCACTCGAGAAGCATCGCAATAAACAACAAAGCCGCCTGAACCTGATGGAAAGGATAAAACTGGTGCAATCGTCAAACGAGTCTTCAACTGCTGAAAACTCTGCTCGCATGCCTCGGTCCGAAGAAAAGGAACTCCCTTCCGGGTCAATCCGGTCAGTGGTGCAGCGATACGAGAAAAATCCTGAACATAGCGTCGGTAGTAACCGGCCAAACCCAAAAAGATGTGAACCTCCGTCACTGATACAGGTCTGGGCTAGTGCTGAACGGCCTCGTTCTTCTTCGGTTCCACACGTATACCATCTCTCGTAACCACATGACCCAAGAAATCGACGATGTCAAGCCAGAAGGCGCACTTGGAGAATTTAGTGAACAGCTGGTGCTCCCTCAAAGTCTTCAATGTGATCCTCAGATGCTGCTCATGCTCCTCTCGGCTCCGGGAGTATGCTAGAATATCATCAATGAACACAATAATAAACTAATCAAGAAACGTCCTGAATATGCGGTTCATCAAATCCATAAACGCTGCTGGGGCATTGGTGAGCCCGAACGACATCACCAAAAACTCATAACGCCCGTAGCGCGCGCGAAAACCAGTCTTTGGAATGTCATCCTTCCGAACCCGCAACTAATGATAACCCGACCGCAAGTCAATCTTCAAGAAATGACCCGCACCCTGAAGCTGATCAAACAAATCATCAATGCGAGGTAGGGGATATCTATTCCGCATAGTAACTCGATTCAATTGACGATAATCGATGCACAATCGCATACTTCCGTCCTTCTTCTTGACTAACAGGACAGGAGCACCCCAAGGTGACACACTTGGACGAATAAGCCCTTTAACCATAAAATTTTGCAACTGATCCTTTAGCTCTTTAAGCTCCACCGGGGCCATCCGATAAGGCGGTATAGAAATAGGCCCTGTGCCGGGGACAAGTCAATGCAGAACTCGATATCGCGCTCTGGCGGAAATCCATGCAACTCGTCAGGAAAGACATCGGGAAATTCCCTCAAAATCGGGACCTGGTCCAACGGGGCCTCTGCGATTCCGGCATCACGAACATACGCCAAAAATCCCTGACATCCTTTCTTCAAGAGCCGAATAGCGCGAAGAGAAGAAATCAAGCTAGGAAGGGTGGCACTACGATCTCCCTGAATAACAAGAACTGGCTCACCTGAAAAACTAAATCTGACCGCCTTCTCACGGCATTCCACGGACGCATAGCAAGTGGATAGCCAGTCCATGCCCAGAAGAACGTCGAAGTCTAATATTTCGAGGAGAATCAAATCAACAGAAGAATCCCTCTCCCCGGTACAAACAGAACAAGATCGAAACACATATCGAGCAACAAAAGACTCGCCTACGGGAGTAATAACAATAAGTGGATGATCTAACAAAGACGACTCTCGGCCTAACCTCGATGCAAAGTGAGTAGATACGTAAGAATGCATGGAACCTAGGTTAAATAATACCCGCGCGTCGAAAGAACATACTAGGAGAGTACCTGTCACAACGGCATTGGATTCCTGTGCATCCTGAGGAGTCAAAGCGAACACTCGGGCCTGTCCCCCACCAGTAGTCGGCTATCCTCTGCCTCTACCACCTCATCCTCTCTGGACCGGACCGCCATACCCACGGCCTCTAGGAGCATCTGCACGGTGTGGAACAACAACAGGTGTAGGAGGTAAAGCTCTCAGAGGAGGTGGTGAAGATGGTAAGGTCACACATGGAACTGTCGCCTCACCCTGGCGCCTCACGGTACAGTTTCTGACAAGGTGATACAGACTCCCACATCGAAAACATCCAGGCAACTGCTGCTAACCCGGTACATAAGAGCTGAATAACTGGCCTCGCATAATGCCCCGACCACCACCACGGCCTACAAAGAATCCACCACGGCCTCTGCCTGTCATATCTCTGCCATCGCTCTGAAGCTGATATACTTGTACGAATCCTCTTCGGCACTGTGATCTCAGAAATACGCTCTTCTACTAAAATGGCTGCATCAATCGTTGTTGCATATGTGTCAAAGTGCTGGGCCAATAGAAAGAAACAGCTGCGTATCAAGGCCTCGTACGAATCTCTTTATGCGCTTTTCTTCAGTGTCCACCAGGTAAGGAGCGTATATGGACAACTGAGTAAACTGAATGTCGTACTCGGACACGGTTATATCAGGAGTCTTATGCAAAGACTCAAAACTACGGGCTCGAGTATCTCGTATGCTCTCCGGAAGGAAACGAGCAAAAAACACCGCTGAGAACTCGTCCCAGGTCATAGGAGGTAGACCTGCAGCTCGGCCTCTCTCAACTGACTCGCACCACTTCTGAGCAAGACCCTCCAGACGGAAGCTCGCAAGCTCGACCGATCTCTTATCCGAACATCTCAATGAACGGCAAATCCTAGTCGTCCTGTCGAGGAATGTCTGCGGATCCTCTGTTGCATCTGTGCCGGTAAAAACTGGAGGCTTCAGCCTCATAAACTCCTGTAAGGATACAGGGATAGTCTCGGTAGGAGCAGAAATAGCTATCTGGGCAGCAGGCACAATCATAGTCCCCGTAGTATAAGAAATATCATCGGACCTCGGAGCTCGGCTGGCCTCAACTAAAGATCCCACCATCCGGTGTAAATCTTGAATACTCGACTCCAGCCTAGTTATCTGGCCTGGAGAAGGCGGATCAATCTGTCCCTGAGGGGTAGGCGTACCGTCCTGATCAGTCCTCGTCTCAGACGAGCCCACTCTAATCTCATCTCTGGCGGCAGCCCTCTAGGCCCTCGTAGTCTTCGGCGGCATAGTGGCCGGAACAAGAAACAGGATTCGATAAGAATATTGCAATCGAATCAAAGGATATATGGAATCAAGGAAGGAAGTACAAGCAATTTTATATCCTAAGGTCAATTAGGCGGAGTACCGTATCGTAAGTATACCGCGGAACATACACACGCCACGTTATTCTGCTTAAGTCACCTACTCCATCTACCAAGGGTCATCCTACACTTAGAAAGGTAAAACCTATCACTCTGATACCAACTTTGTCACGACCCGAATGTGCGGAACGTGACGGGCACTTAAATCACGCAACGTCTAGAGGCGTAGCGTAATCTAAGTAAGCCACAGCTCAGAAATCTAAACCGTTTAAATAAATAGAGTGAAGGAATACTTGTTTTGAAAAGGTGATTTTAACAAAATAAAGTCACATTAAACATTTTAAAAGTATCAAGTTTTCCTGAAAATTTTGGCAGAGTCTCCTTTGTAAAAACTGTCCCCAAACGGGTACAAAACATAAATAAGTATAAACAATAATGAAAAGGCATCCTTAAGCGGGAGCTAGCTCTTCGCCGAATGGCGGAACATAACCACATACAAGATACATCATAATAGTGTGAAATAAGCATATAAAAGCAAGAAATAAGAAAGCACCACGCCGGCTCGCATGAGCTCGACACCAGAGAACAAAAATATGCAGATCTCACTGTCCAATCTCTAAGTCACTGTCACGACCCGAAATAGCACGTGACTACCACTTGAATCATGTGAAGTCTAAAGGACCACACCTAATTCAAGTAAGCCAAAAGCCCAGAAATCTAAACTATTTTAAAGAAGAAGTGAAGGAAAACTTGTTTTAAAAGCAAGTGGTTTAATAAAATAAGCCGGAGTAAGTGTTTTTAAAATATCAAGTCACTTCCAAAAATTTTCGGCAGAGTTTCCTTTGTAAATATGGACCCAAACGGGTATAAACATGCATAATATACATAATGAATAAAGGCATCCCCAAGAGGGAGCTAGCTCTTCGCCAATTGGCGATCACAACCACGCAAGCAATATAATATACAACGCCGAAGGGCGAGGATCAAAACTCAGAAGAAAGCCAAAAATCCACCAGAAAACCATAATAATACAAGCGCGGCTCTAAGGTCGAAAGAATATACACTGGTCTTCTAAATCTAACAAATATACAAGTCTGGTTGATGGAGTTACTAGATACAACTGAATGTAAATACGAATACTACGGTGATCACGATACAAGTGAACCTACCAACAAAAGCAATCACCCGAAAGGAAGCAGTGTGCCAGCAAAGCCGCCAAGAAAACCTGTACGGCAAAACCTGCAAAAAACTGTGGTACAACGGGGGTGAGTTGCCAACTCATGAGTAGAAAATATCACCGAGCAGAAATCGCCTATATGACTCTATCCTCAGTCATATAATAATATATCCACAATATATAACCCTGAAACCATCTACACATAAGTGTAATATCATGTGCTCGTGTAAGTGCCTCAGGTAGCAACATGTCACATATATGATGTATGAATGCATGAAAACAGAATACATTTGAATGAGAAAACTGTTTTCATATCTCAGTGAGATTTCTGTATAAAAATCGAGGTATCATCAATGAAATCAACATAGAATCCGTGTCAAGCATCGACACAAAACATATATCCAAATATCTCAATATCTCGGGCTCCGGCAATCCGGACTAGCCCATATCATAAAATCTCAATGTCATAATTTCTCGGGCTGCGGCAATCCGGACTGGCCCCGGGCTACGGCAATCCGGACTCACCCAAATATCAATCTCACGACTACGTCGGTATCCTCCGGATATCCGCCGCGTCATAAATAACCATCGGTAGTACTCCCCTGCCGGGCTCAATGCCATCATCTGCGACCATCTTGCCCCGGGGTACCGCACCGGGTCCACCATGCACCCACAGACGGTTCCTCCTCCTCCTCGAATCGGGTGAATGATACCGCTCAAGAGCCGAGAAAACTCATGGTGGACACCTTTCAAATCATATCACGAGAAAACCGTAATTTTCTGTCTTTAAAATGAAAATAAGTTTATAAAATCTTTGCGGTTTCTCCAAATCCAGAAATCTCATGGAAATCCGAAATCCCAATCTCAAGAGTAAATAAACAATGAATTACCGGCAATAAGCACCATAATATTGCATGACAAGGAATATATATATGCATGGGTATCTAAATACAGAATACAATATCTAAACCAGCACAGTAACCATATATTAGAACTGTCAGCTAGCAAGTTATGTCGATGAAATAATATTCTCTAAAGTGTACGTGACATGGCAATTACCGATGATGATATGTGTGAGCCGGCAAGCAAGTGTTCGTAGTCATACGCATCATCGGTAATGGTGCTGGTGTCCTGACAACATGGGTTTATAATAACTAAAGAAACGCAGGTATAAGCATGCAATGCGATATGAACAACATGAATATACATTTATATATATACGAGTCATACCGTTTTGGCATTTGAAATAAGCACGAATCGTGGTTTTAGAAAATAGGGCTACGGTGTTTTTGAGAAAAGATACATCCTTTGAAAATCCGTAGTATCTCTAGACCTGTCTTTAAAATACTCATGATTCGTTAAGTTTGAAAATAAGTATGACCCGAGCCCAGTCTAACATCTACCTGATAACTACATGACGAAGCTAAAAGACTAAACAAAAGGGTAAGGAAAACAATCTAAGTCCGAGTCGATATATAAATCTAGTAGTCGGTGATCCCGCCTCAATAGCGTCACGTATGATAAAACATATAATACGACATCCTCGAGTCAAGAGTGCGGATCAATCATCATTTTATACTTTGTACAGAAAAATCCATCGTACGGCATCCCAAAATCGGGGTACGAGTCAATTATCACATATAACAAATTATTTATCTGGTATCATTATCATCATAATCTGAATTAGGGGTACTGATCTAAAATCTAGTACATTACGATACCGTCAAACATATATATCCTTGTGTGTATGAAAACACATCGCTCAACGATCCGCTATAATATCATGTCGTATCTCATAATACGACCCAAGTCACATCACCGATCGCACGGCATCATGCCCAATCACACCGACCCATCTCCAAGTATCATATACTATCCTCATCATACGTGTATACGTATATGTATATATATATATAGCAACACACACATATATATATACATATATCACTTACACCAATACATATCACGTGTGTACATGTGTGTGTGTATACCTTAACACCAGGTTTCCGCAACTAGTAAACTAAGCTAAAACACTAACTTTCAATTACGCTACACTAACCCATGATTTCCTAAAGCCCATCTTGCTAATATTTCACATCTCACAATACACATGTTATATATATAAACGTATCTCATGCTACACTGTGAAACTGCGGGGGTGCTATACGCCATCCACCCGACTTCCTCTGTAGATATATATCTACTCACCTTGATCCTTACTTGCCGAAGTTAATGCCGCCACGCTCATCTTTGTTGTTCAAGTCCACTTAAGGGTACCTACATATATACACACATAGCATCGTAAACAGAATTCACGCACGAAAACCAAAACAGCACACGAATCGCACATATGTTAAAACCTATGGTCTACTCATGCAAAAGAGCCAAACAACACCCGATATCGACGTACGAACGTCAAGTGACAGAGACAAAACACAAAATCACAAATTCAAGTCATGGACATCAAGGAATTCAAAGCAGCAACTCAAGAAAATAGTCCCAAATTTTGGTTCAGGTGAAATAGGGATAAACAAATAGTATTGGGGTGTTGTATATAGGGTATATGAGCTACAGAACTAATTCCAACACCAATACTCAAAATTTGCCCGATGACATTACCCCAAAAATCGGTGAGCTCGGACAAAGTAGGGAGTTGGGCTTTCGTTTCTTCAATGTGGTCTCTCAGTAGTCCATCTAGGTTAGTGGAGTTGTTTATTTTTCCAGTAACGGCCTCGAATCTGTAGGGTGTTTTTCGTCACCCCATTGAGATGGGAATGCGCGTACGCTTGTCAGGCGCATTACGGACTCCCCCTACCTAGGGTAGGCTGGGGTTTATTGATTGCAGGGATCCAAATCTCCGGCAGCCGCGGACTAAGCTGCCGTTAATTACCCCTCGCCTATGGAGCGGGGAAACCTCCGATTAACGGGTCAAACAGGTCATGCGAACTCAATATGCAGTGTATGTGTGTTGTGTTTTGAAAGGGGTTTTGGATATATCGGGGGCCCCGCAGAGTTTTTACTGGGGTCTCTCTACCCGGATAGCGGGCTGGGGGTCAAGAGGCTAGCAGCCCCCTTGCGGGGTGCGAGGCAACGCCCCGTTAGAAATTTTTTTTCTAACAGGGACAGTGTCGTGGAGTATGTTTGTGTGTGTATATGTATATATACATATATATATAAAAAAAAAAGGGAAAGGGCATCCAAAGGATGCGTGGGAAAAAAAGCGCCAGCGCTTTGGGTGCTAGCGTTTTGAGCGCAAGGGCGCTAGCACTTTGGGCGCTAGCCCTCCACGTGCCAGGCACGTAGGTGCTAGGGAGCTAGGGCTTTGGGCGCTAGGGCTTTGGGCTCCAGAGCGCTAACGCTTTGAGCGCTAGCACCCCACGTGCCAGACACGTGGGCGCTCGGGCTCTAGCGCTTTGGGCGGTAGCGCTCTGAGCGCAAGGGCGCTAGCGCTTTGAGCGCTAGCACCCCACGTGCCAGGCACGTGGGCGCTCGGATGGTAGCACTTTGGGTGCTAGCGCTCTGAGTGCAAGGGCGCTAGCGCCTCACGTGCTGGGCACGTGGGCGCTCGGGCGGCAAAAAGGACTTGTTCCCTGCAATGTGAGTTGTACTCTTAGAAAGGAGCACTTATTATTTTTTATGTATGTATATATATGAGGAGTTAAACTCCTAAGATATTTTGAAGCTAATGAAGGGGGCTTCTCCTCTTGAGCCCTGGATCTTTCCCAAAGTGGAGTTTCTGGAAATGGGTCTCCTTCTTCTTCCTTTGCTGGCCGGATCTTGAAGATCAAAAAGTATGAGATTTTAAAAATCTCTGCTTTCTGAGATCTGATGGCAGATCTGAGTAAAACTCTTGATTTAATTCAAAAGAAAGAAGAAGGTTTTAAAACCTTGAGGAAGGAGAAGATCACAGATCTTGATACTTTTTTAGGAGAGAGAAAAAAAGTTGTTAGGATATTTTCATTATCCTTGCCTTTATAGGCTATACACTTTACATATAGCCCCTTGGGCTCTACAAAAATAGCATTTTGCCTATCCCAAGGCTCATGTGCCATTTCTTTTTGCACATAAGCCATGGGCTTTACAAAAATTTGGTTTTATGCCCATTTTTCTTACATTCATTCATAAAAGTAATACACCAAAATTATTTATTACAAAATTTTTACCTTGGCATGGGGGGAGGCCGGCCGCTCCCTGTTCGGGCTCGACCCGGGCATTAGCCCATCTGACCTGGGCTTGGGCCCACTTACCTTGGGGTTGACTTTGATTTTGACTTGGTCAACCGGGGTGTAAATTTCGACCCCAACAAATTTCCCCCATCAATAAGTGTACACCACATATGTGGGTTGTGTGCATGAAATTGATGGATCTTCTTTCGCGTGGATGTTGACTTGATCTGGTTCCCGTTTTAATGACGTGGTGGTCGATGTGCCATTTTAGCGACTTGGACGGTCGGTGCTGCCCTTTTTGCGACTTGGACGGTCGGTTCTGCCCTTTTTGCGAATTGGACGGTCGGTGCTGCCCTTTTAGTGACGTGGACGGTCGGCTTGATCTGGTTCCCGTTTTAACGACGTGGAGGTCGATGCTGCCATTTTAGCGACTTAGACGGTTGGTGCTGCCCTTTTAGCGACGTGGACGGTCGGTGCTGCCCTTCTAGCGACGTGAACGGTCGGTTCTGCCCTTCTAGCGACTTGAACGGTCGGTTCTGCCCTTTTTACGACTTAGACGGTCGGTGCTACCCTTTTTGCGACTTGGACGGTCGGTTCTGCCCTTTTTGCGACTTGGATGGTCGGTTCTGCCCTTTTTGCGACTTGGACAGTTGGTGCTGCCCTTTTAGCGACGTGGACAGTCGGTTCTGCCCTTTTTGCGACTTGGATGGTCGGTGCTGCCCTTTTAGTGATGTGGACGGTCGGTTCTGCCCTTTTTGCGACTTGGACGGTCGGTGCTGCCCTTTTAGCGACGTGGACGTTCGGTGCTTGATTTGACTTGCTTCGCTTCTTGCGGTGTCAGGGTTGAAGTTGACTTGCTGATTCGATGTGATTTGGGTTGACATCAGCACCGCTGCACTGGAATATGGTACCAGGAGCGAATCATCATTTGTCATGAGGCGATTTCCCTCATTCCCAGTTTAACGACTTAGGGGTCATCTGTTCCCAGTTTAACGACTTAGCGGTCATATGTTCCTAGTGTAAAGACTTAGGGGTCTATTGGATTGGAGTTTTGGGATTTTGGGGTTAAGGTAGGCATCAGCGTTGCTAACACTGAAGCACACGTACCAGGAGCAATTCATCATTTGCCTTTTCCCGTTGGGGAGCGATGGCTTAGGAAACAGGTTTAGATCCCTATCACCTAAGGCTTTTCAATTTTATGAGCCGTAAGGGTCTCATAAAAGCATTTTCTCCCTATGAGTCGAAAGGATCTCGTAGGTGCACTTTCTACTTAGGAGTCATAGGGACTCCCAAGTGTGTTTTTCCTTTGTGGGTCGTAAGGATACCACGAAGGTTTGTTCTCCTCATGTATCGTGAGGACACATGAGTGGGTCTTCCCAAATGGAGCATAATTCCGAGGGCGGAGACCAGCCGCGTAACTGGTGATTGCGGTGGGGTATGGGTATGCTGAGAATTATTTGAGCCCGTGGATTGTATACGGCAGTCAATTTGGGGACTAACCGTAGGGCCGGGAGAATTTTGAGAAATTGGATTTTGGTTGGCGTCTGCATCGCTACACTGGAATATGGTACCAAGAGCGACTCATCATTCACCATTTGGGGACTTGGAATTTGGATCTTGTTTGGCATCAGCATTGCTACACTCGAACAGTGCAAGGAGCAACTCATCATTTGCCTTGGAAGGACTTGGGATTTGGTTTTTTGGGTCGGCATCAGCACCGCTAACACTGAAGCAAAATGCCAGGAGCGACTCATCACTTGCCGTTGCCCGTTGGGGAGCGATGGCTCAGGAGACAGGTTTAGATCCCTATCACCTAAGGCTTTTCAATTTTATGAGCCGTAAGGGTCTCATAAAAGCATTTTCTCCCTATGAGTCGAAAGGATCTAGCAGGTGTATGTTCTCCTTAGGAATCGTAAGAATTCCTAAGTGTGTTGCTCTTTTGTGAGTCATAAGGATCTCACGCAGGGATTTTCTCCTCACAAGGTCGAGAGGACTTTGCGAGTGTATTTTATCTCCTTTCACGAGTTTGCGCCCTTTCGGGTTTTCATAAACTCGCCGGCAGTCCTGCTGTTTTTACTCATGGAGTCCTTTCGAGTTTTCATCCGTGCCCATTTTGCTTGTGGACATACCGTTTTTCTTTTTTTTTTTTGTCGCTAGTGGGACTTTTAAAAGTAGTCTCACCAGCAGGACTTAGGAGAGATAGGAGTCGTTTACGCCCATGGATTGTATATGGTTTTGCAGGATATATGATCCAGACCATAGAGCTGGTGTGCTCAATTCGCCTACGACTTAGAGCATTCACGCGTAGTATTTCTTGAGATATTGGCCATTGATGGGTGGCATGGGCCTTTCTCCCTCGGCACTTATTAGTTGGTAGGATTCTCCATCGAACACTTTCTCGATGACGTATGGTCCTTCCCAGTTTGGCTCGAATTTTCCCTTGGCATGTCGATTGAGGATGATCGGTCTTTTGAGGACCAACGCCAATTCACCTTTCTTGAAAGCGTGGAGTCGGGTCATCTTGTTATAGGCCCGTGACATTTGGGCTCGGTATAGCTCCAAATTTTGCTGCACCGCGAGCCTCTTTTCTTCGAGGGCGTCAAGCCCTTCCAACCGAAGGAGTGCGTTTTCCTCCTCCGTCAATTCGTGCTGAACGGCCATTCTTAAGCTTGGAACTTCGACTTCGAGGGGGAGGACCACCTCCACTCCGAAGAGCAATGAGTATGGTGGACTGAGTTGGAGTACGGTGCGTGGTACGATATGCCCACAATGCCTCGTGAAGCTTGAGATTCCAGTCTCTCTTGTTGGCTGAAGCATTTTTCCTCAGGAGCTTGCATAGAGTCTTATTGAAGGTTTCGGCTAGCCCATTGGCTCTTGGGTTATAGATGGAGGAATATCTCCAGTCTATCTTGTGCTGAGTAGCAAACCTTGAGACTTTGAAACTCTTGAAAGAAGGCCCGTTGTCAGAAATGATTCTTCTTGGTGTACCGAAGCGGTATAGAATATTATGCTGGAAGAACGTCAGAATATTTTCTGTCTTGACTTCTTTGAGCGGGACAGCTTCAGCCCATCTGGAGAAATGGTCGGTTGCGGCCAATATGAACCGGTGGCCTTTAGATGACGGAGGATCAATTGGGCCAACTACGTCGGTACCTCAGACTTCGAAGGGCCACGACGCCACCGTAGGATGCAACGGATTGGTATGCTTGTGAATGAAATCACCATGAATTTGGCAGATATGACATTTCTTTGCATGCTCTTCGCAATCCCGTATCATGGTGGGCCAGTAATACCTGAGCCATTTGATTTGAAGTCGCATCTTAGGGCCAGATTGGTGAGCACCGCAAACGCCCGAGTGAACTTCTTTCATGACCTTTTGGGCTTCGGCCAATGACAGACACCTGAGCCAGAGTTGGTCATATGACCTGCGGTATAGCGTGTCATTTACAAACACGTATCGGAGAGCTCTCTTCTTCAGCTGAACCCTCGTAGATTTTCCTTCAGGCAGCTTGTCGTATTGGAAGTACTCTATGAAGGGTTCTCTCCAATCGGGCTCGTCTTGAACGATCAAAGCTTCTTCGGCAGGACTGCTCTTCTGTTCCGCACTTTCCTCTTCTCGTAGAGAGACTAGGAGAAGAATTTGCCGGCTCCTGACTGTGATCAGAATTTCATCCATGTCAGGATCAGCCAGCTCCTTGGCTAAGCGAGCGAGTATGTCAGCCTTTCCATTCAACGCCCTAGGAACTCTCATCAGCTCAATATGAGTGAACTGTTTCATGAGTTCCACTACTCGGCTTCTGTACCGAGCTAACTCGGGTTTGTATATCTTATAATCGCCGCTTACTTGGTTGACGACAAGCTGGGAGTCACCGTAAACCCATAGCCGAAGGATTTCCATTTCTATGGCGAGCTCCAGACCAGCTATCAGAGCTTCATACTCAGTTTCATTGTTTGTTCGAGGCTCGGTGAGAGCAAAAGAACGCCGTAGGGTTCCCATCAATGGCGTGATGAACACCAATCCTGCTTTTATCTCCAGGACGCTTGATTTGCTAGAGGTCCTTATTGATGAGGCCCCATCGAAGTAGAGATCCCAACATGGCTCGCTATCCTCGAGGTGCAATATTTGTTCATCGGGTAACTCGCAATTGAGCGGCGACCCTTCCGGTATGGGATGAGCAGTGAGAAATTCCGCAAGAGCTTGCCTTTTTACTGCTTTCTGAGGAGTATAAACTATGTCAAAATCAAGTAGCAAGACAGCCCATCTCGACATTCTACCGGCTAGGCTTACTTTGGTCATTAAGTGTTTGAGCGGGTCGACCCTAGAGGTCAGCATAACCCGATGAGCGAGCAGATAGTGCCTCAGCTTCTTCACAGCGAACATCAGAGCCAGGCATTGCTTTTCGATCGGGGAATAGTCGTGTTCTGCCCCGACTAAAGTTCGACTGAAGTAGTAGAGGGCATTCTTTTTTCCCTCCTCGTTGTTCTGGGCAAGGAGCGCACCGAGTGACTCATCTAGCATGGCAGTGTAGAGAATCGGCGGTTTATTTGGAATGGGAGCAGCCAGCACTGGAGGGTGCAACAAGTACTGTTTGACTCTTTCAAATGCTTCTTGTCATTCGGCATCCCAGACAAAAGGAGCTCCTTTCTTCATGAGCTTTGAGAAGGGCCTACATCTCCCCGATAAATTTGAGATAAACCTTCGTATATAAGCAAGCTTGCCATGAAAAGATCTTAGCTGCGTCAGACTTTTCGGAGGGGGCATCTCCATGATGGCCTTTATCTTGGATGGGTCAACTTCAATCCCTCGATGTCGGACTATGAAGCCCAGGAATTTTCCCGAAGACACGCCAAAAGCGCACTTTAGAGGATTCATCTTCAGATCGTATTCCCTCAGTCTCGTGAGAACGGTCCTAAGATCCCGGAGGTGATCGACCTTGGCTTTAGTCTTGACCACCAGATCATCAACATAACATTCGACGTCTTTATGAATTAGGTCATCAAAGATATTGGTCATTGCCCTTTGATATGTAGCCCCAGCATTCTTCAGTCCGAACGGCATCACTTTGTAGCAGTATATTCCGATCGGGGTTCGAAATGCTGTGTGCTTCTCATCCTTAGACGACATCTTGATCTAGTTATACCCAGACGAGCCATCCATAAAGGTGAACAGCTCGTAATTTGGGGTGTCATCGACCATCATTTCCATGACCGGTAGCGGGAAGTCGTCTTTAGGACATGCCTTGTTGAGGTCCCTGAAATCGACACAAACTCGAATCTGCCCATTTTTCTTCTTCACTGGGAGTATGCATGCGATCCAGTCCGCATATTTCTCTTCCCTGATGAAGCCGACATCAATGAGCTTCTTGGTTTCCTCGATGACCTTTTCTTCTAGTTCCCTTCTCATTCTTCGAGGAACTTGTTTGACTGGCTTAGCATCAAGAGATATAGCCAGTTTATGCACGACCACTTCAGGGGAAGGCCAGGCATCTCTTTGTACGTCCATGCGAAGCAGTCGATGAAATCATGCAGCAGGATAATTATCTTCTCTTTCATTTCCTCTGACAAGAGTGAGCTGATATAGGTCGGCCTTGGATTATCGGGCGTTCCTAAGTCAATCTCGGTTGGCTCGTCAAAGGTTGCTTGTCCGCCATCTTCGAGCTCTTGAGGAGCTTCTTCTGGCTCGGCTATCTCATCATCATCATTTGATCTTTCGCTGACTTCACCAACATGGATCATGTAGCATGCTTTGGAATCAGGTTGAATGAAGCCTGTACCTCGTCTATCTGGAATTCGTCCATCGATGAGTGCTCGGACCTGGGGCGGATGCCATAGCCCTTCATAAAACTTTGCTTCGGACTCCGTTTGATATAACCGGCATCCGCACCTTTTGAAATATTCCCGCATCTCGGGCGCATAGTATCTGGAATTGAGGACGGCCCTTATGCCTCTCTCATAAGGAAGGCACGCGACAGACAAATCGTCCGGGTGCACAACAGGATTTGATCCATAAAACAGGATGCACTTCTGTCCACTTTTCCTCCTGGGAACGTAGATAGTTTTCAGCTGGTCCACAGTAGAGACAGACAATGCATTGAGCTCTTTGCACATCCGCTCCAGCACCCTTGTGATGGCTAGAGACCTTTCTGCAACTTCGAAGGTTTCTCGTAGCTTCGCTGTTCGCTCGACAGCCCGATTTGCACAGCTGTTGCAAGAAGGATCCTCTTCTTCTAATTCTTCAGTATCACTGCCTAAACGAGGGCGGATTTTGCTGTCGGATGGGCCTTCGGTATCAGATTCATCCGTATTGCTACCGAAATGAGGGAGGGTTTTACGGAAGGACGGACTTTCAGCGTCGGACTCATCAGTGTCACTGCCGAAACGCGGATGCACATGAGGGTTTCTGCTTTTGAAAGTGACAGCCGGCTCAGACTTGCTTTTGAGTTTTAGGGTTGTTCTATCTTTGGTCAGCTGTAACTCAGCACTTTAGAGGTTCACAAAGTACCGAGAATCTTCATATTGGACTTCATGCACACCGAACGGTTGGATGTCTCCGTCAATGCGTCTTTCTTCGCCATTTTTAGTATACTTCATGCATTGATGGAGAGTTGACAGAACGATGCCGTAATTGTGTAGCCACGGTGTAAGTCGACGTTAGACACCCCACATGATGTGGGGAGGCGGAATAGGTAAAACAATCATTTTGTTCAAACTAATATCGACTAACTTTACGGATCTTTGCTAAACCCTAACTAACAACTATATAGAAGTGATTAGCTACTATGATAAATGATTATACCTAATGATTCAAGTCCTTCTTGTCCTTGTAGTTCACCTCCTCGTCGGCCTCCTCGATGTGATAGAAGATCCACCCGAGAGCTGCTTCTCCAAGCTTTAACCTCTCACTTGAGGTAACTAGGTGGCTATGAGTGCTAATCAAAGTAACCTAGAGGATATAGAAGAGGATTAAGGATCTATTAGTCTTGCTAACCATTGAATCTAATCACATGAGAGGATTATGGTTAGTTCTTTGAAGAGAGAGAGCTTGAGGAGAGAGAATGTGAAAGTGAGAATGATATGAATTATAACTCATTTGTGAATATATGAAGCATAATAATTATCTAAATGAAACAACAAATGATAATATCAACCATGTTTCATTAATTCACTTTGGGTGAATCATCTCATGAGTTATTAAGCAATAAATGCTTCATTAACTCATTTGGATGAATAACTCCATGAGTCACTAATCCATTTAATGCAAATTCCACCTAAGCTCTCCACCTCATCTATCTTCTAGAAGCTTCTCGACAAATTACGAGAATGCCCCTCCCATCCGTGAAAACACGAAAATACTGAGATTGTATAAATCTAATAATCCAATACTAAAATCTGGATTAAACTAAAGCCTGCTAGTAAAAACTGTCCGAACATCGTACGTGCATAAATACACGTATGTGTCCGAACCCTGTCGTAAAACCATACGACCTCTATATCGTTTCACCTGAAGCAGGGAAACTCTCTGTGTGGGATTCTAAAGACTCGACACTTACGCTGGCAGTGGGTTTAACCATAGGCCGCAAGCGGTACTAGCTGTACGTAACGGTCCCCAGGTAGATGTCGATAAGAAGGCCGATGAGGAAACTCATCCGAACTCCTACTGAGCCTGATGTGACAATCTCCGTACAGTCCGGTCTGTTCGTCTAGGACTATCGCATATCGGTCCTAGGGGGCAGAAAGCGTCAGTCCCCTAAAAGCGGTACAAGTCGTGTCGGAGTGAATCCCATTACACCTTGAGAAACTACTGGAAATCCTACCAGTAAATCTCGTTTTCCCTGGTCAGGGACTTTGCGTAATGGCTCTCCAAACACAACGCGATATCAACTCCCAATACCGGGAGAGACGAATCCTATCTAACCGTCACTGCCTCCAAGTGGTTCGGGGCTGCACCCAACTGCTACCTATTTGCACGACTCCTTTGAGCCATGGTAGGGTAGCAATCTAAGAACAGTGGGAACACACTCGAGACGAAGCAGCAGTGTCAAGTCTGCGGACTATGCTGTACTCATGTCACCTGAGAACTGTTAACTGATGACGGGTATAATACCAACCAACAGTTCCCTGCGAGTCATGTCCGGTGTACCCGTAACCTAACGAGCACCTGTATACTATCTCCAGTACAACGTACTGATGGCTGTGGGACAGACTATCTCGCCTACTAGGATGAGAAGCGTACACACTAGTCTACTCTGGAGTATCGATGCCCTGTCTCGATAATCCTACGACTAGGGACCTGAAAAAAGGATGTGCTTGTAGACTACCCAGCCCCCACTAGTGTGACTGCCATCACAACGCTGGTAGTCAAGCAAGATCCTAAGGGCTCTATCAATATGTATTCGCGATATGCTAACATATACACATATTAAGATAGACATAAACCAAGTAGCATACTACTATATTGAGCGAGACTGTTAATATAACTGTGAATATCCCAAGCTTCTATTAAGTAATATAAAAACGAGTATGATACAATAATGGCCCCTAGGGCATATACACTAACACACGGTCGTCCCAAGAGAATTTTATAAGACGTGTCAGCGTCGATCACGTATATCTTAGCTTCAGTTTGCAAATCCCCAAATTTGATTGGCAAAGGTATAGACCCCAGAACTTGCTGGCAGTTTTGATTGAAGGCTTGAATGACAATTCTTTCCCTTGACAGGTGTCGGACGTCCATTGATAAACTCTTCAAAGTTCGCAAGTTCATGATGTTCACTGAGGACCCCGGATCAATCAACATATGATTAATCCGATCTCTGTCGCTGTACCCGGTCATGTAAAGCGGCCGATTATGTTCAGCAGTTCCCAGTAGCAAGTCTTCGTCCTTAAACGTGACTGTGGCGGCATGCAAAGCGTACTGGGCTTCTTTCATATTAATTTCCGCAAAGCGAGCCTGATACCACTCGGGGTTTTGCAGAGCGTGGATGAGAACATCTCTAAGCTCCTTAGATAGGACCAAGGTATCGTAGATGCTCAGGAGAGACAGAAGTTTCCGGAGATGAGCCAAGACATTATAGTCCACAAAGGAAGGACTTGAGTTTTCATTAGCCGGTTCTCTGCCATTTTCCTCATTAGCCACCTGTTTTTCCTTTCCTTTTTGGGCGTTTCCCTGATTTGGAGGTAGAGCCCTGCCGCTTCTAAGCTGGGTTTGGTTGGCCTTAGTGGCGAGCTCTTCGTCCTCTTCGGGAAAACAGAGCTCCTCCTCAGAGTCGCTGCCCAGGTGGATGGCGTAGCAGGTTACTATAGGGATCTCTTCATTAGAGTCTTCTTCTAACTCCTCCAGAATCTCAGCCGCTTCTACAGGGAAGAACTCTTTCAATTGAATTAGAGTTCTTTCCTTCTGTTCATAGTCTTCGAGGGAATCAATATATTTTTTAATGATCGATCTCCCTGCAGACTCTTTTTCGCGCCGAGCTGCACTTTTCTTCCTATTGAGCTTTTTAGATTTTGCGCCTGATGGAGCCGCATTGGCAGCTGGAATGGTAGGCTTCTTCTGCCCTTCCTATTCCGTCCTGGGCTCTTTCCGAAGTAGCTTCATCATCTTCTTCGTCTTATTAGATATGTGCATACTCCACGGAGGCTGCGGTGAGTCCATTCCATTTCTCAGGGCAGCGGGTTCGGCTTTCTGCTCCCAGAAGGTTTCAGCTTTTGTCTGTATAAAGTTGGTGGTTGCAACTTGATTGTTCACCAATACACTTTTAGACAGCTCGACCTCTCCAGCCTTGTACTGCTTCTCGACCCAGTCTTTGAAGATATAGCAATCCTCGATCGCATAGCTCACTACTCAATGGTACGGGCAATACAGGGGATTGTCGGTCATCTTTGCTTCTTGAGGTCTTTTCAACTCCGGCAATTGTAAACCGTTGTTCAAGGCATCTTTAAACATCTTTCGGACCTTGTCTCTCCTGAAAGAGTAAACCTTGTTCTTTTTCTCTTCTAGGGAAGGCCCTTCTCCTCCCAGCACTGTCTTTCAAGACCGGTTGGTTTTAGATTCGCCTGCCCTTCGCTTTTCTTTATTGTCGGACGCATTGAATACATCGGTGTTGCTGGAACTCCCGCTTCTACGGTTGTCGTCCCGGTTTCTTTTCTAAGTCTTGTCTCTCTAAGAGTCCGGGGTAGACTCTTGCTTTGAGCGTTCTAGCATTTGGAATTTCTTGGTTAGCTATTGAAACGTCTTGAGGCCTACTGTGCACAAGAATGGGACCATCCAATTGCTGAGGTTCCCAATGAGAAGGCTGACGGACCGGTCCTGCTCCAGCGGTGGTTTGCACTTGACCGTAAGATTACGCCATCGGACGATAAAGTCGGTGTTGCTTTCATTCTTCCCCGGCTTGGTCCTCACAAGGTCAGCAATGGAGATTTTATCACTGACACTCATGAACCTTTGCCGAAATAGAGACTCCATTTAGGCAAAGGTAATGATGGACCCGTCTGGTATACTCGCGTACCAGTCGAAAGCGACACCGGTCAGGCTGTTGACAAACTGACGAAGAAGGAGTGCATCATTGCCCCCTGTGTTTCCGCACGATGCTTTAAAATGGGCCACGTGCTGATTTGCATTTCCTGTAGCGTCAAATCTTCCGAACTTAGGAATGACGTAGCCACTCGAGAACTCGATCAGATCGTACTGTGCGGGGTATGGCCGTCCACTACTGCCAATTTCTTTCTGAGCTTCAGCTTCGGCCACCAATGTTTTAACCTTGCTGGTGACCAAATCCATTATCCGATCTTGTGTTAGCGAGATAGTGCCTTCTGGGGCCAAGGCGTCCCCAGAAGCGGAATGTGGTCGGCTTTCGTGCGGCTCGACGAATCTTGGACCCAAAGGGACAAGCATCGGCCGCTTCAGATTGTCATCATCCGGCTCATGACTGGCAACTTGTGCTTGATTGGAGGCACTCGAGGAATTTGAGTCGTAAGCTGCATCACAACGTTCGTTAGATCGTCAATTTTCGAATAGAGCTTGGCCACCTCTTTATCTTTGCTCTTGAGCTATTTTCGAAGCTCTTGATGCAGCTCTTGCTCCGCGGTCCTGGGGCGGAAAGTCGGCTCTTCCTCACTGTCCGAGCTTGACTCTGCCTGGACTGAAGGGTCCTTCTGTCTATCGTCCTCATCGAGAGAGTTTTCGTCATCCAGCGGAGGCTGGTGTTCTTGGGAAGCGGTAACCACATTCAAGCCAGATTGGACTTGGGATGTGGTGGCCCCATCCTTGCTTTTGCTGCGAAGGTTGTCGCTGTGGCGCTCGCCCGCCATATAGACTGTATGGATAATATATCCAGCCTTCTTTTTATTATCGGCGGCTGATTTCACAAATCGCTGTCTTGACCCCCCTATTTCGGTAGCGGGCAGTCGATTGAAGGCGGCTGGCCTGACCAGGTTCTTGAACGGTGCTGACGCTTCTTTTCTGGATTTGCCCCGCTGCTTTCGCGCGGCACAGAGCACCTGATAGACTCTTGAAGAGACAGTGTCATACTTTTACTGTTGGGGCCTGGACACGTCTCTTCATAACAATGTTCGGACCGCTGTCTTCTTGATTCTGGTGGTCATAGCATTTTTCTGAACCCACTTCAGAGGTTTGAAGGAATTGCTGATTTTACGGCCGACTCAGCCGTCGTCGTGGAATAACCCTGCTCTTGGAACCTCACAAGATTCCATATGGCCGAAGTCCTGGCCCTCTTATTGGCTCGATACCTGAGCCGCTTTTGTCTCAGCCTTTCTGTTTTGAGCACTTGGCTGGTTACGGCTCTTCGGGAAGCCACCGTAGACCGAACGATGGAGGACTTGGGAGATACGGCTGATTGTGCATTTGTTGGAGTCATCGCCTGAGCTCGTCCGCAACGTTTGATGTGGCCCTCTGTACCGGAAGTCTTACCCCCAGCCGGAGCACCAGAGAGTTGTTCAGACACCGTCTTAAGTTTCAGTTGTGGTGCCTTAGCGATCACGACATTCTGCCTCTTTCCCCTTGAGACCAGGTTGGCCACCTGTTTTGCCGGTTTTTCTGCCACATGTGCACTTTCGGCAGGGTAGATGACGACGGAACCAAACTGGCGGGGCAGTTCCTCCTACTGTCGATTGAGGCTTGGGGGGAGAACCACACGAGCATTGATCTTGATCACGTACGAGATCGAGGTCGCGTTGGAAGCTGATTCATCTTGGGAGACATTGGTGTTGAAAGTTGATGGCTGCACGGAAAAAAACATTATTTCAGTACAAACATCGGCATATAAGTTAAATAAGTTCGGATGAACACTTGACCCCAGATATAGGAGGAGAGAGGGGTCCCACCGGGCCTGCCAGAATCAGTAGGGTGTTTTTCGTTAGCCCATTGAGATGGGAATGCGCGTGCGCTTGTCAGGCGCATTACAGACTCACCCTGCCTAGGGTAGGCTGGGGTTTATTGATTGCAGGGATCCAAATCTCCGGCAGCCGCGGACTAAGCTGCCATTAATTACCCCTCGCTTTTGGAGCGGGTGAACCTCAATTAACGGGTCAAACAGGTCATGCGAACTCAATATGCAATATATGTGTGTTGTGTTTTGAAAGGGGTTTTTGGATATATCGAAGGCCCCGCGGAGTTTTTACGGGGGTCCCTCTACCCGGATAGCGGGCTGGGGGTCAAGGGGGATAGCAGCCCCCTTGCGGAGTACGGGGCAGCGCCCCGTTAGAATTTTTTTTTCTAACAGGGACAGTGTCACGACCCGAAAAGTACGGAACATGACTGGCACTTAAATTACGAACGTCTCGAGGCGTACGTAATCTAAGTAAGCCAAAACCCAGAAATCAAAACCAAAGAAGCAGTAGAGTGAAGGAGAAACCAATTGAAAGCAAGTAGTTTTAATCAACATAGGCCGAAGTATGTATTTTTAAAATCTCAAGTATTTTCTGAAAATTTCGACAGAGTCTCCTTTGTAAATACTGGCCCCAAATGGGATACAACATGAATAGTATACGAAATGAACAAAAAGGCATCCCCAAGCAGGAGCTAGCTCTTCGTCAATCTACAGCCACAACCACGCAAGCAATATAATATACAACGCCAAGGGCGAGGATCAAAACTCAAAAGAAGCTCAAAACAACATGAAAAACATAATAATACAACGTGAAACTCTAAGGTCGAAAGAATAACAAACTGATCTTCTAACTCTCTCAAATATACAATCTAGTTGATGGAGTTTCTAGATACACTGAAATAATAATAAACGATGGTGGTCCTGATACAAAGAACCCACCTGCCAAAGCAATCACCCGGAAAGAACAGTATGCCAGCAAAGCTGCAAAGAACCTATACGGCAAAACCTGCAAGGAACTGTGGCACAACGGGGGTGAGTTGCCAACTCGTGAGAAGAAAACATCTAAAGGTAGAAATCGCATGCATAACGCTATCCTAGGTCATATCAGATAATATCCTCAATAAAATCCTGGTCCATCTATGTATAGTGTAATACTACATGCTCATGTCAGTGTCTCAGATAGCAACATATCAGATATATGATGTATGAATGCATTACGAATTTAAACAGAATACATCACGAGTGAGACAACTGTTTTCTTTAATCAATGAGATTTCTATATGTAAGTCAATCACGTATCATCAATGAACGCAACAAAGAAATCAGTGTCAAGCATCGACACAAAACATAAGTCTCAGTATCTCAAAATCAAATCATCAATATCTCAAATCTCAAATCTCAATCTCAATTTTCAATATCTCAGGCATCCGTATCATCTGCGGGATCGGCCCTCGGGCTCCGGCAGAACGGATCAGCCCATAACATCAATCTCATGGCCACGAACGGCATCCTCCGGATATCCGCCGTGCCAGGTAAAATCACTGGTAGGTAGTCTTCCCCTGCCAGGCTCATCGTCTACTCCTCGAACTTCTTGCCCCGGGGTACCATACCGGGTCCACCATGTACCCATAGACGGTTCATCCAACTCCTCGAATCGGGTCTCGAAAACTATCTCAGAACTGAGAAAACATCATGGTAGACACTACTCATCATATCAAGGAAAAACCGCATTTTTCTCTTTAAAATACATCATCAGTTATAAAACTTTCACATGCGGTTTTCCAAATCCAGAAAAACTCAAGACGGATTCGAAAACATCAAATCACCATGTCAATGAAAGTGAAAACCGACATAATGTCCATAATACTGTATAACCAATGAATATATGAATGCATCTAATATCATGCAATGAATGCAATAGTTTAACTAGCATATGAAAGCTATAACATATTGCGACATCAATTATCAAGCTATGTCAATGAAATAGTATTTTCTAAAGTGTATGTGATATGGCAGTTACCGACGAAGATGTTGTAAGTGCACGGCGGCGCCCCGGCCGTCAATCCGACGCCGGAATGCGGAAACGGTGATAAACTTAAATTTTGCGAACTTTGCAAACCGGCACCACCGCGCACTAAACTCCGGATCGTAACCATTAACAAGTCTAAGCTACTAACAAGAAAGGGAAGAGATGTACCGACTGATCCGAGTCCTCCGGTCTTCATCTCCACTCCGATCTCCTCGCGGGATCTCCGTCCGTCTCCTCCTCGTCGGAAAGGGGAACCACATCGCCTGTAGCTTTTACGGGCTCCCACCTCAATACCGAGGCAACTCGCGCATGAAGCCGGCAACTCGACATGCTCAAGATATGCTGTAGGAAGTGTAGTGTAGAATGCATGTCTCACTTTGGGGTTGGTTGCCTTGATGGAGGAATAAGGTTATGGAAAAATGGTGCTTTCATTTTTCCAAAAACTAGATGAATGAGATGATGAAATGTGAGCTACCAAAGAATGGAAATTTCTCTCATCCCCTCACAAATGAGTGGCCGGCCTCATCATCTAGGAAATGGAGGTAGGAACAAAATACATGTCATGAAGGGAGGTGAGGGTAGGAGAAGTCAAGAGGTGACCATAAACAATGAACCATGCTTGTAACACTATTGAAACCATACCCTCACTTTAACCCATCCTCATTCAATCAAATCCCATTAAAGCAAAAGCATGGTGCAAAAGAAAAGAATCTTATCATTTCAAACCCTTTTGCAAGAAAACCCTCCACAAATGTGTTATTTGCAAACTTGCAAATAACACCCTCCATCGGAAAAGTCCGGCCGGGAAAGAACAAAGGAAAACCGGCCGGAACGGAATGCAAACTGGCAACTCCAGAAAACTGGTCCCGTAATAAATTACAGGAAAACCCCGATACTGTGCATACACACCCGCATCTGTATTCCGTCCGGATACAAATGCAAAGAGACAAAATCTACACTGTACTAAACTAGGACCGACTTAAACCAAAGCCGGCTAGTAATATCCGTTCGATCCTGATCCGTGCAATACCACACGTATCTGATCGAACCCTGCCATATACCTATACGGCTACTAGTACAAACCGTCCGATCCTGATCCGTGCAATACCGCACGTATCTGATCGGACCCTGCCATATCTCCATACGGCCTCTACAGCGTTTCGCCCGAAAGCTGAGTAACTGAAAGTGTGGTGGACTCTAAAGACTCGTCAATACTATGGCTGTGGATTTAACCACTAGCACGTCAGAGGTATAAGCCAATACGTAACGGGCCACCAGCTATTGACTAAAAGGGACGTCGATGAGCGAACTCATCCTGACACCCTACTGAGCCTGTCAGTGACAATATCCGTGCAGTCCGGTCCGTTCGTCTATGAGTATCGCATGGCGGGCCTAGGGGGTTGGTAAAAGTCAGACCCCCAAAAGCGGTACAAGTCGTGTCGGAGTGTAGCCCAGAACACCCTGAGATACTACTGGAATACCTATCAGTAAATCTCCTTGCCTTGGCCAAGGACTTTGTGTAATGGCTCTCCTAGACACAGCACGACCTCACCCCCAATACCGGGAGAGACGAACCCCTGAAGATACGCTCACTGCCTCCATGTGGCTCGGGACTGTACCCAACTAAAACCTGTTTGCACGACTCCTTTGAGCCGTGGTAGGGTAGTAATCAAAGTACAGTGGGAACTCACACGAGACAAATGACGATCCCCAGGTCGATGAACTAACCTGCACACATGTCACCAGGGAACTGCCATCTGACGTCTGGTATATGACCAACTAGCATGTTCCCGGCGAGTCCTGTCCGGTGTACTCATAACCCAATAAGCACCTGTATACATCTTAGGTGATCCAACTGACACCAGTGGCTTGTGAGACCGGCCACCGCCCCTCGTCGGGGTCTCGACTGTATACACTAGTCTACTAATGGAGTATCGATGCCCGGTCTCGAAACTCCCACGACTAGGGACCTTTTAAGGATATGCTTGTAGACCCCCAGCTCCCACTTATATGATCGCCCTCATACTGCTGGTGGTCAAGCAAGAATCCTAGGGGCTCTATCAACGTGTAATAGCGACGTGTCATGTCACTTAAAACAGTACACGATGATAAAGGTAAACCAGATAGCATACTATCATCTCGAGTAAGACTGTCCTACCGGGATAGGTCCTCCCTCAATCATTACAATCACGTACCTGTGACCTAATAATTGACTCTGAGGGCACTATCTCCAACAATCTCCCACTTGCACTCAAGGCTAATTATTGCGATGTCGCATACTCACAGCCCGTGTGATACCGAACATCCAACTCCTCTACTAGTCAGTCTCACAAAGCTCGTTTGCGGAACTATTGCGTTCGAGGAATAGCCTCAGTGAGTGGATCCGCTTAGTTGTTTCTTTCTATGTCTCTCTATATCTCAAGTTCGCGGAGAAAGCCCTCTCCCGAAATGAGCAAAATCAGTCTTAGAATATGTCTGGATGTCTGATGGGACCTAGCTCATAAATGAACTCCAAATCCAAACTTCTTAGACTGTATTGACAACTGAACTTAATCAGTGTCCTGCGCCATGCCTCCCTCAGTATCGCCTTGGATCACCTGTCCAAAATACTGCCCCTCATCAGAAGGAAAAATATAACTCTGACAACCTCCTTGTCGTCCATGTCACCTTGGAAGCCTGGAATGATAACTGTCTCCTGAATGAGGCTGTCGTTATCATATCCCTAGAACATCCACTTATGTTCTAAAACTGCTTCCGACTGTTTCTCCAGGATTGGATTAATGTCAACTTATTGCATCTAGTGCAAGAACAACATCTGGTGTGGTATTTGACATCTCATGATTGACTCAATTGCCTGAGCAAGTGATCTGCCAATCATGCACATCCCTCTCCCCTTTAGTCTGTAAGACACCTTTGGAGAGGGTGACTCCATTACCTGCAGGTACGCTACCGTGCCAGGAGTCGTCCATCCTAAACACTCTTAGAATGCTGTCAAGTACCCTGATTGGGAAACCACCCAAATCTAGATCTAATACCATAGATCCAGTAACCAGTATGTCTGATATAATGTCCAATTCCTGTGCGGAGAAAACACTGTGTGACGACCAAAGTATAACCGATCGTAGTGTAGGAGTTTCTTTTCCTACTCTGTGTACATCATCCAAATACCAGGATATCACATCCTACTACCTTCTCAACAGATTCATCCCCTATTCTGATGAAGTCAAACCCATGACTGTCACGTCAGAAATAGATGATCTATCTCCGCTACTTCTGCTTTAGTCTATAAATAGACATAAGCTACCTGTCCACCAATGCTTCCGCTGCTCCCACTGACTACGACAACCCTCTGGCAGAGTCATATAGACGTACACTTCTAAAACTGGTTTAGAATGACGCTATACTCATCCTCCCGCCGGGTCTCGCAACCTGGAACAACAGCAATGGCAATTGTGGGTAAACAAGAACTTCCCTGTCACCGTCCTTGAGGCCACCGTAGTGCCTCTCGGGTGCCTGAAGTTACCCACCTTATCTGCAGAGTGGCCAATGGAATGTCAATCCAGATTGAATCTTTAGGTTCCTTATCAAATCTTCAGTAATCGTTTGTGGTTCTGGAATCACTTCCAGTTCTACCATACTCCCACTACTGTTTTCTGAAAAAATCCATTTTTAATAAAACTGTGGCGAGTCTAGAACAATATTGCTATTGTTCATCCAGATGGTAGAAAATCAACCCTCGTCATAGCCTGGGTCAAACCACAAACAGCCATTACAGAAACGTGCCTTGAGTTGTCCAGTGTCTGGTTTTAATCATAAACCGGACAACTCCCCGTACCTTAACATCGTTAAGATATGAACTGTTCTATATCCAATATAAAAACAGAGGCACTGATTTAATTGAACCAGATTCAAATCCTGCAGCTGTCTCCAGTGCATGTCAACTAAACGGAGAGAGGCCGATCAGCGTTACTCAACTTAGGAATGCTTCCAATTATGAGTAACCTGAAAGAGAAGCAAGATCTCTTTATCATTACTATCAACTGAATACCATTCACAAGTATCTACATCTTCGATCACTTTGAAGAATCCCGATGCTTGCAACACCTGGTTCTCTACTCTATTCAAATACCTATAACTCCTCAAAACTTAGACCCTGTGTTTCCACGAAACACCGGTCTAAAAACTAGAGAAGTCATAAGTAAACCGAATATAGTACGAGGACCTACCCCTCTGTCCTGATGGACCCTGGACAACATACAATACTCTGTATAAGTCCCTTGAGTCTGATAACTCATTCACTGTGTGCCGTAGGTTGAAAACTGTACTTATGGTTAAGAAGAATTACACCGCTGTTTAATGCTCCTTACCTAACCATCCACTGATATAGGTAAATGTCGTAGACATAATTTCAGAAAGGTATATCTCACTCTATGAAAATAGACGTACAGATATATCAATTTGAAATTGGTGCATAACAGCGGATATTCAAAACCAAATATTTGCCGACCGGCAAACAGGCCAGGTGATTTCCTCAAATATCACCGATTACAACGAATCCCGATATAATGAGGATAATCACCCAATTCCCAATAACCTACTCCCACTCATCATCTGTAAAACCATACAGATGTGAGAATCATACCTGGTAAATACATACCCTGGAGTAAGTGTCTAATTGGGAAATCAGTTTTCTTTTAATAGTACACAGTGAAACTGAAACATTGAAATGTTTCGTTGGGGTATCCTGGTATTCCTAGTAATGCCTCTTCCAGATTCACGACTGTAACCGTATAGTTCTTTGCCACCTCTCCAAATCCCTTCATATGTCTTTAGTCTTTACCTTCTGTACACCCCTTAAGCCAAATGGTTTTCTTCCTTCCCTACCGTTCGGCACCAGCCTATAGTTTGGAAGAAGACTATCCAATAAGCATAATGGGAGTACTGTCCCAATCTTAGGAACACTCGTAACACGAGAGAAGGTGAAGATAAAAGACACCCGAATGTACTTTATTCCTATTTCTCCTGAACCAGGATCCATCCCCGAACTGGAACAAGTTCCTTTCGAGTTCGTATATAACCATACGATGGAGTATCCAAATAAACTGTGGATCTTCGTAGTGATACGGAGTGTCCTGGAGAAATACAAAGGTGATGTGGGAGTGGTAACGAAATATTTGGTTTGGTCGTGAATATCTGTTGCAATTTACTTTGCCCTCTTACTAATCCCTTGCTTTGTCTGAACTTAATACCTTCTGCACACCATCGTTATGCTAATTGGTTTTCTTCATTCCCTACCGGTCGGCACCAGCCTAAGGTTTGGAAGAAGACAATCCAATTTGCGTAATAGGTGTACTACCCCTAAACCAAGGAGTACTCGTAACCTGAGAGAGGGTAGAAGGAAAAGACAACTGAATAATCCTATCCGTTTTCTCCAGAACCGGAAACCATCCTCGAATCCCTTCGAGTTCGTATCTAAACATACGATGGTTTTGTCCAATGGAAGTGGACGTTCGTAGTAATACAGGGTGTCCTGGAGAAAAGGGTAAAAGTAGGAGTGGCAATGAGGTCTGCAACTATGACAATCCAAAAGCCGGTGTTTAAGAAGGTTCGGTCAACTTGGTCACTGAGTCATAGTCTAGGGTCGGGTCAATGGTTGCTGCCAGATAGAGAGAGAAAAGAAACACTCAGCGTGCACTCTAACCTAGATCAGAATGGTTACCAATTTATCTAATCTGGAAACCTCCCACTGTACCTCAAATTCTCCTCCAAACCTGAAAGAAGAATTAGTCGGGGTTACCCGAGGAGTAAACCAACTCATCAGTGGGAATCGGGATCCAACTCTCATCGCATGACAACGTGACGGAATCCGCTCACGGTATCACACTCCAGAAGGTATGCGCATATCTGGCAAGTTTCAGTACTTTTGAAACTCCCGATGTGATTTCTGCCCCATGCTCTTATGACCTTGACTTTGGCCAACATATCATAAGTCACATGTCAAGTTCTACCCGTCATTCTCCAGGTTAATTTGAATCCACCCGTACAAGCCCTTGACTAAGGCCAACAAGGCTATACGACTGTCCCAAACCAACGCATCTATCTATGCAGCATATGAATACCCAATAGCTACCAAACACTGTGCCTTGACTAAGGCCAACAAACACAGCTTGAATACTATTGACTACCCATATGAAACGACGGAGGGCTACGAATGATTTCTGGCGAAAACCTTTAACGTAGTGAACTTGATATCGTTGAAGGAACGGATAGCTTTTAAAAATATAGTGACGAAAACCGTTGCTAAAGAGGTCACTCCCTATGAGGGGATCTCGGCTCTTTCCCCGTAGAATGGGGTGCAGGATATTCCAAATGAATACCGCGATGCAAAGCAAAAGTAATCGGCTATAGTGAAGTTAATGCCCTGATGCAAACTTCTGTCCAAGGGGTCACTCCCGGTGAAGGGATCTCGGCCCTTGCCTCGTCGACTGAGGAGCAGGATATTCCAATGAATACCACGATGCAAAACAAAAGTAAACGTCCTTGCAATAACAGCTTTTTGAAAAGTGTTCCAACAACATCAGATAGGTTTGTTTTTAACTTGCATTGATCCGAATCAACGCAGTCCCATCAATTGATCACACCAAAAAGAACGAAAATATACTGATGTACGTATATGCCATCCGCATTCGCCACTGGGTCCCGTCATCACCCGTTAGGTTAGCTTACTAACGACAGAGCGGGGACTGGACTAGCGCGGATGTAAAACATATACAACATCTACTAATATATATACCAATATATTATATTCGCTCAAGGCGTGAATAAAATGCAACATCACAGAGAATGAACAGCATCACAGAAACATACAGATATCTGGGAACCCCGGGTTTCACAGAGCCACTACTGAAACCCGACGTTCCCTTGGTCGTGTGGATAGCCTGTGCAATGAGAATCCTAGACCCCTACGGGCGCGGCAAGTCACCCGCCAAAACCTGAAGCGAGGCAGCCCCTTTCAGCACCGTGAATGGACCACCCAGCACTTCACGGAATCCGGTAACTTGGGCACCCCTCCTGGGTCAAACCTGTACCCCCTATGAGTGCGGCGAATAGCCCGCCAATCCTAGAGCGAAGCCCCCTCCGTCTCAATGCCATGAGATGCGGGCTTGTTGCCCTCCAGAACCCGGCTATCCGTGCACCCCTCCGCGGGGCAATCCTAGTACAGAAAGTAAAATATACATACACCGGGTACATCGACCGCAACCAGGTCGTGCCCCAAAAAAATAATACAAACTGGCAGTGACGGCAGTCCACATGTCGGACGCTCGCCCCGCAATATCAAATGTACATAATACAACAAAACTGTACTAGCATTGCATCCAGGCTATCCCCCACGACCGATCCGCAACATCACAGCAAATACATAGAACATCAACGTGAAAGTCACGTTCGCAAATCCGTCTAACCGGGCTATAGCAGTTAGACCGGATTTACCGATCGAGTGACATTCACGGTCGCAGATATAATGTAAATACTGTGAAAAATGTGTTTAAAAAATTTCCGATTGATCAAACAATTAACAAGTGGGCCCCAAAGAAAACTGTAGCACTCACAGAAACAATTGGCCCAACTTTAATATTCCAAAGCCCATATTTTAAGCCCAGAAGGCCTCTGTAAAAAATTGGTGAAGTGATGTGAATAGTGCGCGGCGGAAGGGCCGCACAAATGGGCTTTTCGCGGCGGTTCCGCGCTCCAACTGTGGAGTTACTTCGTCAAATTTTTACAGAACTCTTAGATTTTCCAGTACATCAATATTTTATAACCTGAAAAAAATTTCGAGACCAAAAATTTTCAACAGAAACTGATGCGAACTAAAATGCAGTTTTGGAACTTTTTGATCGATCGGAAATGCAAACACATTACACAAAGCTAGACTAAGTTAATGGCGAGGCTCTGATACCACTGTAAGTGCACGGCGGCGCCCCGGCCGTCAATCCGACGCCGGAATGCGGAAACGGTGATAAACTTAAATTTTGCGGACTTTGCAAACCGGCACCACCGCGCACTAAACTCCGGATCGTAACCATTAACAAGTCTAAGCTACTAACAAGAAAGGGAAGAGATGTACCGACTGATCCGAGTCCTCCGGTCTTCATCTCCACTCCGATCTCCTCGCGGGATCTCCGTCCGTCTCCTCCTCGTCGGAAAGGGGCACCACATCGCCTGTAGCTTTTACGGGCTCCCACCTCAATACCGAGGCAACTCGCGCATGAAGCCGGCAACTCGACATGCTCAAGATATGCTGTAGGAAGTGTAGTGTAGAATGCATGTCTCACTTTGGGGTTGGTTGCCTTGATGGAGGAATAAGGTTATGGAAAAATGGTGCTTTCATTTTTCCAAAAACTAGATGAATGAGATGATGAAATGTGAGCTACCAAAGAATGGAAATTTCTCTCATCCCCTCACAAATGAGTGGCCGGCCTCATCATCTAGGAAATGGAGGTAGGAACAAAATACATGTCATGAAGGGAGGTGAGGGTAGGAGAAGTCAAGAGGTGACCATAAACAATGAACCATGCTTGTAACACTATTGAAACCATACCCTCACTTTAACCCATCCTCATTCAATCAAATCCCATTAAAGCAAAAGCATGGTGCAAAAGAAAAGAATCTTATCATATCAAACCCTTTTGCAAGAAAACCCCTCCACAAATGTGTTATTTGCAAACTTGCAAATAACACCCTCCATCGGAAAAGTCCGGCCGGGAAAGAACAAAGGAAAACCGGCCGGAACGGAATGCAAACTGGCAACTCCAGAAAACTGGTCCCGTAATAAATTACAGGAAAACCCCGATACTGTGCATACACACCCGCATCTGTATTCCGTCCGGATACAAATGCAAAGAGACAAAATCTACACTGTACTAAACTAGGACCGACTTAAACCAAAGCCGGCTAGTAATATCCGTTCGATCCTGATCCGTGCAATACCACACGTATCTGATCGAACCCTGCCATATACCTATACGGCTACTAGTACAAACCGTCCGATCCTGATCCGTGCAATACCGCACGTATCTGATCGGACCCTGCCATATCTCCATACGGCCTCTACAGCGTTTCGCCCGAAAGCTGAGTAACTGAAAGTGTGGTGGACTCTAAAGACTCGTCAATACTATGGCTGTGGATTTAACCACTAGCACGTCAGAGGTATAAGCCAATACGTAACGGGCCACCAGCTATTGACTAAAAGGGACGTCGATGAGCGAACTCATCCTGACACCCTACTGAGCCTGTCAGTGACAATATCCGTGCAGTCCGGTCCGTTCGTCTATGAGTATCGCATGGCGGGCCTAGGGGGTTGGTAAAAGTCAGACCCCCAAAAGCGGTACAAGTCGTGTCGGAGTGTAGCCCAGAACACCCTGAGATACTACTGGAATACCTATCAGTAAATCTCCTTGCCTTGGCCAAGGACTTTGTGTAATGGCTCTCCTAGACACAGCACGACCTTACCCCCAATACCGGGAGAGACGAACCCCTGAAGATACGCTCACTGCCTCCATGTGGCTCGGGACTGTACCCAACTAAAACCTGTTTGCACGACTCCTTTGAGCCGTGGTAGGGTAGTAATCAAAGTACAGTGGGAACTCACACGAGACAAATGACGATCCCCAGGTCGATGAACTAACCTGCACACATGTCACCAGGGAACTGCCATCTGACGTCTGGTATATGACCAACTAGCATGTTCCCGGCGAGTCCTGTCCGGTGTACTCATAACCCAATGAGCACCTGTATACATCTTAGGTGATCCAACTGACACCAGTGGCTTGTGAGACCGGCCACCGCCCCTCGTCGGGGTCTCGACTGTATACACTAGTCTACTAATGGAGTATCGATGCCCGGTCTCGAAACTCCCACGACTAGGGACCTTTTAAGGATATGCTTGTAGACCCCCAGCTCCCACTTATATGATCGCCCTCATACTGCTGGTGGTCAAGCAAGAATCCTAGGGGCTCTATCAACGTGTAATAGCGACGTGTCATGTCACTTAAAACAGTACACGATGATAAAGGTAAACCAGATAGCATACTATCATCTCGAGTAAGACTGTCCTACCGGGATAGGTCCTCCCTCAATCATTACAATCACGTACCTGTGACCTAATAATTGACTCTGAGGGCACTATCTCCAACAGATGTGTGTAAGCCGGCAAGCGAGTGTACGTGGAGCATACGCGTCATCGATAATGGTGCTGGTGTCCTAACGGTATGGTTTCATAATTACTACGTACACAAATAACATGCAATGCGATGCGAATAGTAAGAACATGCGGAAAAATGAATAGTAAACGCAGTAATAAGGAATATACATTCATATAAATGAGTCATACAGTTTTGACATTTGAAATAGTACGAATCGTGGTGTTTAGAAAATAGGGGCTATGGTGTTTTTAAGAAAAGATACGCCTTTTAAAATATCTGTAGTATCCCTTGGTGTGTCTTTAAAATTCTCACGATTCGTCAGTTTTGGAAATAGGTATGACTCGGGTCCAGTCTGACATCTACGAGGTAAACTACAGGTCTAACTAACAACCAATCAAAAAGGATATGGAAACCACCTACATCTGAGTCGATACGTATATTCATATATATAGTCGGTGATCCCGCCTCAATAATATCTCATACGATACATCATCTAATAGGACATCCTCGAGTCAAGAGTGCGGATCTATCATCAATAGCTCGTACGGTAATCCATCGTACGGCCCCAAATTAGGGTACGGGTCAAATATCACATTCATCACATTATTCATCTGGTATCCTCTTTATCAAAAGAACATGATCCGGGGTACTAATCTACGTCTAGTACAAAACTAATACCATCTATGAAATGCATGCGTGTGTATGAAAACACCACGCCTAAACAAGCTGCTAAGATATCATATCGTATCTCAATTTACGGACCATATCACCTCACCGATCTCACGGCCTTAAGCCCAATCTCATCGACTCATCTCCAATCCCAAGTACTATCCTCATAATCCGTGTATATGTATACGTATATATATATATACACATATAGTCCCATACCCATGTGTGTGTATATATATATACATATCCCCATATACGCACAGGTAAAATAATGAATGTATGCAAGTAAGTGTGCGTGTATAGGTGCAATAACTACTCTAGGATTTCGCAAGTAACACTACTAATCCATGAACATGTAACCCTATCATTAACATCCATGTCACACAAGATAGATATCATAAATATATAGTATATATGTATAACATACTATACATCGAACTGCAGGGGTTATACACCATCCACCCGACTTCTCCCCGTAGATATAGATCTACTCACGATCTTCGCTCGCCGGTGCCGACGTCGCCACGCGTTTGCTTGTCGTCTCGAAATCCACATGGGGGTACCTACATAACATAACGCACCGTATCGAATTAAAATCCGACTCATGACCAAAACGACACACGAATCCCACATAGGTCAAAACCTATGGTTGCTTTCACAAATCAACCCAAAAACTCTCGACGTCGGCGTATAAACGCCGATTGATCGAGAAGAACACCAAACGTACCAATCATGGTTTCAAAACTCACTAACTGTATAAGAAATAGGGATTAATTCGTCAAATCCATAAAATTAAACCAATCATTTTATTTTCCAAAAACCTAGTTAGCACAAATTCCCATTTCGGTTCAAAACTTGATGTTTTAACCAATCTACAAATTTTAACGATTCAAATGGCCAAAATGCACATTAAATAACATAATTAGGTCATACAAATCACTTTCAAAAATTAATCTCATCGATTTGTATAAATTCCAAATTTCTAGTTTGCAAAAATACCGATTTTAACTCTTTTTTTTAAAGTAAAATTCACAATTTTACAATTAAGCTTGGTTTTGCATATACTAAAGTATTAAACCAAAATTTATAATGTTAATAATGTCATGAAACCCTAATTAGAGTTTTATCTCACCAAAATATATATATTTTTAAAACCTAGTTTGCAATTTATATAATTATTACAAATTTAAATTAACAAAAATGCAAACTAGAAACTAGATTAATTTTAGCAAGCAATTACATGTTAATCTACCCATCACAACCATAATCCAATGATCAAACCCTAATCTTCATTCAAAACCTTCCACTTGAAATTTCAAACTTGCAACTAAAACCTAATTAACACTTAAATACATTAGCTTTAAGCAAAAAACTAACAAATTAAGCATTGGGTAAAGATTTATACCTCACAAAACAAGATATCACACTTGCACACTTGACCTCCAAAATGGCTTCTAGCCCCAAGATCCATGCTAATTTGAGTAAAGAATAATGGAAAATGGATTAATGATGAATTAATGACTTTATGTTGATTTTTGAGGCAAAAATTGAAGGATTTTGGAGTGAAAAGGAGGTGGGGAAATTTGGGGCAGCAATAGATGAGGGGCTCGGCCAGCAGCAGTAGGAAATGGAGAGAGAAAAAGTGAGGTGGTGAATGAATGCTAATTCCCAAGTCAACAAAGCCCACTCCTCATTGTTTATTCAACTCTTATTATTCTTTTCTTTTATTTTCTTTTCCATTTAACTTTGAAGTGGGAAAGAATGGGTTAGGGAAAATTTTGGGCTGCCAAAATGGGGGCTCGGCCATAAGGGAAATGGGGGTGTGTGTGAGTGCAAGTGGGAAAAACAAAAAGATAAATATTATACCCCAATTTCCATTAACACCAATTTCACTATTTAAGCCATTTTTCTTCGATATTTTCTAAAACCGTTTTGGCAAACCATTTCATTTCAAAAACAACATGTTAAAATTTTGTTTAATGTGTTATGATGCACAAAATTTGTTTCAACTCATTCCAATTTGTAATTTTCCCTAATTAAATGTATTAGTGACGGCTTAAAATAATATTAAAATAATTAATTTCGGAAAAAATTTCAGAAAATTAGAAATTTTACCGGTGGCTCAATAAATACCAAATACTAGCAATTACATAGCTAGAATATGTATATTTAATTTTATAATAAAGATATTTATATTTTGACTTTTTATGGAAAACCCCCTTATTTTACCGATTTATCCGAAATTTTACCGAAACGATTTTCAAAACGTTACAATCTTCCCTCCTTAAAGAAATTCGGTCCCCGAATTTAATTTAAAACTCCCCCCAAATACTAAAACATTTCAACAAAACCATCAAGTCGTCGGGGCTCCGAAATCATAAATACATAAAACATATATCGTAGCGCAATGCATGCGCATGAAAAAGAGTGTATAACTCAAAATCAAAACTCCGTCAAGTATCCCGCAATCATCGGAGTCATAGGGAAGATATAAATGTCCAAATCCAATATGAAAACCAATATGATATAGATCATTAAAGCATTTGAAAGTAATGCATGCCAAACCTTTTTCAAATCGATGTACGATGTGTGTATCACTGCACAGTGGCGGACGTCCATTGTGAGAAAATAACTATATATATATATATATATATATATATATATCCTTTGTTTAACATACACGTCCCGCCGTTTTGAAAACAATTTAGAAGGGTTTCCCTTTTTAAACAGTTTCGTGTCATCACTGACACGTAGGTAAATACTGAGACTATAGCTCCTTCTTGGAAATCCCTTCGATAACTATCAAAGCATGCAAAATATACTCAGGTACTGTCCTCTGACTAGTCTTGCTCAGTACTAAACCAAATAGCAAACATCAAAAAATATACTGCTCCAAAAGAAATCAATCCCAATATATATGTATGAACGCCATGTGCGTCTGGTGCGCACGGAAATCGAAATCCATGAATGTGCCATACATATGCACAGAAAAAAACATCTAAGTGCAATGGGTGTGCACGAAACACCTGTCAAAGGCAAGGTGTGTGCCTGACAGCAAAACCAGGTGCATCTGATATGCACAAAGAATCTCGATTTAGTGCATCTGGTGTGCACCTAAATCGCATCAAGTGCTTTAAGTATGCGCAAAATCCAAATCAAGTGCACAATGTGCATGAAAACGAATATCGAATATCACACTCGAATACGATACATTTAAATCAAAATCCCAATCAGGTATACCGTGGTATAAAATCTTACCATCATGTGCATCGGCGTGCACAAAAGCAAATCGAATACTAGAAGTGCATGAAAACTATGCCGAAAGCATAAGTCAAATCATATTCATGCCCTAGGCATGAAATCAAATATCATGAAACTCGGTCATCAAAACTCAGTCATGAAATAAATCACCCTAAAATACTGAAATCCAAAGTGACGGATACATGATAGTCAATCACAAAATCACAACTCATGAATACTGTCGTCGATACGTTCGTCCTTCAAAGTCGAGAAGGTGTCGGTGCATCCAATGCTAGCAGAGCAAGATATCTACTTGCCTTCTGATCATGGCATGTCGCCTAGTGCCCTTAGGCCCTCGTCCCTCACTGCAGATTGCTAAGTACATAGCTTCTCGGCTCAACGGTCCAATATGGAAACGATAACGAAAGTAGTCCGCTCTGACACATCCTCTAAAGATCTCTGGTCAATTATCATGACATGCCTCGTCGACGATGCTGAACTATGACCTACTGGGTGCGCGCTATATGACTGCTCCTAGGTCCAGATCTTCTCATTTAGTATTTCCAGAAAGATCTTGTCGGGGCCTCTCCCAAATCTCGTTCCTGCCGAACTGCTCGGAAGTTATCATCTCTTACTAAATCTATGTCTGGTTCCGGAACGGCTGCATATTCATCATGACTCCTTCTGGAAGATATATTCATAACAACATCTTTGTATGCGTATCACATCTCTGATGTCAGCGGAGTGGAACGTCATCTCTTCCAGATCTCGTACGAACCTCTTACTCCACTTTTCTCTAATGTCGACTGCTTCGGACTCGTCTCTTCGTGGCTGCATGGACTGCGCTCCAACGGCTATACTCGTATCTGGAGTCTCCCAAGCATTGTATCCCATCACATGATATCCGAATGAAGTCGAACCATACGATCGATTTGTCAAAACCTCATAATCCCCCAAGAGCTCAACATCTTGGTTACAGTTTAATAGTATCGAATATATGCCACAGCACCTATGGACCAACGTAGAAGGGCAGTCCCAAGCCTCACTAATGGCACCGCTAAACTGCCGCAAACCCTAAAGTTCACCGGTGTTCCATGGTCATTAAATCGAGTTACGGTTTCATTCTTCTAGAGGGTCCGTAAAATTACTTGCATTGTTTTCCGAATACTTTAAACTTGGAAAATAGGTTCCTGACATTCGATCGTCTCTATCGACTCTCAACGTATCCGCGTGAAGTCGTCTCTAACTCGAATCAATCAATCTGATGACCTCGCATCGGGGTAGGCAATGAATCACATGTCCTAGTCTTTCATCTATGGTGTCTAGCAATGTCCTATCATATCTTGAAGTATAACTCGTGCGGCGTTAGCTTCAAACATCTGGGGTGACATCTTTTCATTCGCCAAAATCACTGGCTTATTCGTCCGCATGCTAAACAGTGCCTCAATCATCAAATAATTTATGCTCTGACGGTCATCATAATCTGGCTGGCCTCTTGAAGTGGCCCAATCCTCTGGTGCGGATCTGCATGTCCGAGAAATCTCGTAAAAGCGATCCATCAAATGCTCATGGCGCGAAAACACAGTAAAACAACGCCTCTATGCAATCATATGGCCCTAGAATCACGCCCTGGTCAGTCCTCGTCCATGACGACCGCAACTCTAGCCGTAGCTCTCTGCCCGTGTAACTGTGGTAACAAAACCATAAACTGGTACCGATGAGGCTAGATCATAGGAATGAATATAATGCTGTGCAAAGAAATGTACATCCTAAGGCTTCTTAAGCGGAGTAGCGTATCGTAAGTATGCCGCGGAACATACCCACGGTACGTCACTCTACTTTAGTCACCTACTCCATCAACCAAGGGTCATCCTACACTCCGAAGGTAAAACCTAACGCTCTAATACCAACTTTGTCACGACCCGAAAAGTACGGAACATGACTGGCATCTAAATTACGAACGTCTCGAGGCGTACGTAATCTAAGTAAGCCAAAACCCAGAAATCAAAACCAAAGAAGCAGTAGAGTGAAGGAGAAACCAATTGAAAGCAAGTAGTTTTAATCAACATAGGCCGAAGTATGTATTTTTAAAATCTCAAGTATTTTCTGAAAATTTCGACAGAGTCTCCTTCGTAAATACTGGCCCCAAATGGGATTCAACATGAATAGTATACGAAATGAACAAAAAGGCATCCCCAAGCAGGAGCTAGCTCTTCGTCAATCGACGGCCACAACTACGCAAGCAATATAATATACAACGCCAAGGGCGAGGATCAAAACTCAAAAGAAGCTCAAAACAACATGAAAAACATAATAATACAACACGCGACTTTAAGGTCGAAAGAATAACAAACTGGTCTTCTAACTCTCTCAAATATACAATCTGGTTGATGGAGTTTCTAGATACACTGAAATAATAATAAACGATAGTGGTCCTGATACAAAGAATCCACCTGCCAAAGAAATCACTCGGAAAGAACAGTGTGCCAGCAAAGCTGCAAAGAACCTGTACGGCAAAACCTGCAAGGAACTGTCGCACAACGATGGTGAGTTGCCAACTCGTGAGTAGAAAATATCTACAAGTAGAAATCGCATGCATAATGCTATCCTAAGTCATATCAGGTAATATCCTCAATAAAATCCTGGTCCAGCTATGTATAGTGTAATACTACATGCTCATGTCAGTGGCTTAGATAGCAACATATCAGATATATGATGTATGAATGCATTACGAATTTAAACAGACTATATCATGAGTGAGACAACTGTTTTCTTTAATCAATGAGATTTCTATATGTAAGTCAATCACGTATCATCAATGAACGCAATAGAGAAATCATTGTTAAGCATCGACACAAAACATAAGTCTCAGTATCTCAAAATCAAATCATCAATATCTCAAATCTCAAATCTCAATCTCAATTTTCAATATCTCAGGCATCCGTGTCATCTGTGCGATCGGCCCTCGGGCTCCGGCAGAACGGATCAGCCCATAACATCAGTCTCATGGCCACGAACGGCATCCTCCGGATATCCGCCGTGCCAGGTAAAATCACCGGTAGGTAGTCTTCCCCTGCCAGGCTCATCGTCTACTCCTCGAACTTCTTGCCCCGGGGTACCATACCGGGTCCACCATGTACCCGCAGACGGTTCATCCAACTCCTCGAATCGGGTCTCGAAAACTATCTCAGAACCGAGAAAACATCATGGTAGACACTACTCATCATATCAAGGAAAAACTGCATTTTTTCACTTTAAAATACATCATCAATTATAAAACTTTCACATGCGGTTTTCCAAATCCAGAAAAACTCAAGACGGATCCGAAAACATCAAATCACCATGTCAATGAAAGTGAAAACCGACATAATGTCTATAATACTGTATAACCAATGAATATATGAATGCATCTAATATCATGCAATGAATGCAATAGTTTAACTAGCATATGAAAGCTATAACGTATTGCGACATCAATTATCAAGCTATGTCAATGAAATAGTATTTTCTAAAGTGTACGTGACATGGCAGTTACCGACGAAAATGTGTGTGAGCCGGCAAGCGATTGTACGTGGAGCATACGCGTCATCGGTAATGGTGCTGGTGTCCTAACAGTATGGTTTCATAATTACTACGTACACAAATAACATGCAATGCGATGCGAATAGTAAGAACATGCGGAAAAATGAATAGTAAACGCAATAATAAGGAATATACATTCATATAAACGAGTCATACAGTTTTGACATTTGAAATAGTACGAATCGTGGTGTTTAGAAAATAAGGGCTACGGTGTTTCTAAGAAAAGATACGTCTTTTAAAATATCCGTAGTATCCCTTGGTGTGTCTTTAAAATTCTCACGATTCGTCAGTTTTGGAAATAGGTATGACTCGGGTCCAGTCTGATATCTACTAGGTAAACTACAGGTTTAACTAACAACCAATCGAAAAGGATATGGAAACCACCCACATCTGAGTCGATACATATATTTGTTCCCGCCAAAATTTTGGCTCAAAACCCGCTCCTTATAAAATAATAACAATAAAAAGAAATAAATAAATAAATATAATAAAGGAGAAAATCTCCCCTTCAGAGCAAAGCTCTGTTCAAATTCCAAGGCGGGAAATGAAGCAACGCTTCTGTTTCCCCCAATCAGAGCAAAGCTCTGTTTAAAATTCAAATAATAATAAAGGAAGCAGCGCTTCAGCTGACTTGCGCTCTGCGCTGCGCGCCACGTGGCAACGTAGTTGCGCTAGCGCTCTGCGCTGCGCGCCACGTGGCAACGCAGATGCGCCAGCGCAGTTGCGCTGTGCGCCACGTGGCAGCGCAGTTGCGTTGCGCGACACGTGTCAAGCACAGGTGCGTTTGCGCCAAACAGAATTAAAATTCCAGTAAGATCTTTCTGTTCTTGTTAAAACAAGAATATTGTCTTCTGTAAAACAGAAGCCCTTGGACAAAGATCCAACGGTGGGGGAAAATCCCCAAATCACTCATAGAGAGATCTCTTTAACTAATTTAACAAATTAATGAGCACTATATAAAGGTCCTTAGACCCTAATTCAAAAACACAACACAAAGAATAGAGAAACTCAAGAAACAGAGAGAGAACTCTGAAGAATTTTGAGAAGAACTCAAAAAGAAAGAAAAGGTAAAAAAAACCTCTGAATAAAGAAGAACTTCTTCTAAAAAGATCATTGATCTAAGAACAAGATCAAAGATCTTCAATAAAAATATAATAATAATAAAGGCATTGCCTTTTGATGAACCACTGGTTCTTTGAAAACAAGAAAATTTGTTTTCTTTGATCTAAAATTGATCAAAATAATAAAACAGTGCCCTGCACTTGCAAAATCTGCACTGTTGCGCTCTCGGGTTGGCGCAAGCCACCAGAGAGCGCCACGTGTCGGCCCCATAATGATCTGCGCTATGCGCTTCTAAAAATAGAGCACTGCACTCATTGGCGTAAGCCACCAGAGAGCGCCATGTGTCAGCCCCATAATGATCTGCGCTATGCGCTTCTAAAAAGAGAGCACAGCTCTCATTGGCGCAACTCACCAGAGTGCGCCACGTGTCAGCAGCGCAACAGCGCAGCGCACTGTCGCAGCGCACTGAGCTTGCGCTCATCAGAGCGTGACACGTGTCATCTCCACATGAGTTTGCGCCTTGCGCTCCTCAATTGGCGCAAAGCGTCTGACAAGCCACGTGGCGCTCTGTCAGACTAATTAATGCAACGCATTATTAAGGGGCAAAACCCAATTAAGAGGCCCAATGGACCAAAACAAATGCTCTGCATTATAAAAAGGGGACAGAGCCCAACTTAAAAGGCCTAACAGGCCAGAATAAAATACAGTGCAGGGGCAGAGCCCTAATAAAGGCCTAACAGGCCAACTACAAATAAAAACGTTGAACATTTTCAACTGGACTTAGCCCAATTCTGGCCGTAAGTCCTCAAATTAAAATTGACTGAGCACGGCTGCTCTCTTAAATCAATTTACACCTAGTTCAAGGGTACATCTCTGAACTCGTCTGACATCTGTCGTTGTAATTCTTCAACGTCGTCAGAGAGGTGATGGGTCCCAATGGCCATACAATGTTGGATCGCAATGTCCTTAAACTACCAATGGACCTCCATGTCCCTAAACTGGAACATGGACCGCTAAGTCCCTAAACTGGAACAATAGAGCCCCAAATGCCCTTTTGTCGGATCTAAACGATCCTGTTTAAGTTGATCTTAGCCTCAAAAATGGCTTACGTATCTTTCAACTTTCAAACAGACTTTAGTTCCAAATCGGACTATAAATCCCCTAATCAATTTTGGTTCAAGGGTACATCTCTGAACTCCTCTGACACCTATCGTTGTAATCCTTCAACAACGTCAGAGAGGTGACGGGTCCCGACAGCCATACATGTAATGGACCGCTACGTCCCTAAACTGGAACAATAGAGCCCAAATGCTCTTTTGTCGGATCTAAACGATCCAGTTAAATTGATCTTAGTCTCAAATCAGACTAACGAATCCTTAACTAACGTTTAAGTTGATCTTAGCCTCAAATATGGCTAACGTATCCTTAAACCAAAACACCAAACCCAAATCTAAGAAAATACGGATTTGGACTAATCCACGTCCTACAGGCGACGACATAAATTAGTCTCCGTATACAATCCACGGGCAACCACAAACAAAACAAACACCCACGACACGAAGTGAAATTCTGGAGAAGGAGAAAGTTGTTACCGTGATGCGGTAGCGTAATTAACTGCGGGGGCTTGCGCCTGCAGGGAAGAGCGTCCCCACAATCAAAAAACCCCTCAAGCGAGGGGGAATCTGACGAAGTCTGCTACATCGGCCGCATCCGTCTAAACCTTCGATACACGGTGTCATAAATCAACTTGGCATCTTCGGAGAGGTGAACGGATAAAACCAAAGAGCATCTGCCCCGAATTTCAGGAAAGACGTCCATGTCTTGGCCGCCGTTCAGAGGGGAACAGATTTTGGCACGCCCGGTGGGACCTCTTCCTCTTTCCACTCCACACTTCGTGTGTCGTGTTCGCAAACAAATCGCGGTTTGCTGTGGTTGCCTATGGATTCAAGGTGCTTAGATTTGGTGTCTTGCTCCATGCAGAAAACAGAAGAACAATGGCTTCAAACTGCACTACCTGCAACTGCAACTCTCGCTCCGTCCCTGCTAGAGGAGTGACTTATGGGCCCCGAGCGGCCTCCCTTTTCAAGATGCCAGTGGAGCAGGTAACGCAAGCCACCACTGAACTATTCTTCGGGACCATGCTCCCATCCATGAGCTTCGATGCCCCAATGACGTTGCAAGAAGCTCCAAAGAAGTCGGTCTTTGATTGACTTACCACTGCCACGACCCCTCTCAACGGGTCGCCCAACTCCACTGCCTCAGTTTTTAACGGACTTGGCCAGAGCTCCAACGAGCCCATGAAGAAGCCCGCACTACCAGAAGGCATTATCCCGAAGCGGATATCCATCCCTGCTCCCGTTCCAGGCAAAATTTACAAGGTTGCTTCCCCTACTCGGAAGTCCACTTTTGATAGGTTGGCTGTCCCCATCCAACGGACGCCGGTCTTTAAAAGGCTAGTACCAGCAAATTTTGACCAACACAGGGGGCATGAAAGGGTCACTCCTACGGTTAGAACAACTCCATCCGCACGACATGCTCGATGTCGCCACTGGCGCCGAGTAAGGAAGGCTGGGGGCAACTCCCCCTCTGGGATAACTCCGCCAGCTCCGATGGTGGGGATCGATGCTGCTGTTCCAACCGGGAACAGCTTTGAATTGCTGAACACGGTGCGCAGAAACTCTCCTACTGCGGCGTTGAAACGAACTCCTTCACCTGTAGAGAATACTCCAGAGAAGAAGCTAGAGCAACCCCTTCAACGGCTGTCCTCTAAAATTTACAAAGTCTGGCGACAAGTTCAAGAGTCAATGGTCGATCAAGACTATCTCCGCCGACAGAAAAAGATGAAGGTTCAGCAGGAGAGGGACTACTTAAAGTCACAAAAAGTGACATCCGGATGGGTGCCTGCTGCAACGGCTCCCTCAACGTCAATCACTCAAAAGAAAAGGAGGCCGCAAAAAGCCCCTGTGAACGTGGCGAACCGTAAAAGTGCTGAACACAGACGCCCCAAGTCTGGGGGCATGGTAGTGCACACTGTTTATATGGCTTCCCGAAAAGAGGAAGGCCGTGCTTCGACTGGTCACCGACCGCTCACCCGATCCGTGACAAAAGCCCAAAAACAGCAGCAGAAGCTTCAGGAAATGATGACTGCAATGGCTGCGCTTACCGGGCCAAAAGAAAGCTCGGAGGCGTCATCAGAACAGCGTCACGAACAAGAAACTGACGCTGACTTCCTACGTAGAGTCCTCGAAAAGAAGGACAAAGAAGCCACAGAGCAGGCGGCTAACATAAAACAAATAGCGCTCCTCTTCCAAGATATGGTAAGAATGATGTTACAGCTAGACCCTCCAGCTGATGACCCTCCAATCATTGTCGAAGACGATAGAGGGGAGACATCTAATCCTCCTCCGGCTCTTTCATTAGCCAAGGAGGAAACTATCTCTAAGGCTGCCCTGGATGACTATATAGCTCAGCAAATACGGGTTCATCAGGCGAATGAAGCAGCTGCGCAGATTGTTAGAACCGGACGACCTTATCCAAACTGGTATGACCAAATCAGTTACCCGCCGGGATATACCAGCCCAAAGTTTCACGTATATAAAGGGACAGGGAATCCACATCAGCATGTCGCTCAATTCAGGGCCTTATGCGGCAATACTGGAGGCGATGACAAATTGTTGCTTCGACAATTCGTCGGCAGCTTAGCAGAAACAGCCTTTGAATGGTATTCGGAGCTACCTAACGACTCTGTCAAAACATTTGCGGAGATGGAGCTACTGTTTACACAAAGATTCATGAGTGCTAGTGGACGCACCCCGATAACAGCACTGATCAATGCCAGGATAAGGCCAGGCGAAACGTGGGTCCAATATGCAACACGATAGCGGAACCTATGGTCGAAATGCGAACAACGTATCGAAGAAGCGCCAACGGTGGGCATGTTCGTGGGCACTCTCGATCCGCAGGCGACTATATCCCAATTCATGATGTTCTTCAGGCCTACCATTTTCCAGGCCTTGATCGACAAATTAGCCCAAATGGACAAGATGGGCCATGGACCGTCTCCTCCAAAACTGGACTCTCGAAATGAGAAGAAAGGAAAAGCGATCGATGTTGCCAATACTCAACAACGGCCGAGCAAATCAAAGCCGGTTGCTCGCCAAAACAACGTGCGTCCACGTCCATCCCTCGAGGAGAGACTGGGACGTCCTTACTCATTTCCTCAGAATAAAACAAGGAAACTGTTCGAGCTGGCCATGCGCAACGGACTCATCAATTTGCCGAGTCCAAAACGTCCGTTGCAGCCAGGCGATATCAACGAGCCCGATTATTGCCCTTACCACCACACGGTAAGTCACCCGATCGAGGACTGTTTCGTCTTTAAGGGATGGATCGAGGATCAGTACCTACAAGACAAGTTTGCGCTGTCTGAAAAGTTGAAGGTAAACCCACCACAGCCACACACTCTAAAGAAGACGGACGCACCGGGGGCAACTTGTCATCTGATCTCTCACTCATTGGCGGATGATAAAGAGGCTCCTTGCGCCGAGAAATCGAGGGCGGACCCTGAATCAGAAATTCTGCGACCGTCAGACGAATTGATCGATGCCTTCCTGAATGAAATTCATCTGAAAGTTAAATCCAATCAGGAGCGTGAGATGGCCATACTGGAAGGAGCCAAACACCGATTACTAGACCAAAGAGTCGAGGCACTCTTGTCAAATCAAAAGACATCCACTGCCGATAAAAACAAATTCAAGATGAGGAAAAGGTTTGCTAAAGCCATATCAATGGGAATGAAGCTACCGCCCTCTGAAGAAAACACTCTTGATGGAGTAGAGATGCATCCTAATTATTTCTTGTATCATCAGAAGATCGCACATCCCACTGAAGACTGGGACTCCTTTAAGTGTTGGTGGCAAGGGTATGTCGCTCATAGACAACACTTCAACAGAACAAAGTGGGAAGCTCGTAGACAGCGGAAAAATACGACAGATGAGCATAAAAGAGTCGCCGGCAATTGTCACAGGGACGAGCCCGTGGGATCACGAGTTCTCACCTTTGGGAACGACTCTGACGAAGAACCTGCCTTCAACCCTCTCCTCAAGGAATCCATTTAAGAATTGAGGAGTTGCGAGAACATTCAGCCATGCAATCGCACGCTACTCAAAAAAAATCTCGGCCCCGCAAACAAAGGATCGAGCAAAAAGGATAAAGGGAAGGGAAAAACAGCCCTCGTAGCCAACACTCAACAGCAATCGAGTGGCCCTAGACCAGTTGTTCGCCAAAACAATGTGCGACCACGCCCATCCCTCGAAGAGAGGTTGAAACGTCCTTACTCATTTCCTCAAGATGAAACAAGGAGGCTGTTCGAAGTGGCAGTACATAACAGGCTTATCACTCTACCGGATCCGAAACACCAACTACAACTGGATGATGTCAACAGTTCTAATTATTGCCCTTACCACCAAGTATTGGGCCATCCGATCGAGAATTGCTACGTCTTCAAAAACTGGGTTGAAGACCAATACCAACAGGGCAAGTTCGCGTTGTCCGAAAACTGGAAGGTGAGCCCGCCACAACCACATGCTCCGAGAAAGATGGACACGCCGAGGGCATCATGCTCAGTCATAGAAAAAGCCCCATAGACCGAAAAGTCAGTAAACTAGAAATTCGCCTCAAATACGGCAACAGTGGACCACTATGTCCTAAAACTGGATAATGGAACGAAACGTCCTTAAACTAATGACGGACCACTACGTCCTAAAACTAGCTGAGGACCTAAACGTCCTTAAACTACTACAGCAGTATCCTCAGGCTGACAACAACAAAAAAAAGGTATGTCCATAAGCGAAATTGGCACGGATGAAAACCCGAAACAGCTCCGTGAGTAAAAACAGCAGGGCTACCGGCGAGTGTTCGTGAAAACCCGAAAGGGCGCGACCTTGTTTAAAAAAAAAGAATAAAAAGAATATAAAAAAAGACGGTATGTCCATAAGCGAAATGGGCACGGATGAAAACCCGAAACGGCTCCGTGAGTAAAAACAGCAGGGCTACCGGCGAGTGTTCGTGAAAACCCGAAAGGGCGCGACCTCGTTTAAATAAAAAGAATTAAAAGAATTAAAAAAAAAGACGGTATGTCCATAAGCGAAATGGGCACGGATGAAAACCTGAAAGGGCTCCGTGAGTAAAAACAGCAGGGCTGCCGGCGAGTATTTGTGAAAACCCGAAAGGGCACAACCTCGTTAAAAGATACTTACAAGGTCCTCCCGACCTTGTAAGGAGAAACCACCCGCGTGAGATCCTTACGACTCACAAGGGAGCAACACACTTAGGGATCCTCACGATTCCTAAGGAGAAATTACACTTGCGAGATCCTCACGACTCGTAAGGAGAACTCTCTTATGGGACCCTCACGGCTCATAAGATTTGAAAGTCTTAAGTTACAGAGACCTGAACCTGTTCTTAAGAAACTCCCACGACCTTCGATAGTGCCCTACAAGTGGCTCAGTACTGACCCTTGTATACAATCCACGGGCATGAATAAACATTTTCCTAACCAAGTCCCACCCGTGACTGGGGATATGTCCATACGGTGAACAACCCTTGTAAGTCCTCTCGACTTATAAAGAGAAAACCCTTTTGTAAGATCCTTACGACTTACAGGGGAACATACACTTAGGAGTCCTCACGATTCCTAAGGAGAAAACACACCTGCGAGATCCTCATGACTCATAGGGAGAAACACCTTCATGAGACTCTTACGGCTCATGAAGTCAAAAGCCTTAGTCGACGGGATCCTAACCCTGTTTGCTAAGCCACCTTTGTTCGACATTGACAGAGGCAAATGATGATTCGCTCCTGGAAATATCCTAGTTCTAGCGATGCTGATGCCTAAATCGGTATCAAATTCCAAGTCCTTTTACGGCAAATGATGATTCGCTCCTGGCAATATTCCAGTCGTAGCGATGCTGATGCTAAGATTGGTATCAGATCCCAAATCCCCTACTCGCGAGAAAAAATCAGCGAGCCCAAAAAAAATGCATACGAAATAGCCGAAATGATGGGGCAACTTGCAATAAAAATCAGCAAGTAAAAATGTATGCATGCAAAATAGCCGAAATGATTAGGCAACTCGCAATAAAAAACAGCGAGTGAAAATAAAATAAATAGCCGAAATGATTGGGCACCGCGAAAAATAGACGAAATGATTGGGCAATCGCAACTTTAGCGATACAGAAGCTGAAATGATAGAGTATCGCGGAAATATAATAATAAAAAAAATGAATGAAACTTTTGCCCTACAGGTAAGATCGCATCGATCCCTGTATACAATTCAGGGGCACAAACAAAGAAGAAAACACATCTTTCCCTCCAGGTTCCATCAGAAAGCGAAGCCAAATCTCGACGGTTCATAGACAACCTAGAGGCAACCTTGACATTTGTCGCAATATTGCAGACGCAATGTCAACAAGTGAAGCAAAGGAAGATCCCTAGCTTCAGGGTCTCGACGTCAACATCGACAACTTAGAGATCACCAACGGCGTTTCTCCTCAGTCCAGCAGGATACAAATACAACGCCAACAAAAGACCTCGCGGTCGAAACAAAGCGAAGCGACGGCAAAATCCCAGCTTCATCTCAACAATCGTCTCAATACAGCAAACGAGATGTTAACAAAGGCGTTCCTTCGCAGTCTATCAAGATGCAGATACAACGCCAACAACAGACCCCATGGTCGAAACAAAGCGGAGTGACGGCAAAATCCCAGCTCCACCTCAGCATTCGTCTCGTTACAGCAGACGAGATGTCAACAACGGTGTTCCTTCGAAGTCCAACAAGATGCAGAAGCAACGTCAACAGAAGACCCCATGGTCAGTAAAATGGAGTGACGGCAAAATCCCAGCTCCACCTCGACATTCGTCTCGATACAGCAGACGAGATGTCACTACAACGTCCTTCATCCAACAGGATTCGGACACACCAAAGCAAACGAAGCGAAGGCCAAATTCCTAGCTTCAAGGTCTTAACGGCAAGTCATATAAAGCCTGAAAGACAACCGGAGATCATCTCGCACCAGTGCGGAGTGGTCACCACCTCGACGTTCGTCTCGACACAGAAGACGCAACATCACCAAAAGGAGCCATGGCAAAATCCCTAGTTCCAAACCTCGATGGTTCACCGGCAACCTAGAGACAACCATGACATTCGTCTCGATACAGCAGACGCAATGCCGCCAAACGAAGCAAAGGCCAAATTCCTAGCTTCAGGGTCTTAACGGCAAGTCATATAAAGCCTGAAAGACAATCGGAGATTATCTCGCACCAGTGCAGAGTGGTCACCACCCCGACGTTCGTCTCGACACAGCAGACGCAATATCACCAAAAGGAGTCACGGCAAAATCCCTGGTTCCAAACCTCGACGGTTCACCAGCAACCTAGAGACAACCGCGACATTCGTCTCGATACAGCAGACGCAATGCCAGCAAGCGAAGCGAAGGCCAAATTCCTAGCTTCAGGGTCTTAACGGCAACTCACATAAAACCTGAAAGACTATCGGAGATCATCCCACACCAGCGCGGAGTGGTTATGACTCATCGGGGCTCTCCAAAATGAGCCTAACCTCAAGTAAAAAGCGGCATGGCAAAATTCCTAACGCTTGCTCTTCCGACGGTCAAACTGCCAAGGAGGATTGCTTGAAGATGTCTTGTCCAGCCCCTGAAGGGATCAGAGACACGGCAGTCGCAGGGCTACTCGAACCGCACGATTGCCTATCGAGGAATATATCAGCTGATGCGACGGTACGACGGCCAAAACCCTAAGTACCACAGACCCTAACGGACCTCTGTCGTAAAGAGCAGAGGTTAACTGTGACGTTAGGATATGCTTGCGAGAACTGCTCGATTCGTCTCGACTCATGAGGAAATTGATGTCTTTGCGAGAACTTCTCGATTCGTCTCGACTCGTGAGATAAAGCCTTAGGCAGTAGGGATTAAGACACCTGTTTCCTAAGCACTGGGACCCTGCAAGTCGGCCCAAAACGGTCTCTTGCATACTATCCACGGGTCTCACTCTCCAAAGTCGAATCTCGACAAGGAGGGAAACAACCGCTTACGGGTCCTCTCGACTCGTAAGAGGGAAAATTCTCTTATAGGATCCTTACGACTTATAAGAGAAAACGCACTTAGGAATCCTCACGATTCCTAAGGAGAAAATACACATATGAGATCCTCTCGATCCGTAGGGAGAAAAGTCTTTGTGAGACCCTCACGGCTCATAAAGTTGAAAGTCTTAGGCTACAAGGACCCTAAACTTGTCTCCTAAGCCCTCAATTACATGGCTACTCTTAGCTTTGCACTACTTCACCCACGTACATACTTATGTGGGCATAGTAGGGGGCATTTTTTCCCGCCAAAATTTTGGTTCAAAACCCGCTCCTTATAAAATAATAATAATAAAAAGAAATAAATAAATAAATAAATAATTATAATAAAGGAGAAAATCTCCCCTTCAGAGCAAAGCTCTGTTCAAATTCCAAAACGGGAAATGAAGCAACGCTTCTGTTTCCTCCAATCAGAGCAAAGTTCTGTTTAAAATTCAAATAATAATAAATGAAGCAACGCTTCAGCTGACTTGCGCTCTGCGCTGCGCTCCGCGTGGCAGCGCAGATGCGCTAGCACAGTTGCGCTGCGCTCCGCGTGGCAGCGCAGTTGCGTTGCGCTCTACGCTGCGCGACACGTGGCAGCACAGTTGCGCTAGCGCAGATGCGCTGCGCTCTGCACTGCGCGACATGTGTCAAGCGCAGGTGCGTTTGCGCCAAACAGAATTAAAATTCCAGTAAGATCTTTCTGTTCTTGTTAAAACAAGAAGATTGTCCTCTGTAAAACAGAAGCCCTTGGATCAAAGATCCAACGGTGGGGAAAAATCCCCAAATCACTCAGAGAGAGATCTCTTTAACTAATTTAACAAATTAATGGGCACTATATAAAGGCCCCTAGACCCTAATTCAAAAACACAACACAGAGAATAGAGAAACTCAAGAAACAGAGAGAAAACTCTGAAGAATTTTGAGAAGAACTCAAAAAGAAAGAAAAGGTAAAAAAAGACCTCTGAATAAAGAAGAATTTCTTCTAAAAAGATCATTGATCTAAGAACAAGATCAAAGATCTTCAATAAAAATATAATAATAATAAAGGCATTGCCTTTTGATGAACCACTGGTTCTTTGAAAACAAGAAAATTTATTTTCTTTGATCTAAAATTGATCAAAATAATAAAACAGTGCTCTGCACTTGGAAAATCTGCACTGTTGCGCTCTCGGGTTGGCGCAAGCCACCAGAGAGTGCCACGTGTCGGCCCCATAATGATCTGCGCTATGCACTTCTAAAAACAGAGCACTGCTCTCATTGGCGTAAGCCACCAGAGAGCGCCGCGTGTCGTCCCCATAATGATCTGCGCTATGCGCTTCTAAAAACAGAGCACTGCTCTTATTGGCGCAACTCACAAAAGCGCGCCACGTGTCAGCAGCGCAACAGCGCAGCGCACTGTCGCAGCGCACTGAGCTTGCGCTCATCAGAGCATGACACGTGTCATCTCCATATGAGTTTGCGCCTTGCGCTCTTCAATTGGCGCAAAGCGCCTGACAAGCCACGTGGCGCTCTGTCAGACTAATTAATGCAACGCATTATTAAGGGGCAAAACCCAATTAAGAGGCCCAATGGACCAAAACAAATGCTCTGCATTATACAAAGGGGACAGAGCCCAACTTAAAAGGCCTAATAGGCCAGAATAAAATACAGTGCAGGGGTAGAGCCCTAATAAAGGCCTAACAGGCCAACTACAAATAAAAACGTTGAACATTTTCAACTGGACTTAGCCCAATTCTGGCCGTAAGTCCTCAAATTAAAATTGACTGAGCACGGCTGCTCTCTTAAATCAATTTACACCTGATTCAAGGGTACATCTCTGAACTCCTCTGACATCTGCCGTTGTAATCCTTCAACGTCGTCGGAGAGGTGATGGGTCCCAACGGCCATACAATGTTGGACTGCAATGTCCTTAAACTACCAATGGACCCCCATGTCCCTAAACTGGAACATGGACTGCTACGTCCCTAAACTGGAACAATAGAGCCCTAAATGCCCTTTTGCCGGATCTAAACGATCCTGTTTTAGTTGATCTTAGCCTCAAAAATGGCTAACGTATCCTTAAACTTTCAAACAGACTTTAGTCCCAAATCGGACTATAAATCCCCTAATCAACTTTGGTTCAAGGGTACATCTCTGAACTCGTCTGACACCTATCGTTGTAATCCTTCAACGACGTCAGAGAGGTGACGGGTCCAGACAGCCATACATGCAATGGACCGCTACGTCCCTAAACTGGAACAATAGAGCCTAAATGCTCTTTTGTCGGATCTAAACGATCCAGTTACGTTGATCTTAGTCTCAAATCAGACTAACGAATCCTTAACTAACGCTTAAGTTGATCTTAGCCTCAAATATGGCTAACGTATCCTTAAACCAAAACACCAAACCCAAATCTAAGAAAATACGGATTTGGACTAATCCACGTCCTACGGGCGATGACATAAATTAGTCTCCGTATACAATCCACGGGCAACCACAAACAAAACAAACACCCACGACACGAAGTGAAATTCTGGGGAAGGAGAAAGTTGTTACCGCGATGCGGTAGCGCAATTAACTGCGGGGGCTTGCGCCTACAGGGAAGAGCGTCCCCACAATCAAAAAACCCCTCAAACGAGGGGGAATCTGACGAAGTCTGCTACATCGGCCGCATCCGTCTAAACCTTCGATACACGGTGTCATAAATCAACTTGGCATCTTCGGAGAGGTGAACTGATAAAACCAAATAGCATCTGCCCCGAATTTCAGGCAAGACGTCCATGTCTTGGCCGCCGTTCGGAGGGGAACAATATTCATATATATAGTCGGTGATCCCGCCTTAATAATATCTCATATGATAAATCATCTAATAGGACATCCTCGAGTCAAGAGTGCGGATCTATCATTAATAGCTCGTACGGTAATCCATCGTACGGCCCCAAATTAGAGTACGGGTCAAATATCACATTCATCACATTATTCATCTGGTATCCTCTTTATCAAAAGAACATGATCCGGGGTACTAATCTACATCTAGTACAAAACCGATACCATCTATGAAATGAATGCGTGTGTATGAAAACACCACGCCTAAACAAGCCGCTAAGATATCATATCGTATCTCAATTTATGGACCATATCACCTCACCGATCTCACGGCCTTAAGTCCAATCTCATCGACTCATCTCCAATCCCAAGTACTATCCTTATAATCCGTGTATATGTATACGTATATATATATATAGTCTGTAAGTCCACGGTAGCGCCTCGGCCGTCTAACAGACACCAAATGCGGAACAAAAACTTTTACAACTGGCGCTATCACGTACTATAACCCGGATCTGCCATTAAAGCTAAACTAACAAAGTAGAAAGTGGGTAGAAATGTTATACTGAACGATCCGAGTCCTTCGGTCTTCAACCATCATCCCACGCTTGTTGCGGCTGCTCCGATCTTCTTGAACTCTGGTGTTCTCGTTCAGGTGGCACCACGTCGACAGATCTTTAAATGGGCTCCCGCCTCTGAACCGAGGCAACTCGGTTGTCAAGTTTTCTAAAAGAGACGACCAAGATTAAGTAGAGAATGAGTAGAACACTTTGTCTCGTTATGTCCAAAGCTATGGACGAACGGTTAATGAAGTTGCCTTTTTGGATCGGGTGGAATGAGAAATGAGGCTATATCCTTGTATGAACCAAAACTATCATCTTCTTTTTATCCAAAAATGAACCACCCTCCACCCTAGAGAGGGGGCCGGCCACTATAAAGGCAAGGGGGTGAGTGTAGGAGGAGGGATGGTGAGAATAACAAGCACAATACTTATCATAACATAAATCAAAGCATGAGTCATATAACACCTAGTATGAACACATTTAATGCAATCAAGTGAGTCACAAACCAAGTCATCAACCAAGAAGCTTCCTCACTCATGACTCACCCTCATGACTCACCCATGGAAGAAAAGATAAATCCATATTTAATCGAATGTTAAATACGGCCGATAGAAAACTGGAAACTGGCAACTACCAAAAGTGATCCTGAAACGAATTTCAGGATAACCCCGTATCAGTATAAATATACCCGCATTTGTATTACGACCGAATATAAATGCAACTGAGACAAAGATATTATATCTACACAGTATAATACTCGGATCCGGCTAAAACCAAACCCGACCAGTATTATCTGCCCGAAAAATGACACGTGCGAAAACGCACGTGCATTTTCCGAACCTTGCCATAAAACCATATGGCCTCTACAACGTTTCGCCCGAACTTGGGAAACTGTCTTTGGGGGACTCTAATGACTCATCAACACACTGACACTGGGTATAACCACTAGCACGTCAGAGGTACGAGCTGTACGTAACGGTTGGAAGGGAAGCTGACGAGCGAACTCATCTATAAACCTTAGACAGCCTAGCAGTGACAATATCTGTAGAGTCCGGTCCGTTCGTCTAAAGAGTATCGCATATCGAGTCTAGATGGGTTGATAAAGTCAGACCCTTAATAACGCGATAATTCGTATCGGTATGAAACCCATCACCACCTGAGAAACTACTGATCCAAATCAGTAATTCTCCACTACCTCGGCCGAGGATTTCTAGTGATGGCCACCCGTGCACTGTGCGACATCAACCCCCAATACCGGGAGAGACGAATCCCCGACGATCCGCTCACTGCCTCCATGTGGCTCGAGACTGTACCCAAAAAATACCTGTTTGCATGACTCCTTTGAGCCGTGGTAGGGTAGAAATCAAAGCACAGTGGGAACTCACACGAGACAAATGACGATCTCAGGTCGACAAACTAACCTGTACACATGTCACCAGGGAACTGCTATCTGACGATATGTATAATACCAACTAGCATGTTCCCAGCGAGTTCTGTCCGGTGTACTCATAACCTAATAAGTACCTGTACACATCTTAGGTGATCCAACCGACACCAGTAGCTTGTGAGACCGGCCACCGCCCCTCGTCAGGGTCTCGACTGTATACACTAGTCTACTCTGGAGTATCGATGCCCTGTCTCGAAACTCCCACGACTAGGGACACTTTAAGGACATGCTTATAGACCCCAGCTCCCACGTATATGATCGCCATCATACTGCTGGTAGTCAAGCAAGAATCCTATGGGCTCTATCATCATGCAATAGTGAACAAAAGCATGTATACGATGATAAAGACAAACCAGATAGCATACTATCATCTCGAGCAAGACTGTCATATCGGTATAGGTCCTGCCTCAATCATTGCAATCACGTACCTGCGATCCAATAATTGACTTTAAGGGCACCATCTCCAACAATCTCCTACTTGCACTTAAGGCTAATTATTGCGATGTCGCATACTCACAGCCCATGTGATACGGAACACCCAACTCCTCTACTAATCAGTTTCACAAAGCTAGTTTGTAAAACTCTTGTGTTCGAGAAATAGCCTCAGTGAGTGGATCCGCCCCGATGTTTCTTTCTATGTCTCTCTTAATCTCAAGTTCGCGGAGAAATCCATCTCCCGAATCGAGTAATACTTTTCTTAGAATATGTCTGAATATCTGATGGGACCTAGTTCATAAATGAACTCCAAATCCAAACTTCTTAGACTTTATTGATAACTGAACCTAATTAGTATCCAACACCATGCCTCCCACAGTATCCTCTTGGACCACCTGTCCATAATACTGTCCCTCGTCAGAAGGAAAACTATAACTCTGACAATCACTCTGTCATCCATGTCACCTTGGAAGCCTGGAATGATAACCGTCTCCCGAAGGAGGCTGCCGTCATCAAGTCCGTAGAACATGCACATATGTTCTAAAACTGCTTCCTTATGTTTCTTCAGGATTGGATTAATATAAACTTATTGCATCTAGTGCAAAAACAACATCTGGTGTGGTACTTGACATCTCATGATTGACTCAATTGCCTAAGCAAGTGATCTGCCAATCATGCATATCCCTCTCCCCTTTAGTCTTTAAGACACCTTTAGAGAGGATGACTCCATCACCTGCAGGTACACTACCATGCCAGGAGTCATCTATTCTAAAATACTATTAGAATACTGTCATAGTACCCACATTGGGAAACTACCCAAATCTAGATCTAAAACCATAGATCTAGTAACCAGAATGTCTGATATTATATCCATATCCTGTGTGAAGAAACAACTGTGTGACGACCACAATACAACCGATCGTAGTATAGGAATTTTACTTCCTACTCTGTGTATGTCATCCAAATACCATGACATCACACCCTACTATCTTCTTAACAGATCCATCCCCTATTCTGATGAAGTCAAAACCCATGACTGCCACATTAAAATTAGATGATTTTATCTCCGCTATATCTGCTCAAGCCTATAAATAGACATAAGCTACTTGCCCACTATGCTTTCGCTGCTCCCACTGACCACAACAACCCTCTGGCAGAATAATATAAACGTGTACTTCTAAAACTAGTTTAGAACGACGCTATACATATCCTTCTGCCGGGTCTCATAGTCTGGAACAACAGTAGTGTCAAGTCTGGGTAAACAAGAACCTCCCTGTCACCGTCCTTGAGGCTACCGGAGTACCTCTCGGGTGTCTGAGGTTACCAACCATATCTGCGGAGTAGCTAATGGAATGTCAAACCTGATTGAATATATAGGTCCTATTAAATTTTCCATAACCGTTTGCGGTTCTGGAATCACTTCCAGTTCTACTATACTCCCACTACTGTTTTCTGAAAAAATCCATTTTACTAAAACCGTGGCGAGTCAAGAACAAATCACTATTGATCTTCCAGATGGTAGAAAATCTACCCTCGTCATAGCCAGGGTCAACCCACAAACTGCCATTACAGAAATGTGCCTTGAGTTATCCAGTGTCTGGTTTTAAGCATAAGCTGGACAACTCATCGTACCTTAACATCGTTAGGATATGAACCATTCTATATCCAATATAGAAACCTTGGCACTTATTTAATTGGAACCAGATTCAAATCATGCAGCTGTCTCCAGTGCATATCAACTTAATGGAGAGAAGCTTATCAGCATTACTCAACTTAGGAATACATCCAATTATGAGTAACCTGAAAGAGAAACAAGTTTCTCAAAACCATTACTATCATCTGAATACCAATCACAAGTATCTACATCTTCGATCTCTTTGAAGAATCCCGATACTTGCGACATCTGGTTCTCTACTTTATTCTTATACCCACAACTTCTCAAAATTTAGACTTTGTATTTCTACAAAACACTTGTCTAAAAACTAGAGAAGTTACAAGTAAACAGAACAGAGTACAAGGACCAACCCCTTTGTCTTGATGGACACTGGACAACATACAATACTCTGTATAAGTCCGCTGAGTTGAATAACTCAAAACATGTGCGTCGTAGGTTGAAAACTGTACCCAGGCGATTTCCTCAAATATCACCAATTACAACGAATTCTGATATAATGAGGATGATCACCTAATTCCCAATAACTTACTCCCACTCATCATCTGTAAAACCATACAGATGTGAGAATCATACCTGGTAAATATATACCTTGGAGTAAGTATCTAATCGGGAAATCAGTTTTCCTTTAACAATGCACTGAACATGAAAATGTTTCGTAGGGGTATCCTGGTATTCCTAGTAATGCCTCTTCCATAATCCAATTCATGACTTTAACCGTATATTTCTTTGTCATCTCTCCAAATCCCTTTATTTGTCTTTATTCATTACCTTCTGTACACCATCGTTAGGCTAAATGGTTTTCTTCCTTCCCTACCGTTCGGCACTAGCCTATAGTTTGGAAGAAGACTATCCAGTAAGCATAATAGGTGTACCCTCCTAAACCAAGGAGTACTCGCAACTTGAGAGAAGGTGATGATAAAAAACAACTGAATAATAACTTATTCTATTTCTCCCGAACTGGGGAAAAAGCAAAGGTGAAAATAGGAGTGGCGATAAAGTACGCGGTTTGATCGTGAATGATAACAGTCGCAATTTACTTTGCCCTCTTTCTAATCCCTTTATTTTGTCTTTAGTTATTACCTTCTGTACACCCTACTTAGGCTAATTGGTTTTCTTCATTCCCTACCTTTCGGCACCTGCCTATGGTTTGGAATAAGACTATCCAATAAGCGTAATAGGTGTACTCTCCTAAACTAAGGAGCTCTCGCTACCTGAGAGAAGGTGATAATAAAAGACAACTGAATAAACCAATTCTATTTCTCTTGAACCTGGATCCATCCTCGAAGAAGTCCCTTCGAGTTCGTATATAACCATGCGATGGATCTATCCAATGGAAGTGGATGTCCGTAGTAATACGGGGTGTTCTGAGAAATACAAAGGGTAAAAGAAGGAGCGGCAATGACTTATACAACTTTAGACAATCCAAAAGCCAGTATATTAAGAAGGTTCGGTCAACTTTGTCACTAAGTCATAGTCTAGAGTCGGTCAAAGGTCGCTGCCAAAGAGAGAGAGAAAAGAAACACTCTGCGTGCACTCTAACCTAGATCAGAATGGTTATCAATTTATCTAATCAGGAAACCTCCCACTGTAACGTCAAATTCTCCTCCAAACCAAAAGGAAGAATCAATCGGGATCACTCGAAGAGTAAACCAACTCATCAGTGAGAATCGGAATCCAACTCCTATCGCATGATAACGTGAAGGAATCCACTCATGTTATCATACTCCAGAAGGTATGCGCATACTTAGCAAGTTTCAGCTTCTTTAGAAACTTCCGATATGATTTTTGCCCCATGCTCTTATGACCTTGACTAAGGGCCAAAATGTCATAAGTCACATGTCTTGTTCTTCCCGTCATTATCTAGGTTGATTTGAACCCACCCGCACATGCCCTTGACTAAGGGCCAAAATGGCAGAACGACTGTCCCAAACCAACTCATCTATCTATGCAACAAATGAATACCCAGCAGCTACCAAACACTATGCCTTGACTAAGGGCCAAAATACATAGCTTGAATACTACTGAATACCCAAAAGAAATGACGGAGCGCTACGGCTGGTTTTTGGCGAAAAACCTTTAACGTAATGAACTTGATCTCGTTGAAGGAACCTGATAGCTTTTTATAAAAATATAGTGGCGAAAACCTTTTGCTAAAGAGGTCACTCCCGGTGAAGGGATCTCGGCTCTTTCCTCGTGGAATGAGGTGCAGGATATTCCAACTGAATACCGCGATGCAAAGCAACTTGTAATCGACTATAGTAAAGTTATTACCGTGACGTAAACTTCTGCCCAAGGGGTCACTCCCGGTGAAGGGATCTCGGCCCTTGCCTCGTCGAATGAGGTGCAGAATATTCCAACCGAATACCGCTATGCAAAACAAAAAGGAAACATCTTTGTAATAACACCTTTTTTTTAAAATTTGTTCCAACAACATAAAATAGAGGTTTGTTTTATCCTTGCATTGATAAGAATCAATGCAATCCTATCAATCAATCACACCAGAAAAGAACGAAAATAAAATGTACGTATATGCCATCCGCATTCGTCACTGGGTCCCGTCATCACCCGTTAGGTTACTTAACTAACGACAGAGCGGGGGCTGGACTAGCGCGACTGTAAAACATATACAACATCTAATAGTATATATACCAATATACAATAATCGCTCCAGGCGTGATAATATGCAACATTACAGAAAAGTAATAAGCATCATAGAACAATACAGATAATCTGGGATCCCCGGGTTTCACCGAGCCGCTACTGAAACCCGACGTTCCCCTGGTCGTGTAGATAGCCTATGCAATGAAACCTAGACCCCTACGGGTGCGGCAAGTTACCCGCCAAAACCTGAAGCGAGGTAGTCCCCCACAGCATAGTGAATGGAACACCAGGCACTTCATGGAATCCGGTAAATTGAGCACCCCTCCTTGGGTCAACCTGTACCCCCTACGAGTGCGGTGAATAGTCTGCCAATTCTAGAGTGAGGTCCCTCTGCCTCTCAAAGCCATGAGATACGGACCCGTTGCCCTCCAGAACCCGGCTATCCGTGCATTCCGTCGTTGGGTAAACCTAGTACAGAAAAAAAAAATACAACGGGTACATCGACCTCAACCCGGTCGTGCCCCAAAAGAATATTATACAAACAGGCAGTGACGGCAGTCCACATGTTGGACGCTCGCCCCGCAATATCAAATGTACAAATAAATCCAAACTGCACTACCATTGCACACTGCTATCCACCAAGACATATCCGCAACATCATAGCACAACACAGAACATCAACGCGAATGTCACGTTCGCAAACCCGTCTAAAAGAACTATAGCAATTAGACGCGGTTTACCGCTCGAATGACATTCCCGGTCGGAGATATAAAGTAAGTACTGTAAACTAACACGTTTAAATTTCGATCGACAAAATATCCCAAAGTGGGCCCCACAAACATCTGCTGTACAGTAACAAAATCTGGGCCCAAAAGAACAGTACCAGAAACCACAATTTCCCAATTTGAAGCTCTCTGGAAAAATTGGAGCACTGTTCCCACAAAGTCGCTGTGGTTCCGTGGCCAAACCCTAGGTTTGACCGCGGATCCACGGTGGTCATGTAGGATCACGTGCCCAAATTTTCCCAGAATGCTTAGAAAACCCAGCACGCTTTTCTGTGATATGCAAAATTATTTTTAGGCCCTTTAAAAAATCGACAGAAACTTGTGTGCTGAAAATTGTGATTTCGGAAATTTCGTTCGATTGATCTTTTAAACGCGTTAGCACAAGTTAGTAAAGCTTAATGGTGAGGCTCTGATACCACTGTAATTCCACAGTAGCGCCCCGGCCGTCTAACAGACGCTAAATGTGGAACAAAAACTTTTACAACTGGCGCTATCGCGTACTATAACCCGGATCTGCCATTAAAGCTAAACTAACAAACTATAAAGTGGGTAGAAATGTTATACCGAACGATCCGAGTCCTTCGGTCTTCAACCATCATCCCACGCTTGTTGCGGCTGCTCCGATCTTCTTGAACTCTGGTGTTCTCGTCCAGGTGGCACCACGTCGACGGATCTTTAAACGGGCTCCCGCCTCTGAACCGAAGCAACTCGGTCATCAAGTTTGCTAAAAGAGACGACCAAGATGAAGTAGAGAATGAGTAGAATACTTTGTCTCATTACGTCCAAAGCTATGGACGAACGGTTAATGAAGTTGCCTTTTTGAATCGGGTGGAATGAGAAATGAGGCTATATCCTTTTATGAACCAAAACTATCATCTTCTTTTTATCCAAAAATGAACCACCCTCCACCCTAGAGAGGGGGCCGGCCACTATATAGGCAAGGGGGTGAGTGTAGGAGGAGGGATGGTGAGAATAACAAGCACAATACTTATCATAACATAAATCAAAGCATGAGTCATATAACACCTAGTATGAACACATTTAATGCAATCAAGTGAGTCACAAACCAAGTCATCAACCAAGAAGCTTCCTCACTCATGACTCACCCTCATGACTCACCCATGGAAAAAAAGATAAATCCGTATTTAACCGAATGTTAAATACGGCCGATAGAAAACTGGAAACTGGCAACTTCCAAAAGTGATCCTGAAACGAATTTCAGGATAACCCCGTATCAGTATAAACATACCCGCATTTGTATTACGACCGAATACAAATGCAACTGAGACAAAGATATTATATCTACACAGTATAATACTCGGATCCGGCTTAAACTAAAGCCGACCAGTATTATCTGCCCGAAAAATGACACGTGCGAAAACGCACGTGCATTTTCCGAACCTTGCCTAAAACCATACGGCCTCTACAACGTTTCTCCCGAACTTGGGAAACTGTCTGTGGGGGGCTCTAATGACTCATCAACACACTGGCACTGGGTATAACCACTAGCACGTCAGAGGTACGAGCTGTACGTAACGGTTGCCTATGTATTGATTGGAAGGGAAGCTGACAAGCGAACTCATCTATAAACCCTACAGAGCCTAACAGTGACAATATCCGTACAGTCCGGTCCGTTCGTCTAAAGAGTATCGCATATCGAGTCTAGGGGGTGGATAAAGTCAGACCCCTAATAACGCGATAATTCGTGTCGGTATGAAACCCATCACCACCTGAGAAACTACTGATCCAAATCAGTAATTCTCCACTACCTCGGCCGAGGGTTTCTAGTGATGGCCACCCGTGCACTGTGCGACATCAACCCCCAATACCGGGAGAGACGAATCCCCGACGATCCGCTCACTGCCTCCATGTGGCTCGGGACTGTACCCAAAAAATACCTGTTTGCACGACTCCTTTGAGCCGTGGTAGGGTAGAAATCAAAGCACAGTGGAAACTCACACGAGACAAATGACGATCTCAGGTCGACAAACTAACCTGTACACATGTCACCAGGGAACTGCTATCTGACGATATGTATAATACCAACTAGCATGTTCCCGGCGAGTCCTGTCCGGTGTACTCATAACCTAATGAGCACCTGTACACATCTTAGGTGACCCAACTGACACCAGTGGCTTATGAGACCAGCCACCGCCCCTCGTCGGGGTCTCGACTGTATACACTAGTCTACTCTGGAGTATCGATGCCCTGTCTCGAAACTCCCACGACTAGGGACACTTTAAGGATGTGCTTATAGACCCCAGCTCCCACGTATATGATCGCCATCATACTGTTGGTAGTCAAGCAAGAATCCTATGGGCTCTATCATCATGCAATAGTGAACTAAAGCATGTATACGATGATAAAGACAAACCAGATAGCATACTATCAGCTCGAGCAAGACTGTCATATCGGTATTGGTCCTGCCTCAATCATTACAATCACGTACCTGGGATCCAATAATTGACTTTGAGGGCACCATTTCTAACATAGTCCCATACCAATGTGTGTGTGTGTGTGTGTATATATAATATCCCCATATACGCACAGGTAAAATAATGAATGTATGCAAGTAAGTGTGCGTGTATAGGTGCAACAACTACTCTAGGGTTTCGCAAGTAACACTACTAATTCATGAATATTTAACCCTATCATTAACATCCATGTCACACAAGATAGATATCATAAATATATAGTATATATGTATAACATACTATACATCGAACTGCGGGGGTGCTATACGCCATCCACCTGACTTCTCCCCATAGATATAGATCTACTCACTTGATCTTCGCTCGCCGGTGCCGACGTCGCCACACGCTTGCTTGTCATCTCGAAGTCCACATGGGGGTACCTACATATCATAACGCACCGTATCGCATTAAAATCCAACTCATGACCAAAATGACACACGAATCCCACATAGGTCAAAACCTATGGTTGCTTTCATAAATCAACCCAAAAACCCTCGACGTCGGCGTACAAACGCCGATTGATCGAGAAGAACACCAAACGTACCAATCATGGTTTCAAAACTCACTAACTGTATAAGAAATAGGGATTAATTCATCAAATCCATAAAATTAAACCAATCGTTTTATTTTCCAAAAATCCAGTTAGCACAAATTCCCATTTCGGTTCAAAACTTGATGTTTTAACCAATCTACAAATTTTAATGATTCAAATGGCCAAATTGCTTATTAAATAACATAATTTGGTCATACAAATTACTTTCATAAATCAATCTCATCGATTTGTATAAATTCCAAATTTCTAGTTTGCAAAAATACTGATTTTAACTCTTTTTTTTAAAGTAAAATTCACAATTTTACAATTAAGCTTGGTTTTGCATATACTAAAGTATTAAACCAAAATTTATAATATTAATAATGTCATGAAACCCTAATTAGAATTTTATCTCACCAAAATATATATATTTTTAAAACCTAGTTTGCAATTTATATAATTATTACAAATTTAAATTAACAAAAATGTAAACTAGCAACTAGATTAATTTTAGCAAGCAATTACATGTTAATCTACCCATCAGAACCATAATCCAATGATCAAACCCTAATTTTCATTCAAAACCTTCCACTTGAAATTTCAAACTTGCAACTAAAACCTAATTAACACTTAAATACATTAGCTTTAAGCAAAGAACTAACAAATTAAGCATTGGGTAAAGATTTATACCTCACAAAACAAGATATCACACTTGCACACTTGACCTCCAAATTGGCTTCTAACTCCAAGATCCATGCTAATTTGAGTAAAGAATAATGGAAAATGGATTAATGATGAATTAATATGACTTTGTGTTGATTTTTGAGGCAAAAATTGAAGGATTTTGGAGTGAAAAGGAGGTGGGGAATTTGGGGCAGCAATAGATGGGGGGCTCGGCCAGCAGCAGTAGGAAATGGAGAGAGAAAAAGTGAGGTGGTGAATGAATGTTAATTCCCAAGTCAACAAAGCCCACTCCTCATTGTTTATTCAACTCTCATTATTCTATTCTTTTATTTTATTTTCCATTTAACTTTGAAGTGGGAAAGAATGGGTTAGGTAAAATTTTGGGCTGCAAAAATGGGGGCTCGGCCATAAGGTAAATGGGGGTGTGTGTGAGTGCAAGTGGGGAAAACAAAAAGATAAATATTATACCCCAATTTCCATTAACACCAATTTCACTATTTAAGCCATTTTTCTTCGATATTTTCTAAAACCGTTTTGGCAAACCATTTCATTTCAAAAACAACATGTTAAAATTTTGTTTAATGTGTTATGATGCACAAAATTTGTTTCAACTCATTCAGATTTGTAATTTTCCCTAATTAAATGTATTAGTGACGGCTTAAAATAATATTAAAATAATTAATTTCAGAAAATTAGAAATTTTACCAGTGGCTCAATAAACACCAAATACTAGCAATTATATAGCTAGAATATGTATATTTAATTTTATAATAAAGATATTTATATTTTGACTTTTTATGGGAAATCTTCTTATTTTACCGATTTTTCCGAAATTTCACCGAAGCGATTTTCAAAACGTTACAGACAGTGTCGTGGAGTATATTTGTATGTGTGTATATGTATATATACATATATATAAAAAAAGGGAAAGGGCATTCAAAAGATGCGTGGGAAAAAAAGCGCCAACGCTTTGAGCGCAAGCGCTTTGAGCGCAAGGGCGCTAGCGCTTTGGACGCTAGCCTCCCCACGTGCAAAGCACGTGGGGGCTCGGGCGCTAGCGCTTTGAGCGCTAGCACTTTGAGCTCCAGAGCGCTAGCACCCCACGTGCCCGGTACGTGGGCGCTCGGGCGCTAACGCTCTGAGTGCAAGAGCGCTCGCGCTTCGAGCGCTATCACCCCACGTGCCAGGCACGTGGGCACTCAGGCGCTAGTGCTCTGAGTGCAAGGGCGCTAGTGCTCTGAGCGCTAGCGCCCCACGTGCCGGACACGTGGGCGCTCGGGAGGCAAAAGGGACTTGTTCCATGCAATGGGAGTTGTACTCCTAGAAAGGAGCACTTATTATTTTGTATATATGTATATATATGAAGAGTTAAATTCCTAAGATATTTTGAAGCTGATGAAGGGGGTTTCTCCCCTTGAGCCCTGGATCTTCCCCAAAGTGGGGTTTCTGGAGATGGGTCTCCTTCTTCTTCCTTTGTTGGCCGGATCTTGAAGATCAAGAAGTATGAGATTTTAAAAATCTCTCCTTTCTGAGATCTGATGACAGATCTGAGTTCCCCTTTGTGGGTTTTGTGGTGAAAAACTATTTAGTTTTATAAAAGGAAGAGTAAAACTCTTGATTTAATTCAAAAGAAAAAAGAAGGTTTTAGAACCTTGAGGAAGGAGAAGATCATAGATCTTGATGCTTTTTTAGGAGAGATCGAGAAAAAAAGTTGTTGGGATATTTTCATTATCCTTGCCTTTATAGGCTATACACTTTACATATAGCCCCTTGGGCTCTACAAAAATGGCATTTTGCCCATCCCATGGCTCGTGTGCCATTTCTTTTTGCACATAAGCCATGGGCTTTACAAAAATTTGGCTTTATGCCCATTTTTCTTACATTCATTCATAAAAGTAATACACCAAAATTATTTATTACAAAATTTTTATCTAGGCATGGGGGGAGGCCGACCACACCCTGTTCGGGCTCAACCCGGGCATTGGCCCACCAGACCTGGGCTTGGTCCCACTTGCCTTGGAGTTGACTTTGATTTTGACTTGGTCAACCGGGTTGTAAATATCGACCCCAACAGTATCACTCCAGATTCCCTGTAGACGTCAAATTGCACACAAAACCAATATTGAAACGTCTAATTCAATTGTATGGTCTAGGTTCTGTTTGATTTGGTTTCTAAACACTAAGGAGGGGTTTAAGGTCACCACTAAAGCTCAATTATACCATCTCAATTCATGAAACCCTTAAAACCCCATCTTGGAATTTTCCAACCTCTCTAAACTACACTAAATGAATTCTAAACTAAACTAGAGGCTAAAGAAACTTGATTACAATACTAATAGTGAAAGAATTACCTCATTTAGCAACTCAAGAATTTTCTTGAGTTTCCCTAAGTGCTCAAAATCCAATTTTTCTTGATCTCCCATGCTTGTAGTGAGCTTGTGCATGCTTTTAATGAAAGGAAATAGGTGTTTTGAGATATTTTTGGGGGTGAGGTGGGGTGGTGAAGGTGGTGGAGGGAGGAGGGCAGCCATGGGTGAAGAGGAAGATGAGTGAAGAAAATGAAATGAATAAATGAGGCCATGGTCAATGAACCCCTCACCTCTCTCTCTCTTCTCTCGCTTGCCCATACCTCTTTCTTTATTCATATTTCCCTTTTCTTTTCTTTTCTTTTAAAACCAAAAACGAATAAAACCATATACATAATAAAGAAACACAAAATGCCAAGGTTCAAAAATGAAACAAGTTTTGTTGCATGTCATGATGCAAAAATCAAGCTTAATGCAAGATTAGTGAAAATTAATCAAGTTTAGAAATAAACTTGTATATAATTAATTATAGAAATTTATAATTTGCCTAAATCACATATATCCCTCCAAAAATCACCATTCAATTTAATTTTCCAATATTTTCCAAACTATCGGTATATAATTATACCAAATCATTAAAATATTCATAATATTTATTATTTTAATTATATAAATTCCCAAAAATAATATTTTATTTTTTTCTGAAATGTTACAGTCTTCCCCGCTTAAATAAATTTGGTCCCCGAATTTAAATTTAAACCTCTCAAATACTAAAACATTTCGGTAAAATGATCAAGTCGTCGGGGCTCCGAAATCATAATACATAAAACATATCTTAGCGCAATGCACCGCATGAACACGAGTATATAACTCAAAATCAAAACTCCGTCAAGCATCCCGCAATCATCGGAGTTATGGTGAAGACACCAATGTTAAAGTCCAATACGAAAACCAACTTGATATACATCAAAACTATACATGTACGCATCGTTGCAAATTCGCCAAAACATCTGAAAGAAATGCATGCCAAACCTTTTTCAAATCACTGTGCGATGCGCGTATCACGGTACAACAGCAGACGTCTATTGCAAGAAAATAACTATATATATATTCTTTGTTAAACATACACCTCCCGCCGTTTTGAAAATAATTTAGAAGGGTTTCCTTTGTAAAATATTTCGTGTCATCTTGGACACGTAGGTAAATACTGAGACTATAGCTCCCTTTTGGAAATCCCTTCGATAACCATCGATACATGCAAAAACAAGTTCAGGTACTGTCCTCTGACTAGTCCTGCTCAGCAACTAAACCAAATAGTAAATATCATAAAAACGTACTGCTCAAGAGAAATCGTACTCAATAGTACATGTAACAATGCCGCGTGCGTTTGGTGCGCACGAAAATCGAAACCAATGAATGTGCCATACAAGTGCACAGAAACAAAATCTAAGTGCAACGGGTGTGCACGAAAACACCTGTCAAGGGCAACGAGTGTGCCTGACAGCAATATCAGGTGCATCTGATATGCACGAAGAATCCCGATTTAGTGCATCTGGTGTGCACCAAAATCGCATTAAGCGCGTCAAGTATGCGCAAGAATCCAAATCAAGTGCACAGGGTGCACGAAAACAAATATCGGGTATCATAATCGAAATCGACAGTATACAACACATCTCAATCCAAATCAGGTATACCGTGGTATATAATCTACCAACCACGTGCATCAGCGTGCACAAAAATCTAATCAAAGTACTAAAAGTGCATGAAAACTATATCGAATGCACAAATCAAATCACCTACATACCATACGCATGAAATCAAAATCAAACATCTCAAATGACATCAAATCGAAGTTGAGTGCAACTGTGGTGCACAAATCTCAATCATGCAAATAAATCGCCCAAAACACCGAAATCCAAAATGAAGGACACGTGATATTCGAATCACCAAATCGCAAATCGTAAACACTGTCGTCGATATGTCTTTCCTTCAAAATCAAGAAGGTGTCGGTGTATCCAAAACTAGCAGAGCAAGATATCCACTTGCCTCCTGTTCATGGTCGGCGCCTTGTGCCCTTAGGCTCTCGTCTCTCACTGTGGATTGTCAGTTATATAGCTCCTCGGCTCAATGGCCCAATATGGAAATGATGACGGAAAAAGTTCCGCTCTGGCACATCCTCTAAAGATCTCTAGCCAACTATCATGGTCACTTATAACATGTCTCATCGATGCTGCCGAACTCTGGCCTGCTGGATGTGCGTAATACGACCGATCTTGGGTCCAAGTCTTCTCGTGTAGTATTTCCAGAAAGATCTTGTCGGGGTCTCTCCCAAATCTCGTTTCTGCTGAACTGCCCGGAAGTCATCACCCTTTACTAAATCTATTTCTTTGTTCCAGAACGGCTGCATACTCATCACGACTCCTTCTGGAAAATATATCCATATGCAACGCCTCTGCGTGCGTATCACATCTCTGATGTCAACGGAGTGGAACGTCATCTCATCAAAATCTCGTACAAAGCTCTTACTCCACTTTTCTCAAATATCGACTGATTCGGACTCGTCTCTTCATGGCTGTATGGACTGCGCTACAACGGCTATACTCATACCTAGAGTCTCCAAAATAATGTATCCCATCACATAATATCCGGACGACGTCGAACCTTTATATTGATTCGTCAAAGTCCCATAATTCCCCAAGAGCCCAACTCTTGAGTACAGTTTAATAATATCCGGTACATGCCACAGTACCTATGGACCAGCCATAGAAGGGCAAACCCAAGCCTCATTAATGGCACCGCGGAACTGCCGCAAAATCTAAGGTTCAAAGGCATTTCCTTGGTCATTAGTTAGGGATTCATTCTTCTAGAGGGTCCACAGAATTACTTGCATGTTTTTCCAAATACTTTAAACTTGGAAAAATGGGTTTCTGACATTCGATCATTTTCTATCAACTCTCAACGTACCTGCGTGAAGTCTTCTTTAGCTAAAATCAATCAATCTGATGAGCTCGCATCGAGGTGTGCAAACGAACCACATGTCCTAGTCATTATTCCTGGGTGACTAGCGATCTTCAATCAAATCCCTAAGTACAACTCATGCTGCAATAGCTTCAAACATCTGGAGTGATATCTTGTCATTCGCAACAGCAACTGGCTCATTCATCTGCACGCTAAACAGTGCCTCAATCCTCAAGAATAGACGATACATTAACGGTCATCATATTCTAGCCGGCCTCTACCAGTGGCCCAATCCTCTGGTGCCGATATCAAACGCCCGCGTCCATGAGAAAACATAATAAAGCGACATATCAAAATGCTCATATCGCGAAAACACAATAAAATGACACATCTATACAATCGTGTGTCACTGGAATCACGCCCTGTTTAGTCCCCGTCCAAGACAAGCTCATGCCGACCGCAACTCTAGCCGCAGCTCTCTCTGCCTATGCAATCGTGGTAACAAAACCACCAACTGATATCGATGAGGATAGATCATAGGAATGAATATAATGCGGTGCAAAGAAATGTACATCCTAAGGCTTCTTAAGCGGAGTAGCATATCGTAAGTATGCCGCGGAACATACACACAGTACGTCACTCTACTTAAGTCACTTACTCCATCAACCAAGGTCAACCTATACGACGAAAGTTCGGGTCTAATACCCCCTCGACCAAGTCTAAGTTCCGTAAGGTCAAGCCTACGTTCCGGATATATATATACGCCCTAGACTCCGCATAGTCAAACATAGACTCAAACCAAGGTTAAACCTAGCACTCTTATACCATCTTTGTCATGATCCGAAATAGCACGTGACTAGCACTTGAATCATGTGAAGTCTAAAGGACCACACCTAATTCAAGTAAGCCAAAAGCCCAGAAATCTAAACCATTTTAAAGAAGAAGTGAAGGAAAACTTGTTTTAAAAGCAAGTGGTTTAACAAAATAAGCCGGAGTAAGTGTTTTTAAAACATCAAGCCCCTTCCAAAAATTTTCGGCAAAGTTTCCTTTGTAAATACTGGCCCCAAACGGGTACAAACATGCAAAATATACATAATGAATAAAGGCATCCTCAAGCGTGAGCTAGCTCTACGCCAATTGGTGGTCACAACCACACAAGCAATATAATATACAACGCCAAAGGGTGAGGATCAAAACTCAGAAGAAAGCCAAAAATCCACCAGAAAATCATAATAATACAAGCGCGACTCTAAGGTCGAAAGAATATACACTGGTCTTCTAAATCTAACGAATATACACTGGTCTTCTAAGTCTAACGAATATACAAGTCTGGTTGATGGAGTTACTAGATAAAACTTAATGTAAATACGAATACTACGGTGGTCATGATACAAGTGAACCTACCTACCAAAGCTATTACCCGGAAGGAAGCAGTGTGCCAGCAAAGCAGCCAAGGAAACCTGTACGGCAAAACCTGCAAGAAACTGTGGCATAACGGGGGTGAGTTGCCAACTCGTAAGTAGAAAATATCACCGAGCTAAAATAGCATGTATGACTCTATCCTGGGTCATACAATAATATATCCACAATATATAACCCTGAAACCATCTACACATAAGTGTAATATCATGTGCTCGTGTAAGTGCCTCAGGTAGCAACATGTCGCATATATGATGTATGAATGCATGAAAACAGAATACATTTGAATGAGAAAACTGTTTTCATATCTCAGTGAGATTTCTATATAAAAATCGAGGTATCATTAATGAAATCAACATAGAATCCGTGTCAAGTATCGACACAAAACATATATCCAAATATCTCAATATCTCGAGCTCCGGCAATCCGGACTGGACCATATATCCGGACTGGACCATATCATAAAATCTCAATGTCTCAATATCTCAGGCTCCGGCAATCCGGACTGGCCCAAATATCAATCTCACGACTACATCGGTATCCACCGGATATACGCCGCGTCGCAAATAACCGGTCGGTAGTGCTCCCCTGCCAAGCTCAACGCCATCATATGCGACCATCTTGCCCCGGGGTACCGCACCGGGTCCACCATGCACCCGCAGACGGTTCCTCCTCCTCCTCGAATCGGGTGAATGATACCGCTCAAGAGCCGAGAAAACTCATGGTGGACACCTCTCAAATCATATCATGAGAAAACCGCAATTTTCTATCTTTAAAATGATAATAAGTTTATAAAATCTTTACGGTTTCTCCAAATCCAGAAATCTCATGGAAATCCGAAATCCCAATCTCAAGAGTAAATAAACAATGAATTACCGTCAATAAGCTCCATAATATTGTATGACAAGGAATATATATATGCATGGGTATCTAGATACAGAATACAATATCTAAACCAGCACAGTAAATATATATTAGAACTATCAGCTAGCAAGTTATGTCAATGAAATAATATTCTCTAAAGTGTACATGACATGGCAATTACCGATGATGATGTGTGTTAGCCGGCAAGCAAGTGTTTGTAGTCATACGCATCATCGGTAATGGTGCTGGTGTCCTGACAACATGGGTTTATAATAACTAAAGAAAACGCAGGTATAAGCATGCAATGCGATATGAACAACATGAATATACATTTATATATATACGAGTCATACCGTTTTGGCATTTGAAATAAGCACGAATCGTAGTTTTAGAAAATAGGGCTACGGTGTTTTTGAGAAAAGGTACATCCTTTGAAAATCCGTAGTATCCCTAGGCCTGTCTTTAAAATACTCACGATTCGTTAAGTTTCAAAATAAGTATGACTCGAGCCCAGTCTAACATCTACCTGATAACTACAGGACGAAACTAAGAGACTAAACAAAAGGGTAAGGAAAACCACCTAAGTCCAAGTCGATATATAAATGTAGTAGTCGATGATTCCGCCTCAATAGCGTCACGTATAATAAAACATATAATACGACATCCTCGAGTCAAGAGTGCGGATCAATCATCATATTTATACTTCGTACGGAAAAATCTATCGTACAGCATCCCAAATCGGGGTACGGGTCAATTATCACATATAACACATTATTTATCTGGTATCATTATCATCATAATCTAAATTAGGGGTACTGATCTAAAATCTAGTACATTACGATACCATCAAACATATATATCCGCGTGTGTATGAAAACACATCGCTCAACGATCCGCTATAATATCATGTCATATCTCATAATACGACCCAAGTCACATCACCGATCTCACGGCATCATGCCCAATCACATCGACTCATCTCCAAGTATCATATACTATCCTCATCATACGTGTATACGTATATGTATATATGTATATATATATATAGCAACACACACACACACATATATATACATATATCACATACACCAATACATATCACGTGTGTGCATGTGTGTGTGTGTATACCTTAACACTAGGGTTCCGCAACTAGGAAACTAAGATAAAACACTAACTTTCAATTATGCTACACTAACCCATGATTTCCTAAAGCCTATTTTGCTAATATTTCACGTCTCACAATACATATGTTATATATATAAACGTAACTCATGCTACACTATGAAACTGCAAGGGTGCTATACGCTATCCACCCGACTTCCTCCGTAGATATATATCCACTCACCTTGATCCTTACTTGCCGAAGTCGATGACGCCACACTCATCTTTGTTGTTCAAGTCCACTTGAGGGTAACTACATATACACACACATAGCATCGTAAACAGAAATCACAAACGAAAACCAAAACAGCACATGAATCGCACATATGTTAAAACCCATGGTCTACTCATGCAAAAGAGCCAAACAACACCCGATATCGACGTACGAACGTCAAGTGACCGAGACAAAACACAAAATCACAAATTCAAGTCATGGACATCAAGGAATTCAAAGCAGCGACTCAAGAAAATGGTCCCAGATTTTGGTTCAGGTGAAATAGTGTAACACCTTAGAATGTGTTTTGTGGCTAATTATATTTTAATATATGGTTTTTAATAAAAAGTTTACCAAATTGGTTTTCAATTATTTTATCCTATTTAATGAATATTTTATTAGATTTTTCCTAAGCTTGCACACACTTGTGCATGTTAACTAAGGTGCTAATTTGGGGTTAAACCATGATTAGCAATCATGGTGGATTAACCCAATTGCCTTAATCTAGTTTTATAATTTGTTTAAGTGTTTTGGGTTTTAAGTTGCATGGTTGTTTTAAAAAAAAGAAAAAAAATGAATTTAAAAGGGTTTTTAATTGGGTTGAATTGTTGACCTTGTGGGAGAGAGAGAGTGAGGGCATGGTGCTACATGGCCCAAGCCATGCTTCATTTAATGAAGAAAGAGAAAGAGAAGGGAGGGGTTTTTGAGTTTTCTCTCATTTCTCACTTCACACTCTCATTTATCATTCTCTCACTCTCATAAACACACACACACCCAAGCGGCTGAACCAAGCAGCAGCAACAACAGAAAATGAAGCAGCAGCAGCAAGGGTAGCAGTAGCAGCAGCAGCATCAGCAGCAGACAGCAGCAGCAGCAGCTTCAGGCAGCAGCAGCAAGAGCCCAGCAACTTGCAGCAGCTCTTCTTCCTCTATCCACTTCTTCTCCTGCTTCCTAGGATCCATTAGGGTATATTTTCTAAACCCAATTCTCCTTATTGCTTAACTTGTGTGTTGTTTAGCGTCGGTTTGCGTTTAAAGTTAGTTTTGTGCTAATTATGGTGAATTATGTGGACTTTTGATTAAGTGTTGATTGTGTTGGTTAACCCTGCCTATTTAAGTGTTGTTAGGGTCACTTTAACTGAGTTTAACCCCGGGTTTCACTAAAATACCATAGGGTTTCCATTTGTGTGCAAATTGGTGTTTTTAAGCGATATTGGGGATTTCTGTGATCTGCTTTTGATCCGGACCCTTCAGGATAAAATTGAGAAAACTGGAGCATACTCACTAGGTCTAGAACACACCACCAGAACACGAGCCACCCATTCCAAAACCAGGCCGCAAATTTAATCAATCTGTCCGCAAATTGCGGCCAGGAGGGGGAGTTGGGTCTCAGGGTTTTGGGTAGGGTAGTCTGTAGTGTTTTGTAGTGATTTGGCATGTGTAGTTTTGTGAGATTTGACCTGTAGGAAAATCTGAGATCATTTATCGTATTTCTAGTTCGTTTTTTTGCGCGATACGCGCGATACGTGAGTGGGTTCTGTGATCCAGCATGTCGCGGCGTATCGGATAGTTTTAGACGCGTTTATACACGTTTCAGCGTATCGTGCACACGCGCGTTTAGTTCGCGACGCGGGTTTCTCGTTTAGTATCGATATCGCGTTTTGCGAGATATTTGCTTATATATATGTTTTCCTTGTTTAATTTTCAGGTTTGCAGGCGGGGACTACGGACACTGCTACAGGGAGAAACAGGTGGTAGGATTCACCTAGCTTGGAGTGTAGGTGAGTAGATTTAACATCTACAGGGGAATCGCCCGCTTGGCGTTATGCGTCTGGGCTAGGATTCTAATTATTCTACGTCATTGTTATAATTGCGCCTTACCCTTTTTATTAGATTTAGTCGTACTGTGACTAGTAGCCATAGGACACTGCACATATTATTGACGGTTCATGTTGCATGAGCACGGATTGTATGCTACACACACACCGTCAATAATTGCCATATCACACACAAACCATTATAGACGTTATATTACTTATCACATTTGACATTTAGCTACATAGATACCTTACTCACATATTCCACTTATACCCAGAGGGTATACTTCATCTGTTCTTATAGGTAGATACCTATACATTGCTACACCTGTATGTTACACATATATTCAGTTGCAGTTACATATTTACCTTTACTGATGTTACTTAGCAGTTTTCCTTTTATATGCTCGCATTTCAGTTTATGTCGCATATATTTTATTCATGGATTTGCGCATTGATATTTGGATTTTACATGATGTTTTCTGGATTTGGGAACCGCGGGAGTTCATGAAATTATGCATACATTGAAAAACCCGGTTTCCTTGATATGATATTTGCGCATCCACCATGAGTTTTATCGGTTCTGATATATATATATACCCCTACGAGGAGGCGTCGAGGCCGTAGAGGGTACATGGTGGGGCCCGGAGGTACCCCGGGGCAAGAAAGGGATGTCGATGTACCACGCCGATGAGCCCGGCAGGGGAGCCATACCATCCGGTGACAGTACCAATGACTCGGCGGGGATCATGGAGATACCGTTGGGAGTCATGTACGTATGCATACGTCGAAAGGCGAGGGTCAGAGCTAGGCACTCGTGCTTTCGGGATAGCGTATGATACATACCTATCAGGATGCTAGTCTTGGTGACGGCATCTGATAGATCAGGATTTCTGTGTCGATGCTTGGCACATTGTTTTCATGATATTTCTTTTAACACCTTTGTATATATAACAGGGGATTTAGCCGTTGTTATATATACCCTTACACCAATATTAGTGGAATGGGACGGTAATATATGTGTATTGACCCCATCATATTTATTTCTGCAAATATATATTTAGGATGCTAGAATCTTACTTGAGATTTGACTTGGGATATTAGGTGATTCATTGAGATTGGATACCGGATACATATGAGATTGCCGATTTGTACATTCGGGATATAGGAGATTATTCGATATTGTACATTGAGGAGATGTGAGAGTTATAGATGTGAGAGCCCAATTTGGGGGCTGATTTGAGGAATTGGGATTTGGGTGTATTGATGGATTATGATCCTACCACGATGTCACGATTCCGTGGGAATGACATATTTCACTCCATACCTCATACTTATCTACTTATGCACTATTCCATGTATTAGGAGTACCTGTTAGTATACCCTTCATGATTGCTGCATATCTACATTCTCATATCCCTATTGCATGATTATTGCATACTATTGTCATGTTATTATTGCTTCACATATTGATTGTACATGCTAGTGTACTTTCCATTATTCTGCATGCACATGACCTGTTATTACTGTAAATTGCATATCTTAGATTCATGTTGTACGTACATACCTGCGATTACCTGCATATGTTATCTACTATTCACGAGTTGGGAATTCACCCCCGTTGTGCCACAATTATTTTGCAGGGTGTTTTCCCTAGAGTAGTCGAGGCAGGCTATTCACCTATCATCTTTTGCTACAGATACCGCATCGGCTCACAGTGTACTATTTTGCTTAGGTGGGTTTTGATGGTTATCTGTATTTCATATTGTACATTCGTTGTATCTTGTACTCTCCATCTACTATTTTGTTGTTGACTTAGAGACTGGGTGAGGACGATATTGTATTTTATTTATGGATTTGCTGTCTTTTATACAGTTCCTTTCTGTTGTCTTTTATTCAGCTTTATCTCTATTATGCTATATTTATCTTCATCTGTTGTACCATTTTGGGGTTAGTTTTTACAAAGGGGGTGTTGCCAAAATTTTAAAGAAAGAAGTTGGACTTTTAAAGAATTTGGGTTGTGATTTCAAATGTTTCAAAAACTTTTATTATCTTTTCCGTATTTTCATGATTTAGATTTCTGGGTTTTGGCTTTCTTTTACTGCGTTACGTCTTTAGGCGTTGCGTAGTATTATGGCCGTCACGTGTCAATTTCGGGTCATGACAAACTTGGTATCAGAGCGCTAGATTTTACCTTTCGGAGTGTAGGATGACCTTGGTATGATGGAGTAGGTAACTTAGGCAGGGTAACGTAGAGTGTGTATGTCTGCAGCATACCCACGATGCGGTACTTCGCCTTAAGTGACCTAAGTACAAATTGCTTGAATTCCTTCCTTGATGATTCATATCCTTGTGATTCGATTTCCGTATCCTTATCGAATATCATCTTTATTTATAGCCTTGCCACCGATGACTATGGGGACTCAGAGTGATGCAGCGAGGGCCGAGGTCAGAGTTGGCTCGGGTGAGACGAGTACTGACCAGGATGGCACTCTAGTTGCACAGGTGCAGACGAATCAGCCTTCGACATATAGTATCGATAGGCTTGTGGCAGAGATGCAGGACTTCCGCCAGACTATGAGTTCATTGGTTGATGTCGTTCGGGAGCTACGACAGGAGGTTGTTACCCCTGTTACTCAGTTGTTCCTTGGGATTAGCATGCAGCAGTCCGTCACCTACATAGCACCAGTGGTTGCAGCCCCAGTAGACGAGGCGCATATTCCAGAGACTCTGAGAGTTCCAGGACAGTGGAGGACTCGTACCAGTGTACCAGCCCAGAGATAGAGGTTTGGTCATCGAGATAGATTTCATGGCCGTCGTGGGAGTAGCAGAGGCTTAGGACGAGGACAGTCGTTCAGCTCTCATCCCCAGGATGGTCAGCAGTCAGCGCGTGGATGTTTTCGATGCGGAAGCCTTCAGCTCTTCGTCAGGGATTGTTCCTCAGCACGGCGTCAGGATCGTATTCAGAGAGGCCATGGACGTAGAAGGTTCGCTCAGAGGGCTCAGTCTACCAGAGGAGTTCAGCCAGTTGCGGGTAGAGGGCAGACACAGGAGTTTGCTTCTACTCATCGGGACGCGCAGGCGTCCAATGCAGAGTTTTCAGGTATCCTTATTTCGCATGTTCTTTTGATGTGTCTGTTGTTTTTCACACTTGTGTCGTGGTTGGGACGGGAGTCGTGTCAGGTAGATTAGCTGTTTGTTGTGTTAACTTCTGTCAGCGATTCTTTTGTTGCGCGACACGTATATCAGTTGTGTGCCAACCGGATAGGAGATAGAGATTTGTCCGTCGTTGATCCTTCTAGAAATGTTGGATTTGACGTTCTCCTAGGCACGGACTGGTTAACTACGTGCTAGGCGTCTGTGGACTACCGTGAGGAAACAGTCAGGTTTTGTTTTCCCCGGCGAGTCAGTTCTTGTTGTGCAGGTAGATAGTTGTGCCGCCTCTCACAGCTTGAATTCAGCCTTTTTTGCTAGTCGGTTTTTGAGGAGATGCCATGGATTCTTGGCGTTCATTCGTGATACCGTAGCCACAGTGGGTTTGTTGGACCGGTTTTCCTTTCGTGCGAGAGTTTTTCCGACATTGTTCCAGATGAGCCGGCGAAGCTTAGGGAGCTTAAGGATCAGCTGCAGAGTTGTTTGTTGGGGAGTTTGTGCGTCTGAGTGTTTCGCATTAGGAAGCTCCTATTTCTGTTGTCAAGGAGAAAGACGGCAGTTTAGGGTTGTGTATCGACGGATCGTTAATTGAACCGGCTTACGATGCGGATAGGTATCCTTCACCTCGCGTTGACGATTTCTTCGATCAGCTCTAGAGTGCGAGACATTTTCTAAGTTTGTTTGGGATCAGGTCATCATTATTGCGGTTTGGAGTGATGGCATTCCGAAGACTGCCTTATGCGTGCTACGGCTTTGTGTGTATTAGTGAGTCATTGGATTCACTGATGCCCTAGCAGCATTCGTAGATAAGATGAACCGGATTTCTTCAGGCCGTTCCTCGACCGGTTATTGTTGTGTTATTTACGACATTCTGGTCTATTAATGTGTCTTGAGGAACAGGAGCGGCACTTGAGGATTTGTTATGCAGATACTGGGAGAGCCCTAGCGGTTGCTAGATTCTCGGAGTGTTTCTTTAGGCTTGTTTGTGTTGACTCCTAGGTCTTGTTGTCACGGGAGACGGTTTTGTATGGTCCCGAGGGAGATCGTGGCCGTACAGCTTAGGTCCAGACTTGTGTGCAGGACGGAGGTCCGCAGATTTTTGGGCTTAGTAGGTTCTTACCGCTGTTTCGTACAGGATTGCTAGAGTAGTGCTGCACCATCGACTGAATGGACCGGAAGGGAGGTTTCTTTTCTTTGGACTGAGGCATGTGTGCAGAGTTTCGGCAGTTGAAGATTCTATTAACAACTGCACCAGTTCTTTCTTTGCTTTCTGCTTCGGGCGACCTTGTTGTTTAACTGTAATGTTTCTTGAGTGGGCTCGAGTGTGTACTGAGGTGACACTATAGAGTTATCACTTTTGCTTCCCTACATTTGGAGAAGGTACGAGAAGGATATTCCACTCATGATCTGAAGATGGCCGTGGTGGTTTTGCGTTGGAGATTTGGAGACACTACTTGTTCGAGAGTCATGTCAGATTTTCACGGACCATCAGAGCTTAATGTACATCTTCCTACAGCGGATTTTGATTGTTGTGATAGTCTTCTGCAGATTTACAGTTCTTGTGCAATCGCTGAGTATAGCTTAAGTTCGTCTCTACTAAGGGGATAGCTTGCTCATGTCCGCGCCCGACCACTTTTCTTTAATCGCTTTCGCGAGACACTGCCCGCCGATGCTCGTTCGTCGGTGATACTTGAGCATACTTGGCTGGGTAATGATTCAGAGTCCTTGATTTGTGGCAGTGGTGTGCTAAGTTAGGGACGCGTTGTGTACCTGATATTATCGAGTAGAGACGTAAAATACTAGAGCAAGCACATCAGTCAACTCTCTGTATTCATTCAAGTTCCACCAATATTGACGTGACTTGTGAGATAGTTACAGGTGGGCAGGGATGTAAAGAGAAGTTTCAGGTTTCGTTTCAAAGTGTTTGTCTTGTTGTGTGCTTGGGTCGAGCATCTGAGGCTGGCTGGAGAGTTGCAACCTTTAACCGTTCCGAAGTAGGAGTGGGAGCAGATCTCCATGAATTTCGTTAAGGTATCTACCCAGGGTTAGTCAGGGTTTGACTCCATTCGGATTCTTGTCGTCCGGTTATACTCAGTTTGCTCGGTTGTTCTTTGTTAAGTGTGCGTTTGTGTTAATTGTTGTCAGCAGTTGGGATCGTCACTCGCCATTGTTAGGGTTCTCCTTCAACAGCTATTATCAGGAGACACTCGAATTGGCAACCTTAAGGTTTAGGGGTTAGGTCGTTTCGATCACCAGTCTGTTGTTTTTTTGACTCTGCGTAAGTAGGATTTTGGACCCCAGCTAGTCTAGAGACTTCGGAGATGATCCAGTTGATTCAGGTCAGGATGAGAGTAGCCCAGTGCAAATAGAGGTCTTATGCCGACTGTGTTGGTCGTAGACTTAAGTGCGCAATGGAAAATCATGTATTCCTACGGATTTTTCCGATGAATGACGTGTTGAGTTTTGGGAAGCTTATCCCAGGATTGTAGGTCCTTTCGAGATCCTATAAGCGAGTTAGTTTCGTTGCCTTTAATTTGGCACTTCCGCCCAGATTATTGAGTTTTCACCCGGTATTCCTTATGATGATGCATTACAATTACCTTCATGACCTTTCTTACATGATTTGGCACCAGACCATTTGGCTTGGACGAGATCGTTTCGCTCACCGGCAGCCACTTGTGTTAATGGCTCGGCAGGAGGAGAAACGTCGGTCAAGGGTCTTGCCATCTCTGAAGGGTTTTCTTGGACGTAGCCGTATAGTGAGGTAATCACTTGGGAGGTTGCGAACGAGATTTGAGAGTTGTAATCTTCTCTTTGAAGGTACGCGTAATAGTATATTTTTAAATTCGGGGACGAATTTCTTTTAAGGGGGGAGATTGTAACACCTTAGAATGTGTTTTGTGGCTAATTATATTTTAATATATGGTTTTTAATAAAAAGTTTACCAAATTGGTTTTCAATTATTTTATCCTATTTAATGAATATTTTATTAGATTTTTCCTAAGCTTGCACACACTTGTGCATGTTAACTAAGGTGCTAATTTGGGGTTAAACCATGATTAGCAATCATGGTGGATTAACCCAATTGCCTTAATCTAGTTTTATAATTTGTTTAAGTGTTTTGGGTTTTAAGTTGCATGGTTGTTTTAAAAAAAGGAAAGAAAATGAATTTAAAAGGGTTTTTAATTGGGTTGAATTGTTGACTTTGTGGGAGAGAGAGAGAGTGAGGGCATGGTGCTACATGGCCCAAGCCAAGCTTCATTTAATGAAGAAAGAGAAAGAGAAGGGAGGGGGTTTTGAGTTTTCTCTCATTTCTCACTTCACACTCTCATTTCTCATTCTCTCACTCTCATAAACACACACACACCCAAGCGGCTGAACCAAGCAGCAGCAACAACAGAAAATGAAGCAGCAGCAGCAAGGGTAGCAGTAGCAGCAGCAGCATCAGCAGCAGACAGCATCAGCAGCAGCTTCAAGCAGCAGCAGCAAGAGCCCAGCAACTTGCAGCAGCTCTTCTTCCTCTATCCACTTCTTCTCCTGCTTCCTAGGATCCATTAGGGTATATTTTCTAAACCCAATTCCCCTTATTGCTTAACTTGTGTGTTGTTTAGCGTCGGTTTGCGTTTAAAGTTAGTTTTGTGCTAATTATGGTGAATTATGTGGACTTTTGATTAAGTGTTGATTGTGTTGGTTAACCCTGCCTATTTAAGTGTTGTTAGGGTCACTTTAACTGAGTTTAACCCTAGGTTTCACTAAAATACCATAGGGTTTCCATTTGTGTGCAAATTGGTGTTTTTAAGCGATATTGGGGATTTCTGTGATCTGTTTTTGACCCGGACCCTTCAGGATAAAATTAAGGAAACTGGAGCATGCTCACTAGGTCTAGAACACACCACCAGAACACGAGCCACCCATTCCAAAACTAGGCCGCAAATTTAATCAATCTGGCCACAAATTGCGGCCAGGAGGGGGAGTTGGGTCTTAGGGTTTTGGGTAGGGTAGTCTGCAGTGTTTTGTAGTGATTTGGCATGTGTAGTTTTGTGAGATTTGACCTGTAGGAAAATCTGGGATCATTTATCGTATTTCTAGTTCGTTTTTTTGCATGATATGAGCGATACGTGAGTGGGTTCTGTGATCCAGCGTGTCGCGGCGTATCGGATAGTTTTAGACGCGTTTATACACGTTTCAGCGTATCGTGCACGCGCGCGTTTAGTTCGCGACGCGAGTTTCTCGTTTAGTGTCGATATTGCGTTTTGCGAGATATTTGCTTATATATATGTTTTCCTTGTCTAATTTTCAGGTTTGCAGGCGGGGACTACGGACACTGCTACAGGGAGAAACAAGTGGTAGGATTCACCTAGCTTGGAGCGTAGGTGAGTAGATTTAACATCTACAGGGGAATCGCCCGCATGGCGTTATGCGTCTGGGCTAGGATTCTAATACTTGTCGCATATTCTACATCAGTGTTAGAATTGCGCCTTGCCCTATTTATTAGATATAGTCGTACTGTGACTAGTAGCCGTAGGACACTGCACATATTATTGACGGTTCATGTTGCACGAGCACGGATTGTATGCTACACACACACCATCAATAATTTCCATGTCACACACAAACCATTATAGACGTTATATTACTTATCACATTTGACATTTAGCTACATAGATACCTTACTCACATATTCCACTTATATCCAGGGGGTATACTTCATCAGTTCTTATAGGTAGATACCTATACATTGCTACACCTGTATGTTACACATATATTCAGTTGCAGTTACATATTTACCTTTACTGATGTTACTTAGCAGTTTTTCTTTTATATGCTCGCAGTTCAGTTTATGTCTCATATATTCTATTCATGGATCTGTGCATTGATATTTGGATTTTACATGATGTTTTCTGAATTTGGGAACCGCAGGAGTTCATGAAATTATGCATACATTGAAAAACCAGGTTTTCTTGATTTGATATTTGTGCATCCACCATGAGTTTTATCGGTGCTGATATATATATATACCCCTACAAGGAGGCATCGAGTCCGTAGAGGGTACATGGTGGGGCCCGGAGGTACCCCGGGGCAAGAAAGGGATGTCGATGTACCACGCCGATGAGCCCGACAGGGGAGCCATACCATCCGGTGACAGTACCAATGACTCGGCGGGGATCATGGAGATACCGTTGGGAGTCATGTACGTATGCATACGTCGAAAGACGAGGGTCAGAGCTAGGCACTCGTTCTTTCGGGATAGCGTATGATACGTACCTATCAGGATGCTAGTCTTGGTGACGGCATCTGATAGATCAGGATTTCTGTGTCGATGCTTGGCACATTGTTTTCATGATATTTCTCTTAACACCTTTGTATATATAACAGGGGATTTAGCCGTTGTTATATATACCCTTACACCAATTCTAGTGGAGTGGGACGCTAATATATGTGTATTGACCCCATCATATTTATTTCTGCAAATATATATTTAGGATGCTAGAATCTTACTTGAGATTTGACTTGGGATATTAGGTAATTCATTGAGATTGGATACCGGATACATATGAGATTGCCGATTTGTACATTCGGGATATAGGAGATTATTCGATATTGTACATTGAGGAGATGTGAGACTTATATGATGTGAGAGCCCAATTTGGGGGCTGATTTGAGGAATTGGGATTTGGGTGTCTTGATAGATTATGATCCTACCACGATGTCAGGATTCCGTGGGAATGACATATTTCACTCCATACCTCATACTTATCTACTTATGCACTGTTCCATGTATTAGGAGTACCTGTTAGTGTACCCTTCATGATTGTCGCATATCTACATTCTCATATCCCTATTGCATGATTATTGCATACTATTGTCATGTTATTATTGCTTCATATATTGATTGTGCATGCTAGTGTACTTTCCATTATTCTACATGCACATGACCTGTTATTACTGTAAATTGCATATCTTAGATTCATGTTGTACGTACATACCTGCGATTACCTGCATATGTTATCTACTATTCACGAGTTGGCAACTCACCCCCATTGTGCCACAGTTGTTTTGCAAGGTGTTTTCCCCAGAGTAGTCGAGGCAGGTTATTCACCTATCATCTTTTGCTACAGATACCGCATCGGCTCACAGTGTACTATTTTGCTTAGGTGGGTTTTGATGGTTATCTGTATTTCATATTGTACATTCGTTGTATCTTGTACTCTCCATCTACTATTATGTTGTTGACTTAGAGACTGGGTGAGGACGATATTGTATTTTATTTGTGGATTTGCTGTCTTTTATACAGTTCCTTTCTGTTGTCTTTTATTCAGCTTTATCTCTATTATGCTTTATTTATCTTCATCCGTTGTACCATTTTGGGGTTAGTTTTTACAAAGGGCGTGTTGCCAAAATTTTAAAGAAAGAAGTTGGACATTTAAAGAATTTGGGTTGTGATTTCAAATGTTTCAAAAACTTTTATTATCTTTTCCGTATTTTCATGGTTTAGATTTCTGGGTTTTGGCTTTCTTTTACTGCGTTACGTCTTTAGGCGTTGCGTAGTATTATGGCCGTCACGTGCCAATTTCGGGTCGAGACAAATAGGGATAAACAAACAGTACAGGGGTGTTCTATATAGGGTATATGAGCTACAGAACAATTCCAACACCAATACTCAAAATTTGCCCGATGACATTACCCCAAAAACCGGTGAGCCCGGCCAAAGTAGGGAGTTGGGGTCTCGTTTCTTCAGGGTGGTCTCATAGTGGTCCATCTAGGTTAGTGGAGTTGTTTATTTTTCCAGTAATGGCCTCGGATCACTCCAGATTCCCTGTAGGCCTCAAAGTGCACACAAAACCGATATTGAAACGTCTAATTCAATTGTATGGTCTAGGCTCTGTTTGATTTGGTTTATAAACACTAAGGGGGGTTTAAGGTCACCACTAAAGCTCAATTATACCATCTCAATTCATGAAACCCTCAAAACCCCATCTTGGAATTTTCCAAGCTCTCTAAACTACACTAAATGAATTCTAAACTAAACTAGAGGCTAAAGAAACTTGATTACAATACTAATGGTGAAAGAATTGCCTCATTTGGCAACTCAAGAATTTTCTTGAGTTGCCCCAAGTGCTCAAAATCCAATTTTTATTGATCTCTCATGCTTGTAGTGTGCTTGTGCATGCTTTTAATGAAAGGAAATAGGTGTTTTGTGGTGTTTTTGGGGGTGAAGTGAGGTGGTGAAGATGGTGGAGGGAGGAGGCCAGCCATGGGTGAAGAGGAAGATGAGTGAAGAAAATGAAATGAACAAATGAGGCCATGGTCAATGAACCCCTCACCTCTCTCTCTCTCTCTTCTCTCTCTTGCCCATACCTCTTTCTTTATTCATATTTCCTTTTTCTTTTCTTTTCTTTTCTTTTAAAACCAAAAACGAATAAAACCATATACATAATAAAGAAACACAAGATGCCATGGTTCAAAAATGAAACAAGTTTTGTTGCATATCATGATACAAAAATCAAGCTTAATGCAAGATTGGTGAAAATTAAATAAGTTTAGAAATAAACTTGTTTATAATTAATTATAGAAATTTATAATTTGTCTAAATCATATAAATCCCTCCAAAAATCACCATTCAATTTAATTTTCCAATATTTTCCAAACTATCGGTATATAATTATACCATATTATTAAATTATTCATAATATTTATTATTTTAATTATATAAATTCCCAAAAATAATATTTTTTTTTCTGAAATGTTGCAGTCTTCCCCCCTAAATAAATTCAGTCCCTGAATTTAAATTTAAATCACTCGAATACTAAAACATTTCAGTAAAATGATCAAGTCGTCGGGGCCCCGAAATCATAATACATAAAACATATCGTAGCTCAATGCACGTGCATGAACACGAGTATATAACTCAAAATCAAAACTCCGTCAAGCATCCCGCAATCATCGGAGTTATGGTGAAGACACCAATGTCAAGGTCCAATACGAAAACCAGTATGATATACATCAAAACTATACATGTACACATCTTTGCAAATTCGCCAAAACATCTGAAAGAAATGCATGCCAAACCTTTTTCAAATCACTGTGTGATGCGCGTATCACGGCACAGTAGCGGACGTCTATTGTAAGAAAATAACTATATATATATATATAACTATATATATATATATCCTTTATTTAACATACACGTCCCGCCGTTTTGAAAATAATTTAGAAGGGTTTCCTTTGTAAAATGTTCCGTGTCATCTCGGACACATAGGTAAATACTGAGACTATAGCTCCCCTTTGGAAATCGCTTCGATAACCATCGATGCATGCAAAAAAATGTTCAGGTACTGTCCTCTGACTAGTCCTTCTCAGCTACTAAACCAAATAGTAAATATCATAAAAATGTACTGCTCAAGAGAAATCGTACTCAATAGTACATGTAACAATGCCGCGTGCGTCTAGTGCGCACAAAAATCGAAACCAATGAATGTGCCATACAAGTGTACAGAAACAAAATTTAAGTGCAACGGGTGTGCACGAAAACATCTGTCAAGGGTAACGAGTGTGCCTGACAGCAATATCAGGTGCATCTGATATGCACGAAGAATCCCGATTTAGTGCATCTGGCGTGCACCAAAATCGCATCAAGCGCGTCAAGTATGCGCAAGAATCCAAATCAAGTGCACAAGGTGCAAGAAAACAAATATCGAGTATCACAATCGAAATCGACGGTATACAACACATCTCAATCCAAATCAGGTATACCGTGGTATATAATCTCACAACCACGTGCATCAGCATGCACAAAAATCGAATCAAAGTACTAAAAGTGCATGAAAACTGTATCGAAGGCACAAATCAAATCACCTACATACCATACGCATGAAATCAAAATCAAACATCTCAAATGACATCAAATCGAAGCCGAGTGCAACTGTGGTGCACAAATCTCAATCATGCAAATAAATCACCCAAAACACCGAAATCCAAAATGACGGACACGTGATATTCGAATCACCAAATCGCAAATCGTAAACACTGTCGTCAATATGTCTTTCCTTCAAAATCAAGAAGGTGTCGGTGCATCTTAAGCTAGCAGAGCAAGATATCCACTTGCCTCCTGTTCATGGTATGGCGCCTTGTGCCCTTAGGCTCTCGTCTCTCATTGCGGATTGTCAGTTATATAGCTCCTCGGCTCAACGGCCCAATATGGAAATAATGACGGAAACAGTTTCGCTCTGGCATATCCTCTAAAGATCTCTGGCCAACTATCATGGTCACTCATAACATGTCTCGTCGATGCTGCCGACTTCTGGCCTACTGGGTGTGCGTAATACGACCGATCTTGGGTCCAAGTCTTCTCGTGTAGTATTTCCAGAAAGATCTTGTCGGGTTCTCTCCCAAATCTCATTTCTGATGAACTACCCGGAAGTCATCACCCTTTACTAAATCTATTTCTTGTTCCGGAACGGCTGCATACTCATCACGACTCCTTCTGGAAGATATATCCATATGCAACGCCTCTGCATGCGTATCACATCTCTGATGTCAACGGAGATAGTATACAAGTGCTTGTTGGGTTACGGGTACACCGGACAGGACTCACAGGGAACTGTTGGTTAGTATTATACCCGTCGTCAGTTAACAATTCCCAGGTGACATGAGTACAGCATAGTCCGCAGACTTGACAATGCTGCTTCGCCTCGAGTGTGTTCCCACTGTTCTTAGATTGCTACCCTACCACGGCTCAAAGGAGTCATGCAAACAAGTAGCAGTTGGGTGCAGTCCCGAAGCACTTGGAGGCAGTGGCGGTTAGACAGGATTCGTCTCTCCCGGTATTGGGAGTTGATATCGCGCTGTGTCTGGAGAGCCGTTACGCAAAGTCCCTGGCCAGGGCAAGCGAGATATACTGGTAGGATTTCTAGTAGCTTCTCAAGGTGTAATGGGCTTCGCTCCGACACGACTTATACCGCTTTTAGGGGACTGACGCTTGCCGCCACTTAGGCCCGATATGCGATAGTCCTAGACGAACAGACCGGACTGTACGGAGATTGTCACATCAGGCTCAGTAGGAGTTCGGATGGGTTTCCTCATCGGCCTTCTTATCGACATCTACCTGGGGACCGTTACGTACAGCTAGTACCGCTTGCGGCCTGTGGTTAAACCCACTGCCAGCGTAGTAGTCGAGTCTTTAAAGTCCCGCATAGAGAGTTTCCCTGCTTCGGGCGAAACGATATAGAGGTCGTATGGTTTTACGACAGGGTTCGAACACATACGTGTTTTTACGCACGTACGATGTTCGGACAGTTTATACTAGCGGGCTTTAGTTTAAGACAGATTCTAGTATTGGATTATTGGATTTGTACAGTCTTAGTATTTCCGTGTTTTCAAGGATAGGAGGGGCGTTCTCGTAATTACTCGAGAAGCTTCTAGAAGGTTGATGAGGTGGAGAGCTTAGGTGTTATATGCATTAAATGGTTTTGTGACTCATGGAGATGATTCATCAAGTGAGTTAATGAAGCATTAATGCTTTTAATGACTCATTAGATGATTCATTATGTATTAAATGAAGTATGAAGATATTTGTGCAAAGATATTTTTGTGCAAGGTATTTTATGCTTCATATATATACACAAATGAGTTAATTTCCATTTGATAATTACTTTCACATTCTCTCTCCTCAAGCTCTCTCTCTTCAAACCCTAACCCTAACCTCTCATGTGTTGAGATCCAAGGGTTAGCAAGACTAATTGATCCCTAATCCTCTTCTATATCTTCTAGATTGCTTTGATTAGCACTCATAGTTACTTAGTTACCTCAAGTGTGAGGTTAAGCTTGGAGAAGTAGCTCTCGGGTGGATCTTCTATCACAAAGAGGAGGCCGACGAGGAGGTGGTCAACGAGAACAAGAAGGACATGATTCAGTAGGTATAATCTTCTTCCATAGTAGCTAATCCCTCCTATGTTGTTGTTAGTTAGGGTTTGGCAAAGATCCGTAAAGTTAGTCGATGTTGGTTTAAACAAAATGATTGTTTTACCTGTTCCACCTCCCCGCATCTTGTGGGATGTCTAACGTCGACTTACAGTGGTATCAGAGCCTCGCTAAACCATAACTAACTTGTTAGCAAAGTCGTTAGAAATTCGATCGCGAAACGAACCCGAAAAAAACATCATTTTCACATAGTTTCTGTCGTTTTTAAAACGGGGTCTAAAAATTTTTCAGGGACCCTTAAAAATACAAGCAGGGAATTATAAGATTACTGAAGAAATTTGGGTTCCTGACTCGGCCAAACCGCCGCGGAACCGTGGCCGATCCAAGCGATCTGCCGCGGATCCGCGGCCGAGTTGTAGCCGAGTCGGCCCAAATTTCCCCAGTAACTCTTCTGTGTTGATTTTGTTTTTTCTGGGATGTTTTGTTTCTGCTCAAGTTTCAGGTGCACAGAGAAGTATTTGGAGTAGAATCATTTGTGTTTGCTTGATCGAAATTCTACGATGTTTGGCTAACTTGATTATATCTATGATTTGTTTAATGTGTTCGTAAACCTCCCCTAACTGTTAGTATGTTGGTTAGCAGGGGGTTGCACATTTCTGTAATGGTTTTTACTGTTTGTGTTTGTGGACTTGTTGGATTGTCGTGAATGGATAGCCGGGGATGTGAGACGAGCGTTTCTTTCATTCAAATATAATTTGTAAATTGTTGTAATATTCTTTTGCGGGGCACTTCCGGGTTGAGGTTGTAGCCACCGTTGTATTATTTCATTTACTGATTTTTGCTCCTAGGATAGACCCAAGGTGGGGTGCACAAACTACCGGGTAGTTTGAAGTGAGTAGTGGCCTATTCATGTTGTTGAGGGAGGCCGCTTCACTTCGGGTACTTGGCGGGTAGTTTGCCGTACCCGTAGGGGTCTAGGGTGGGGTTTTGGCTATTCATCGCGACTGTATAATCCGTCTTTCTTTGCAGGCTCAAAAAGAATGCGGATTCGTAGAAAATCCAATATGTTCATCTGTGATCTGGAATGCCTATTATTGCGTCTGACGAATGTACAATATCTATATATGATAGCTATTAGACGTTACTTATGTTTTACACCCGCACTAGCCCAGCCCCCGCTCTGTCGTTAGTTAAGTAAACTAACGGGTGAATGACGGGGCCCAGTGGCGAATGCAGATGGCATAAGAGGACGTTGTATTTTCGTTGTTTTCTGCAATGATAGGTTAATCATGGGACGCATTATATTAATGCAAAGAAAATAAACCAAAGTTGAATCATTGGAACAGTTTAAAAGAAACCACTCGGTTATTTTTAAAAAGAAGATATTTTTAATTGCGGAGCTTTAACCACTCCTTTTAAAAGCTATCAGGTTCCTTCGGTCATATCGAGTTCACTACGTTCACGGTTTCACCAAAACCATTCGTAGCCCTCCGTCATTTCATTTGGGTATTCAGTAGTATTCAAGCTATGTATTTTGACCAACGCCAAGGCATAGTGTTTGGTAGCTGCTAGGTATTCATTTGTTGCATAGATAGATGAGTTAGTTTGGGACAGTCGTATTATCATTTGGCCAACGTCAGGGGTATGTACGGATGGGTTCAAATTAACAAGATAATGATGGGAAGAACTTGACATGTGACTTATGACATTTTGACCAACGCCAAGGTCATAAGAGCATGGGGCAGAAATTTATATCGGGTATTTCTAAAGAAACTGAAATTTGCAAAAAGATGCATACCATTTGGAGTGTGATAATTTTGGTAGGATTCCTTCAGCTTTATCACACGATAATATTTGGATCCCGATCCTACTGTGAGTATCCGCTACTCATCAGGAGATTCGTCACTTAACGATCAATGCTATAAACCAAGTAGGTGCCGAGAAAGGTGTCAGCGGGGCTACGCCCCCAGAGAAAAGAGGTTATTTAATTAAGGAACTTCACGAAAGCGTCGGAAAACCTTCCTCGAAGTACCGACACCGGCCTGGCTGAACGGTTAAGCAAGTATTATACGGTGAGAATAGTCATGGCTAGTTCTTCCTTTTTGGTTTGAGGAGGGATTCGAGAAACAGTGGGAGCCATCCAGTTTAGATAAACTAAAAACCACTCTAAACTTGCAAGAGCATCATGCTAAAGTGTTCCCTCTCTCTCTCAATTGCAGCGACCCAGAACATGACAGGCCTTAAGTTACTATTAGAAAAAAATATTCTGACAAAGCCAAACTATAAAGATTGGTTGCGGAATGTCAAAATGGCTTTGACTTATGACAAATTGGGGTATGTCCTTACTGCTAAGGCACCTGGTGTCCCTGGTCCAAAATCCAGTATTGCGGATAAGGAAATCCACAAGACCTGGGAGTTAGATTGCGCGAAGGCCAAATGCATCGTGCTTGCCTCTATGAATAATGAACATCAGAGGAGGCGTGAGGATATGGATCTTGAATCCATATTTCTCCACACAAAGGATCTGTATGGAGAGCAATCTCGTATAGCTAGATACGAGACCTCGAAGAACTTGTTTCAGTCGAGGATGGCCGTCGGATCATCTGTAGGAGAACATGTCCTTAAGATGATTGGCTATATAAAAGAGCTCGCGGACCTCGGGACGACTTTGGAGAACGAGATCTATACAGACTTGATTCTTCAGTCCCTTCCTTCCACCTACGCCCAGTTTATTCTGAATTTCAACATTCAAAGAAAAGAAGTTGAACTTCCAGAACTCCTTAACATGTTGAGGAGTGCAGAGGGCACCTTGCAGAAGGCAAGGGAAATACCCGCTATATTTGTTCGTGGTGCTTCCTCTTCCGGGTCCAAGGCTAAGGCCAAAGGAAGGAAGAAGAAGGCCGCTACCAAACCAAGAGGAGGTGTTGGTAAGGTGGGAGCTAAGGGAAAGGCAAAGGTTGCGGTGCCAGTAGTGGCAAAGTACGAGTGCTTCCACTGATGTAGGAAAGGGCACTGGAAGAAAAATTGCAAAGCTTGGAATGCCAAGAACCAGGAACCGAAGCAAGCTGTGGCTTCGACTTCAGGTGTGTTTATAATTGAAAATTGTCTGTCAATCAACTCTACTTCCTGGGTATTGGATACCGGATCAGGATCTCATATATGCAATTCATTGCAGGCACTGAGAAACAGTAGAGAGCTGAAGGTTGGTGATATGACCCTCCAGGTTCCTAACGGAGCTAGCGTGGGTGCTGTGTCCGTAGGGGATTATCACCTTGGATTGACGAGTGGACATATTTTGGTTTTGCATAACTGTTTTTGTGTACCCAGTTTAACGTGTAATATCATATCAGTTTCGTTGTTATCAAAAGAAGGTTATGATTTCACGTTTGTAAGCGATGTTGTTAACATCCACCTTAATCATGGTTTGATTGGGTCCGGTACACTAGATAACGGTATATATGTCTTAAACCCATTACAGATTTTCAATGTCCAGAACACACTAAAAAGAAAGTCTCCAAATATAAATAAGGCTTTCTTATGGTATTGTAAACTAGGTCACATCAATGAGACAAGGTTAACTAAGTTATATAGAGAATGATATTTGGATCCGTTCGAATATCAATCTTATACCACTTGTCACTCATGTCTCAAAGGAAAGATGACAAAGAATCCATTCACTGGACATGGAGTAAGAGCGAGCGAGCTCTTAGGACTCATACACAGCGATGTATGTGGTCCAATGTCTACACATGCAAGAGGTGGTTTTTCATATTTCATTATTTTTACGGATGATTACTCTAGGTACGGATTCATTTTCTTGATAAAACATAAATCCGAGGCTTTTGAGAAATTCCAAGAATATAAGAATGAAGTAGAAAACCAAACCGGCAAAAGTATCAAGACACTGAGATCTGATAGAGGTGGTGAATACTTAAGTGTCGAGTTCCTAGGTTACCTAAAAGAAAAAGGAATTCTCTCTCAGCTTACTCCTCCATACACTCCACAGCACAATAGTATATCGGAGAGACAGAATCGAACCCTATTGGATATGGTACGTTCCATGATGAGTAATACTGAGTTACCACGATCTTTCTGGGGTTATGCGCTAGAATCAGCGGCATATCTTTTGAACAGAGCTCCTACCAAAACTGTGCCTACCATGCCATATCAAATGTGGAGTGGGAAGAAACCCTATCTTCAGTATCTGAAGATAGGGGGATGTCCAGCTTTTGTTAAAAAGCAGCATGCGGACAAACTCGAGGCACGATCAGTACAGTGTAAGTTTGTGGGATATCCAAAAAACTCCAAGGGGTATTTCTTCTATTACGCAGAGGAACAAACAGTTTTTGTTTCTCGTCATGCCTATTTTCTAGAACAGCAGTTTTTAGAAAAGGAAACAAGTGGGAGTGCAATAGAACTGGAAGAAATTCCAGAACCACAAACTACTACTGAAAGTTTAATAGAACCAGTAGTTCAAGAAGAACAGGACATTCCCGCACCCCTCCGCAGGAGTAGTAGGCCGTCTCATCCGCCTGAGAGATACTACGGTTTTCTCATAAATGTGGATAGAGAGGATTGCGTCATTGATAATGATGAACCTACTAGCTTCCAGCAGGCCATCCAGAGTGGCGACTCGGTACAATGGCTGGATGCAATGCGGACCGAGATGGAGTCTACGTACACCAACAAAGTATGGACTTTGGACTTTGCTCCAGATGGGGTAAAACCCATAGGATGCAAATGGATCTTCAAGAAAAAGATTGGTGTAGATGGACAGGTGGAAACCTATAAAGCTAGACTTGTTGCAAAGGGTTTTCGTCAAAGACCTGGTTTGGACTATAACGAAACTTTTTCTCCAGTAGCTATGCTCAAATCCATTCGGATTCTTCTTGCCATTGCTGCCTTCCATGATTATGAGATCTGGCAGATGGACGTAAAGACGGCTTTTCTAAATGGTAATTTAGAAGAGTGCGTCTATATGGATCAGCCAGAAGGTTTCAATCAGAGTGGGAGCAGCAGGAAAGTGTGCAAGTTGCTTAAGTCCATTTATGGACTGAAGCAGGCATCGCGGAGTTGGAACATCTGTTTTGATGAAATGGTCAAAGAATATGACTTTATCAAAAATCCAGATGAACCATGTATATATAGTAAAATTGTAGCACGAACTGTCGTATTCCTCGTCTTGTACGTGGATGACATTCTTTTAATAGGAAATGACATTCCTATACTACAATCTGTCAAAGGATTTTTGTCACAAAGGTTCTCCATGAAAGACCTGGGTGATACCTCTTACATTCTGGGAATCCGAATCTATCGTGATAGATCCAAGAGGATGTTGGGACTTTCGCAGTCCAGGTATATCAACACTATACTGAAAAGATTCAGTATGGAAGATTCTAAGTGCGGTAGTTTACCGGCTTGTCACGGAATCACCCTCTCCCAAGAGATGTCTCCCAAGACTGATTTGGAAAGGGATCGCATGTCTATTATACCCTACGCTTCTGCGGTAGGCTCTATAATGTATGCGATGTTGTGCACCAGACCAGATGTAGCTTACGCACTGAGTGTGGTAAGCAGGTATCAGTCAGACCCAGGGGAGAAGCACTGGATAGCAATAAAGAACATTCTCAAGTACCTGAGAAGGACTAAGGAGATGTTCTTGGTTTACGACGGAAAAGACCTCAAGATCGAGGCCTTTGCTGATTCCAGCTTCCAGAGTGATAAGGATGACTCCAAGTCTATGTCAGGTTATGTCTTTACCCTCAATGGAGGGGCGGTGTGCTGGAAGAGTTCCAAGCAGGACACCGTTGCTGACTCGATGATGGAAGCGGAGTATATCGCTGCTTGCGAAGCCGCAAAAGAAGCGGTCTGGATGAAGAAGTTCCTAACAGAACTTCAGGTGGTTCCTACCATTGCTAGTCCAATACCGCTGTATTGTGACAACAACGGAGCTATAGCTTTAGCGAAGAAACCCAGGTCCCATCAGAAGTCCAGACACATCTTAAGGCGGTATCACCTGATCAGGGAGATCATAGATCGCCAGGAGATCGAGGTCCGGAGAGTTGCTATAGAGGAGAACACTGCAGATCCATTCACTAAGGCCTTACCTCAGATTCAGTTCGAGAGGCTACTCGAGATGATAGGTCTTCGATACGCCAGTACATGGCCCTAGTGCAAGTGGGAGATTGTTAGTGTATATGCCCTAGGGGCCATTATTGTATCATACTAGCTTGTATATTACTTAATGGAAGCTTGGGATATTCACAGTTATATTAACAGTCTTGCTAAACATGGTAATATGCTACTTGGTTTATATCTATCTTAATATGTGTGTACGTATTGATAGAGCCCTTAGGATATTACTTGAATACCAGCGTTGTGATGGCAGTCACACTAGTGGGGGCTGGATAGTCTACAAGCACATCCTTTTTCAGGTCCCTAGTCGTAGGATTATCGAGACAGGGCATCGATACTCCGGAGTAGACTAGTGTGTACGCTTCTCATCCCAGTTGGGGAGATGGTCTGTCCCACAGCCATCAATACGTCGTACTGGAGATAGTATACAGGTGCTCGTTGGGTTATGGGTACACCGGACAGGACTCGCAGGGAACTGTTGGTTGGTATTATACCCGTCGTCGGTTAACAGTTCCCAGGTGACATGAGTACAGCATAGTCCGCAGACTTGACACTGCTGCTTCGCCTCGAGTGTGTTCCCACTATTCTTAGATTTCTACCCTACCACGGTTCAAAGGAGTCGTGCAAACAGGTAGCAGTTGGGTGCAATCCCGAAGCACTTGGAGGCAGTGGCGGTTAGACAGGATTCGTCTCTCCCGGTATTGGGAGTTGATATCGCGCTGTGTCTGGAGAGCCATTACGCAAAATCCCTGGCCAGGGCAAGCAAGATTTACTGGTAGGATTTCCAGTAGCTCCTCAAGGTGTAATGGGCTTCGCTCCGACACGACTTATACCGCTTTTAGGGGACTGACGCTTGCCGCCCCCTAGGCCCGATATACGATAGTCCTAGACGAATAGACCGGACAGTACGGAATTGTCACATCAGGCTCAGTAGGAGTTCGGATGGGTTTCCTCATCGGCCTTCTTATCGATATCTACCTGGGGACCGTTACGTACAGCTAGTACCGCTTGCGTCCTGTGGTTAAACCCACTGCCAGCATAGTAGTCGAGTCTTTAGAGTCCCACACAGAGAGTTTCCCTGCTTCGGGCGAAACGATATAGAGGTCGTATGGTTTTACGACAGGGTTCGAACACATACGTGTTTTTACGCACGTACGATGTTCGGACAGTTTATACTAGCGGGCTTTAGTTTAAGACAGATTCTAGTATTTGATTATTGGATTTGTACAGTCTTAGTATTTCCGTGTTTTCACGGATAGGAGGGGCGTTCTCGTAATTACTCGAGAAACTTCTAGAAGGTTGATGAGGTGGAGAGCTTAGGTGTTATATGCATTAAATGGTTTTGTGACTCATGGAGATAATTCATCAAGTGAGTTAATGAAGCATTAATGCTTTTAATGACTCATTAGATGATTCATTATGTATTAAATGAAGTATGAAGATATTTGTGCAAAGATATTTTTGTGCAAGATATTTTATGCTTCATATATATACACAAATGAGTTAATTTCAATTTGATAATTACTTTCACATTCTCTCTCCTCAAGCTCTCTCTCTTCAAACCCTAACCCTAACCTTTCATGTGTTGTGATCCAAGGGTTAGCAAGACTGATTGATCCCTAATCCTCTTCTATATCTTCTAGGTTGCTTTGATTAGCACTCATAGTTACTTAGTAACCTCAAGTGTGAGGTTAAGCTTGGAGAAGTAGCTCTCGGGTGGATCTTCTATCATAAAGAGGAGGCCGACGAGGAGGTGGTCAACGAGAACAAGAAAGACATGATTCATTAGGTATAATCTTCTTCCATAGTAGCTAATCCCTCCTATGTTGTTGTTAGTTAGGGTTTGGCAAAGATCCGTAAAGTTAGTCGATGTTGGTTTAAACAAAATGATTGTTTTACCTGTTCCGCCTCCCCCGCATCTTGTGGGGTGTCTAACGTCGACTTACACCTATGGACCAGCCGTAGAAGGGCAAACCCAAGCCTCATTAATGGCACCGCAGAACTGCAGAAAAATCTACGGTTCAAAGACGTTTCCATGGTCATTATGTCGAGTTAGGGATTCATTCTTCTAGAGGGTCCACAGAATTACTTGCATGTTTTTCCGAATACCTTAAACTTGGAAAAATGGGTTTCTGACATTCGATCATTTTCTATCGACTCTCAACATACCTGCGTGAAGTCTTCTTTAGCTAAAATCAATCAAATCCCTAAGTACAACTCGTGCTGCAAAAACTTCAAACATCTGAGGCGATATCTTGTCATTCGCAGCAGCAACTGGCTCATTCGTCCGCACGCTGAACTGTGCCTCAATCCTCAAGAATAGACGATACATTAACGGTGATCACATTCTAGCCGGCCTCTAGCAATGGCCCAATCCTCTGGTGATGATATCAAACGCTCGCGTCCATGAGAAAACATAATAAAGCGACATATCGAAACGCTCATGTCGTGAAAACACAATAAAACGACACATCTATGCAATCATGTGTCACTGGAATCACACCCTGGTCAGTCCCCGTCCAAGACAAGCTCATGCCAACTCTAGCCGCAGCTCTCTCTGCCTATGCAATCGTGGTAACAAAACCGCCAACCGATATCGATGAGGATAGATCATAGGAATGAATATAATACGGTGCAAAGAAATGTACATCCTAAGGCTTCTTAAGCGGAGTAGCGTATCGTAAGTATGCCGCGGAACATACACACAGAACGTCACTCTACTTAAGTCACATACTCCATCAACCAAGGTCAACCTATGCGAAAAAAGTTCGGGTCTAATACCCCCTCGACCAAGTCTAAGTTCCGTAAGGTTAAGCCTACATTCCGAATATATAAATACGCCCTAGACTCCGCATAGTCAAACATAGACTCGAACCAAGGTTAAACCTAGCGCTCTGATACCAACTTTGTCACGACCCGAAATAGCACGTGACTGGCACTTGAATCATGTGAAGTCTAAAGGACTACATTTAATTCAAGTAAGCCAAAAACCCAGAAATCTAAACCATTTTAAAGAAGAAGTGAAGGAAAACTTGTTTTAAAAGCAAATGGTTTAACAAAATAAGCTGGAGTAAGTGTTTTTAAAACATCAAGTCCCTTCCAAAAATTTTCGGCAGAGTTTCCTTTGTAAATACTGTCCCCAAACGGGTACAAAGATGCATAATATACATAATGACTAAAGGCATCCCCAAACGGGAGCTAGCTCTTCGCCAATTGGCGGTCACAACCATACAAACAATATAATATACAATGCCGAAGGGCGAGGATCAAAACTCAGAAGAAAGCCAAAAATCCACCAGAAAACCATAATAATACAAGCGCGACTCTAAGGTCGAAAGAATATACACTGGTCTTCTAAGTCTAACAAATATACAAGCCTGGTTGATGGAGTTACTAGATACAACTGAATGTAAATACGAATACTACGTTGGTCACGATACAAGTGAACCCACCTACTAAAACTATCACCCGGAAGGAAGCAGTGTGCCAGCAAAGCCGCCAAGGAAACCTGTACGGCAAAACCTGCAAGAAACTGTGGCACAACGGGGGTGAGTTGTCAACTCGTCAGTAGAAAATATCACCGAGCAGAAATCTCCTGTCCGACTCTATCCTGGGTCATACAATAATATATCCACAATATATAACCCTGAAACCATCTACACATAAGTGTAATATCATGTGCTCGTATAAGTGCCTCAGGTAGCAACATGCCACATATATGATATATGAATGCATGAAAACAGAATACATTTGAATGAGAAAACTGTTTTCATATCTCAGTGAGATTTCTGTATAAAAATCGAGGTATCATCAATGAAATCAACATAGAATCCGTGTCAAGTATCGACACAAAACATATATCCAAATATCTCAATATCTCAGGCACCGGCAATCCGGACTGACCCATATCAATAAATCTCAATGTCTCAATATCTCGGGCTCCGGCAATCCGGACTAGCCCCGGACTCCGGCAATCTGGACTAGCCCAAATATCAATCTCACGACTATATCGGTATCCTCCGGATATCCGCCGCGTCATAAATAAACGGTCGGTAGTACTCCCCTACCGGGCTCAACGCCATCATCTGCGACCATCTTGCCCCGGGGTACCGTACCGGGTCCACCATGTGTTAGTGTATATGCCCTAGGGGCCATTATTGTATCATACTAGATTGTATATTACTTAATGGAAGCTTGGGATATTCACAGTTGTATATACAGTCTTGCTAAACATGGTAGTATGCTACTTGGTTTGAGTCTACTTTAATATGTGCATATGTTTCTTGTTACGTATCACTTATACATATTAGTAGAGCCCATAGGATCTTTGCTTGATTACCAGCGTTGTGATGGCAGTCACACTAGTGGGGGCTGGGTAGTCTGTAAGCAACATCCTATACAGGTCCCTGGTCGTTGGATTATCGAGATAGGGCATCGATATTCCAGAGTAGACTAAGTGTGTACGCTTCTCATCACAGTTGGGGAGATGGTCTGTCCCACAGCCATCAGTACGTCGTACTGGAGATAGTATATAGGTGCTCGTTAGGTTACGGGTACACCGAACAGGACTCGCAGGGGAACTGATTGGTTGGTATTATACCCGTCGTCAGTTAACAGTTCCCAGGTGACATGAGTACAGCATAGTCCGCAGACTTGACACTGCTACTTCGCCTCGAGTGTGTCCCACTGTTCTTAGATTGCTACCCTACCACGGCTCAAAGGAGTCGTGCAAACAGGTAGCAGTTGGGTGCAGTCCCGAGCACTTGGAGGCAGTAGTAGTTAGACAGGATTCGTCTCTCCCGATATCGGGAGATGATATCGCGCTGTGTCAGAAAGCCATTACGCAAAGTCCCTGGCCAGGGCAAGCGAGATATACTGGTAGGTTCCAGTAGCTTCTCAGGGTGTAATGGGCTTCGCTCCAACACGACTTATACAGCTATTAGGGGACTGACGCTTGCCGCCCCCTAGGCTTGATATGCGATAGTCTTATACGAACAGACCGGACTGTATGGAGATTGTCACATCAGGCTCAGTGGGAGTTCGGATGATTTTCCTCATCGGCCATCTTATCGATATCTACCTGGGGACCGTTATGTACAGCTAGTGCCGCTTGCGGTCTGTGGTTAAACCCACTGCCAGCGTAGTGTCGAGTCTTTAGAGTCCCACACAGAGAGTTTCCCTGCTCCAGGCGAAACGATATAGAGGTCGTATAGTTTTACGACAAGGGTTCGGACGCAAACGTGTGTTTATGCACGTATGTAACGTTTTGAAAATCGTTTCGGTGAAATTTCGAAAAAACGGTAAAATAAGGGGGTTTTCTATAAAAAGTCAAAATACAAATATCTTATTATAAAAATTAAATATACATATTCTAGCTATGTAATTGCTATTATTTGGTGTTTATTGAGCCGCTGGTGAAATTTCAAATTTTCTGAAAAAATATTATTTTATTATTATTTTAAGCCGTCACTAATACATTTAATTAGGGAAAATTATAAATTGGAATGAGTTGAAACAAATTTTGTGCATCATAAAACATTAAATAAAATTTTATCATGTGGTTTTTGGAACGAAATCATTTGCCAAAACGGTTTAGAAATTATTGAAGAAAAAAAGGCTTTTTTTAGCGTAAATGGATGTTTGGGGTATTGTATTTATCATTTTTCATCACCCCACACCCGTACCCATACCCACACACCCACACTTACTCCTCCCCATGGCTGAATTCAGCAGCCACCATATTTTTCCCCACTTGATTTTCAAAGGAAAAGATATGAAAGAAAAGAAAAGAAAATGGGTGAATTAGGTGGACTTTTGACCTTACCTTGACCTTGACTTTCCTCCCTTGTATTTTCTCTACCTCCCTCTCTCTCCTCACACCCCCAATCAGGCTGAGCCCCCCCTCCCAACAGCAGCAGCCCCCCTCCCCAAAATCCCACTCTTTTCTTCATCAAAAAAATCCACAAATCACTTCAAAATCCATGCAAAATTCAAATCTAAATCCAAATCCGACTCCTACCCATTTTAGCTTAGCCCGTATAGCATGGATCCTTATGAAAAGAGGGCATTTTGGGAGGCCATGGATGCTTGTGGATCTTCATATGTTTTGGGTATAATTCTAAACATTTTTGTTGCTTAATTTGTTACTAATTTCCTAAGCTAATTTAATTAAGTGTTAATTTGGATATGTGAGTTTAATTGCAAGTTTTGGAATTCAAGTTATGAAATTGAATGCAAGTTAGGGTTTTATAAAATTGGTGTATGGTTGTGTGTTATATTTAGGTTTTTTTTTGTCATGTTAATACAAGATTAGTAGCTTGTGCTAATGGTTAGTTTTAAAATTGTGTTAATTTGCTAATTTGCTTACTAGGTTTTTGAAATTGGTTAAATACTTGGGATTAAAAATGTGTTTAGGTTTTTCATGACTTCATTAACTTTATTAAGTGTGGTTTAATGCTTTAGATCATGCAAATCTAAGCTAGATTGTAGTTTGTGCATTTTTGCTTTGAAATTGTTAAATTTTAGGTATTTTGTAAACTAGAATATTAGGGGTTTTGGAATTTAATGAGATTAAATTCCGGGAATTGTTTATATGACTTATTTAAGATATTTAATAAATATATTGGCCGCTACATTCATTTAAACATCCTGTTTTGTACAAAAACGGCGAATTGTGCTTGCTAGATTTTCGGAAAAATGACTTTTTAAGTGAAATTGGGGTTTTTGTGAGTTTTAACCTAGTTTATATTAAAATTAGCGTTCGTGAATGTGCAAATGAGTGTGATTGGATTTTTCTCGATGGTTTGACTTTTGTACATCGACATCGAGGGTTGGTTTGACTATTCTTGCATGCGTAGGCGATAGGTTTGGACCTATGCGTGATACGCGTGCCGATTTGATTTTCGTATGCCGTTTCGATTTCGAATTTAGTTTTAATGCGATATGGTGCGTTATGATATGTAGGTACCCCCATGTAGACTTCGAGACGACAAGCAAGCGCGTGGCGACGTCGGCACCGGCTAGCGAGGACCAGGTGAGTAGATTTATATCTACGGGGAGAAGTCGGGTGGATGGCGTATAGCACCCCCGCAGTCCGTGGTGGTGTATACGGATGCGTATACACACCAACAATTATTATATATTATTTGGGAATAATAACGATGCTTAGGATGGATATTGGTGTGTTGGATTATTTTAGCGTTGCGAACCCTAGGGTAGTGTTGCACTACACATACACACACACATACACACATACATACTTGCATACATTCCTATTGATATGTGCTCATGGGATTCTTTATAGTTATGTGTTCACATGGGTATGGGACTATGTGTTCACATACGGATTGAGGATGATACTTGGGGTTGAGCTGAGTCGATGAGATTTGATTGAAGCCGTGATATCGGTGATATAGCAGGGTTCGTATCTTAGATACGACATGACGTTGTAGCGGGTCCTTGACGTAGTGTTTCACACACGTCCATGCATACGTAGGCGGTATCAGTATGGTACTAGACGTAGATCAGTACCCCGATCATGATATTTGATAAAGAGGATACCAGGTGAATAGTATGATGAATGTGATATTGACCCGTACCCAAATTGGGATGCCGTACGACGGATTTACGTACGAGCTATATTGATGATTGATCCGCACTCTTGACTTGGGATGCCTGATTATAGATATGGTATCGGATATGATATTATTGAGGCGGGATCACCGACTATACATATACAGGTATGTATATGTATCGACTCAGATGATAGGCGGTTCCCTTACCTGTAGTTCAGCTTGTTGGTTCAGCCGTATAGTTTAGTGTAGTTGTTAGATTAGATTAGACTTTTTACCTATTTCAAAAACCAACGAATCGTGGGCATTCTTAAAGACAGCCCAAGGGATCCTACGGATATTTCAAAAGACGTATCTTTTCATAAAAACACCGTAGCCCCTATTTTCAAAACCCATGATTCATGTTATTTCAAAAGGCACCATTTGTAGGACTTATATTAGATTAATGTAGATTGTTATAGTTGCGTCTAGTTTTCAGCTCCCGCTCTTTTTTTGTGGTCCGCTTCGCATCGCATGCTTATTTTATGTTTCATACTCCATTAGTGATATCATGCTGTTAGGACACCAGCACCATTACCGATGATGCGTAGGTACCACGTACACTTAATTGCCGGCTCACACACATCTTCATCGGTAATTGCCATGTCACGTACACCTTAGAAAATATTATTGCTTAACTTAGCTAGATAGCTAGTAGTTTGACATAATATTAGTGTACTTACCTTATATGCCAGCTTAGATATTATAGTTATTACTTGTCACTTCATGCATACTGTTATTCATCGTTATGCCGCATTCATGGATTCTCATGCGTATATTCACTATTTTACGTGTTATTGAGGTTTTGGATTCGGATTTCCATGAGATTTTCTGGATTTGGAGGAAAACCGCAAAAACATAAATAAACCTTTTCTCTCTTTTAAAATAAAAAGTGTGGTTTTCCTATGATGTATGAGTCGTCCACCATGAGTTTGCTGATGGATTTCGAGACCCGATTCGAGGAGTGGAGGAACCGTTTCGGGTACATGGTGGGCCCGGTATGATACCCCAGGGCAAGATGAATGTGGTGTTGACGTTGAGCCTGGCAGGGGACAGATTACCTACCGGTGATATTACCCGACGCGTCGGATATCCGGAGGATACCGTTGTGGTCTTGAGATGGATGGTAGGGGCCGGTCTGGACTGACGGCGCCCTAGATATTGAGATTGAGACATTGATATTTCGGGACATTGAGATTTATGTTTTGTGTCGATGCTAGACACTGTTGATACTGATTTCATTTATGATACCTCAGTTTAAAAATACAAAGGAAATCTCACTAATTTATGAAAACAGTTCTTTATTTACATGTATTCTGTTTTCATGCATTTATACCTCATTCATATGATATATTGCTACCTGAGGCACTGACACGGGCACATGAGATTACACTCGGGTTAGATATTTACCCTAGCCTTGTTATAGGCTACGTGTTATTCATATATTTGAGGATATATTATGATCATTGACCTAGGTTGCGTTATTTATGCGATTTCTGTGCGTAGATGTTTTTCTACTCACGAGTTGGCAAGTCACCCCCGTTGTGCCACAGTTCTTGCAGGTTTCGCCGTACAGGTTTCATTACGGCTTGCTGGCACTCTTTCCATTTCCGGATGACTTGCTAGTAGGTGGGTTATTTGTATCTTACCCATCATTATATATTGTATATCATTATTCTGTTGTATCTAGAAGTTTCATCAACCAAACATGTATTTATTTTGAGATAGAGACCAGTGTTGTTTATTCTTTCGACCTTAGAGTCGCTCGTTATATTTCTGGTGGTTTTGAGTTTCCTTTTGAGTTTTGATCCTCGCCGTTGGCGTTGTATATTATATTGCTTGTGTGGTTGTGACCGTCGATTGACCAAGAGCTAGCTCCCGCTTGGGGATGCCTTTTTATTGATTTCGTATACTATTCATGTTGTATCCCGTTTGGGAGCCAGTATTTACAAAGGAGACTCTGCCGAAATTTTCAGTAAATTTTGATGTTCTTAAAAACCGCATAATTCGGCTTATGCTATTAAAACTACTTGTTTTAAATTGGTTTTCCTTCACTCTACTTCTTTTCTTCGTTTGGATTTCTGGGTTTTCGGTTTACTTAGATTACGTACGCCTCGAGACGTTCGTAGTTTAAGTGCCGGTCATGTTCCGTACTTTCGGGTCGTGACAAAGTTGGTATCAGAGCGTTAGGTTTTAACCTTCGGAGCGTAGGATGACCCTTGGTTAATGAAACAGGTGACTAAAGTAGAGTGACGTACCGTTGGTATGTTCCGCGGCATATTTACGACACGCCACTCCACTTATGAAGCCTTAGGATGTACATTTCCTTGTTCAGTATTATATTCCTTCCTGATCTAGCCTCATCGGTACCAGTTTGGTTTTGCTGCTACGGTTACGGGCAGGGAGAGCTACGGCTAGAGTTGCGGTCAGCACAAGCTCGTCACGAACGAGGACTGACCAGGGCGAAATTCCGGCGACACACGATTGCAGAGATGTGTCTTTTTACTGTGTTTCCGCGCCACGAGCGTTTGGCGGATCGCCTTTATGAGGTTACTCGGAGGTGCTGATCGACACTAGAGAATTGAGCCAATGATAGAGGCCAGCCAGATTTTGATGACCGTTGGTGTGTTGCTTACTCCTGATGATTGAGGCACTGTTCAGCATGCAGACGAGAAAGCCAGTGGTTGCTGCGAGCGACGAGTTATCGCCCCATATGTTGGAGCTATTGCGGGGCGAGTTGTACGAATAGATGATAGAAGGTCGCTAGTCACCCGATGATGAATGACTAGGACAGGTGGTTCGTTCGCTTACCCCGATGCGAGGTCATCAGATAGATTGCTTCCAGCTAGAGAAGACTTCACGCAGAGACGTGAGGGTCGACAGAGACGATCGAATGTCGGAAACCTATTATTCCAAGTTTAAAGTAGTCGGAAAGACATGCAGGCAATTCTATGGTCCCTCTAGAAGAATGAAACCTTAACTCGACTTAATGACCGTGTGAAAGCCTTTGAACCTTCGGGTTTGCGGCAGTTCTACGGCGCCATTAGTGAGGCTTGGGTTTGCCCTTCTACGGCTGGACCACCGATGCTGTGGTATGTACTCGATACTATTAAACTGTACCCAAGATGTTGAGCCCTTGGGGGGATTATGAGGTTTTGACAATCGATTGGATGGTTCGACTTAATTCGAATATTAGGTGGTGAGACGCATTCTTGGGAGACTCCAGATACGAGGATAGTCGTTGGAGCTCAGTCCATGCAGCCGCGACGAGACGAGTCCAAAACAGACGACGTTAGAAAAAAGTGGAGTAAAAGGTTCGCACCAGATCTAGATGAGATGACGTTCCACTCCGCCGACATCAGAGACGCGATGCGCATGCCGAGGCATGGTACTTAGAGTTACCTTCCAGAAGGAGTTGCGATGAGTATGCAGTCGTTCCAGAGCAAGATGCAGATACAGGAAAGGACAATGACTTCCGGACAGTTGGCAGAGACGAGACATGGAAGAGACCGTGAGCAGGATTCCTTCCAGGACACTGCTGCAATGATACTTGCACCCAGGATCAGAGGTGTCACGTACATTCAGAGAGCCAGAGGCCGACGCCAGTGATATGCTGTCTTACGAGTGGTCGTGATGATTGACCGGGAGATGACAAGAGACGTGCCAGAACTGGATCATCCCTGTTAGCACACCCGACAGGGCCGATGAGCCGATGGACCGAAAGATTGGTAATTCACAGTGAAGACCTTGACCCAGGAGTGGTCATGGTTACGCACACCAGCAGGCCAGAGTTCATGATCATCGACGAGACGTCCCATTAGTGACCGTGACAGTTGGCCGAGATTCTTAGAGGATGCGCTTGAGCGGTACTGTTCCGCTATTATTGATTTCGATATTTTGGGTGATTTATTCGTATGATTTGATTTTGATGATTGAGGATTTACGATCTTTGCACAGTGTTGCACTTGATATCGTTTTCGTGCTTTAGTTTCACATGTTTGTGATTTTACGGTTTTAAACAGTTGAGTTGATTTTGTGCGTATGCACGCACGCGATTTGGTTCCTGCACTCTGTATAGTTTATATATGCTGGCAGTGCAGTGACATGTATTTTATGCACTTGGATACACTGGATTTCGATTTCGAGGGTGATGCTCGACATTTGTTTTGTGCATTTTATGCACCGGATTGGATTTTTAGCGCCTGTTGGGCGCCTGTTACGAGATGCGATTTGGTGCACACCAGATGCACTGATTCGAGATTTTTCGTGCATGTCAGATGCACCTGATTTTGCTGTCAGGCACACGCGTTGCCTACGACAGATGTTTCGTGCACACCCGATGCACTTAGATGTTGTTTCTGCGCGCATGTATGGCACATTCATGGATTTTGATTTCCGTGCGCACCAGACGCACGTAGCATTCATGTGCATATTTTGGGATTGATTTCGTATAGAGCAGTACGTTTTTATGATATTGCTATGTGTTTTCGTACTGAGCAGGACTAGTCAGAGGACAGTACCTGAATATATTTTGCATGCATTGATAATTATTGAAGGGATTTCCAAAAAGCGAGCTATAGACTCAGTATTTACCTACGTGTCTGATATGACACGAAATGTTTAAAACAAGGAGACCCTTCTAAATTGTTTCCAAAACGGCGGAACGTACATTTCAAACAAATGTATATATGTAAATAGTTATTTCCTTATGATAGACGTCCGCCACTGTGCAGTGTTATATGCGTGCACAGCCACTTAAAGAGATTTGGCATGCATTTCCTTCAGATACTTACATATATAGATTCGATATTTACATGTATAGTTTCGAGTTATATCATATTGGTTTTGCTTTGGATTTGGCATTGATGTCTTCCCCATGACTTCGATGATTGCGGGATGCTTGACGGAGTTGTGATTTGAGTTATATGCTCATTTTTCATGCGCATGCGCTGCGCTACGATTTGTTTTATGTATTTACGATTTCGGAGCCCCGACGACTTGATGGTTTTGGTTTAGATGTTTTAGTATTTGGTGAGAGTTTTAATTTAAATTCGGGGACCGAATTTCTTTAAGGGGGAAGATTGTAACGTTTTGAAAATCGTTTCGGTGAAATTTCGAAAAAACGGTAAAATAAGGGGGGTTTTCTGTAAAAAGTCAAAATACAAATATCTTATTATAAAAATTAAATATACATATTCTAGCTATGTAATTGCTATTATTTGGTGTTTATTGAGCCGCTGGTGAAATTTCAAATTTTCTGAAAAAATATTATTTTATTATTATTTGAAGCCGTCACTAATACATTTAATTAGGGAAAATTACAAATTGGAATGAGTTGAAACAAATTTTGTGCATCATAAAACATTAAATAAAATTTTATCATATGGTTTTTGGAACGAAATCATTTGCCAAAACGGTTTAGAAATTATTGAAGAAAAAAAGGCTTTTTTTAGCGTAAATGGATGTTTGGGGTATTGTATTTATCATTTTTCATCACCCCACACCCGTACCCACACCCACACACCCCCACTTACTCTTCCCCATGGCTGAATTCAGCAGCCACCATATTTTTCCCCACTTGATTTTCAAAGGAAAAGATATGAAAGAAAAGAAAAGAAAATGGGTGAATTAGGTGGACTTTTGACCTTACCTTGACCTTGACTTTCCTCCCTTGTATTTTCTCTACCTCCCTCTCTCTCCTCACACCCCCAATCAGGTCGAGCCCCCCCTCCCAACAGCAGAAGCCCCCCCCCCCAAAATCCCACTCTTTTCTTCATCAAAAAAATCCACAAATCACTTCAAAATCCATGCAAAATTCAAATCTAAATCCAAATCCGACTCCTACCCATTTTAGCTTAGCCCGTATAGCATGGATCCTTATGAAAAGAGGGCATTTTGGGAGGCCATGGATGCTTGTGGATCTTCATATGTTTTGGGTATAATTCTAAACATTTTTGTTGCTTAATTTGTTACTAATTTCCTAAGCTAATTTAATTAAGTGTTAATTTAGATATGTGAGTTTAATTGCAAGTTTTGGAATTCAAGTTATGAAATTGAATGAAAGTTAGGGTTTTATAAAATTGGTGTATGGTTGTGTGTTATATTTAGGTTTTTTTTTTGTCATGTTAATACAAGATTAGTAGCTTGTGCTAATGGTTAGTTTAAAAATTGTGTTAATTTGCTAATTTGCTTACTAGGTTTTTGAAATTGGTTAAATACTTGGGATTAAAAATGTGTTTAGGTTTTTCATGACTTCATTAACTTTATTAAGTGTGGTTTAATACTTTAGATCATGCAAATCTAAGCTAGATTGTAGTTTGTACATTTTTGCTTTGAAATTGTTAAATTTTAGGTATTTTGTAAACTAGAATATTAGGGGTTTTGGAATTTAATGAGATTAAATTCCGGGAATTGTTTATATGACTTATTTAAGATATTTAATAAATATATTGGCCGCTACATTCATTTAAACATCCTGTTTTGTACAAAAACGGCGAATTGTGCTTGCTAAATTTTCGGAAAAATGACTTTTTAAGTGAAATTGGGGTTTTTGTGAGTTTTAACCTAGTTTATATTAAAATTAGTGTTCGTGAATGTGCAAATGAGTGTGATTGGATTTTTCTCGATGGTTTGACGTTTGTACATCGACATCGAGGGTTGGTTTGACTATTCTTGCATGCGTAGGCGATAGGTTTGGACCTATGCGTGATACGCGTGCCGATTTGATTTTCGTATGCCGTTTCGATTTCGAATTTAGTTTTAATGCGATATGGTGCGTTATGATATGTAGGTACCCCCATGTGGACTTCGAGACGACAAGCAAGCGCGTGGCGACGTCGGCACCGGCTAGCGAGGACCAGGTGAGTAGATTTATATCTACGGGAAGAAGTCGGGTGGATGGCGTATAGCACCCCCGCAGTCCGTGGTGGTGTATACGGATGCGTATACACACCAACAATTATTATATATTATTTGGGAATAATAACGATGCTTAGGATGGATATTGGTGTGTTGGATTATTTTAGCGTTGCGAACCCTAGGGTAGTGTTGCACTACACATACACGCACACATACACACATACATACTTGCATACATTCCTATTGATATATGCTCATGGGATTCTTTATAGTTATGTGTTCACATGGGTATGGGACTATGTGTTCACATACGGATTGAGGATGATACTTGGGGTTGAGCTGAGTCGATGAGATTTGATTGAGGCCGTGAGATCGGTGATATAGCAGGGTTCGTATCTTAGATACGACATGACGTTGTAGCGGGTCCTTGACGTAGTGTTTCACACACGTCCATGCATACGTAGGCGGTATAAGTATGGTACTAGACGTAGATCAGTACCCCGATCATGATATTTGATAAAGAGGATACCAGGTGAATAGTATGATGAATGTGATATTGACCCGTACCCAAATTGGGATGCCGTACGACGGATTTACGTACGAGCTATATTGATGATTGATCCGCACTCTTGACTTAGGATGCCTGATTATAGATATGGTATCGGATATGATATTATTGAGGCGGGATCACCGACTATACATATACAGGTATGTATATGTATCGACTCAGATGATAGGCGGTTCCCTTACCTGTAGTTCAGCTTGTTGGTTTAGCCGTATAGTTTAGTGTAGTTGTTAGATTAGATTAGACTTTTTACCTATTTCAAAAACCAACGAATCGTGGGCATTCTTAAAGACAGCCCAAGGGATCCTACGGATATTTCAAAAGACGTATCTTTTCATAAAAACACCGTAGCCCCTATTTTCAAAACCCATGATTCGTGTTATTTCAAAAGGCACCATTTGTAGGACTTATATTAGATTAATGTAGATTGTTATAGTTGCGTCTAGTTTTCAGCTCCCGCTCTTTTTTTGTGGTCCGCTTCGCATCGCATGCTTATTTTATGTTTCATACTCCATTAGTGATATCATGCTGTTAGGACACCAGCACCATTACCGATGATGCGTAGGTACCACGTACACTTAATTGCCGGCTCACACACATCTTCATCGGTAATTGCCATGTCACGTACACCTTAGAAAATATTATTGCTTAACTTAGCTAGATAGCTAGTAGTTTAACATAATATTAGTGTACTTACCTTATATGCCAGCTTAGATATTGTAGTTATTACTTGTCACTTCATGCATACTGTTATTCATCGTTATGCCGCATTCATGGATTCTCATGCATATATTCACTATTTTACGTGTTATTGAGGTTTTGGATTCGGATTTCCATGAGATTTTCTGGATTTGGAGGAAAACCGCAAAAACATAAATAAACCTTTTCTTTCTTTTAAAATAAAAAGTGCGGTTTTCCTATGATGTATGAGTCGTCCACCATGAGTTTGCTGATGGATTTCGAGACCTGATTCAAGGAGTGGAGGAACCGTTTCGGGTACATGGTAGGCCCGGTATGGTACCCCGAGGCAAGATGAATGTGGTGTTGACGTTGAGCCTGGCAGGGGACAGATTACCTACCGGTGATATTACCCGACGCGTCGGATATCCGGAGGATACCGTCGTGGTCTTGAGATGGATGGTAGGGGCCGGTCTGGACTGACGGTGCCCTAGATATTGAGATTGAGACATTGATATTTCGGGACATTGAGATTTATGTTTTGTGTCGATGCTAGACACTGTTGATACTGATTTCATTTATGATACCTCAGTTTAAAAATACAAAGGAAATCTCACTAATTTATGAAAACAGTTCTTTATTTACATGTATTCTGTTTTCATGCATTTATACCTCATTCATATGATATATTGCTACCTGAGGCACTGACACGGGCACATGAGATTACACTCGGGTTAGATATTTACCCTAGCCTTGTTATAGGCTACGTGTTATTCATATATTTGAGGATATATTATGATCATTGACCTAGGTTGTGTTATTTATGCGATTTCTGTGCGTAGATGTTTTTCTACTCACGAGTTGGCAACTCACCTCCGTTGTGCCACAGTTCTTGCAGGTTTCGCCGTACAGGTTTCATTACGGCTTGCTGGCACTCTTTCCATTTTCGGGTGACTTGCTAGTAGGTGGGTTATTTGTATCTTACCCATCATTATATATTGTATATCATTATTCTGTTGTATCTAGAAGTTCCATCAACCAAACATGTATTTATTTTGAGATAGAGACCAGTGTTGTTTATTCTTTCGACCTTAGAGTCGCTCGTTATATTTTTGGTGGTTTTGAGTTTCCTTTTGAGTTTTGATCCTCGCCGTTGGCGTTGTATATTATATTGCTTGTGTGGTTGTGACCGTCGATTGACCAAGAGCTAGCTCCCACTTGGGGATGCCTTTTTATTGATTTCGTATACTATTCATGTTGTATTCCGTTTGGGAGCCAGTATTTACAAAGGAGACTCTGCCGAAATTTTCAGTAAATTTTGATGTTCTTAAAAACCGCATAATTCGGCTTATGCTATTAAAACTACTTGTTTTAAATTGGTTTTCCTTCACTCTACTTCTTTTCTTCGTTTGGATTTCTGGGTTTTCGGTTTACTTAGATTACGTACGCCTCGAGACGTTCGTAGTTTAAGTGCCGGTCATGTTCCGTACTTTCGGGTCGTGACAACGTACGACTTTTCGGACAGTTTTTACTAGCCGGCTTTGGTTTAAGCCAGATTCTAGTATCGGGTTATTGGATTTATGCAGTCTAAAGTTTTTCCGTGTTTTCACGGATTGGAGGGGCGTTCTCGTAATTTGTCGGGAAGCTTCTAGAAGAGTGGTGACTTAGGGGGTAAGGTGGCATTGCATTAAATGAGATTAGTGACTCATTTGTGTGATTCATCCATGTCATTAATGCATCATAAATGCTTAATGACTCATGGAGATGAATCACTCATAGATATTTATGAAGCATGGTTGTTAATTCTATTATTTCATTTTTGGATAAATAAATTATGCTTCATATATATTATGATACATCATTATCTCATTTCATTATCATCTTCACCTTCTCTCTCCTCAAGCTCTCTCATTCTTCAAACCCTAACCCTAACCTCTCATGAGTTGAGATCAAGGGTTAGCTAGACTAATACATCCATAACCTCACTCTATATCCCCTAAGTAGCTTAGATTAGCACTTTAAGCAACCTAGTTATCTCAAGTTTGAGATTAAGCTTGGCGTAGGAGCTTTCGGGTGGATCATCTTTGATTCGAGGAGGCCGTTGAGGTGCCGATGTTCCAAGGAGCCTACGAGGAGTGGAGGACAGCGATGAAGACCCGAAGGACAAGTAACGTGAGGTATAACTTCGAATCCGAGTAGTTAAACCTCTAGCATATAGTTAGCAATGGTTTAGATAACGATTCATGCGCTCAAGTCCGTGTTACGAAGCTTTGATAATCGTTTTTCATATATTCCGCCTCCTCGCAAGTTCGTGGGGTGCGTGACATGGACTTACAGTGGTATCAGAGCCAACTAAACCATTACTAGCTTGTTAGCAACTGATTAGAAGTTCGATCGACGGAAAACACGAAAACAAAACCTCAACCCCTTTTCAGTTTCTGTTAATTTTAAAAGTGTCTGAAAAAATATTTGACATACCTTAAAATTCACAGCAGGGAAATTAATGAATACTGGGAAAATACGAGCCAGTAACTCGGCAAAACGGCCGCGGATCCGCGGCAATAGAGTGCTTCTGCCACGGATCCGCCTTTGAGTCAACGCCGAGTTGACTCGGAGTTTCACAATAATTGTTGTTTTCTGGTGTTTTGTTTTCCTATATGTTCTGTTTCTACTCAGGTTACTTCAGTACAGGTTTGCTTTTGGGGTAGACACGGAATATGGTAATCGATCGATATTCTAACATATTTTCTAATTGGGCTTTTATCTGTAATGTTTAATGTGTTCGTAAACCTCCCCTAACTGCTAGTATGTCGGTTGGCAGGGGATTGCACGTTTCTGAAATGTTTACTGCTTGTGTATATGAACTGTGTTGTACTGTTGTGATGATTAGCCGGGGTTTGAGATGTGTTTAATATTCATTCATTCAATGTAAATGTAATTTGATGTAATATTCTTTTGCGGGGCACATCCAGATTGCGGTTGTAGCCACCATTGTATTATTTCTTTTTACTGTTTTTTGCTCCTAGGATAGACCCAAGGTGGGGTACACAAACTACCAGGTACGTCAAAGTGTTTAGTGGCCTACTCACGTTGTTGAGGGAGACCGCTTCACTTCGGGTACTTGACGGGTAGTTTGCCGTACCCGTAGGGGTCTAGGGTGGGGTTTTGGCTATTCATCAAAACTGTGTAATCCGTTTTTTATTGCAGGCTCAAAGCAAATGCGGATTGCTAGTAAATCCAATAAAGTTCATCTGTGATCTGGAATGCTTATTATTGCGTCTGACGAATGTACAATATCTATATATGATAGCTATTAGACGTCACTTATGTTTTACACCCGTGCTAGCCCAGCCCCCGCTCTGTCGTTAGTTAAGTAACCTAACGGGTGATGACGGGACCCAGTGGCGAATGCGGATGGCATAAGAGGACGTGGTATTTTCGTTGTTTTCTGCAATGATAGGATAAATGATGGGACGCATTATTATAATGCAAAGAAGATAAACCAAAGTTTAATCGTTGGAACAAATTTAAAAGAAACCACTCGGTTATTTTAAAAGATCAGAATTTTTTAATTACGGAGCTTTAACCACTCCTTTTAAAAAGTATCAGGTTCCTTCGATTATATCAAGTTCACTACGTTCATGGTTTTGCCAAAACCATTCGTATCCCTCCGTCATTTCATTTGGGTATTCAGTAATATTCAAGCTATGCATTTTGACCAACGCCAAGGCATAGTGTTTGGTAGCTGCTAGGTATTTCATTTGTTACATAGATAGATGTGTTAGTTTGGGACAGTCGTATTATCATTTTGGCCAACGTCAAGGATATGTACGGGTGGGTTCAAATTAACCAGGATAATGATGGGTAAAACTTGACATGTGACTTATGACATTTTGACCAACGCCAAGGTCATAAGAGCATGGGGCAAAAATTTATATCGGGAATTTCTAAAGAAACTGAAATTTGCAGAGAGATGCATACCATTTTGGAGTTTGATGAATGTTGGTAGGATTCCTTCAACATTATCATACGATGATATTTTGGATCCCGATCCTACTGTGAGTATATACTACTTATCAGGAGATTCGTCACTTAACGATCAATGCTATAAACCAAGTAAGTGTCGAGAAAGGTGTCAGCGGGGCTACGCCCCCAGAGAAAAGAGGTTATTTAATTAAGGAACTTCGCGAAAGCGTTGGAAAACCTCACTCGAAGTATCGACACTAGCCTGGCTGAACGGTTAAGCAAGTATTGTACGGTGAGAATTGTCCTGACTAATTCTTCTTTTATGGTTTGAGGAAGGATTCAAGAAACAGTGGGAGCCATCCTGTTTAGATAAAATGAAAACCAATCTAAACTTGCAACAGCATCATGCTAAAATGTTTTCTTCTCTCTCTCTTAATTGCAGCGACCTTGTGACCACACATAGGTTACATCTAGATAACAAATTGACTGAATCTGATTTATATGACTGGCAAAGGTCTGTCCAGATGTCCATTACCTATGACAAGCTGGACCACCCTATTACTACTCAAGATCCCGCCGTCCCAGGTCCAGTTTCCACTGTCACGGATATGGATATCCGTCAGACAAGGGAAAAAGATAAAACGAAAACCAAGTGCCTCGTGTTAGCTTCAGTTGATGGTGTATACCAGAAGCAGCACGAGAAGATGGACACAGTTTCCATCTTTCTCCATAACAAAGATTTACATGGAGAGCAATCTCATATTGCAAGATATGAGACCTCGAACGAATTAATTCAAGCGAGGTTGGCTTTCGGGTCATCTGTAGGGGACAACGTCCTTACAATGACTAGCTGTATTGATGAGCTCCAGGACCTGAAGACCACGTTGGGAAACAGGTCAGATACTGACTTGATTCTACAGTCTCTACCTTCTACCCTGAAGGAAACCAGAGAAGTAAAAGGAAAGAAAAGGGCAAAAGTTTCGGGACTGAATGTAGTAAAAGAGGGACGTTCCTATTATTATGGGATTGGGCATTGGCAGAAAGATTGCAGGGCTTTAGAAGCCAGTAGCCAAGATACGAAGCATGTTGTGGCTTCAGCCTCGAGTGTATTTGTAATTGAGAACTGTTTGTCAATTAACTCTACTTCCTGGCTACTAGATACCGGAGCAGGATCTCATATCTGTAATTTATTACATGCTTTGAGAAACAGTAGAGTTATAAAGGTAGGTGATTGGTCTTTCAGAGTTGCAAACGGAATGACAGTGAACGCTGAATCCGTGGGAGAATATCGCCTAGGATTGACAAGTGGGCATATATTGATTTTACGTAACTGTTTATATATACCTAGTATGACTTGTAATATCATATCAGTGTCCTCACTTTCGAGAGAGGGATATGATTTTACATTCATAGACGATGTAGTTAACATCCACCTAAATCAAGTTCTGATTGGGTCCGGTATATTAGATAACGATATATACATATTAATTCAAGCTCAAGTTTTCAATGTCCAGAACACACTTAAAAGAAAGTCTCTAGAAATAAATCAGGCTTTCCTATGGTATTGTAGACTTGGTCACATCAATGAGAGAAGGTTGACTAAGTTACATAGAGAAGGATATTTGAATCCATTCGAATATCAATCTTATGCTACTTGTGAATCTTGTCTCATAGGAAAGATAACCAAGACTCCGTTTACTGGACACGGAGTAAGAGCAAGCGAGCTCTTGGGACTCATACACAGTGACGTGTGCGGTCCAATATCTACACATGCGCGAGGTGGTTATTCCTACTTCATTGCTTTTACGGATGATTTCTCTAGGTATGGATATGTTTTCTTAATGAAACATAAATCCGAGTCCTTTGAGAAATTCCAAGAATACAAGAATGAAGTGGAAAAACAAACAGGCAAGAGTATAAAGACACTGAGATTTGATCGAGGTGGTGAATACTTAAGTGCCGAATTCCTGGGTTACTTAAAAGAGAATGGAATTCTCTCTCAGCTTACTCCTCCATACACACCACAACACAACGGTGTATCGGAAAGGAGGAATCGAACCCTATTAGATATGGTTCGTTCCATGGTGAGTAACGCTGAGTTATCGCGATCATTCTGGGGATATGCACTAGAATCAGCTGCATATGTTTTGAACCTAGTTCCTACCAAGACTGTGCCTACCACACCATATCAGATGTGGAGTGGGAAGAAACCCTATCTTCAGTATCTGAAGATTTGGGGATGTCCGGCTTTTGTTAAAAAGCAGTATGCAGACAAGCTCGAGGCACGATCAGTACATTGTAAGTTTGTGGGATATCCAAAGAACTCCAAGGGGTATCTATTCTATTACGCAGAGGAACAAAAGGTTTTTGTTTCTCGTCATGCCCACTTTCTGGAACATCAGTTTTTAGAAAAAGGAACAAGTGGGAAAGTAGTAGAACTGGAAGAAATTCCAGAACCACAAGCTATTACTGAAAGCTTGGAAGAACCAGAAGGTTCAGGAGAACGGGACAACCCGACGCCACTCCATAGGAGTAGTAGGCAATCTCATCTGCCCGAAAGATACTACGGTTTTCTCATAGACGGGGATAGAGAGGATTGCACTATTGACTATGATGAGCCTACTAGCTTCCAGTAAGCCATTCAGAGCGGTGACTCAGTAAAATGGCTGGATGCAATGCGGACCGAAATGGAGTCCATGTACACTAACAAAGTATGGACTTTGGACGTTGCTCCAGATGGGGTAAAACCCGTAGGATGCAAATGGATCTTCAAAAAGAAGATTGGTGTAGATAGACAGGTTGAAACCTATAAGGCTAGACTGGTTGCAAAGGGTTTCCGTCAAAGACCTGGTTTGGACTATGACGAAACCTTTTCTCCAGTGGCTATGTTCAAATCCATTAGGGTCCTTCTTGCTATTGCTGCCTTCCACGATTACGAGATCTGGCAGATGGACGTAAAGACGGCCTTTCTAAATGGTAATTTGGAAGAAAGCGTCTATATGGATCAGCCAGAGGGATTCATTCAGAGTGGGAGCAGCGGTAAAGTATGCAAGCTGCTTAAGTCCATTTATGGACTAAAGCAAGCATCTCGGAGTTGGAACATCTGTTTTGATGATACTGTCAAAGAATTCGACTTTATCAAAAATCCAGATGAACCATGCATATACAGTAAGATTGTAGGGAGAGCTGTAGTATTCCTCGTCTTGTACGTGGATGACATTCTCCTAATAGGAAATGATATTCCTATGTTACAGTCAGTCAAAAGATTCTTATCACAGAAATTCTCTATGAAAGACCTGGGTGATGCCACCTACATTCTGGGGATCCGGATCTATCGTGATAGATCAAAAAGGATGTTGGGACTATCGCAGTCCAGGTACATAGACCCCATAGTGAATAGATTCAGTATGGATGATTCTAAGCACGGTAACCTACCGGCTTGTCACGGAATCACCCTCTCCAAAGAGATGTCTCCCAAGACTGATTTGGAAAGGGATCGCATGTCGATTATACCCTACGCTTCTGCGATAGGCTCTATAATGTATGCAATGTTATGTACCAGACCAGATGTAGCATACGCATTGAGCGTAGTAAGCCGGTATCAAGCAAACCCAGGGTAGAAGCACTAGATAGCAGTAAAGAACATTCTCAAAGACCTAAGGAGGACTAAGGAGATGTTCTTGGTGTATGGCGGAAAAGACCTCCAGATGGAGGCCTTTGCCGACTCCGGCTTCCAGAGTGACAAAGATGACTCCAAATCCATGTCGGGTTATGTCTTTACCCTCAATGGAGGGGCGGTCTGTTGGAAGAGTTCCAAGCAGGAGACCGTTGCTGACTCAACGATGGAAGCGGAGTACATAGCTGCTTGCGATGCCGCAAAAGAAGCTGTCTGGATGAAGAAGTTCCTCACAGAACTTCAGGTGGTTCCTACCAGTGTTGGTCCAATACCTCTGTATTGTGACAACAATGGCGCTATAGCTTTAGCGAAGGAACCCAGGTCCCATCAGAAGTCCAGACACATCTTAAGGCTGTATCACCTGATCAGGGAGATTGTAGATCGTCGGGAGATCGAGGTGAAAAGAGTAGAGACGGAGAATAACATTGCTGATCCATTCACAAAGGCCCTTCCTCAGACGCAGTTCGAGAGGCTATTCGAGATGATAGGTCTACGATATGCCAGCTCATGGCCCTAGTGCAAGTGGGAGATTGTTAGTGTATATGCCCTAGGGGCCATTATTGTATCATACTAGATTGTATATTACTTAATGGAAGCTTGGGATATTCACAGTTGTATATACAGTCTTGCTAAACATGGTAGTATGCTACTTGGTTTGAGTCTACTTTAATCTGTGCATATGTTTCTTGTTACGTATCACTTATACATATTAGTAGAGCCCATAGGATCTTTGCTTGATTACCAACGTTGTGATGGCAGTCACACTAGTAGGGGCTGGGTAGGCTGTAAGCAACATCCTATACAGGTTCCTGGTCGTTGGATTATCGAGATAGGGCATCTATATTCCAGAGTAGACTAAGTGTGTACGCTTCTCATCCCAGTTGGGGAGATGGTCTGTCCCACAGCCATCAGTACGTCGTACTGGAGATAGTATACAGGTGCTCGTTAGGTTACGGGTACACCGGACAGGACTCGCAGGGGAACTGATTGGTTGGTATTATACCCATCGTCAGTTAATAGTTCCCAGGTGACATGAGTACAGCATAGTCCGCAGACTTGACACTGCTACTTCACCTCGAGTGTGTCCTACTGTTCTTAGATTGCTACCCTACCACGGCTCAAAGGAGTCGTGCAAACAGGTAGCAGTTGGGTGCAGTCCCGAGCACTTGGAGGCAGTAGTAGTTAGACAGGATTCGTCTCTCCCGATATTGGGAGATGATATCGCGCTGTGTCAGAGAGCCATTACGCAAAGTCCCTGGCCAGGGCAAGCGAGATATACTGGTAGGTTCCAGTAGCTTCTCAGGGTGTAATGGGCTTCGCTCCGACACGACTTATACAGCTATTAGGGGACTGACGCTTGCCGCCCCCTAGGCTTGATATGCGATAGTCTTAGACGAACAGACCGGACTGTATGGAGATTGTCACATCAGGCTCAGTGGGAGTTCGGATGATTTTCCTCATCGGCCTTCTTATCGACATCTACCTGGGGACCGTTATGTACAGCTAGTGCCGCTTGCGGTCTGTGGTTAAACCCACTGCCAGCGTAGTGTCGAGTCTTTAGAGTCCCACACAGAGAGTTTCCCTGCTCCAGGCGAAACGATATAGAGGTCGTATGGTTTTACGACAAGGGTTCGGACGCAAACGTGTGTTTATGCACGTACGACTTTTCGGACAGTTTTTACTAGCCGGCTTTGGTTTAAGCCAGATTCTAGTATCGGGTTATTGGATTTATACAGTCTAAAGTTTTTCTGTGTTTTCATGGATTGGAGGGACGTTCTCGTAATTTGTCGGGAAGCTTCTAGAAGAGTGGTGACTTGGGGGGTAAGGTGGCATTGCATTAAATGAGATTAGTGACTCATTTGTGTGATTCATCCATGTCATTAATGCATCATAAATGCTTAATGACTCATGGAGATGAATCACTCATAGATATTTATGAAGCATGGTTGTTAATTCTATTATTTCATTTTTGGATAAATAAATAATGCTTCATATATATTATGATACATCATTATCTCATTTCATTATCATCTTCACCTTCTCTCTCCTCAAGCTCTCTCATTCTTCAAACCCCAACCCTAACCTCTCATGAGTTGAGATCAAGAGTTAGCTAGACTAATACATCCATAACCTCACTCTATATCCCCTAGGTAGCTTAGATTAGCACTTTAAGCAATCTATTTATCTCAAGTTTGAGATTAAGCTTGGCGTAGGAGCTTTCGGGTGGATCGTCTTTGATTCGAGGAGGCCGTTGAGGTGCCGATGTTCCAAGGAGCCTACGAGGAGTGGAGGACAGCGATGAAGAACCGAAGGACATGTAACGTGAGGTATAACTTCGAATCCGAGTAGTTAAACCTCTAGCATATAGTTAGCAATGGTTTAGATAACGATTCATGCGCTCAAGTCCGTGTTACGAAGCTTTGATAATCGTTTTTCATATATTCCGCCTCCTCGCAAGTTCGTGGGGTGCGTGACATGGACTTACACCATGCACCCGCAGACGGTTCCTCCTCCTCGAATCGGATGAATGATACTGCTCAAGAGCCGAGAAAACTCATGGTGGACACCTCTCAAATCATATCACGAGAAAACCGCAATTTTCTATCTTTAAAATGATAATAAGTTTATAAAATCTTTGTGGTTTCTCCAAATCCAAATCTCATGGAAATCCGAAATCCCAATCTCAAGAGTAAATAAATAATGAATTATCGGCAATAATCTCCATAATATTGCATGACAAGGAATATATATATGCATGGGTATCTAAATACAGAATACAATATCTAAACCAGCAAAGTAATGATATATTAGAACTATCAGCTAGCAAGTTATGTCAATGAAATAATATTCTCTAAAGTGTACGTGACATGGCAATTACCGATGATGATGTGTGTGAGCCGGCAAGCAAGTGTTCGTAGTTATACGCATCATCGGTAATGGTGCTGGTGTCCTGACAACATGGGTTTATAATAACTAAAGAAAATGCGGGTATAAGCATGCAATGCGATATGAACAACATGAATATACATTTATATATATACGAGTCATACCGTTTTGGCATTTGAAATAAGCACGAATCGTGGTTTTAGAAAATAGGGCTACGGTGTTTTTGAGAAAAGATACATCCTTTGAAAATCCGTAGTATCCCTAAGCCTGTCTTTAAAATACTCACGATTCGTTAAGTTTGAAAATAAGTATGACTCGAGCCCAGTCTAATATCTACCTGATAACTACAGGACGAAGCTAAGAGACTAAACAAAAGGGTAAGGAAAACCACCTAAGTCCGAGTCGATATATAAATCTAATAGTCGGTGATCCCGCCTCAATAGCGTCACGTATGATAAAACATATAATACAACATCCTCGAGTCAAGAGTGCGGATCAGTCATCATATTTATACTTCGTACGGAAAAATCCATCGTACGGCATCCCAAAATCGGGGTACGGGTCAATTATCACATATAACACATTATTTATCTGGTATCATTATCATCATAATCTGAATTAGGGGTACCGATCTAAAGTCTAGTACATTACGATACCATCAAACATATATATCCCCGTGTGTATGATAACACATCGCTCAACGATCCGCTATAATATCATGTCGTATCCCATAATACGATCCAAGTCACATCACCGATCTCACGGCATCATGCCCAATCATATCGACTCATCTCCGAGTATCATATACTATCCTCATCATACATGTATACGTATATGTGTATATATATATATATAGCAACAAACACATATATATATACATATATCACATACACCAATACATATCACATGTGTGCGCGCGTGTGTGTATACCTTAACACTAGGGTTCCGCAACTAGGAAACTAAACTAAAACACTAACTTTCAATTACATTACACTAACCCATGATTTCCTAAAGCCTATTGTCACGCCCCGCTTCCCAAAATACGGAATACAGGGGTGACAAGGCCAGCCATGCCCCTACGATTAAGGAAAAATCCTGTCGTAGTCACATTTCGGCTTCTAGTATTATATGGTAATCAGTAAAATACAATACGGATAAGGAGAATACAGTCACTAAAACTATAGGATATAAAGAGATCTGAGCTCAAAGGAAGTAAACAAGAGAGCAACTAACCAGGAATATCAATGGAGAAATGTAACTGGTTCACTAATCTGGATCTTCACAGTTTCCTCAAGATCAGGTGAATCCACCCCTATCACTGAGCATGCATACTCAGGTCGTCAGAGCGACACAATAGCAATATTGTAATAATAACAAAGGGCCAGAAAATAAAAATAATAATGATGGGGATAAAATGCAGGCAATCAATATGTCACTAACTGATGCAATATATGATTTGTGTCCCTATCGGTCTCTAAGTCACTTTTGAAATCGAGTTGTGGAAAGGAGAATCATGTTTAACGAGGGTCTCGTACATACCCGAGATTACGGCCCACTATCGCCCGGGACATAACCCTGTCAGCCGGATCGCTAGGCCCAACCTAATATATATAAGAGTTGTTGTTCGAATGATCATACTCTAAATCACTGTCCTCGCTAAATACAATTCTCTTTCCACTTCGATTTCCCCTTTTTTCCCAGGTTTACACTGTTTAAGAGTATGGTCTAGTCGTGTACAAGTACGCACCAATAACACGGTTTTTGTCACTGTTCACTGTATTGTTCACTGTCACGAATCATTCACTTTTCACTGGCGTACTTGATACTCCTAAACCGATACCATTCACGCACGACAATGTATTGTACACTGAATAATAACGTGCACTATCACTAAAAGTATGGCAGTCGGGTAAAATATATGCATTTATGCAGTTAACAAATCATGTGTAATACGAGCTATCATGCATCTTATGAACTTATAAAAATTTCCTTAAATCATACATTCAAAATTCAGTAAAATGATACAAAGACGGTAGCAAGTAAACTCGGTCGGAAGTTTAACAAAATTAATTTCAGGGCAATCGGATTTCGGGTTTGCAAGTTACAGCCATTTAATTTTAAGTGTTCCCTGCTAGAAATTCAGTTCCTGAACTGAATGTCCATTTCGTAACACAATTTTCACCCTGTTGCGATCAAAATTAGGCGACGCTATAGTTGAACAAAATTTAGGTTTATCAATTAGGTTTCCAACTCACTAGACGTATTCTCAATCGCGCCTCTACGTCAGAAGTTATGTACTGTACAACAATGGGGTATAAGTTCTGTCCCTGTTTGGGACTGCAATACGTCCTGTTAATCTAAAATACAGTTTAAATAGTAAACGACAGTGTAAAGGGATGAAATCACTTTTATTAGTTAGATAACTGTTTCATCTTTACTATGGTATAGGTTTCCGCAATATAACATGTTCAAGAAGCAGAGGGTAAGCATTACAAAATGAGAATCAACAGCCAGTGCTGCTCTGGACTGCAGTCCAGATCCGCACTCCGAACCAGTTTCCGTTGTCTTTTTAGCATAGAAACAAATTAAAACTGTTATGGAGTTATAGTTCGTCGAGTCGGCTTCGATTTGAGCCCTCTAACGCAATATTCTAATCTATAATCAATTAACTGTGATTTTTACAAGTTTCAGACGCGGAAAATTTCAGTTTTAACGGGCTTAAATGGGAATGACCGATCACGTTAGTAACGACTGTATTTTTTAGCCAAATTATAACACGATGTTCATTACTATACGGGCCATCCTATGTGATCAGTTTCCGTCAATTTAACGGGGTTTTCCTCTCGGGTTTTGTATCGAACACATGCTTTATATTAAATCGCACAAAGTGTATATACGGAATTTAACGGTATTTCTAATTGTGATAGATAAAATTAGCATGGAGCAAGTGGTATACTTGCCTGATGATGAATTCGAAGATCAAGACAACGAAGGGATGGGTGGCTTGAACACTGGTACGGTGCAATGAGGCTCAAGCCCGTGGCGCGGCCTCAGTTGGCTTGGAGAGGCGAGGATGAAAGTGAGGCTCGCTGCAGATGATGGCGCAGGTGGAGGTTGCAGGTAGGTTGAAGTGGAGGGCTCGCGGTGGCCGGAGGTGGATCGACTGGAGGCGAGGGGCTCGGCTATGGAGAGGGTGGCCGCCGGTGAGCTCGTAGGTTAGAGGAGCTCGGACGTTCGTCAACGACGAGAGGGGCAAGGGTGTTCGCCGGGAGACATGGGGAGCTTTGCCACGACTGTAGGGAGCTCGACCAGGAGCTTGGGTGGAGAGAGGAAGGGTCGCGGGTGAAGGTAGAGGTGGTAGGGATGCAGCGACGTGGCCGGAGTTGCGAGGGTGGTGAGGGATATCGGGAGTTTGGAGTCGGCACCGGTGATGGTGAAGACGATGGCTGAGGAGTTGCGGGTGAGTTCGGTCGTTGGTGTAGTGGTGTCAGGGAGGAGGCTGGTGGCGGCGAGCTCGGGTAGGCAGTGGAATGGTCGGAGTTGCGAGGTAAATGCGATGGTGGTTGTGGTGTTGGGGTTGTGGGGGGGTGTGAGGAGCTCGGTGTCTCTGAGGAGGGGAGCTCAGTGAAGGGATGGGTTGGTGTTGGGTGTTTGGAGAGAGGAGAGGAGAAAGGGAAGAAGGCGAAGGGAGATCGCGGGCGTGGGCATGGTCGTGGGTCGAGGAGCTGGGACATGGGGCGACAAGGAACGGGGACATGGGGTAAGCGGCGAGTACGTGGGAGAAGAAGAAGAAAAAGAAGCAGGAGAAAGAGACGGGAGTGGGGAAAAGAGAAACGGGTCGGGTCGCATGGAGCTTGGGGCCGGGTATGGGCTTGGGCCGGGCCGGAAAAAATTATTTGTTTAGGAAATTAAATTAAAATAAACACAAGTATCTAAATTTATACACAAAAATTTGTAAATAAAAATTTTGAAAACTTTCGAGGGGACAATTTTGTACTTGCGGAACTGGGAATTTACATTATACCCTCCTTACAAAATTTCGTCCTCAAAATTTAAAAAGACAATGAAACAACAGCACTATACAAACAGATGTGGGAAAACGTGCACGGATATCTTCCTCACTCTCCCAGGTAGATTCTTCTGGGGAACGACCGCCCCAAGACACTCAGACTAACGGAATGACCTTATTTTTCAGCACTTTTTCTCTGCGATCAAGGATAGTGGTGGGTTGCTCCTTGTAAGACAGGTCATTGCCCAAGGCTAACTCCGAATGGTCTAGAACATGGTTGTCATCCTGAACATAACGCCGCAACTGAGATACGTGGGAAGTATTGTGCACACCAGGTAGCGACGGAGGCAAGGCAAGTCGATAGGCCACCTCTCCTACTCGCTCTAACACCTCGAAAGGTCCGATGAAATGGGGACTGAGTTTCCCGCGACCTCCAAACTTGATAACTCCACGGGTAGGGGAATCTTCAGGAAAACGTGATATCCGACCTCAAATTCTAGTGCTCTCCTGCTGGCATCCGCCCAACTCTTCTGTCGGTCCTGAGCCGTCTTAATGTGCTGCCTGATCATTTGGACTTTGTCTACCGTCTGAACAATGAGTTCGGGGCCCAGTAATCTTCGTTTGCCCACGTCATCCCAACAAACAGGGGATCGACATTCACGCCCGTAAATTGCTTCGAAAGTAGCCATCTGGATGCTATCCTGGTAACTGTTGTTATAAGAAGACTCAACCAGATGCAGATGATCTTCCCAAGAACCCTGGAAGTCTAACATGCAAGCCCTCAACATGTCCTCGAGCGTCTGAATCGTACGCTCAGGTTGTCCGTCCATCTGTGGATGATACGCTGTGTTGAACTTGTAGCGGGTGCCCAGACTCTCCTGTAAGCTCTTCCAAAAGTGCGAAACAAATCTGGTGTCCCAACCTGACACAATGCTGACCGGAACTCCATGAAGTCGCACTATCTCCTGCATGTATTTCTCCGCAAGCGACTCTGTCGAGTGTCCCACCCGGAAGGGTACAAAAATGTGTTGCTATCGTAAGATGGTCGACGATAATCCAAATAGCGTTGTTGCCTTGTGGGATCCGTGGTAAGGCAGTCCCAAAGTCCATAGTGACGTGCTCCCATTTTCATTCGGCTATCGGAAGCGGTTGCAACAGTCTAGCCATTCTGTGGTGTTCAGCCTTTACTTGCTGACATATTAAGCACTTGGATTCCAACCATGCAATCTCCCTCTTCATTCCGTTCCACCATTAATCTTGCCTCAGATCTCGATACATTTTCGTGACTCCCGGATGTACAAAATAACCTGAACTATGAGCCTCGGCTAGCACTTCTTATCGAACATCTTCCCTTAGGAGCGCAGAGTCTGCTACTGAGGAGAGGAGAAAGGGAGGAAGGCGAGGGGAGATCGCGGGCGTGGGCGTGGTCGTGGGTCGAGGAGCTGGGACATAGGGCGACGAGGAACGAGGGCGTGGGGTGAGCGGCGAGGACGTGGAGAGAAGAAGAAGAAAAAGAAGCAGGAGAAAGAGACGGGAGTGGGGAAAAGAGAAACGGGTCGGGTCGCATGGAGCTTGGGGCCGGGTATGGGCTTGGGCCAGGCCGGAAAAAATTATTTGTTTAGGAAATTAAATTAAAATAAACACAAGTATCTAAATTTATACACAAAAATTTGTAGATAAAAATTTTGAAAACATTCGAGGGGACAATTTTGTACTTGCGGAACTGGGAATTTACACCTATCTTGCTAATATTTCACGTCTCACAATACACATGTTATACATATAAATGTATCTCATGATACACTACGAAACTGCGGGGGTGCTATACGTCATCCACCCAACTTCCCCCGTAGATATATATGTACTCACCTTGATCCTTGTTTGCCGAAGTCGATGACGCCACGCTCATCTTTGTTGTTCAACTCCACTTGAGGGTACCTACATATATACACACATAGCATCGTAAACAGAAATCACGCACGAAAACCAAAACAGCACACGAATCGTACATATGTTAAAACCTATGGTCTACTCATGCAAAAGTGCCAAACAACACCCGATATCGACGTACGAACGTCAAGTGATCGAGACAAAACACAAAATCACAAATTCAAGTCATGGACATCAAGGAATTCAAAGCAGCAACTCAAGAAAATGGTCCCAGATTTTGGTTCAAGTGAAATAAGGATAAACAAACAGTACTAGGGTGTTGTATATAGGGTATAAGAGCTACAGAACCAATTCCAACACCAATACTCAAAATTTGCCCGATGACATTACCCCAAAAACCGGTGAGCTCGGCCAAAGTAGGGAGTTGGGGTCTCGTTTCTTCAGGATGGTCTCATAGTGGTCCATCTAGGTTAGTGGAGTTGTTTATTTTTCCAGTAATGGCCTCGGATCACTCCATATTCCTTGTAGGCCTCAAATTGCACACAAAACCGATATTGAAACGTCTAATTCAATTGTATGGTCAAGGCTCTGTTTGATTTAGTTTCTAAACACTAAGAGGGGTTTAAGGTCACCACTAAAACTCAATTATACCATCTTAATTCATGAAACCCTCAAAACCCCATCTTAGAATTTTCCAAGCTCTCTAAACTACACTAAATGAATTCTAAACTAAACTAGAGGCTAAAGAAACTTGATTACAATACTAATGGTGAAAGAATTACCTCATTTGGCAACTCAAGAATTTTCTTGAGTTGCCTCAAGTGCTCAAAATCCAATTTTTCTTGATCTCTCATGCTTGTAGTGAGCTTGTGCATGCTTTTAATGAAAAGAAATAGGTGTTTTGAGGTGTTTTGGGGGGTGAAGTGAGGTGGTGAAGGTGGTGGAGAGAGGAGGGCAGCCATGGGTGAAGAGGAAGATGAGTGAAGAAAATGAAATGAACAAATGAGGCCATGGTCAATGAACCCCTCACCTCTCTCTCTTGCCCATACCTCTCTCTTTATTTATATTTCCTTTTTCTTTTCTTTTCTTTTAAAACCAAAAATGAATAAAACCATATACATAATAAAGAAACACAAGATGCCATGGTTCAAAAATGAAACAAGTTTTGTTGCATGTCATGATGCAAAAATCAAGCTTAATGCAAGATTAGTGAAAATTAATCAAGTTTAGAAATAAACTTGTATATAATTAATTATAGAAATTTATAATTTGCCTAAATCACATAAATCCCTCCAAAAATCACCATTCAATTTAATTTTCCAATATTTTCCAAACTATCGGTATATAATTATACCACATAATTAAAATATTCATAATATTTATTATTTAAATTATATAAATTCCCAAAAATAATATTTTATATTTTTCTGAAATGTTACGGTCATGTATACACATGGTCGATGGAGTGTACTAGATACAAAATAATATACATAGTGGGAACCTAAGAATATCCTCCCAAAAACCCACATATGCGCAAAGTCCTCGAATCGAAGCAAAAAGAAGTAGAAGAAGAAGTATGCCTACCGCTACAATGCTGACGGGTCGGTCCTGCAAGATACTGTGGGACAACGGGGGTAAGTTGCCAACTCGTGAATAGTAAGTAACATTTAATAAGGCTATCACAAGCATGCACGCAAATGCGTCGCAACCTATGTATACCACAATAATGCTATGCACTAATATGAATGCAACATGAATGAATGATCAAGCATGAAATCTGGTTATATATCTGGTATGAGAAAAATCTGTGCTCTTATCTTAGTAAAACTTTTGTATCATAAAACTAGGGTATCATCAAATGAAATCGACAGAAAATTGTGCCAATATCGACACCATATATATATATATCAAATCTCGGTAGCCGTTTCTCGGATCGGCCCTCAAATCTGTCAAATCACACGACTCCGGTCGGTATCCTCCGGATGACCGCCGGGTCAACAATCACCAGTAGGTAGTGTTCCCCTGCCGGGCGCAACGCCTTTTCAATACGTCCATCTTGCCTCAGGGTACCTCACCGGGTCTACCATGTACCCGCAGACGGTGCATCCCCCTCCTCGAATCGGGTATGTGTACACACGTGGCTCAAGAACTGAGAAAACATCATGGTGGACGCCACACACATCATATCACGAGAAAACCACAACTTTCTTTTAAAAATGATAATAAATTTATGAAAATCCTTTGCGGTTTTTCCCCAAATCCAAAAATCTCATGAATACGGAAATCTCCAAGAGAACCATAATATATGCATATGTGAATAATGATGGATGTCTATGATATCAATGTTGTGCGATGTGATATACAACTAGAAGACTATATATGTTGATGCAATGAAGTATATGACTAGAGAACTGCATATCATACATGATGCAAATGTACAAATACTGATTATTAAGCTTGTTCTAAAGTGTTCGTGACATAACAATTACCAATGGCGTGTGTGTCGCATAAAATAGTGCACGTGCGGTATGAACCATTGGTAATAGTGCAAGTGTCCTAGGTAATAACATCGATGTATATGGAGATGCAATTCTACATGAATATGATATATGCATGGGAACACAAACTAAATCCTAACTATTGGGCGCTTTATGCCATCCAAGTGATTTCCCCATAGATGTGTACATCTGCTCACCGAAACGCCTCGGCTAATCGGATCCGATCACTGCTTTGCCTTTTCTTGCCGCGTCCGACGTCTCCGCGACCAATCCTATAATCGCACAAATAATATATATGACGCTAGACATTTAAATAGACGTGGACAAAAAACGATACGAAGCAACCAACGCGCGTGCACTTGGTGCACAAAACGCGCGCGACATCGCCACAAACCATAACTAGGGGTTGCTATGCATAGCAAACACCAAACCTAGAATCTAATCGCACTAATTGCACAATGCTAACAATTGGAAAAATGTTTTAGGTCAAACACAACTGAATCTTAACTAATACCGTTATCTTTTAAAAACCTAGTAAGCAACATTAAACTATTTTAGTGCAAAACTAGGTGGATTAGTAAGTCTAGTAGCCACTAATCACACTTAAATATCCTAATCAAGCCATGCAACACTAATTAAATCTAATCTCACTTAAACACACTAAACGTGCAATTAAATTGCATAAACTCCTAATTAAGATAATTAAAAGCAATATTAACCAAATAACAACTAGATTAGATCTACAAAACCATTAGATGTTAAACTACACTTAGTGTTAGTTATATGTATGCCCTAGAGGCCATTGCTATACATAGGATGTATATTGTAGTGGATGCTGGGACATATATAGGGAGGACTTTCTTGCTCGACATGATAGTATGCTATCTGGTTGATCTTTACCTTAACGTGTTCACTGATTGTCTCTCTGTTACATGTTGGTAAAGCCCTTAGGATGTGTACTTGACTACCTGGACTATGATGCGGATCATACTAGTGGGGACATGGTAGTCCATAAGTACATCCTTCAAAGTCCCTAGTCGTGGGTGAATCGAGACGGGGCATCGATATACCAGTGTAGACTAGCGTATACCTTCTCGACCCATACAGATGGGCGATGGATGATCCCATATCCATTGGTGTTTGACATCAGAGATGATATACGGGTGCTCAGTGAAGACTGGGTACACTGGACGGACTCGCCGAGAACTCCCAGATGGTATTATACCTTACGTCAGATGGCAGTTCTTTGGTGACACTGGTACAGAGTAGTCTGTTGACCCGAGATCGTCATAGAGTCTTGTGTGGTTCCCACTGTGCTTTGATTTCCACCTTACCATGTCCAAGAGGGCGTGCAAAACGGTGGTTTTTGGGTACAGTCCCGAATCACATGGAGGCAATGAGCGATAGGAGGGGATTCGTCTCTCCCGGTATAGGGAGTTGATGTTGCGCTGTGATCGATTGGCTATAACAGGAAATCCCTGGCCAGGGTTACTGAGATTTACTGGTAAGTGTTACCAGTAGTTTCTCGAAATGTTATAGACCTCATATCGACACGACTTATCCAGCTATTGGGGTCTGACGTTTACCACCCCTAGGCGAGATATGCGACATATCAGACGATCAGACCGGACTGTACAGTAGTGTTACTGGTTGGATTCACTGGAGTGTGAGCGGGCTTGCTCGTCGATCTTCTGATCGCTCAATACTCGGGTGGCCGTTACGTTTAGCAGACCGCTTGCGGCTTGTGGATGTTTGATATGATCATCATCCGCTGCCGGCGTATTGACGAGTCTTTAGAGTCCTACACAGGGGTTTCCTGGCTCAAGTGAAACGAAATAGGAGCGCATATGAGATATGTGCGGGACCGAGAATAATGCGTGTATGTGATACCGTATTTCATTCTCGCGATGAATGTGTCGAATGGTTGTATGCGATATAACCTAGTTATCGAATCGAGGATTGATTCGATAAGCCGATACATTGGATACTAGTCGGTTATATACGATATGACCGGATCGTTAAATCAAGTGTTGATTTAATGATTTAATGTATAATTATATACTTGATATATTACTTTACGTTAACTAGTATCGGTTCACTTTAAATGGATATTCTCACTCGGATGTGCACATTGTATATGTGATATACTTTTTGTGCAATTGATTGTATCATGTTTGATGATACATGTTTGCTTTGGTTAAGTGTAAAGAATTAAACCTATGGTTAAGTATATGGTTAGGTTTTTATTTATTTATCCATTAATTTATCTATTTATTTTGGATTAATAAAGAGAGAAGAAAACAAAATGGTTGCATTGATTCATGAAGTTTCTTGAAGCTTCATTCAACTTTGACCATTTTGTCTTCATCTCCTTAACCTAACCATTCACTAACCCTAGTCTATTCTCTACACCTAACTATGGTTGGAATTATGATAAGGATTGATTTTTCTTTTCAATTCTAATTAACTTATCATAATTCTATTATCTTCTATCATCTTCTTCTTCTTCTTCAAGTTGAAGAAAACCTTCACTTCATCAATGGTGATTGATGAATATGAGTGAGAAATCCAATTCTAAAATGAACCCACTTCCTATTTCTCCATACTCTACCTCTTGCCAAGTTGTAGAGTGTGTTTCCTTCACAAGTTTCTTGACTTGGTGAAGTTGGAGCTTGATCTAGCGATGCCTCGACGTAGATCATCTTCGGCATGGACATCGACGACCTAGCTCGCCATTTCTCCGACGAAGCCGACGCTAGAGCCCGGGAATTTATTTGGACAGCGAGGGGACTTCGTTGCGGAGCTATGGAGGTGGAGCACCGGATCTACAAAGGTTGTATTTCCGTTTAAACTTTAGTTAAGTTGTTAACTAGTTTGAATTTCGCCTAGATTTCTAGCCAACGATCCGTATTAGGGTTTCTCGGCACCGTTTAAATTTGAAATTGGCATGGTTGATGCCTTGTGAGACCTCTTGAGAGTGCCTAGGAACCCTATATTGGTATCAGAGCCTAGCTAGAGCCTTAGGCGAAGTCTAGACGGAGTTTGAAGTCCGAACGAACTGAAACCCCAAAATTTCCATGCTCTCTGGACTTTTTCTAAAAACGTGGTTTTTTCCAGATTAAAAATATGCAGAAAAACCAGCAGGTATATCTAAGAGTTACGGTGAAGTTTGATGACCCAATTCCATTAAACAGCCGCGGTTCCGCGGCACGAGCATGGCTCGTGCGGCGGTTCCGCGGCCTAATGGTCTCTTTGCCCCATTTTATTTGCACAGTAACTCCTATTTTGTGGTTTTGGTTTTCCTGGGAATTTTTAATAATTAATTCAAGAGTTGAATTTTCTGGGGTTATTTTGGGGATTCGCATATTCGATCGGATTATCAAATTTTGTCTGTGTGGCTTTCCGGATAAATTTTAGAATATGTTAAAAAGTTCGACCAGATATAAATACCTAATTTTTCTCCTGTCGGGAAATTTCCAAGTATTGGATTTTTCCGTGGTTTAAAGACGTTCTAAGTAGTGCAAGTAACGCGATGGTCCCTCTAGAAGACAACAAACCTTAACTCGATTATGTGACCGTCTTGAACTGCCCTTTGAACCTTCGGGTTTGGGGCGGTACGGCGTGCCACATGTGAGGCGTTGGCTTGACCCTTCTACGGCTGGACCGTTGGTATTGAGGCACGAACTGAATGTCTTTAGACTTGTTTCATGTGTTGATCTGTATCGGGAAAACTTGGGTGTTCGAATGTTCGATCGGAAAGTTTAACATTTTCTATTTATCCGGAATGTGATACAATAATTGGAATTCACAAGTAGTTATGAGATAACTGAATGAATGTTATAAACACAGCACTTTAGTCTCACTTGATCGGTTGCCACGGAATTTTGATGTGATCAAAAGTCCGTCGCAATCACGTAGCATACGCGGATACTCGCCGGGTAAACTTAATAGACAGCCTCACTCCATAGCCCCGACCAAGTGACTGTAGGAGAACCCCGTCGCCGAAAGCATCCGTCTGGGTGCTCGCGGTAGCGGTGTTCCGCCTTGGTGCACTTCGTCGACGGTATCGGGGGTGCAGCCGTCTACTAAAGTTTGCGACGAGCATTCGATCAGGATGTCGGGAATCTTGTTGAATTGCCCGACTTGATATTGAAAAGTGTTTTCGATTTTAAGACTAAAATGCGGGGTTTATAATTGTTAGGCATGTGATGTCTAAGTAATTCATTTGATTAGGCATGCGATGTCTAAAGAGGTTGCGGATTCCAACTGTTGTAGTTTTACACTTTCTTTTCTGTGACCGTAAGTGTAATATGTGATATCGCCGGTTTCGTTGCTATATGTCAACGACAATTGGGATGCGCATATTTACTTACGTTGATGACATGTGATGTTATGTGTTGCTGGATATGTTATATTGGATCGTCGTGTTTGAATAGCCGGGGGTTTTTATGTGAGATGAGTGTTTTTCATTTTCATTCATGTAAAAATTTGTATGTAATATTCTTTTATTGGGACACTTCCAGGTAGCGGAAGTTGTCACCTTTTGTATATTATTTACTTTTCCGCACTAGGATAGACCCAAGGAGGGGAGCACAAGTAACCGGGTTCTAGGGTCCAGTGGGAGACCAGCTCGAGGAGTCGAGTCCGGGTCTCCTAACTCCAGAATTGGTAGGGTTGCCTGCCGCTCTCGTAGGGATCTAGGGGTGTGGGTTTGGCTATTCATCACGACCGTGGAATCCGTATTTTATACTGGCTCGTATTGAAAACACGGACGTCCTAGTATATCCAATGTTTCATATGATTCTTCTGCTGCGATATCTGTGATGTGATCATGTGATGTTCTGTGATAGATACAGTATATAGTATATATGATATATTATATAGACGTTACTTATGTTTTACACCCGCGCTAGCCCTGCCCCGCTCTGCCGTTAGTTACCTAACCTAACGGTGCACGAGGGGACATTGAGGCGAATGCGGATGGCATAAGTGTACGTCGTATTTATCTGTGATGTTTAGGTACTTAAATGATGGGACTTCATTAATGTGATTAATGAAATTAAAAGAAACCTAAGATGTTGTAGAATCGAATTTCAAAATAAAACAGGTAGCTACAGTTCTTGCTTTGCACAGAGGTATATGTGATATATCCTGCACCTTATTCGATGAGGAAAGGACCGAGATCCCTTCACCGGGAGTGACTCCTTTAGCGATAACTGGCAGATGCTATAACCTTCGGTTTGTCTTTTGATTGCTTTTAAGTGTTTTTTGCTTTGCACAGTGATATATGTGATATATCCCGCACCTCATTCGACGAGAAAAGGACCGACGATCCCTTCACCGGGAGTGACTCCTTTAGCAAAACTAGAAAAGCCTCAAAAGCACTCCATTTCAAAATCATTTGATTCTACAACGATATCAAGTTCATTACGCAATAGGTTTTCAGAAAAACCTGTCGTAGCCCTCCGTCATTTCAGATAAGTCCTATTTAGTATTCGTGCTACGTTTGTTGGCCTGCGTCAAGGCGTAGTGTGCGGTAGCTAACTAGTATTTATCTGCTTATGCATATGATGCAGATTGGATTAGGGTAGTCGTGCGACTTTGTTGGCCTGCGTCAAGGGTCGTGCGGGTGGGTTTAATTCAATCAGGAAATGACGGGTTGAACTTGACTAGCGGACTATGGTTTGTTGGCCTGTGTCAAGGTCATAGGACGCTAGGGGCAATATTATCGGGAATTTCAAGTGTTGAAATTTGCAATGAGATTGCATACCATCTATGAGATAGTTGGATCCCGATACCCGCTGCGAGTAAGAATTACTCCTGGGAGAGTTTTACACATTGCAATTAGCCGATCAAGTAGGTGTCTAGAAAGGTGTTAACGGGGTTACGCCTCTGGGAAAACGAGGTTTACATTAATTAGGTTCGTGCGAAAGCACGGGGGACCTCCCTCAAAGTACCGACACTGGCCTGGCTGAAAGATTGGCGAACTTGTAGTGTGTAATTAATCCCGGCTAGTCTTTCCTTTTAGGGTTTGAAGGAAGATTTGATAAAAAGCAGTGGGAGCCACCCTGATTAGATAAAATAATAACCAATCTATTCTTGCAAGAGCGCACGCTGAGTGTTTTCTTCTCTCTCTCTCCTGGTAGCGACCATATCACGCCTTAATCAAGATAATAATACGGAATATTGACCGAACCCGCTTGTTATACTAAGCTGAGGAACGTTGGTCCCGCTCCAACTTATAATTGTTATAAGACAGAGCAGGAAATTGGGGAATACCAGATTTTCCATGCTGCCCAAACGAAGAGAGTGCATGCTGATGCATCATCTTCGGGTGTGTTCTTTATGGAGAACTGTTTCTCAGTATCCTTTACGTCCTCGGTATGTGATACCGGATCAGGATCCCGCATATGTAATATGTTACATGGGCTACATATAGGTAAAGAACTGAGAACGGGTGATAAGTTTCATGAGGCAGAAAACGGGGCAAGTGTTGCAGCCAAGTCTGTTGGTCACTGTCACCCTGTATTCCAAATACATTGATTCTGAACGAATGTTATTAGATACCGAACCTGATATACAAAATCATATCTATCTCTTTGTTAGTAAAGAAATGATAAAATTTTGTATTGTTGGATAATGTTTTGAACATTTCCTATATCAAAAGTTGATCGGTTCAGGCACGTTATCTAAAAGCATTGATGTTCTAAATCAAACTACAGTTCTTAGTATATGGAACACACACAAGAGGAAGAGTTCAGAAATGAACGAATCCTTCTTGAGGCATTGTAGACTAGGTCATATCAATGTGACCCGACTAGCTGAAGTTACATAAAGATGCATATTTAAATGAGTTTGAATTTACATCTTGTGAAACTTGCCAGTCATGTCACAGAGATAAGATGACCACAGCTCTGTTTATTGGAAACAGAGAAAGAGTTAGTGAACTCTTGGGATTGATACATGTTGATGTATGTAAGGTCCCCTGTCTACACATGCCAGGACTGGTTCTTTATACTTCATTACGTTCTCTGATGATCTCTTTAGATTCAGACATATGTTCTTGTTGAAACACATGTCCGAACCTTTTGAGATATTCACAGAATATAAGTTAGAAGTAGAGAACCAAAATACGGGTATAAGTATTATGTCCTATGATGAGATCAAGAAGGAGAATACTTGAGCACGGAATTCCTAGACTATTCTAAAGGAGAATGGGATTCTCTCTCAGCATTACTCCTCCGTATACACCATAGCACGATGGTATATCGGGGTGGAGCAATCACACCCTATATGATAAGGTGTGCTCTATGATGAGTACTACTGAGTTACCTATTTCCTTTTTGGGAGTTATGCACTTGAGAAGCTGCATACCTATTAAATAGGGTTCAAATCAAATCTGTTGCCTACCACTTCATATTTGATATGATAAGGGAAGAGCCCATCTCTTAAGTCAGTTAAGATTTGGGGTTGTCCGGCCTATGTCTAAAAGCAAAATCGGGACAAGCTCGAGGCAAGGTCAGTTATGTAGAACTGAAAATGTTCCAGCTATACAAACTACAGCTGATGATTTGAAAGAACCAAAGGATTCAATAGTTACCAACGAACCTCAGCCTCTCCGCCGATCTAGTAAGGTTCCTCACCCACCTGAGAGATACTTCGGTTACTCTATGACAGTGGGAGCGAGGATTGCATCATGAGATGATGACCCAACTAGCTTCGAGCAGGCCATCGAGAGTAAGACTCTGTAAGAATGGCTGGATGTTTAGCGATCTGAGATGGAATCCTTATACACCAACAAAGTATGGACTTTGGTTGCTTTATCTGAAGGGTTAAATCCCCATCAGGAGCAACTATATCTTGAGAAGATTACTTGGTGTAAATGGAAAAGTTGAGACTTTCAAAGCTAGACTTGTTAAAGCTTTTCGTCATCGACCAGGCGTGGATAATGATGAAACCTTTTCAAGTTGCTATGCTTAAGACCATCCAGATCCTACTTGCCACGGCTACATACCATGACTACGATATCTGGCGGTTGGGTGCCATGACTGCTTTTCTAAAATGATGTTTTAGAAGAGAGCGTCTATAAGTACACAGCCAGAGGGCTTCGTAGACAGTGGGAGCAGCGGAAACGTGTGCAAGATGCTTTATAGGATAAAGCAGACATCGCGGAGTTGGAACATCTGTTTTGATGGATTAGTCAAAGAAGTTGACATCATCAGAATGGTAGATGAACCTTGTATATACAAAAAGGTAGTAGGGAGTATGGTGATGATCCTCGTAGAGTACGTGGATGACATACTCTTGATAGGGAAAGAGTTTCCTATGCTACGCTCGATCAATCTCCGCCTATCACAATGATTCTCCACATAGGATCAAAGTGATACCTACTAAATCCTGGGTTTTGGATCTATGAGATAGATCTAAATGGATATTAGGATACTCACTAGTTGTAGTGAGATGGTATCAATCGATCCTGGGGAGAATCACTGGAAGGGTTCCAGGGTGATAAAGACGACTGAATGTCAGTCACAGGCATTGTCTTTACCCTCAGTGGAGGGACGGTATGTTGGAAGAGTTCCAAGCTAAATACCGTGACATACTAGACGATAAAGGCAGGATACATCTGTAAGGTTAGTATAGCACCCTATAAAGTGTTTTGAAGCATCACATGACCCAAAGTTATAATTTTTAAGGTGCTAAACTAACATGCAAGTGGATCGATCCTAGAAAATTAGGGTTATTAAACTTTAAGCTAGAAAAGATTAGGGTTTGAAGGCTACAACCTTTGTAGCTCCCCTTTGCTAGACTCCTTGGTGTCTTGGGTGTTGAGTCGAGGTCCTCTCGAAGTTCCCTTGCGTCCACGACGATCCACCACGGAGCACTCCGTCCAAGCTCGCAATTTCGACAAACCGAAAAGAACACTCTAAACAAAGCGGCTAAGCTTGTGTAGAATGATATTGTGGTTGGGTTTCTCACTTCAAAAACCTTTCTTTTGTTGTATTTCACTCACTAGAAAAGACTAGAGAAGAAAAGATGAAGGAAGATGAAGATGGTGGCTAATATTAACAAGAGATAAAAGATAACCCTTGAGTTAAGAAGAAAAAGAAATGAATATCACTATATATATTTATTTTCTTCTTGACTCCAACCATGATTAAATGATGGATAGTTAGTTTAACTTGGGTTTTAAATGATAAAGAGAAAGATAACCATGGGTTAGTGGTAGTTGAGCATGGTTAGGTCAATGGAAGAATGTGGAAGCATGAATGATTATCCTTTCTTTTTCATTTTCTTTTTAAAACCAAAATTAAATAATTATCCATTGTTTAATCTATGGTGTGAGGCTTATATTGCCACCATTTCCATATATAATCAACCATGATGGTTTGATGTATGTATGTGTACATGTATGCACATCTACATGTGCATAAAACTAGAAAAGAAGAAAGAAACACATGCATGCATGCATACATCCATCAAACCCTAGAAAGGTTTCAAGTGAGATAACTTATGGTTAGATGATAAATCAACACTTGATTTATCAATCCGGTCATATCTCATATGACCCCACCAAAAGCAGTTCACCCGATCAATGTTCGGTATCATATACGCATATTTCAATCGGGTGCATGCGCATATCGCATATGCGCACCACAACGTTTCGCCTGGACTGGGTAACTCCTCTGTGGGACTCTAAGACTCGTCAATACGCCGGCAGAGGGTAATGATCATATCAAGTACCCTCAAGCCGCAAGCGGTCAGCTAAACGTAACGGCCACCCGGGTATTGAGCGATCAGAAGACAACAAGCGAACCTGCTACAACTCCCGTCGAGCCATCCGGCAACACTACCGTACAGTCTGGTCTCTTCGTCAGATATGCTGCATATCGAGCCTAGGGATGGTCACGTCGACCCCAATAACTCAATAAGTCGTGTCGGTGAATGGTCTATAACAGATCGAGAAACTACTGATAACACTTATCAGCAAATCTCAGCAGCCCTGGCCAGGGACTTGCTGTTATAACCAGTCGGGCACTGCACAGCATCAACTCCCAATACCGGGAGAGACGAAACCCCTCCTATCGCTCATCGTCTTCGTGTGTCTCGGGACTGTACCCAACGGCCACCTGTTTGCACGACTCAGTAGAGCCGTGGTAGGGTGGCAATCAAAGTGCAGTGGGAGAACACACAAGACTCCATGACGATCTCGGGTCTACAGACTAACCTGTACCAGTGTCACCTGAGAACTGCTATCCGACGATAGATATAATTCCATATAGGAGTTCTCGGTGAGTCCGTCCAGTGTACCCAGTCACCACTGAGCACCCGTATATGATCTTGATGTCAAACATCGATGAATGTGGGAACATCCATCGCCCATCGTATGGGTCTAGTATCATATACGCTAGTCTACTCTGGTATATCGATGCCCCATCTTGATATACCTACGACTAGGGACGTTCCAGGATATGCTTATAGACTACAGATGTCCCACTAGTATGATCTCCATCGTAATCAGAGTAGTCAAGCCGATATCCTCAGGGCTTTATCAGCATGTATGAATGAATAAAAGCATGATCAAATCAACATGTCAGATAAAGAAGAACCAGATAGCATACTATCATGTCGAGCAAGAATGCAAACTGAATATATATACATGTATAGATACATCAACTATCACATAATGGCCTTTAGGGCATACATATATCCAACAATCTCCCACTTGCACTAAGGCCAGTTATTGGCGTATCTCATACCCAACATCTCAAAAAGTCGCTCATGCTGCGGCTGAGGGAGGGCCTTGGTGAATGGATCCGCTGCGTTGTTCTTTGTGTCTACTCTCTTAATCTCGATCTCGCGGCGATCTACAATCTCCCGGATCAAATGAAAGCGCCTCAGGATATGTCTGGACCGCTGATGGGATCTGGGCTCCTTGGCTAACGTCATCGCCCCATTATTGTCACAATACAAAGGTATTGGATCAATAATGGTTGGAACTACTCCTAGCTCCGAGACGAACTTCTTCATCCAGACGGCTTCCTTGGCGGCATCATTTGCAGCAATGTACTCAGCTTCCATCGTAGAGTCTGCAACGGTATCTTGTTTGGAACTCTTCCAACTTACCGCCCCTCCATTGAGGGTAAATACAAACCCTGAGATAGATTTGCTGTCATCCTTATCGCTCTGGAAGCTCGAATCGGTAAAGGCCTCCATTTGGAAATCTTTATTACCATACACCAAGAACAATTCTTTAGTCCTTCGTAAGTACTTAAGAATGTTCTTCACAGCTGTCCAGTGGTTCTCCCCTGGGTTGGATTGATACCTGCTTACAACACTAAGTGCATAAGCTACATCTGGGCGTGTACATAACATCGCATACATTATAGATCCTACTGCCGAAGCATAAGGTATAATGCTCATGCGAGCTCTCTCTTCATCGGTCTTTGGACAAGAATCCTTGGAGAGAGTGACTCCATGGCAAGCGGGTAAGGCACCCCGCTTGGAGTCTTCCATACTAAACCTCTTTAGGATGGTGTTAATGTACCTGGTTTGGGACAATCCCAATAACTTTTTGGATCTATCCCTATAGATCCTTATGCCCAGGATGTATGTGGCATCACCCAGGTCCTTCATGGAGAACCTCAGTGATAAGAATGATTTGACCGACTGTAGCATAGGAATATCATTTCCTATCAGAAGAATGTCATCAACGTACAATACGAGGAATGTGACAGCTCTTCCTACAGCCTTCCTATAAACACAAGGTTCATCTGGATTTTTGATGAAATCAAACTCTTTGATAACATCATCGAAACAGATGTTCTAACTCCGAGATGCCTGCTTTAACCCATATATGGATTTAAGCAATCTACATGCTTTCTCGCTGCTCCCACTGTCAATGAAGCCCTCTAGCTGATCCATATAAACGCATTCTTCTAAATCTCCATTTAGAAATGCTGTTTTAACGTCCATCTGCCAGATTTCATAGTCGTAGTGAGCAGCAATAGCAAGTAGGATCCGAATGGATTTAAGCATGGCTACGGGCGAAAAAGTTTCGTCATAGTCCAGACCTGGTCTTTGACGAAAACCTTTCGCCACAAGTCTTGCCTTATAGGTCTCTACCTGCCCATCCACACCAATCTTTCTTTTAAAGATCCATTTGCACCCTACAGGTTTTACCCCAGGGGGTACAACGTCCAAAGTCCATACTTTGTTGGTGTACATAGACTCCATTTCGGATCTCATGGCATCCAGCCACTTCACAGAGTCACCACTCGTGATAGCTTGCTGAAAACTGGTAGGATCATCATCTTCCATGATACAGTCTTCTCTGTCACCATCAATGAGGAAACCGTAGTACCTCTCCGGTGGGCGAGAAGTCCTACCAGACCTTCGGAGTGGCCGAGGTTCTTCAGTTTCTGCTGCAACAGTCGGTTCAACCAAATCGTCATTTGTAGTTTGTGTCTCTAGAACCTCTTCTAGATCCACCACTTTGCCATCATCTTTATCTGTGAAAAACTCTTTTTCCAAGAATGTGGCATGTTGAGAAACAAACACTTTTTGTTCCTCTTTGTGGTAGAACAGATATCCATAAGAATTCTTTGGATATCCTACAAAGTTACACATGACTGACCGTGTCTCGAGTTTGTCCGGATTCTGCTTTTTAACATAGGCCGGGCAACCCCAAATCTTAATTCTCTTAAGAGATGGTCTCTTCCCATGCCATATCTCATATGGCGTGGTAGACACGGCTTTGGTTGGAACCCTGTTTAGTAGAAACGCTGCAGTCTCCAATGCATGCCCCCAAAACGAGACTGGTAACTCAGTGTCACTCATCATGGACCGGACCATATCTAATAGGGTCCTATTCCGTCGTTCTGACACACCGTTGTGCTGTGGTGTGTAAGGAGGAGTGAGCTGAGAGAGAATCCCATTCTCTTTTAGGAAGTTTGCAAATTCTGTACTGAGATACTCTCCACCTCGATCTGATCGAAGCATCTTAATACTCAAGCCGGTTTGTTTTTCTACTTCTTGTTTATATTCAATGAATTTCTCGAAAGCGTCGGACTTGTGCTTTAATAAAAATACATGACCGAATCTTGAGAAATCATCAGTGAATGTAATGAAGTATGAAAAACCGCCTCTAGCCTGTGTAGACATAGGCCCACATACATCACTATGTATGAGGCCCAGGAGCTGAGTAGCTCTTTCTCCGTGTCCGGTAAACGGAGTTTTGGTCATTTTACCCTTGATACAAGACTGGCAAGTCGCATAAGATTTATATTCAAAAGGATTTAAATATCCATCTTTGTGTAACTTGTTTAGTCTTGTTTCGTTAATATGACCAAGTCTACAGTGCCAAATAAAAGCTTCATTTAATTCTGAAAGTTTTCTTTTATTAGTGTGTTGTATACTGAAAACTGTGTGTTGATTTAGGACATATATTCCGTTATTAAGTGTACCATACCCAACCAACATTTGATTCAGGTGAATGTTCATAACATTGTTTTGCAATACAAAATTATACCCTTCATTGTCCAACAAAGAAACGGATATTATATTACATAGCATATCAGGTACAAAATAACATGGATTCAAAATCAAAATACATCCAGACGGCAACCCCAAGTGATACTCTCCCACTGCGACTGTATGTACATTGGAACCATTTCCAACGCGGAGAGTATGGTCACCTGTCTTCAAAACCTTGCTATTTCTCAGCCCCTGCATAGAATTGCAAATGTGAGAACCTGAACCGGTATCCAATACCCAGGAAGCAGAGTTTATAGAAAAACAGTTTTCAGTCACAAACGCACCTGAAGCAGAAGCATCACCATGCTTCTTCTTGAGACTTAGGTACTCCGTGCAATTACGCTTCCAATGTCCTGTCTTGTGGCAATGAAAACACTCGCCTTTCCCTGGGTCTCCAGCCGTGGACTTTCCCTTTCCCTTCACCTTTTTGACTCCGCCCTTAGGATTAGTGGGTTTCTTCTTTTTCTTTCCCTTGGCCTTAGCTTTCGGGCGAGAAGAAGAAGACTGTCCAATAGTCATAACGGGAGTCTTTGCTGACTTCATAGTGCTCTCTGCACTCCTTAACATATTAAGGAGTTCAGGGAGTTCCTTCTCCATGCCATGCATGTTAAAGTTCACTATGAACTGAGCAAAGGTGGAGGGGAGGGACTGCAGAATAATATCTATATATTGTTCATTGTCCATTGTCCATCCGAGGTCCTCAAGCTCTTCTATAAGAGCTATCATCTTCAAAACATGGTCTGCTACTGGTGTGCCAGGGGCCATCCGCATGTGAAACAGTTTCTTTGATGCTTCGTATCGTAATACGCGGGACTGTTCCCCATACAACTCCTTTGTATGGAGCAGTATCCCGTGAATGTCCATGTCCTCGTGCTGCTTTTGATGTGTGTTGTCCATCGATGCAAGCGCGAGGCATTTTGCCGTGGCACAGTCAGCGTCCCATGTCTTGCGGACTTCAATGTCCGCAACTGAGGATTTTAGGCCTGGGACGGGCGGGGCTGAAGCCGTGAGGACATATGATACTTTATCATAAGTCAAGGCGATCTTCAGATTGCTTAGCCAGTCTTTATAGTTGGTCCCATTCAGTTTGTTCTTATCTAGTAGAAGCTTAAGTCAAGTCATTGGTATCTGCCATTAAGAGAGAGAAAAGAATACACTCAGTGAAAGCTCTTGCACAGATTAGATTGGTTTATTATCTTGTCTAATCGATGTTTCCCACTGCTTTTTATCAAGTTTTCTTTCAAACCTTAAAAAGAAAAACTAGCCAGGATTAATTATAGTCTACAACTTCGCTAACCGTTCAGCCAGGCCAGTGTCGGTACTTTGAGGGAGGTTCCCCGTGCTTTCGCACGGACCTAATTAGAATAAACCTCGTTTTCCCAGAGGCGGAGCCCCGTTAACACCTTTCTAGACACCTAATGAGTTAGCTAATTGCAAACTGTAAAACTCTCCTAGGAGCAACTATTGCCCACAGTGGGATCGGGATCCAACCATCATATGGAAGGTATGCAATCTCATTGCAAATTTCAACACTTGAAATTCCCGATGTGGTTTTTACCCCTAATACTCGTGACCTTGGCTAAGGTCAACAAATCACGAGCACTAGTCAAGCTCAACCCGTCATTTCTTGATTAATTAGACCCGTTCACATGACCCTTGGCTAAGGTCAACAAAGTCATATGCCCGTCCTAATTAATCTGCATCATATGCGTTTGTAGGAAGACATCACTTAGCTACCGTACACTACGCCTTGGCTAAGGTCAACAAACGTAGCACGAATACTAAGTACTCTACTTCCTAAAATGACGGAGGGTTGCGGATGATTTTTAAGAAAATCTTTAACGCTTTGAGCTTGATATCGTTGTAGAATCAAAAGGTTTTCAAAAGGAGTGGCTTAAGCTCCGCAGTTTTGAAATATAGCTTTTTCATAAATAGCCGAGTAGTTTTTAAATCCAATTCTACAACATCTTTTAGGTTTATTTTCTTTACATTAATCACATTAATGTAATCCCATCATTTAAGTCCTTAAGCCAATCACAGAAAAGAAACGAAAATAACACGTACGCTTATGCCATCCGCATTCGCCGCAATGTTCCGTTATGCACCGTTAGGTTACTTAACTAACGGCATACCGGGACGGGACTAGTGCGGGTGTAAAACATAAGCAACGTCTACTATATATCATATATATAATATGTCATTCGTCTCAGATATCACAGAACACAGGCAGCAGAAATATAGATATAACGTGGGATATACTAGGACGTCCGTATTTAGTATTTAGCCAGAATAGAAAATACGGATTCCACAGTCGCGATGAATAGCCAAGCCCACACCCTGGACCCCTACGAGAGCGGCAAGTGACCCTACCAATCCTGGAGTTTAGGAGACCCGGTCTCGACTCCTCGAGATGGCCTCCCACTGAACCCCAGAACCCGGTCACCTGTGCTCTCCTCCTTGGGTCCATCCTAATACGGAAAAGTAAATAATATACAACACTGGTGAAACAACCGCAACCTGGAAGTGCCCCAAATAAAAGAATATTACATTACATTTGAATTTACATGAATGAAAAATATAAAACTCTCATCTCACAAAAACCCCCCGGCTATTCTATCGCGACAATCCTGCACATCATATCTCAGCAACACATAATATTACATATCATCAACGTAAGTAAGTATGCGTACCCCGATTGTCGTTGATGTATAGCAACGAAACCGGCGATATCTAACATACTACACTTACGGTCACAGAAAAGAAAGTGTAAAACTACAATATTTGGAATCCAGATTCTTTTTAGACATCATAAATGCGAAATATCACATATTTCGTATTTCATGCCTAAACCATATGAATTCCACATATTGTATCACATTCCAGACAAACAGACAGTATTAAAGTTTTCGAACGAACAATCAAGCACCCAAGATTCACTAAAGCTCAACACTTGAGCAGGGTTCAAAAAATTTGGAGTGTGACACAGTAGCAGCGGTCCAGCCGTAGAAGGGTCAAGCCAACGCCTCACATGTGGCACGCCGTACTGCCCCAAACCCGAGGGTTCAAAGGGTAGTTCGAGACGGTCACATAATCGAGTTAAGGTTTGTTGTCTTCTAGAGGGACCACCGCAAAAAGACTTGCACGTATTTCCAAACTATTTAAACCCCGTGAATAGTGAGTAAATGATACTCGTTCAAACACTTCAATACTTTCTAATTTACCCGGAAAAACTACGAAATGAAAGTCCCGATCGAATTGATGAATCCAGAAACATCTCCAGAATTTTTCAAAACTTTATTCAGTTTAAAAATACCCAAAAAATTATACATGCAGAAAATAGAATTACTGTAGAAACAGTATCCCCTAATTCATATGTACAGCCGCGGAACAGCGGCCTAAGCAAGCTTAGGCCGCGTTTCCGCGGCTATAACGACTGTTCACCGAAAATAATTTGTACCGTAACTCTTATATTTTCCTGCTGTATTTTTTACATATTTTTAATTCTGGAAAATGTCAAAATTTAGAAAATTTCCAGAGAGCATCTAAAAATACGGTATTTTTGTCCGATCGGGGTTTTCACTTCGTCAAAACGTCGCCTAATGTTCTAGGTCGGCTCTGATACCAATGTAAGGTTAGTATAGCACCCTATGAAGTGTTTTGAAGCATCACATGACCCAAAGTTATAATTTTTAAGGTGCTAAACTAACATGCAAGTGGATCGATCCTAGAAAATTAGGGTTATTAAACTTTAAGCTAGAAAAGATTAGGGTTTGAAGGCTACAACCTTTGTAGCTCCCCTTTGCTAGACTCCTTGGTGTCTTGGGTGTTGAGTCGAGGTCCACTCGAAGTTCCCTTGCGTCCACGACGATCCACCACGGAGCACTCCGTCCAAGCTCGCAATTTCGACAAACCGAAAAGAACACTCTAAACAAAGCGGCTAAGCTTGTGTAGAATGATGTTGTGGTTGGGTTTCTCACTTCAAAAACCTTTCTTTTGTTGTATTTCACTCACTAGAAAAGACTAGAGAAGAAAAGATGAAGGAAGATGAAGATGGTGGCTAATATTAACAAGAGATAAAAGATAACCCTTGAGTTAAGAAGAAAAAAAATGAATATCACTATATATATTTATTTTCTTCTTGACTCCAACCATGATTAAATGATGGATAGTTAGTTTAACTTGGGTTTTAAATGATAAAGAGAAAGATAACCATAGGTTAGTGGTAGTTGAGCATGGTTAGGTCAATGGAAGAATGTGGAAGCATGAATGATTATCCTTTCTTTTTCATTTTCTTTTTAAAACCAAAATTAAATAATTATCCATTGTTTAATCTATGGTGTGAGGCTTATATTGCCACCATTTCCATATATAATCAACCATGATGGTTTGATGTATGTATGTGTACATGTATGCACATCTACATGTGCATAAAACTAGAAAAGAAGAAAGAAACACATGCATGCATGCATACATCCATCAAACCCTAGAAAGGTTTCAAGTGAGATAACTTATGGTTAGATGATAAATCAACACTTGATTTATCAATCCGGTCATATCTCATATGACCCCACCAAAAGCAGTTCACCCGATCAATGTTCGGTATCATATACGCATATTTCAATCGGGTGCATGCGCATATCGCATATGCGCACCACAACGTTTCGCCTGGACTGGGTAACTCCTCTGTGGGACTCTAAGACTCGTCAATACGCCGGCAGAGGGTAATGATCATATCAAGTACCCTCAAGCCGCAAGCGGTCAGCTAAACGTAATGGCCACCCGGGTATTGAGCGATCAGAAGACAACAAGCGAACCTGCTACAACTCCCGTCGAGCCATCCGGCAACACTACCGTACAGTCCGGTCTCTTTGTCAGATATGCTGCATATCGAGCCTAGGGATGGTCACGTCGACCCCAATAACTCAATAAGTCGTGTCGGTGAATGGTCTATAACAGATCGAGAAACTACTGATAACACTTATCAGCAAATCTCAGCAGCCCTGGCCAGGGACTTGCTGTTATAACCAGTCGGGCACTGCACAGCATCAACTCCCAATACCGGGAGAGACGAAACCCCTCCTATCGCTCATCGTCTTCATGTGTCTCGGGACTGTACCCAACGGCCACCTGTTTGCACGACTCAGTAGAGCCGTGGTAGGGTGGCAATCAAAGTGCAGTGGGAGAAAACACAAGACTCCATGACGATCTCGGGTCTACAGACTAACCTGTACCAGTGTCACCTGAGAACTGCTATCCGACGATAGATATAATTCCATATAGGAGTTCTCGGTGAGTCCGTCCAGTGTACCCAGTCACCACTGAGCACCCGTATATGATCTTGATGTCAAACATCGATGAATGTGGGAACATCCATCGCCCATCGTATGGGTCTAGTATCATATACGCTAGTCTACTCTGGTATATCGATGCCCCGTCTCGATATACCTACGACTAGGAACGTTCCAGGATATGCTTATAGACTACAGATGTCCCACTAGTATGATCTCCATCGTAATCAGAGTAGTCAAGCCGATATCCTCAGGGCTTTATCAGCATGTATGAATGAATAAAAGCATGATCAAATCAACATGTCAGATTAAGAAGAACCAGATAGCATACTATCATGTCGAGCAAGAATGCAAACTGAATATATATACATGTATAGATACATCAACTATCACATAATGGCCTTTAGGGCATACATATATCCAACAACATCGCTACTTAAGATGCTACCAAAGAGGCAGTCTGGATGTATATTGGTTCATGAGATGAACTAAGTTCCTCCCATTGTGTGACAATGGAGTTATGGCTTATGCCAAGGAACGTCCGTCCCATCAGTGATCCAGACATATTCTAAGGCAGTATTACCTAATCATGGAGATGGTTGATCTCCAGGGGAGCGAGGTTAGGAGAGTAGACACAGAGGACAACACGGCGGATCCACTCACGAAGGCCTATTCCCATAGAGAGATTTTTATGGGATGGTTGAGTATGAGATACTGCAACCACTGCTACAGATGGCCCTAGTGCAAGTGGGAGATTGTTAGTTATATGTATGCCCTAGAGGCCATTGCTATACATAGGATGTATATTGTAGTGGATGCTGGGACATATATAGGGAGGACTTTCTTGCTCGACATGATAGTATGCTATCTGGTTGATCTTTACCTTAACGTGTTCACTGATTTTCTCTCTGTTACATGTTGGTAAAGCCCTTAGGATGTGTACTTGACTACCTGGACTATGATGCGGATCATACTAGTGGGGACATGGTAGTCCATAAGTACATCCTTCAAAGTCCCTAGTCGTGGGTGTATCGAGACGGGGCATCGATATACCAGTGTAGACTAGCGTATACCTTCTCGACCCATACAGATGGGCGATGGATGATCCCATATCCATTGGTGTTTGACATCAGAGATGATATACGGGTGCTCAGTGAAGACTGGGTACACTGGACGGACTCGCCGAGAACTCCCAGATAGTATTATACCTTACGTCAGATGGCAGTTCTCTGGTGACACTGGTACAGAGTAGTCTGTTGACCCGAGATCCTCATAGAGTCTTGTGTGGTTCCCACTGTGCTTTGATTTCCACCTTACCATGTCCAAGAGGGCATGCAAAACGGTGGTTTTTGGATACAGTCCCGAATCACATGGAGGCAATGAGCGATAGGAGGGGATTCGTCTCTCCCGGTATAGGGAGTTGATGTTGCGCTGTGATCGATTGGCTATAACAGGAAATCCCTGGCCAGGGTTGCTGAGATTTACTGGTAAGTGTTACCGGTAGTTTCTCGAAATGTTATAGACCTCATATCGACACGACTTATCCAGCTATTGGGGTCTGACGTTTACCACCCCTAGGCGAGATATGCGACATATCAGACGATCAGACCGGACTGTACGGTAGTGTTACTGGTTGGATTCACTGGAGTGTGAGCGGGCTTGCTCGTCGATCTTCTGATCGCTCAATACCCGGGTGGCCGTTACGTTTAGCAGACCGCTTGTGGCTTGTGGATGTTTGATATGATCATCATCCGCTGCCGGCGTATTGACGAGTCTTTAGAGTCCTACACAGGGGTTTCCTGGCTCAAGCGAAACGAAATAGGAGCGCATATGAGATATGTGCGGGACCGAGAATAATGCGTGTATGTGATACCGTATTTCATTCTCGCGATGAATGTGTCGAATGGTTGTATGCGATATAACCTAGTTATCGAATCGAGGATTGATTCGATAAGCCGATACATTGGATACTAGTCGGTTATATGCGATATGACCGGATCGTTAAATCAAGTGTTGATTTAATGATTTAATGTATAATTATATACTTGATATATTACTTTGCGTTAACTAGTATCGGTTCACTTTAAATGGATATTCTCACTCGGATGTGCACATTGTATATGTGATATACTTTTTGTGCAATTGATTGTATCATGTTTGATGATACATGTTTGCTTTGGTTAAGTGTAAAGAATTAAACCTATGGTTAAGTATATGGTTAGGTTTTTATTTATTTATCCATTAATTTATCTATTTATTTTGGATTAATAAAGAGAGAAGAAAACAAAATGGTTGCATTGATTCATGAAGTTTCTTGAAGCTTCATTCAACTTTGACCATTTTGTCTTCATCTCCTTAACCTAACCATTCACTAACCCTAGTCTATTCTCTACACCTAACTATGGTTGGAATTATGATAAGGATTGATTTTTCTTTTCAATTCTAATTAACTTATCATAATTCTATTATCTTCTATCATCTTCTTCTTCTTCTTCAAGTTGAAGAAAACCTTCACTTCATCAATGGTGATTGATGAATATGAGTGAGAAATCCAATTCTAAAATGAACCCACTTCCTATTTCTCCATCCTCTACCTCTTGCCAAGTTGTAGAGTGTGTTTCCTTCATAAGTTTCTTGACTTGGTGAAGTTGGAGCTTGATCTAGCGATGCCTCGACGTAGATCATCTTCGGCATGGACATCGACGACCTAGCTCGCCATTTCTCCGACGAAGCCGACGCTAGAGCCCGGGAATTCATTTGGACAGCGCGGGAATTCATTTGGACAGCGAGGGGACTTCGTTGCGGAGCTATGGAGGTGGAGCACCGGATCTACAAAGGTTGTATTTCCGTTTAAACTTTAGTTAAGTTGTTAACTAGTTTCAATTTCACCTAGATTTCTAGCCAACGATCCGTATTAGGGTTTCTCGGCACCGTTTAAATTTGAAATTGGCATGGTTGATGCCTTGTGAGACCTCTTGAGAGTGCCTAGGAACCCTACACTTAGCTACCCTAATTAAGTGATAAAAACCTTAACTTAACCCAAACCCTTCTCTTTAATATTCTAAGCTTGCATTAAAACTATATTAACACCTAATTAAAATTAGATTAATGCAAATATTAGCAAAACAAATTAGGATTTGGTTTTATACCTCAAAAAGATTTTGGAAAAATCTTACTTGCTAGCTTTTGCCATACAAAATGCCAACTTGCTTCAAGAACCAAGCTTAGTTTTGGCAAAGGAATTTTTGTGAAGATTTAACTAGAATTTAGTGATGGTTTTGTGGATTTTTGAAGAGGTAATGAGGTTGTTATTGCAAAGAAGAAGAAGAAGAAAAGGGGGGAAGGGCTGCTGGCCGAGCATGGGAGGTTGGGGAGTGTGTAAGCTCAAGTCAAGACTCGCCCATACCTCATTAATGCACTATGCCCAATTATTGTTTTCATTCTCTTTTATTTTCTATTTAAGTTTTTCTATGCAAATTTTAAAACCATTTGGTCAAACATTTTTCTTTTAAAACAACATGTTACATTTTGTTTTTAGTTGTGTCATGGTGCACAAACATGTATTAACCCATACTAATTTGTAATTATCACTAATTTAGTGTGTAAATGCATGATTAAAATAATATTTAAAAATAAATAAATAAGGAAAATAATTAAGTAAACTAGCAATTAAATAAGTAACTAGTTAAACACTCATACATATGCAATTACATAATTAAATTAGGTATAATTATGTTTATGTGGAAAAATAATTATAACTAGGTTTTACGGAAAACACGTGTAGTATTACTAATTATCAAACAATTAACCTAAACGATTTTTAAAACGTTATACGAAAGGCCTATAAAATAAGTTCACATGACAGAGAGACGAGCAGGCAACCAGTAGTTAACCCCTGAAACCCGAGACCCAAACACCAAGTTATGGCCGCAGATTTATTACCTGAGGCCGTCAATTGCGGCCAAGTCGGGGTGGGATCGTGTGATTTTTGGACCATAGCTTGCTTATGTGATATCTAGAGCAACCCTATATGCAAAATATCTTGATTTGACTTAGGGTAGAATCTGGGAGCGATTTCCTTAGTTGCTAAATTTTGTTTTCCGATTTTTGAAACTTGGGTTTTGGTATTTGATATTGTATTTCATCGTTGGACGTTTGTATGTCAACGACGATGGTTATTTGGCTAGCATGCGTAGGCTATAGGTTCTGACCTATGAGCACATCGTATGCCGTATCGGTTTTCCGGACTTGGTTTTAATTGCATTTCGATATGTTTTGATTGTAGGTACCTTTGTGTGGACTTCTGTTCATATCATAATATTGCATTATTACATTCCCCATTCTTATGCATTTTACAATAAAACAGGTGCTTTTGACCCATGTCTGCTACATAGTACAAGTTACAGGTTCTTGGAGCGAAAACAGTGAAAAAGACAAAAGATGATACAAAAGAAAGACTTTTGACCAACAAATAGAAGGATCCTAGTCAAGCCTAGACGAAGAACAGTTCACAATGTACAAGGCAACGCAAGGTCCAAAATGTCAAAGCGAACGGTTAAAAGACCACTATAAGTTTTCACTGAAAGATCTGGAGAAGACCCAGAAGCCAAATGGAGAAAAGAATCAAAGAAATAAAAAGCCCAAAGAATCAAGAAAAAGCCCAGAAAGTTTCATCATGCAACTTCACCAATGGGCCACGGAACCGCGGCCCTACCCCTACCCATGCCGCGGTTCCGCGGCCATCTAGTGCCCGGGGTTCGTGAAATTTTTACCAAAATGTTGTGGCGGCGCTAAATAGTCAACCTAAGGGCAAATTTGTAATTGCAGACGTGCGAATCAATTGTAACCTAGGGTTTCTATGTCCTATAAATAGAACCCAAATCATTGTATTTTCTCATGCCTCTTTTCATCAATAAAATTTCAGTTTTCTTTGAAGTTTGGAGAGCATCAATCATAAGTAGGTTTATTTTTCTGCCCTAGTTTTAGTTTTAATTTCTGCCCTAGGTAATCTCTTTTCTTGCTCTAGTTTAATATAGTTTAGAACTTTTATTAACTTGCAGTAGATCTTTCATCTCTTAAATCAAAACAAAAAAATAAAAATTATGTCTTTCATAGATCTCTCAATGAGTGAGTGGTTTCCTCGCTTGTTAGGGTTAAGAATAGGGAAGGGTTTGAGAGATAAAGATCTCTCATCTCATTTCTTTGCCAATCTCTTATGAACATTAGGACTCCATGCATACTTTCATCTTCCGTTCCCTACGGCACTCTACCAACGAGGTAGCAGTGATACCGTAGTATAAAGGCCCGGATCTGTAAGTTTTCCATGGAGGTTAGGGTAAAGATTAAGAAAGGAAGGACAAGGATTTAGAGGAAGAAACATCTTCTCAATCATCTTAATCCCCTTTATTAATATTTACCATAACCCCTAATATGATATCTAATTTAAGGCATTGGAAAGAGGTGTAGATCTTTATTTACCAAACTTTACCTAAACCTAATCCTAGCAAGTTTCCTAATCCTAGTATAACACAACTTAGTTTTAGATTTAATTAAAAGATCCAACACCCTTTGGAATTAACTCGTAAGAACATTTAGGAAAATTACAACATTCCTGTGGACCGACCCGTATTCACCGGCTAGCTACCAAGCGACGCCATTCTTGACTGCGGTAATAATATTTTTGATCTATAAAATCCATCTAAATCAAATGGCGCCGTTGCCGGGGATGGCATAAAATTTCCTTTTTGTAATTTCGGGCTAATATAAATTATAAAAAACCATAAAAAATTGAAAAATTCGAAAATATAAAAATTCTATCATCTTTTATTGTTTGAAGGGTTTCTTTTGTGAATCTTTGCAGGATTGACGGATCTGAATAAATACAGAGGGCGAAACAGAAAAAGATACATCAAAACAGAGAGGGATTGCAAGTACAGAACAGTAGAAATTTTTTTGGACACCTGAACCCTCCCCATGACCGCGATTCCGCCGCTAAGACCCACCTGCGACCGCGATTCTGCGGCATGTCCTTGTCTTCTCTGCGCGAAAATTGCTCGGTTTGTTTCCTCATTCTCCCCTCTGCAAATCCCCATATATCTTTTGCCAAATCTTCTGCAGGATTCTTTGCGCTAAAAATCTTCTTCCCCCTTCCAATAATTGATTTTCTGCAGGATTCTTTGTGCCGCGCTTAAAAGAAAATTGATTCCAAGTGATTTACTGCTTTGCATATTTTAATCGGACTTTAAGGGGCTTTTGACCAATTCAGATTGGGTGGGGATTTCATCACCCTTCCCAGGACCCCAGAAATCACTTAAAGCATTTACATTGACCATTCTTAATTAAAAAATACTAGACTCAGCCCTAAGGACTTCGAGCTCAATAGGACAGAGGACTAGTTATAGGCATCGGCCGTTTATCCTAACCTGACTTTGTGGTGTCTAGGCAAGTGTGTCAAGGCAAGTGGTTACTTAATTAGGACCGCTATTTATAGCGGGGAGCCTCCCACTTACCTGGCACTTACCTGGCCGCAATTGGCGGTGAAGAGGCGGTTTGAGGTTCTATTTCTAGCCCTTTGGAACAGTTACGAGCTGTCTAGCTGACCTAGGTGACCCTAGATCTAGGCCTGATTGTGCATTTGTGGTTGATTGCATTTGTGTCAAAAGTCTCTTTTCAAAAGAAAAAAAAATCTTTTTGCAAAAAGCTCGCATAAAAAAAGAAAAATCTTTTCAAAACTTGCAACTTGTCGCTAAAGAAATCTTTGCACTCCACTTACACCACTTTCTCTCATTGACGTTCTCTTACCTCCACATTCTGTCTTTCGCTTTTTGACTACACTACCCCTTTAGTGTATGTCCGGTTGGACTAGGAACACTAGCGCCCAATTAGTCCGTGTTTTGTTGGTACCGACCGACGAACCTTTCGACTCCGAAGTCGAAATCCTTTCCACTTCTTCACTTTCAACTTCAAATTCTTCTTCCGAAGGTATGTCGGGATACAATCCTAACAACACCTTACCGACGGGAATAATTTCACTTCCGTTAGGTGCGAATAACCCGAATCACCCGCCTGTTGAAGCGCCCATACGAGTCGCGCTCCAGGATCTCTTCTACCCTATCCGCACCGCCCTACCTACTTGTCTTTCCCTCCCACCGGCAAATGGGGACAATTTTGAGATCAAACCCCACTTCATCAATATGCTGCCTAAGTTTCATGGTTTGGAATCCGAAGATGCATATATCTTTATCAACAAATTCCAAAACGTTTGCGCTATGATGAAAACAACCCAATTATCCGACGATGCTATAAGGCTAAGGGTCATTCCTTTCACCTTATGTGACTTAGCCGAGAAGTGGCTATACAGCACCGTGTCGCATCCAATTAAGAATTGGGAAGAGTTTGTGAAAGCCTTTCTTAAAAAGTTCTATCCTGATCATAAAACTGCTAGAATCCGTAATGAGATTATACAATTTTTACAGCTTCCTTCCAAACCATTTTGGAAGTGTTTTGAAAGATTCAAAGACCTACTTGTTCAATGCCCTCACCATGGGATCGAAAGTTGGAAACTTTGCCAAACATTATACGAGGGATTGAACCCAGCAACGAAGCAGTTGCTAGAAACCATTTGTCAAGGTCACTTTCTATCCAAATCTAGTGAGGAAGCGTGGCAGTTTCTTGAGGACCTTAGTGAACAAACAATTCAGTGGGAGAGCACCAAGACCACATCATCATCTTCTTCTAATGGTCAATCTAGGGCAGGCATACATCACTTAGATATGTCGATTGCTATGAAGGCCGAGATGGCCGCTCTTACGAAAAAGCTAGAAGCGATTGAGACCAAAATCTCATCGCCTTCTCCTGCCCCTATTGTGCCTCCACGAACTGTTTGTGCTTGTTGTTCGGATCCATCACATCTCACCGAAGAGTATCCATACAATGCATCTACTCAAGGACATGATCAAGTCAATGCTGCCTTTCAGCAACGACAAAGAAATGATCCATACTCTTCAACATACAATCCGGGTTAGAAGAGTCACCCAAATTTCGCTTGGAACCAAAATCAACAATTCCAAGGAAACAACAATTTTCAAAGGCCTCCTCCTCCACAACAACAAGCACCTCCACAAACTCAATTTCAACAACCTTTCCAACAGCAACCTTACCCTAACCAAGTGAACAATTTTGTGCCTAACACTTCTTACCCGCCAAACAATTTTGTTCCACCTCAGAATGACAAGGTTAGCTCGCTCGACAGAAGTCTAGATGCGTTCCTAAAGCAATCTACACAATCCACAGCAAGGTTAGAAACTTCTATTCAATCTTTGGTGCAAAACAGTGTCTCACACGATCAAAGCATCAAATCTATTGAGGCACAAATTGCACAACTAAATGCTGCATTGAAAGAGCGAGAAAAAGGAAAGCTTCCATCTCAACCACTGCCAAATCCCGGTCACGCACATGTTGCATATGAACAGCAGAATCATAACGCAAATGCTGTGACCACGTTGAGATCCGGAAAAGTGTTGCAAAATAATGTGGGTATTAACCATGACACCCCTGCCGGTGGTCCTTCTTCATCTTCTTCACCTTCTTCTTCTTCTTCTTCGTCGTTAGAGCCTACTCTTCATCCTCCACACGGCTCTACTTCTTCTAGCTCGAACGGACCCACTTCTCACAACACGAACACATCTACAAGGGGATCCGTTCCAACTCCACAATCTGATCCGCAAAAATTGGACTCAACAACTTTTCAAAATGTTCCTTTTCCAAACCGGTCGAGATCCAATAAACCAACTCCACAAATGGAGAAGATTGTAGAGTTGTTCAAACAGGTTAGCATAAATATCCCTCTTTTGGATGCAATCCAACAAGTACCTTCATATGCAAAAATCTTAAAGGACTTATGCACCAAAAAGAGGAAGTCGCAAGTACCAAAGAAAGTTTTCGTGGCTAATGTTGTTAGCGATGCTCTTATCCAATCTTTACCCCAAAAGCACAAGGACCCCGGTTGTCCTACTATTTCAATAACAATTAGGGACAAGAATATCAATAGAGCACTATTAGATCTTGGTGCTAGTGTCAATTTGCTACCTTATTCTGTGTACGAGCAATTAGGCGTTGGAGAGCTTAAGCCCACTCATTGTACTCTCCAAATGGCCGACTGATCCATCACCCATCCTAGGGGAGAGTTGGAGGATGTGTTCATTTTCCCCGTTGACTTTATTGTTATGGATACACAACCTGTCGCTAACCCTCGAAGTCAAATTCCGGTGATACTTGGTCGACCATTCCTTGTGACTTCTAACGCGGTGATCAATTGTCATAACGGTTCAATGAATCTATCTTTTGGCAATATGACAATTGAACTCAACATTTTTAAGTTGGAAAATCAGCCTGCCGAGCCTAATTCTAGCGTACTTGATGTTTGCTCGATCAATGAGATCGCGGAGGAGGACTGTAAGTTCAAAAATTTTATGTTTGATCACAGCAGTGTTGACGCCACTAGTGCGTTCCTCCTAGAATCCGATACAGCTTTCATGGCGGACAACGATTATGAGTGTTTCACCTTTGTAGACGATTTTGAAGACTCACCACCCGAGTTTGAGTCTTTTGCTTTTTCGGATGAGTTAGTTGAACAATCCGACTCGGTTGCGTACACTCGATTTGAACCTTTAATGGAATCCTTCGAGTTTGAAACAGTTACTCCATTGTTACCATCTATTGTTTCACCTCCTAAACTCGAACTAAAGCTTTTGTCGTCGCACCTAAAATATGCTTATCTAGGTGAGAATGAGACCCTACCCGTTATCATATCGGCCTCTCTAGCTCTTGAGCAAGAGAAGGCCCTTTTAATGGTCTTACAAAATAATCGGCAAGCTTTTGGCTGGTCTATGGCGGACATCAAGGGGATTAGTCCCCTCATAGTTGAACATCATATACACTTGATGGATGATGCCAAGCCGGTAAGGGATCCACAAAGACGCCTCAACCCCATTATGAAAGAGGCTGTTAAGAAGGAGATTATTAATGTCTTGATAGTGGTATCATTTACCCTATCTCGGATAGCCAATGGGTTAGCCCCATTCATGTTGTGCCAAAGATATCGGGTATCACGGTCATTACCAATGAGGCAAATGAGTTAATTCCTACTCGCACCCAAATTGGGTGGCGAGTTTGCATCGACTATAGAAAACTCAATTCCGCGACAAAGAAAGACCACTTTCCTTTACCTTTCATTGACCAAATGCTAGAACGATTGGCTGGGCACGAGTTCTACTGCTTTTTAGATGGCTATTCCGGTTATAACCAAGTCCCCATAGCCAAAGAGGATCAAGACAAGACCACATTTACTTGTCCCTTTGGCACTTTTGTTTATCGTCGCATGCCCTTTGGGTTATGCAATACACCCGCTAAATTTCAGTGGTGTATGATGGGGATCTTTTCAGACATGGTTGAAAAGTTTTTGGAGATCTTTATAGATGATTTCTCCATTTTTGGTGACTCCTTCGACGAGTGTTTGCTGCACTTTGACACTGTTCTTACCCGCTGTAGGGATAAGAACCTAACTTTAAATTGGGAGAAGTGCCACTTTATGGTACGAGAAGGTATTGTCTTAGGACATGTCATCTCGCAAAACGGCATAGAGGTTGATAGAGCCAAAATTGAAGTCATATCCAATCTTCCTCCTCCTAAATGCGTCAAAGACATCCGAGCTTTCCTTGGCCACGCCGGTTTTTATAGACGGTTCATCAAGGATTTTAGCAAGACTGCTAGACCCTTGACTCTCTTATTGGCCAAGGACACAACATTTGATTTCGACTCAACTTGCATGGAAGCATTCGAGTCTTTGAAACACTCTCTCATTTCTACGCCCATTCTTTCATCTCCAGACTGGACGCATCCTTTCGAAATTATATGCGACACATCAGATTTTGCCATTGGTGCTGTTCTTGGACAGCACATTAATAAGATGCCGCACGTGATTTATTACGCTAGCCGAACACTAAATAAGGCCCAACTAAACTACACAACAACGGAAAAAGAATTTTTAGCCGTTGTGTTTGCACTTGAAAAATTCCGGCCTTATTTAATCGGCTCTCCAGTCATTGTGTATACGGATCATTCAGCTCTTCGCCATCTTTTTGCGAAGAAGGATGCTAAATCGAGGCTAATACGTTGGATCCTCTTGCTACAAGAGTTTGACCTTGTCATAAGGGACAAAAGAGGATGTGAAAACGTAGTGGTCGATCACCTTTCACGACTTCCTTCTTCGCCTACACTTGAACTTCCAACAAAAGATGCTTTTCCCGATGAGCAACTCTTGACCGTTTCTTGAGATCCATAGTTCGCTGATATCGTAAACTATTTAGCCACCGGCTTGATACCTAAAAATTGGTCGAAACAGGATAAACTTCGATTCTTGTCCCAAGCAAAGCATTTTTACTGGGATGAACCTTATCTTTTTAAATACTGTTCCGACCAAATCATTCGTTGCTGTGTACCGGAAAATGAGTTTAAGAGTGTGCTGTCTTTTTGCCACGATCAAGCATGTGGCGGGCACTTTGGCCCAAAGAAGACAGCCGAGAAAGGCTTGCAGTGTGGTTTCTATTGGCCACGACTCTTCAAGGATGCATATGAATACTGCAAGACATGCTCCCGGTGCCAACACTTGGGCCGGATATCGCGGAGAAATGAGATGCCGCTCCAACCAATTTTGGTTGTGGATGTTTTTGATATTTGGGGAATAGATTTCATGGGACCATTTCCCAATTCCTTTGGGAATGTATATATTCTTTTGGCTGTTGACTACGTGTCAAAGTGGGTCGAGGCTGTGCCTAGCCGAACGAACGACAACAAGGTTGTCGTTCGATTTCTTAAAGAACATATCTTTTCTCGATTTGGTCACCCTCGAGCGATTATAAGTGATAATGGTTCTCACTTTTGCAATAAGACTTTTGAGTCCTTAATGCGCAAATATTCTATTACCCACAAGCTGTCAACGCCATACCATCCCCAAACATGTGGGCAAGCCGAGGTGTCGAATCGGCAAATCAAGCAAATCTTGGAGAAAACGGTTTCTAAAAACCGTAAAGATTGGTCACTCAAACTAATCGATGCACTATGGGCTTTCCGCACTGCATACAAGACCGATCTTGGTATGTCTCCATACCGGCTTGTTTACAGGAAGGCTTGCCACCTCCCGATAGAGATTGAGCACAAGGCATTTTGGGCTATCAAAGAGTTGAATTTATCTTTAGGAGATGCGGGCAACAATCGAAAGCTGCAGTTGAATGAACTAGAAGAGCTGCGGGATGAGGCATATGATAATGCCGTAATTGTTAAAAACCGAACTAAGGTGTTCCACGATAAACACCTTTTGGGAAAAACATTTAAACCTGGTCAACAGGTTTTACTCTATGATACTCGGTTACATTATCACCCCGGCAAGCTCCTTTCTAGATGGAAAGGACCTTTTGTAGTTCGCACCGTTTATCCGCACGGTGCGGTTGATCTTGAAAATCCGGAGGACGGTACTTTATTCAAAGTAAATGGACATCGATTGAAACCGTTCTTCACAGCGGACCATTCGGAGGGCTCCTATTTTTCCAGGAGCCGATTTACACCGATTGATTTTCCTCCACTTTCACCCCCGAATTTCCACTCAATTTTTTCAAAACGTTATTTCAAATAAGTTTGGGGGTGTGTATAATATGTAAATATAATAATAAGCAGGAAATTGCCGACATTATCAAACCACTTGGTACAGCATGACAGTGAGGACACTGTCCAGTTTAAGTTTGGGGGTATGCTCGGTAAGTTTTCTTCCTTTACATTCATATGTATATTTTTGCATTGCATCTTTATATGAAAATCATAAAAAATTGAAAAAATTGAAAGAAAAAAAAATAGAAAAAGAAAAACCCATAAAAAATTGAAAATTTCAAAAAAAAAAAATTATAAAAATTAATGTATTCGATTTTGGCTAATTGACTTGAGTTTGACAAATAGGTCAACTGGCTAGGAACAACTAGATCTTAGACTTAGTGAATTAAAAACCCTAAAAATAACATTCCTTAAATTTTAACGGTAGAAAGTATATGTCCTTGTAGTTTATTTAGAAATAGGCAAGTTTTGAGTTAACTTTTTGGGCTAAGTTGAAACAAAGGAAAAGTATTGATATTTTTATTAGAGTATAAGTTTGAAAAATAATTCCTAGCTTAAGTCTAGATTCTGAAAATGTATACCCTACAAATTGCACAATCACGCACCTTGAAACTTGGAATAGTAGAGGAGACCTTGAAATGCTCTTGTCTAAAGTCCTTAGTACGAAGCGAAAAAAAATATATACAAGTGTGAATAAAGAATAAAAAAATGAACACTGGTTTTTGTGATTACTTAAGGCTGTAAAAATAGAAAAATTTAGCGAGTGTGCTTCATCACCTAGTGCCTTAGACCAACTGGTTTGGGAGTCACTGCTAAAAGCCTTGGGTGTTGCAAGACTAGGAATTACGCTCTAATGTACAAACACATCTTGTAATCGGTTGTTAGTACCTCAAGAAGTATTAACGGTCGCATGAAGGATGTGTAAGCAAAGTTTATTTAAAATTCACCTATTAAGAAGTGCTTTGGACAACGGACAAGAGTATGATTGCTTGATTTGAATTTCCAAGTGTAGGGGTGATTTATACACACACGTAGGGGTATGTGATTGGAGTTTAGATGAGAGAAATGAGTGAAGAATAGAACTAGTATCTTTAGTAAAATTGATAAAAATTCCTAAGTGGAGATGGAACCCTAGAAGGAAAACTTGGGAAATGCCGAAAGCTAAGTAAGTCTATAGAGCATATATAATTTTAAGTTAAATGATGAGAAAGTGTGAAGAATATGGGTGGATAATTTACGAGTCGACGATAATAGAATTCTTTGTTAGGAAACCTAATTGGAGAACAAAAGTCAAAAAGCCAAATTGATAGGATTTTGTGGGTAGCATCCGCTGAAAACCCTCAGGAGACAACACTCCTCCTACTAGGGACACCTAGAGGTTTAACGGCTTATTGCACGAGCTCAGTGCAATCGCGTTTCCCTGCGAAAGTGCGGTTGGGTTTTTTGTCGAGAATAAAAAATAAGTTTGCTCGAGGACGAGAAAAAGATAAGTTTGGGGGTATTTGTTCATATCATAATATTGCATTATTACATTCCCCATTCTTATGCATTTTATAATAAAACAGGTGCTTTTGACCCATGTCTGCTACATAGTACAAGTTACAGGTTCTTGGAGCGAAAACAGTGAAAAAGACAAAAGATGATACAAAAGAGAGACTTTTGACCAACAAATAGAAGGATCCTAGTCAAGCCTAGACGAAGAACAGTTCACAATGTACAAGGCAACGCAAGGTCCAAAATGTCAAAGCGAACGGTTAAAAGACCACTATAAGTTTTCACTGAAAGATCTGGAGAAGACCCAGAAGCCAAATAGAGAAAAGAATCAAAGAAATAAAAAGCCCAAAGAATCAAGAAAAAGCCCAGAAAGTTTCATCATGCAACTTCACCAATGGGCCGCGGAACCGCAGCCCTACCCCTACCTATGCCGCGGTTCCGCGGCCATCTAGTGCCCGGGGTTCGTGAAATTTTTACCAAAATGTTGTGGCGGCGCTAAATAGTCAACCTAAGGGCAAATTTGTAATTGTAGACGTGCGAATCAATTGTAACCTAGGGTTTCTATGTCCTATAAATAGAACCCAAATCACTGTATTTTCTCATGCCTTTTTTCATCAATAAAATTTGAGTTTTCTTTGAAGTTTGGAGAGCATCAATCGTAAGTAGGTTTATTTTTCTGCCCTAGTTTTAGTTTTAATTTCTGCCATAGGTAATCTCTTTTCTTGCTCTAGTTTAATATAGTTTAGAACTTTTATTAACTTGCAGTAGATCTTTCATCTCTTAAATCAAAACAAAAAAATAAAAATTATGTCTTTCATAGATCCCTCAATGAGCGAGTAGTTTCCTCGCTTGTTAAGGTTAGGAATAGGGAAGGGTTTGAGAGATGAAGATCTCTTATCTCTTTTCTTTGCCAATCTCTTATGAACATTAGGACTCCATGCATACTTTCATCTTCCGCTCCCTACGGCACTCTACCCACGAGGTAGCGGTGATACCGTAGTATAAAGGCCCGGATCTGTAAGTTTTCCATGGAGATTAGGGTAAAGATTAAGAAAGAAAGGACAAGGATTTAGAGGAAGAAATATCTTCCCAATCATCTTAATCCCCTTTATTAATATTTACCATAACCCCTAATATGATATCTAATTTAAGGTATTGGAAAGAGGTGTAGATCTTTATTTACCAAACTTTACCTAAACCTAATCCTAGCAAGTTTCCTAATCCTAGTATAACACAACTTAGTTTTAGATTTAATTAAAAGATCCAACACCCTTTGGAATTAGCTCGTAAGAACATTTAGGAAAATTACAACATCCCTGTGGACCGACCCGTATTCACCGGCTAGCTACCAAGCGACGCCGTTCTTGATTGCGGTAATAATATTTTTGATCTATAAAATCCATCTAAATCAACTTCCGAAATGACGAAGCACATCAACTTCGGCTAACCAAGGAGTTTAGCAAGTGAGTAGATTTATATCTACGGGGGAAGTCAGGTGGATGTTGTATAGCACCCCCGCAACCGTAGTGCTAGGGTTATATATATATAATCTATAGAGTTATTAGAATACTATATGCGATAGTGGTTGGCTTAGTAGAATATATATCTCTAGTTTTATTTTCTTAACCTTTGAGCTATATATATACACACATATAGGAAAAGGATAATTATGATATGATGATACGAATCATTCTGATACGATATAATGATATAAAGCGATGTGATATAATATGAATACGAGATGATATGAGATGATATATGATAATATGAAATGAGATGATGTACGTGACTATAGATCCGTACTATTGATTTGATGATATTGTACGATGGATATTCTGTACGTGATATAATAAGTATGAATCGTCGATATCTATTTCGACTTGAGTGATTTTATTTTAAAATCACAAAGTAGATATTGTGATATATTTAGACTCATACCTACTTTCGAAACTAACGAATCGTTACGCACTTTTAAATGATGATTTCAAGGAGACGCTACAAACTTTTCAAATGGTATTTTTTTCAAAAATATCATAGCCCCTATTTTCTAAAACAATGATTCATACTATTTTAAACTGTAACTATATTGTTTCCTCCGATCAGAGCAAGGCTCTGTTTGAATTTCAAAAATTCAAATTTTGAAGCAACGCTTCAGATCCCGTGCGCTGCACGCCACGTGTCAGAAGTTGATGCATCAGCGCAGCGTCCAAGGCAGTGCGTCCAATCAGAGCAAGGCTCTTTTAAAATAAAAAGTAAAGGAAGCAACGCTTCAGTTGCGCAAGCGCTGCGCTGATCGATATGTGTCTGCGCAGTTGCGCAAGCACAGCAGCGCTGCGCTGCGCGACACGTGTCTGCGCAGTTGCGCAGGCACAGCAGCGCAAGCACAGCTGTGCAAGCGCTGCGCTGCGCAACACGTGTCTGCGCAGATGCGCAAGCACAGCTGCACAAGCGCTGCGCTGCGCGACACGTGTCAAGCGCTGGGGTGTTTCCGCCAAACAGAATTAAAATTCTAGTAAGGTCCTTCTGTTCTTGTTAAAACAAGAAGATTGCTTTCTGTAAAACAGAAGCCCTTGGATCAAGGATCCAACGGTGGGAAAATTCCCCAAATCACTCAGAGAAGGATCTCTTTAACAAATTTAACTAATTTATGGGCATTATATAAAGGCCCCTAGACCCCAATTCAAAATCAACAACATCATCATCAAGATCGAGATTAAGAGAACTCTCTGAAGAATTTGAGAGAACTCCTCAAGAACAGAAAAAGGAAAGGTAAAAACTTTTAGAAAAAGAGAAAATTCTCTTATGAACAGATCATTGATCTAAGAACAAGATCAATGATCTTCAATAAAAAAGAAGAATAAATAACAACAGTGCCTTGCACTTTCTTATGAACCAAGTTCTTCTTTGATCTAAATTAATCAAAAGATAAAATAGTACCCTGCACTTGGAAAAAACCGCACTATTGCGCAAGCTGCCAGGAAGCGCCACGTGTCAGCAGTGCAACAGCGCAGCGCACTGACGCAGCGCACTGCGCTGTTGCGCTTGCGCTCACCAGAGCGTGACACGTGTCACCTCCACGAGCGCTTGCGCTCATTAATTGGCGCAAAGCGCCTGACAAGCCACGTGAGGCACTGTCAGAGTATTTAATGCTCTGCATTATTAAAGAAAAGGGACAGAGCCCAATTAAAAGGCCTAACAGGCCTAATCAAAAATGCTATGCATTTTAAAAAGGGCATAGCCCAAACGAAATAGATGCTCTGCATCATTTATAAAAGGGCAGAGCCCAACCAAAACAAAAATAATGCAGTACGTTACTAAAAAGGGGCAAAGCCCTAGCACAGGTCTAATAGGCCAAAGACAAAAGAATATTGAAACTGGACTTAGCCCAATCATGGCCATAAGTCCTCAAATTAAATTGACTGAGCACGGCTGCTCCCTAAATCAATTTACATCTGATTCGAGGGTACATCTCTGAACTCCTTTGACACCTATCGTTGCAATTCCTCAACGACGTCAGAGAGGTGACGGGTCCCAACGACCACACATGAATATGGACCGCAATGTCCTTAAACTACCAATGGATCGCAATGTCCTTAAACTACCAATGGACCGCAATGTCCTTAAACTACCTATGGACCGCAATGTCCCTAAACTGGAACAATAGAGCCCCCAAACGCTCTTTTGTTGGATCTAAACGATCCCGTTTAAGTTGATCTTAGCCTCAAATATGGCTAACGTATCCTTAAACATTCAAACAGACTTTAGTCCTAAATTGGACTATAAGACCCCCAATCAACTTTGGTTCAAGGGTACATCTCCGAACTCCTCTGACACATGTCGTTGTAATCATTCAACGTCGTAAGAGAGGTGACGGGTCCCGACGGCCATATATTAAATGGACCACCATGTCCCTAAACTGGAAATGGATCTAGACGATCCCGTTAAGTAGATCTTAGTCTGGAAATTAGACTAACATATCCTTAACAAACGTTTAAGTTGATCTTAGCCTCAAATATGGCTAACGTATGCTTAAACCAAAACCCAAAATCCAAATCTAAGAAAGTACGGATTTGGACTAATCCACGTCCTACGGGCGACGAAATAAGTCTCTGTATACAATCCACGGGCAACCACAAACAAAACAAACACCCATGACACAAAGTGAAATTCTGGAGAAGGAGAAAGTTGTTACCGCGATGCGGTAGCGTAATTAACTGCAGAGGCTTGCGCCTGCAGGGAAGAGCGTCCCCACAATCAAAAACCCCTCAAGCGAGGAGGAATCTGACGAAGTCTGCTACATCGGCCGCATCCGTCTAAACCTCCGATACAAGGTGCCATAAATCAACTTGGCATCTTCGGAGAGGTGGACGGATAAAACCAAATAGCATCTGCCCCGAATCTCAGGCAAGACGTCCTAATGTCTAGGCCGCCATTCAGAGGGGAACAGATTCCGGCACGCCCGGTGGGACCTTTTCCTCTTTCTACTCCACACTTCGTGTGTCGTCTTCGCGAACTAATCGCGGTTTGTTAATGGTTACCTTTGGGTTTCAAGTTACTAAGATTAGGTCTTTTGCCTGGCATAGAAATCAAGCATCAATGGCCTCTAACTGCTCGAACTGCTCGAAGTGCCGCTGCAACGGACGCTCCACCTCACCTGGAGGTGTAGCATATGGGCCTCAAGCGGCCTCCATCCTCGCCATGCCGATAGAACAGGTGACCCAGGCCACCACTGGCCTGTTTTTCGGGACCATGATCCCACCTGCAAGCTTGACCATGCCAATGCCCGCACCAGAAGCGAACAAGAAGTCGATCTTTGACCGGCTCACTGTTACAACGGCCCCTGTCAACGGGTTGTCCATTACCAAACCAACAGCCTCTGTCTTTGACAGGCTGGATCAGAACTTTGATGGGCCCGCTAGGAAGCCCATGAACTCTAAAATGGCTGTCCCAAGGGAGGCAACAGCCGCTGCTTCAGAAGTCGTCAAGGCGGCTTCTCCTGTCAAAGAGTCAGTCTTTTCAAGGCTGACTATTCCTGCTTCGGCCCCAGCTCGAGGATCTGTCTTCGACAGAATAAACCTTGCCGCCCAAAGAACAGAATCAGTCTTTAAAAGGCTGACACCAGCCGCGCCTCATTCGGATAGGGGGCAAGAAGAAGTTATCTCTGTCGCCGAGCCAGTCCCAATGGCTCGTCATGCTCGACGTCGCCATTGGCGATGAGTAAGGAAGGCAGGGGGCAACTCCCCCTCAGGGCTAACTCCACCTGCTCCAGTGGTGGAAGTCAACGCTGCTGTTCCAACTGGGAACAGCTTTGAACTGCTGAGGAGGGTACGTAAGAACTCTCCAACCGCTACGTTGAAGAGATCTCCTCCACCTGCGGAGAGAGTTCCGGAAACGAGGCAAGAGCAGCCCCCTCAACGGTTATCCTCAAAAATTTATAAAGTTTGGCGGAGAGTTCAAGACTCCGTAATTGACCCGGATCACTCTCGTCGACAGAAAAAGGAGAAGGTGCAAGAAGAAAAAGACCGTCCGATCAAACGGGAAAGGATGACAGTCACCAGGGTGCCCACTGCAACGGCCCCCTCAACTTCAACGGCCCATAAAAGAAGAAGGCCGGAGAAAACCCCCGCGCCCGCGGCAAATGCCAAAGGCGGCGAACCTAAACGCCCTAAGTCCGGAGGCATAATAGTTCATACAGTATACATGGCATCGGGAAAGGAGGACAGCCGTGCATCTACAGGTCATAGACCGCTTACACGGTCAGTGACCAAGGCTCAAGAGCAACAGCAAAAGCTCTAGGAGATGATGAACGCGATGGCCGCACTCACTGGACCAAAAGAAACCCCTGAAACGTCCTCGGATGAACGTCAGGAACAGGAAACTGATGCTGAGTTCCTTCGCCGGATATTGGAGAAGAAGGATAAAGAGGCTGCAAAACAAGCAGCCAGCATAAAGAAAATGGCCCTCCTGTTCCAGGACATGGTGGGCATGATGATTCAACAAGATCCCCCGTTGAAGATCCCCCGATCGTCCTTGAAGACGATAGGGGAGAAACGTCAAATCCTCCACCGGCTCTGTCAACAGCCAAGGAGGAGGCAATCTCCAAAGCCGACCTGGACAAATATATAGCTCAGCAAATCCGGGTTCATCAAGCGACTGAAGCAGCCGGTCAGGTCGTAAAAACGAGGCGACCGTATCCGAGCTGGTACGATCAGATTAAGTACCCGCCGGGCTATACAATACCAAAATTCCATGTATATAAAGGGACTGGCAATCCCCACCAACATGTTGCCCAGTTCAGGGCGCTTTGCGGCAACACTGGCGGTGATGATAAATTGTTGCTCCGCCAGTTCGTTGGTAGCTTATCGGATACAGCATTCGAGTGGTATTCTGAGCTCCCGAATGACTCTATCAAGACCTTTGCAGAGATGGAGCTGCTGTTTACCGAACGTTTCGCGAGTGCCAGCGAGCGTACCCCGATAACGGCATTGATTAATGCCAGGGTGAAGCCGGGCAAGACATGGGTCCAATATGCTATACGGTGGAGAAACTTATGGTCAAAATGCGAGCAACGCATTGAAGAAGCTCCTGCAGTAGGTATGTTTGTGGGAACCCTCGATCCGCAAGCAACCATCTCGCAATTTATGATATTCTTCAAGCCGACCACCTTCCAGGCACTAATCGACAAGCTGGCGCAAATAGATCAGATGGGCCACAGACCTCCTTTTCTAAAGCCGGACTCCCGAAATGAAAAAGGAAAGGGGAAAGCGATCGTTGTTGCTAACGCTCAACAACAGCCGAGCAACTCGAAGCCAGTCGTTCGTCAAAATAATATGCGCCCGTACGTAGCCCTTGAGGAGAGGCTAGGACGTCCTTACTCGTTTCCCCGAGATAAAACGAGAAGGTTATTCGAGCTGGCGTTGCGCAATCGACTCATAAATCTGCCGGATCCAAAACGTCCGTCGCAACCAAATGATGTCAATGAGCCCAACTACTATCCTTATCATCGAGTACTGGGTCATCCGATCGAAGATTGCTACGTCTTCAAAAATTAGCTTGAAGACCAGTACCAACAGGGCAAGTTCACGTTATCTGACAAATGGAAGGTGAATCCCCCGCAGCCCCACACCTCTAAGAGGACGAATACGCCGGGGGCAACATGCTCTGTCGTTGAAGAAGCTCCTTGGGAGGTTGTATTATCAACCAAGACAAAGAGGATGCTAAACGATCTTCAAACATGCCCTGCAATCAAGTGGAAGAACCCGTTAGAACCGCAGGTCATTGAAGGAATGTTGAAGCCGCATCCAACTCAAATGATCGATGGAAGTGGCCCAAGCATTCACAACCAACCGTCGAAATCTTCAAAGAAGAAGAAAAAGAAATCAAAGAAGCCCGTGAAGCCTGGCGACAAGCGCACGGACTTACAAAAACAAATTGACGCGCTGGAGGAATACAACCAGAAAGCACGGACTCCCATTACATTCCAAGAGTTCCTCAACCACGTCTTTCAAGAGGATGATGAGGGAGATAGTTCGTCAGATGAATCCGAGAAATATGTGGCGAGCCGTCATATGATTTCCCATTCGCTCACGAACGATGAGGAGACTCCTTGCACTGAAAAGCTGGGGGCAGATCCTGAACCAAAAATTCTGGGGCCATCGGATGAAGTAATTGACGCATTCCTCAATGAAGCTCTCTTAAAAAGCAAAGCTGATCGGGAGCGCAAGGCGGTCATATTCGAAAGGACCAAGCGCCAGCGCCTTGACGAAAGAATTGAGATACTCCCGCTAGAGCAAAGTACACCCACTGCGGATAAAATCAAATTCAAGACGAGGAAAAGGTTTGCTAAAGCCATATCAATGGGTATGAAGCTACCATCCTCTGAGGGAAGTGTTACTGGTGAAACGGAAATGCACCCCTCCTACTGCTTATATCATCGGAAGATTTCGCACCCCACTGAAGAGCACAAAGGTTTCGATAGATGGTGGAAAGGATATGTTGCTCACCGACAACATTTTAAGCGGGAGAAGCGCAAAACTCGCCGGGAGCAGAACGGTACGACTGAGGGGCTTAACAGAACCACCAGCAATTGTCGCATGGTAAACGCCGAGGGATCGCAAGTGCTCACATTTGGGAGCGATTCCGACGAGGAGCTGGCTCTTAGTCCCCTCTTTAAAGAGTCCACTTCGGGAAAAGAAGAAGAGCCGAAGGTTTGCGAAAATATCCGACTGCGTAATCGGATGCTACCCGAAAAGAATCTCGGATCCTCAAACAAAAAAGATAAAGGGAAAGAAAAGGTCTCTGAGGACATCGCCCTAGATGACCAAGTCATGGAAGAGCTAACTGCCAAAGACCCGCCGAAGAAAAATAAGGTGAATTACAACGTCTTAGCGCATCTGAGAAAACTACCCTCGCAGCTTAGCATTCTTGATGCCCTTTTACTATCAAAGGAGCTGAGAGATTCGTTAATTAAGGCACTATAGGACCCGGAGCAGTTCCAAGCTTTCCTGGCCGAAGAAAAGATGAAGGATGAATTGGAGGAAGTGCACACGGCCGATTTCACTTTCGGTGACGAAGACCTTCTCCTTGGGACGTGCGAACACAATCGCCCTCTCTATGTCTCAGGATACTGCCACGATATAAAGATAGGTAAAATCCTGGTCGACAATGGATCCTCCGTTAATCTCCTCAACGTGCGGGTGTTAAAAGAAATCTGCATGAGCGTCCAGCACCTTGCTCGGGACAAGATCACCATCTCCGAGTTCGACTCCCAGTCATCAAGAACTCTTGGGTCTGTAATAATGACGCTACGCTTTGGGCTACTCGTCACAGACATTAAGTTCCACGTCATAGACGCCAAGACTTGCTATAATGCTCTGCTCGGCCGACCATGGTTACACGAGTACAACATCATCCCTTCTACACAATATCAGTGTATGAAGTATTTTAAGGATGGTTTCGAGTATACCGTGACGGGAGAACTGAACCCGTTCTCTGTGAACGAGGTCCGCAAATATGAAGATGCCAAATACTTCTTACCGGATTTCGAAGACACGGAGAGGTGTCACAAGCCGGAGAACAAAGCTAACGCCACCATCCCTGTCTTCGGTAGTGATACCGAGGAGGAAGAGGAGATGATTTATTCGGGTCCGCCCCAATATACCAAGCCGGGACCATCTGCTCCTACGTTGATCTTTGGTAGTGATTCGGAGGATGAGGTCCATGCTGTATTCTCTGCTCGACCTTCAATACGAGCTTCCGCTGACGAAGAGCAAAGTCTGCAAGTCGCTATGGTGCCGCTTAGACATTATAAAGAACTAGATGCGCTTGATACCGACAGTGTAGAGGAGCTGCAGATGTTCTATATCCCTCCCAGGCGAGAAGGCGAAAAGGCAATTCTATTCTACCGCTCTGAAGAAAACAAAGTGGAGAAGGAAATCTAGCACGGTGCGGATCCTACGCTGGACAGGCTTCAACCCATCCGTTTACCCAGATATTATACAGAAGGCTTGAAAAGGCTGTTGAAGCGCCAAGGGATACCCTTCAAACAGACCGTTAGAAAGCCTAAATTCTATGACAGGGTCTAGAACGTACCCGGAACTCAGCACAAGCTGCCTAGTGGGAGGATGGAAACAATCGGACTTGGATACATTCGGTCCAAGAAACGAGAGCTACTCCGCGATTGTTACGTCGTGCATGACTTCAATGAAGAAGCAGATGCTCAATGGGAGGACGCTAATGTAGGGTTCCTAGGCACACTATAGAGGTCTCACAAGGCATCAACCATGCCAATTTCAAATTTTACGGGTGCCGAGAAACCCTAATACGGATCGTTGACTAGAAATTTAGGCGAAAAACGAATCTAGTTAACAACTTAACTAAAGATAAGAAGCTACAACCTTTGTAGATCCGGATATCCACTTCCTTGGCTCCACGTAGGCGTCCTCTCGCTGTCCATCTCGAATCCCGGACTCAATCGTCGGCTTGATCGGAGAAATGGGCAGACTAGGTCGTCGGCTTCGTGCCGAAGATGATCTACGTCGAGGCATCACAAGTTCAAGCTCCAACTTCACAAAGTTGTGAAACTTGTGAAGAAAACACCCAAAACAACTTGGCAAGAGGTAGAGGGTGAAGAAATAGGAGGTGGGTTCACTTTAGAATTGGATTTCTCTCACTTTAGCTTAAGTTGCCATTGATGGACTTAAGCTTTTCTTGAAGAAGAAGATGATGAAGAAGAAGAAAGAATATGATAAGTGTTGAATTAAAATGAAAATAAATCAATACTTATCATAAGCTAACTAAGGTTAAGTGTAGAGAATAGACCATGGTAAGTGGGAATGGTTAGGGTTAAGCATGAAGACAAATGGTCTCTTTAGTCAAAGCTTCATGAAGCTTCAACAAGCTTCATGATAAAAAGAAACCATTTTCTTTTCTTTTATCTATTTAAATAAATAAAGAATGGATGAATAAATAGATGAATAACACAAAACCCTAATCATTATCATAACCATGGTTTAATTATTTGCACAAACCCAAGTAAGTATGTATCATCAAACATGATACAATCAAGTGCACACAAAAGCATATCATATATACAATGTGCACTTCAAGTGAGAAAATCCTTTTAAAATGAACCAATACTAGTTAATGCAAATTAATATATCAAATATACAATTATACATTAAATCATTAAATCAACACTTGATTCAATGATCCGGTCATGTCGCACATAACCAACTAGTATACAATGTATCGATTTATCGAATCAATGATTCGATAACTAGGTTATATCGCATACAACCAATCGAAACATTCGTCGCGAGAATGAAATACGGTATCACATACACGCATTATTCTCGGTCCCGCACATATCTCATATGCGCTCCTATTTCGTTTCGCTTGAGCCAGGAAACCTCTGTGTAGGACTCTGAAGACTCGTCAATACGCCGGTAGCAGATGATGATCATATCAAGCACCCACAAGCCGCAAGCGGTCTGCTAAATGTAACGGCCATCCGGGTATAGAGCGATCAGAAGATCGACGAGCTAGCCCGCTCACACTCCTGTGAATCCAACCAGTAACACTTACCGTACAGTCCGGTCTGTTCGTCTGATATGTCGCATATCAAGTCTAGGGGTGGTAAACGTCAGACCCCAATAACCGATAAGTCGTGCCGATGTGAGGCTCATAACGGGTCGAGAAACTACTGGTAACACTTACCAGCAAATCTCTGATCAGCCCTGGCCAAGGACTTCCCTGTTACGGCCAATCGAGCACAGCGCAACATCAACCCCCAATACCAGGAGAGACGAAACCCCTCCTATCGCTCATTGCCTCCATGTGACTCGGGACTGTACCCAAAGACCACCGTTTTGCATGCCCTCATGGACGTGGTAAGGTGGAGATCAAAGCACAGTGGGAATCACACAAGACTCTATGACGATCTCGGGTCTACAGACTAACCTGTACAAGTGTCACCTGAGAACTGCCATCTGACATGAGGTATAATACCATCTGGGAGTTCTCGGCGAGTCCGTCCAGTGTACCCAGTCTCCACTGAGCACCCGTATACCATCTCTGATGTCAAACACCAATGGATATGGGATCATCCATCGCCCATCTCATGGGTCGAGAAGCGTATACGCTAGTCTACACTGGTATATCGATGCCCTGTCTCGATACACCTACGACTAGGGACCTTGAAGGATGTACTTATGGACTACCATGTCCCCACTAGTATGATCTGCATCATAGTCCAGGTAGTCAAGTACACATCCTAAGGGCTTTATCAACATGTAACTATAAGACAGTTTAAAGAGATAAGTGTACATGTTAAGATAAAGAGTAACCAGATAGCATACTATCATATCGAGCAAGAAAGTCATCTCTATATATGTCCAAGCATCCAATATAATATACATCATCTGTACAATACTGGCCTCTAGGGCATACATACAACTAACAGCTAATCCTGAAACAGTAAAAGTTCCTGATGCAAAAGTGCCCAGTCCGTCGTTCGAAGAACAAATGGACAAGCTTATAAGGGAAGCTGGTCAAAAAGTCCGAGACGACCATAACCGCGAAATGGCCATCTATGAGAAAGCAAAAACGCAACGCCTCCTCCAACAAGCCGGGAAAGACGAAAATACTGCCCCCTGTCAACCTGTTATAAAAAAGGCTCGACGTAGAGGCAGAAACAAGTCGAAAGGCCAAAAAGGCGCTCAACAGCAATAAAGCGGGACTAAGAAGCCACGCAAGCGGGAAATGAGCGGTTCCGATCTATCCCTCATGAAGAAAATGGGTCGAGCGTACTCGTTTCCTCGGGACAAGACGAAGAGAATACTTGATCTTGCTCTAAAACATCAAATGCTTACACTGCCGGAGTCCAAAAACCCCGAACAAGCAGGCGAAGTCTCTGACCCAAATTATTGCTCTTACCATCGAGTAATAGGGCACCCGCTCGAAGACTGCTTCACCTTTAAGAATTGGGTCGAAGATCAGTACCAGCTCGGCAAGTTCGCTCTGTCTGACAACTGGAGGGTAACGCCGCCACAAATGCACGAACCCAAAGCCACGAGAACAGAACCAACTCCACATTGGGATTGGAAGCGGATTCGCACTTGTCACATGATAACAATATTAAAAGAAGAGCCCGAGAACATAGATAACCTTCCCTGGTGCTTCGAAAACAGCAATGATGAGGTGATCTCAGAATTTCCACCAGCTCCGAAAGAACTGGAGGATGGAATACATACCACTGCAGATAACCTCAAGAAAATTGAGTTGGGGACGGCGGATGACCCGCGACCGACATTTGTCAGCGAGCTACTATCTGAAGAAAGGGTGGCTGCGTTAAAAGACGTCCTTGTACAGCATAGAGATTGCTTCGCATGGAACTATTCCGAAATGCCGGAATTAGATCCAGAAATTGCTGTGCACAAATTGGCGATATCCCCGGACATCAAGCCAATCAAACAGGCGCCGAGGAGAATGCGGCTCGAGCTTGAGATGAGCATCAATGCCGAGGTCAAGAAGCTAATTAACTCTGGCTTTATCCAGGAGGTTCAATATCCTGAATGGATCGCCAACATTGTCCCGGTGATGAAGAAAAATGGGACGATGCGCATATGCGTGGACTTTCGGGATCTCAATAAAGCCTGCCCGAAGGATGATTTCCCAGTGCCAGTCACCGAACTGATGATAGACAATACGTCCACTCATGAGGTTTTCTCCTTCATGGACGGCTCATCAGGGTATAATCAGATAAAGATGCATCCTGAATACCAGAAGCATACCGCTTTCCGGACTCCTTTAGGAATATTTTGCTACAAGGTGATGCCCTTCGGTCTAAAGAACGCCGGTGCCACCTATCAGAGGGCCATGACGAAGATCTTCGATGACCTCATACATGAAATCGTCGAGTGATATATCGACGACCTCGTGGTTAAGAGCAAATCATACGAAGAACATCTTGAGCATCTAAAGACTGTATTTCGACGCCTTCGACAATACAATTTGAAGATGACCCTCTCAAGTGTGCATTCGGAGTTTCTTCGGGCAAATTCCTGGGATTCGTCGTTCGACACCGAGGTATCGAGATAGATCCGTCGAAGATTAAGGCGATAATGGAAATGCCTCCACCAGGAACTCTCAAACAACTGCGGTCTCTCCAGGGAAAGCTTGCGTATATACGGCGATTTATAGCCAGCCTTTCAGGCAAGTGTCGTCCTTATAGCCACCTGATGAAGAAGGGAACCCCGTTCGTCTGGGATCAAAAGTGCCAAAGCGCACTGGACGAAATCAAGCAATACTTGCAAAACCCGCCAGTGCTGGTTGCCCCGGTTAAGGGAAAACCGTTAATCCTTTATACAACGGCCCTCGAAGGTTCCTTAGGCGCATTATGGGCGCAAAAGAACGACCAAGAGAAAGAAAGAGCACTCTATTATTTAAGTCGAGTCCTACTGGGGGCAGAAAGCAACTACTCCCCCATTGAAAAACACAGTCTGGCATTGATCTTCGCGATGACAAAACTCAGACACTATGCATTGGCACATGAAGTCCATCTCATCTCGAAGGTGGACCCTCTTAAATATTTAATGTCAAAGGCCATATTGACGGGACGACTCGCTAAATGGGCCCTGCTCTTGATGGAATTCTCGATAACCTATCAACCTCTCAAAGCAGTGAAAGGCCAGGCTATTGCTGACTTCCTCGCTGAACATCCGATACCTACTGATTCTCCTCTGAATTGCGATCTGCCAGACGAACATGCGTTTGACGCGATTGACGGAGGTGATACCCGATGGGAGCTTTATTTCGATGGAGCATCTTCCATGAAGAAGCACAGACAAAACACGCCCATAGTCAAATCGGGGGTAGGCCTTATCTTCATGACTCCACAAGGAGGCATAATGCGCTTCGCCTTCTCCTTGACAGAGCCAAGGACGAACAATGAAGCCGAATATGAAGCTTTGATAGCAGGCCTCAAGATCGCCATCGACATGGGAATTGAAAACCTTCTCATATATGGAGACTCCCAGCTGGTCGTTAGTCAAGTAAACGGCGACTACCAAACGTGCAAACCGGAGTTGGTGAAGTACGGCGAAAAGGTGCAACAATTGTTGAACCAAATTCCTTCCTATATCCTGGAAAACATACCGCGTGCGGAAAACAGCAAAGCGGACGCGTTGGCCAAGCTCGCTAAGGAACTGGATGATGAGAACCTCGATGACGTAAGAATCGTGGTACAAAGCCGTCGGGTGCTCGCCCCAGCAGAAATATCTCCGGAATCACCCGAAGAGAAGGAAGCGACTGAACAGACGACCTTGCAAATAAAAGACCGGGAAAAGGCTGAGGATTGGAGAGAAGTCTTTATAAACTACTTCAAATACCGTCGAACGCCCGAAGATGCGTCCTCAAGACATCAGCTCATAAAACGAGCTCTGTCTTTCGCCTTCGTCAATGATACTCTGTACAAGAGGTCATTTGATTCTCTGTGGCTGAGATGCCTAGGACCTGACGAAGCGGAAAGAGTCGTTCAGGAAGTCCATGACGGAATCTGTGGTTCTCACCAAGCAGGCCCAAAGATGAAATTGAAGATCAAACGGATGGGCTACTACTGGCCCACGATGATTCAGAACTGCCTCGAATATGCGAAGCAATGCCACTCATGCCAAATTCATGGGGACTTCATCCATCAGCATCCAAATCCACTATATCCAACGGTAGCTAGCTGGCCGTTCGAAATGTGGGGAACTGACATAGTCGGCCCTATCGAACCAGCATCGTCCAAGGGACATTGTTTCATCCTGGCGACGACTGACTACTTCTCCAAATGGGCAGAAGCGATACCGCTGAGGGAAGTGAAGACGGAGAATATCCTCCATTTCTTCAAAACGCACGTCATATATCGGTTTGGAACTCCGCGACGGATCATCTCCGATAACGGGCCAGCCTACAGAAGCTACAAGATCAGTCGCTTCGCACAGCAGCATAATATAGACTGGAGATATTCGTCGGTTTATAATCCGCGAGCTAATTGTCTAGCAGAGGCCTTCAACAAGACCCTGACGAAGATCATGAAAAAGACGGTGTCCCGAAATAAGAAGGACTGGCATGAAAGACTGCAAGAGGCTCTTTGGACATATCGAACTACGTTCAAGACAGCCACGAACACAACGCCCTACGTGTTGGTATTCGGTACAGAAGCAATACTCCCCCTCGAGATAGAGTTACCCTCTCTACGAGTGGCAGTCCACTATGAGCTGACGAACGAAGAAAATGCTCACCTTCGGCTTGAGGAGCTTGATGCCCTTGAAGAAACACGGCTCATAGCGCAACAAAATCTGGAAGCTTATAAAGCAAAGATGACGCGCTCATATGAAAGATTGACCCGGCAGAGGACATTTCGCCAAGGCGAACTCGTGCTAGTGGTCAAAAGGCCTATGATCCCCAGTCGCGCCAAGCGGGGAAAATTCGAGCCAAACTATGAAGGCCCGTATATCATAAACAAGGTCTACCGGGGGGAGCCTATCTACTCATGGATATGCACAGTGAAAGGCCTTACAGGCCAATAAATGGTCGATTCCTAAAGAAATACTACGCTTAGCGAGTTACTGTCTAGGTTAATGATAGATGACGACGACTATGTCCGCTCGCTATCTTCCTAAGCCCAAACTTTATAAGCAGTAGCCAGCCTTTTCCTGGACGGACCGAAACGTCCTTAAACTAATGACGGACCGAAACGTCCTTAAACTAATGATTGGACCGAAGCGTCCTTAAAACTACTACCGCAGCATCCTTAGGCTGACGAGATGAATAAAAATAAAAAATAAAAAAATATATAATAAATAAAAACGGTATGTCCATAAGCAAAAAGGGCACGGATGAAAACCCGAAAGGGCTCCGTGAGTAAAAACAGCAGGGCTACCGGCGAGTGTTCGTGAAAACCCGAAAGGGCGCGACCTCGTAAAAAAAAAGAAGAAGAATATAAAAAGAATAAAAAAACGGTAGGTCCATAAGCAAAAAGGGCACGGATGAAAACCCGAAAGGGCTCCGTGAGTAAAAATAGCAGGGCTACCGGTGAGTGTTTGTGAAAACCCGAAAGGGCGCAACCTCGTTAAAAGACACTTATAGGGTCCTCTTGACCTTGTAAGGAGAAACCACCTGCGTGAGATCCTTACGACTCACAAGGGGGCAACACACTTAGGGATCCCCACGATTTCTAAGGAGAAAATACACTTGCGAGATCCTCACGACTCGTAAGGAGAACTCTCTTATGGGACCCTCACGGCTCATAAGATTTGAAAGTCTTAAGTTACAGAGACCTAAACCTGTGCTTGAGCAACCCCCACAACTTCCGATATTACCCTACAAGCGGCTCGATACTGACCCTTGTATACAATCCACGGGCGCGAATAAACATTTCCCTAACCAAGTCCCATCCGAGACTGGGGATATGTTCGCACAGTGAACGACCCTTGTAAATCTTCTCGATTTATAAGGAGAAAACCCTCCTGTAGGATCCTTACGACTTACAGAGGAACAAACACTTAGGAATCCTCATGATTCCTGAGGAGAAAATACACCTACAAGATCCTCACGACTCGTAGGGAGAAATACCTTTGTGAGACCCTTACGGCTCATGAAGTCAAAAGCCTTAGTCGACAGGACCTTAACCCTGTTCGCTAAGCCACCTTTGTTCGACATCGACAGAGGCAGATGATGATTCGCTCCTGGCAATATCCCAGTTGTAGCGGTGCTGATTCCGAAATCGGTGTCTAATTTCAGGTTTACGGCGAAAAGCCAGTAGGCCGCACATGCATATGAAATAGCCGAAATGATGAGGCAACTTGCAATAAAAAGCAGCAGGTAAAAATATATGCATGCAAAATAGCCGAAATGATTGAGCAACTCGCAATAAAAAGCAGCGAATAAAAATAAAATAAACAGCCGAAATGATTGGGCACCGCGAAAAATAGCCGAAATGATTGGGCAATCGCGACCTTCGCGATATAAAAGCTGAAATGGTAGAGCATCGCGGAAATAAAACAAAAAAAATGAAAATGAGAATGAGGATAAAACTTTAGCCCTACAGTTGAGATCACATCGATCCCTGTATACAATCCAAGGGCGCAAACAAAGAGGGAACCACACCCTCCCAGCAGGCTCCACCGAAAAGCAAAGACAAATCTCGACGGTTCGCCAACAGCCTAGAGGCAACCGCGGCATTCGTCTCAGTACAGCAGACGCAGCGCCAGCAAACGAAGCGAAGATCAAATTCCTAGCTTCACGGTCTTGATGGTAACTTATACAAAACCTGAAAGACCACCACAGAACTCCTCAACTCAGGGAAACTAGCGTCCTTGACGAAGAAAATCCAGATTCGCATCGACTCGCAGAGAAACCAGTGTCTCCGCGGGAAATTCTCGATCCGTTTCAACACCAGGGAAACAAATATCCTTGGCAAATTCCTCAATTCAGGGAAACTAGCGTCCTTGATGAGAGCCTCTTGATTCGCATCGGCTCACAGAGAAACCAATGTCTCCGCGGGAAATTCCCGGTTCGTTTCAACCCCGAAGAAACCAGTGTCTTCGGCAAATCCTTCGACTCGAGGAAACAAGCGTCCTTGACGAAGAAAATCCTGATTCGTGTCGACTCGCAGAGAAACCAGTGTCTCCGCGAAAAATTCTCGATTCGTTTCAACACCAGGGAAACAAATATCCTTGGTAAATTCCTCAATTCAGGGAAACTAGCGTCCTTGATGAGAGCCTCCTGATTCGCGTCGGCTTGCAGAGAAACCAGTGTCTCCGCGGGAAATTCCCGATTCGTCTCAACTTGCAAGATGAAGCCTCAGGCAGCAGGGATTAAAAAACTTGTTTCCTGAACAATGGGACCCTGCAAGTCGGTCTAAAATGAACTCTTGCATACTATCCACGGGTTTCATTCTCCAAAGTCGAGTTTCGACAAAGAGGGAAACAACCGCTTATGGGTCCTCTCGACTCGTAAGAGGGAAAAATTCTCTTATAGGATCCTTACGACTTATAAGAGAAAACACACTTAGGAATCCTCACGATTCCTAAGGAGAAAACCCACCTACGAGATCCTCTCGATCCGTAGGAAGAAAAGTCTCTATGAGACCCTCACGGCTCATAGAGTTGAAAAGCCTTAGGCGGCTGATTGATAGGATACGAGCGTGTTCAAGTTTTAGTTTAAATACCGCAATCAAGACGGTTTCGCACGTAGCTAGCCGGTTGAGTACGGGTCGTCCGCAGGGAGATGGGAATCTTTTTCTATGTGTTTTTCGACGAGTTAAGTCCGGTTGTTCAGATTTTGTTTGTAGTTATCTAAGTGTTGAGTTGATATTTAAAGAGAGCATGTTAGGGTTAGGATTAGGTTAGTTTGAGTTAGGAGTCTCCACATCTTTCGTTTCCCTTCTTAATATCGTGTTACGGTAATCGGCAACAACGGGGATTAGCACGACTAGGAAGGACTTTGCGAGTATAAGCTAGGCTTTCCAACGCATAAGTCTTCCTTTTGGTGCTTGTCCGTCCGTTCTTGGCTCTTAGCCATAACCTCCGGTTAATCCAACCACAACCGGTCTCACTACGGAATCACCGCTATCATGTAGGATAGGGTGCCGTAAGGAGCGGATTGTGGTTAGGTTAACGGGAGTCGATTTAAGATGTTGGGAAAGGAAAGAGTGAGAGAGATTTCCTTCTCTCAAACTTCCCTTATCCTACCCTAACAAGAATGAACTACTCACACATCATAATACGGAAAAATAAAACAACACAAAAGAGGAAGATAGAAAGAAGGAGATTAGAAGAATACGACTAACTATTTGCGACCTCACCTTGGCGAGGATCAAGCGTAAGTATCATTGTCATATGTAAGGATAAAGAAAAAAAGAGAAGAAAGAAATAACAAGGAAATAACAACAACTACTTAACGAATTAAAATTACAACAAGCATAAATATAAGGAGACAAGCATGATAATAAAATGGTCTTCTTTATTCATCACTCTTCACTCAAAAGCTCACTTACAAGTTTAATGGAGAAGAGGTGAGAAGAGGAAGAAGAACATGTAACTAAAACTTAGCAAAAGAAATACAAGAATTGGCCCCTTTCCTTCACAGAATTCTGGGGTATTTATAGGCTGGAAAATGAGAAACTAGGGCAAAAATACTGGCCCATATGAAATTACCAAACACCCCCTGAAAACCCTAAATGTCTGGCGCCAGAACTGCCGCGGAAGCGCGGCCAATACCCCCCTTTGGCCGCTCTTCCGCGGCCGTATAGAGGAATTGGGTCTAGGGCTTTATTGTGGGACCCTGGTTTGATGTGAGCTTCCTTCTGGTATATGTATTTTCCCATAATTGCTTCACGAATTTTCCAGAATTTCTGTTGAGGGAAAGGTGGACTTTTTGTCAAGATTTTGTCATGATTTGCCTCGAGCTCCGCGTAGATCTCTTGGATCTTGTGCTACCATTGAGCCTTGTGCCTGAAAACGACATTGATTTGATATTTTGTCTTCCTAAACTGGTATCTGGCAGCATACGGATGAAGGGCGGAGACCGTGTTTTATCTGTGGTTGGCAGGAACCCGGATTTTTTCGTGTTTTCCAAGAATTTCATCATTTTGGAACCGAGAACCTGTATCCTGCAATTGACTAGCAAACATGGCTCAAGAGTATCTACGGATATGCAATGTGATAAAAATTGGGCGGTATGAAAATGCAAAAATCTGATATGAACAAATACCCCCAAACTTATCATTTGCTCATCCCGAGCAAAGTCCATTTATTCTCAAAAAATTTCCTAACCTCACTTTCGCAGGGAACGCGATTACACTGAGCATGTGCAACAAGCCGTTAAACCTCTAGGTGTCCCTAGTAGGAGGAGTGTTGTCTCCTGAAGGTTTTCAGCGGATACTACCCACAAAATCCGGTCAAGTTGGTTTGTAAAAATGACTAAGTTTCAAACCCTAAAGTTTTGTTTTAGAAAATAACAATTCTATAATCCTAAGTCTAGACTATCGAACCTTTATTTTTCACACCTCGCATCTTATTTAACTACAGATTTTATATGTCTTTACGTGCAGTGCAAATAGTGTCGTTAAGTTCCAGAAGGATCGATTAAAGTCATCATGTCGCACAATAAAGCCCAGATAACAATTTAAAAAGGATCACATAAGTTTTATAAAGAGTTAAGCATTTTTCAAGTTTCGTTTTCCAGTAAGGTTTCAACTTCAGAATTTCTATCTTCCTTAACAGGAAGCTAAGTCGTATTTTTCACTCCACCTTTTTCTTGTTTTCATTTCATACACACCTCTGTGAATGTGCAATAGTCTTTATCATAGAATAAAACCTTCATATCTCCGCTAAAATTTTTATAAAAGCCTGTCTTTTATCAAGATTATTCTCACACAAAGAACCGTTAGGAATTTTAACTCGGAGAGAACACTTGCTTGACTTTGTTTTAAACTGGACTTTCTAGGCTTCTTAGCGAGCTTTGGGCCAATGCACCCAAACCAGTTGGTTTTAGGGCATTAGGTGTAGAAACACCCCAGCGGACTTAATTACTCAAGTTACCTAGGTCCAAAAACAAAAGACAGTTTGGCGTGAAAATCAGATGATTTAATACGAACGGAGATATAACCGGCAGTTCAAATATTTTTTTTTTGGATAAAAGACGTGTCTAGTGGGTTTGGTGTGTAATCATTCCAATCAAGTTTTAGATGGGTTATTTTTCAGACTTAGCTCCAATTACGGCATCAATAACATTCTTTCATATTCGCTTTACTTCATAAACTATTCTTGATATTACTTATTTCAGAACAAACCTATTTGATCCTCAGAAAATCATTTATCTGTTTAAAAGTTTAACATGAAAAACTTGTCATCTAATTCCCAAAACTCACGACACGTGTAGTGTGATGTAAAGACTTATATCAGCTATAGTTAACTTCAAAGGAGAGTTATCTTTCAGGTTTTCAAAATCCAAACATAAGATCTAGTTATTCCTATTTTTTTCAAACGAAAACCGTCGAATGTTGAGTCAGAGTTCTTTCACAAGCTAACTTGACAAAAAGTTTTTATATTTTTAGAAAATTTTCAAATTTTTATGGTTTTTATGGATTTAATATGCAGATGCAAAATATACATATGAATGCGAAGGTAAGAAATGCGTACCGAGCGTACCCCCAAACTTAAACTGGACAGTGTCCTCACTGTCGTAGCATGAAGAGAGCAGTTGGAAGGTTCAAAATTGTCGGTTAGTGATACACAAATTTTTATTTGTTTTTTGTTTGTAAAGAAAAGAAAAAGACTATACACAAATATAAACAAAATGGTTTGTACATACCCCCAAACTTATTTGGAACAGTGTCCACTGTTCTTGGCTGGATAACCGAAGTTTGGAGGTAGGCAGAGGAAGATCAAGCAAGGTAAACCGGCTCCTGTAAGAACAGGAGCTCCTCTGTTGGTTCGGCGCTAAGGTACGGTTTGCATCGGTGTCCATTTACCTTGAAGAGTGAACCGTCCTTTGGATTTTCCAAATCCACAGCGCCCTGCGGATACACATTCCGCACAAAATACGGCCCTTTCCAGCGAGATCGGAGCTTTCCAGGATGGAAGTGAAGTCGGGTGTCGTAAAGAAGTACCTGCTGACCAGGTACGAAGGTTTTGCGCAAAAGGTGTTTATCATGAAACACCTTCGTTCGATTCTTAACGACAACCGCGTTGTCGTAAGCCTCATCCCTAAGCTCGCTCAGTTCGTTCAGCTGCAGCTTCCGATGGCTGCCCGCATCCTCCAGAGACAGATTCAGCTCCTTTATCGCCCAAAATGCGCGATGCTCGATTTCGACAGGAAGGTGGCAGGCTTTTCCGTACACAAGCCGATAGGGAGACATGCCAAGGTCGGTCTTATAAGCGGTTCTAAATGCCCAAAGGGCATCAGTGAGTTTCAAAGACCAATCCTTACGGTTCTTGGAAACCGTTTTCTCCAGTATCTGCTTGATTTGCCGATTGGAAACTTCGGCCTGCCCGCAGGTTTGGAGGTGGTAGGGCGTAGAAAGCTTATGATTAATGGAGTATTTCCGCATCAAGGCCTCGAAAGTCCTATTGCAGAAATGACTTCCATTGTCGCTAATGATCGCTCGGGGGTGCCCAAACCGTGAGAAAATGTTTTCTTTAAGGAACCTAACGACAACCTTGTTGTCGTTAGTTCGGCTGGGCACAGCCTCGACCCATTTAGAGACGTAATCAACAGCTAGAAAGATGTACAAGTTCCCAAAAGAGCTGGGAAACGGCCCCATGAAGTCTATCCCCCAAACATCGAAAATCTCCACAACCAAGATTGGTTGGAGCGGCATCTCGTTCCTCCGGGATATCCGGCCCATGTGTTGGCACCGGGAGCAAGTCTTGCAATAGTCGTGAGCGTCTTTGAAAAGTTGTGGCCAGTAGAAACCACATTGCAAGATCTTCTCAGCTGTCTTTCTGGGCCCAAAATGCCCGCCACACGCTTGATCGTGGCAAAATGACAGCACACTCTTGAATTCCTCATCAGGGACACACCGACGAATAATCTGGTCGGGACAGTACTTGAACAAGTAGGGTTCATCCCAGTAAAAGTGTTTTACTTGGGATAAGAAGCGAAGTCTGTCCGGACTTGACCATTCGGTCGGTAGCAATCCCGTGGCCAAATAGTTCACAATATCTGCGAACCAGGGTTCACAAGATACTGCCAAGAGCTGTTCATCCGGGAAAACGTCATTGATCGGAATTGGAAGCGAAGGCGAAGAAGGAAGTCGTGAGAGATGGTCGGCAACCACGTTTTCACATCCTCGTTTGTCCTTAATGACAAGGTCAAACTCTTGAAGTAAGAGGATCCAACGGATTAACCGAGATTTTGCATCTTTCTTCGCAAAAAGATGGCGCAAAGCTGAATGGTCCGTGTAGACAATGACTGGAGAGCCGATGAGGTAGGGCCTGAACTTTTCTAGAGCAAATACAACAGCTAAGAATTCCTTCTCAGTCGTTGTATAATTGAGTTGTGCGTCGTTCAGGGTTCGGCTCGCGTAATAGATTACATGCGGCATCTTGTTGATGTGCTGTCCAAGGACAGCACCGATGGCAAAGTCGGATGCATCGCACATAATCTCGAATGGGTGCGTCCAGTCAGGAGAAGAGAGAACGGGAGCAGAAGTGAGTGAGCGTTTCAGTGACTCGAATGCAGTCACACAGCTCGAGTTGAAGTCGAAAGGCGTGTCCTTGGCCAGCAAAAGTGTCAAGGGCCTAGCAATCTTGCTAAAGTCCTTGATAAACCGTCTATAGAAACCGGCATGGCCAAGGAAGGCTCGGATATCTCTGACGCATCGGGGAGGAGGCAGATTGGAAATGACCTCAATCTTTGCTTTGTCAACCTCTATGCCATTTTGCGAGATGATATGTCCTAAGACAATACCTTCGCGCACCATGAAGTGGCATTTCTCCCAGTTCAAAGTGAGATTCTTGTCCTTACATCTGGTAAGGACAGCGTCGAGATGCAGCAGACACTCGTCAAAAGAATCGCCAAAGATGGAGAAGTCGTCCATGAAGATCTCCAGAAATTTCTCCACCATGTCTGAGAAAATTCCCATCATACACCGCTGGAAGGTAGCGGGCGCATTGCATAACCCAAAGGGCATGCGACGATATGCAAACGTGCCGAAAGGACAAGTGAAAGTGGTCTTGTCCTGGTCTTTTTCGGCGATGGGAATTTGATTATAGCCAGAGTAGCCATCTAGAAAGCAATAGTACTCATGTCCGGCCAATCGTTCGAGCATCTGGTCAATAAAAGGTAGCGGAAAGTGGTCTTTCCGCGTTGCAGCGTTGAGTTTTCTGTAATCAATGCAAACTCGCCACCCGGTTTGGGTGCGAGTAGGGATTAACTCATTCGCCTCGTTGGTTATGACCGTGATGCCCGACTTCTTGGGGACAACGTGAATGGGGCTAACCCACTGGCTATCAGAGATAGGGTAAATGATACCACTATCTAAACATTTGACGATCTCCTTCTTCACAGCCTCCTTCATGACTGGATTAAGACGTCTTTGTGGATCCCGAGCTGGTTTGGCATCATCCATCAGATGAATGTGATGCTCAACGATGAGGGGACTAATCCCCTTGATGTCCGCCATGGACCAGCCAAAAGCTTGCCTGTTGCTGTGCAAGACCGCGAGAAGGGCTTTCTCTTGATCGGGAGCTAGAGAAGCCGAGATGATGACAGGAAGGGTCTCGTTCTCACCTAAGTAAGCATACTTAAGGCGAGACGGCAACGGCTTGAGTTCGAGCGTTGGAGGTGAAATGATGGAAGGCAAGACTGGTGCAAAGGTCTCGAACTCAAAGGACTCCAGCAAAGGTTCAAAACGAGTGTAGGCAACCGAGTCGGATGGTTCAGGTAACTCATCCGAAAAGTCGAAAGATTCAAACTCGGGTTGTGCGCGGCTAAGATCGTTCGTGAACGTGAAACACTCGTAGTCGTTATCGGGCGCAGAAACAGCAGCAGGTTCGAAGAGACACGCACTAGTGGCGTCAAGATCATCGTGTTCAAACAGAAACTCCTCGAATTCACACTCTTCTGGTGTGATCTCCTGGATCGAGCAGACATCCAGTATATGAGCATTAGGTTCGGCGGGCTGATTCCCCAACCTAAAAATGTTGAGTTCAATTGTCATATTTCCAAAAGAGAGGTTCATTGAACCATTGCGACAATTGATCACAGCATTTGAGGTTGCGAGAAATGGGCGACCGAGTATCACCGGAATTTGATTCCGGGGGTTAGCTACAGGCTGTGTATCTAAGACAATGAAGTCGACGGGGAATATGAAGTCCCCGACTTTTATTAACACATCCTCTAGCTCACCCCTAGGATGGGTGATCGATCGGTCGGCCATCTGGAGAGTGCAGTGTGTGGGTTTCAGCTCTCCGACGCCTAATTGCTCGTATACTGAATACGGGAGCAAGTTAACACTGGCACCAAGATCTAATAGTGCGCGGTTGATGTTCTTATCCCCAATAGTAATTGAAATCGTAGGACAGCCAGGGTCCTTCCGTTTTTGTGGTAAAGATTGGGTAAGGGCATCACTCACAGCACTAGCCAAGAAAACTTTCTTGGGTACCTGAGACTTCCTCTTTTTCGTGCACAAGTCCTTTAAGATTTTTGCGTAAGATGGGACTTGTTGGACAGCATCTAAAAGAGGAATGTTAATGTTAACTTGCTTAAATAACTCCAGAATCTTCTCCATTTGTGGATTTTGTTTGTTAGACCTCAACCGGTTTGGAAATGGAACATTTTGAAAATTGGTTGAGTCTAAAGCTGGAGGAGGAGATTTTGGAGTTGGAACGGATCCCAGAATAGGTGTTTTCGTGGAGTGAGAAGTGGGTCTGTTCTGAGCAGAAGAAGAAGAAGGAGAGCCTTGTGAAGAACGGAGAATAGGCTCGGAAGACGGAGAAGAAGAAGGAGAAGAAGAAGAAGAAGAAGAAGAAGAAGAAGAAGCCGGGGTGTCATCGTTGTTTTGCTTGCCAATGTTGTTTTGCAGCACCCTCCCTGATCTCAGTGTGGTCACGGCACTCACATTATGGTTTTGTTGTTCAAGAGCAACATGTGCATTATGTGGGTGGCCGGGATTTGGAAGTGGCTGGGACGGGAGCTTCCCCTTCTCTCGCTCGCTCAAGGCCGCGTTCAGCTGTGCAATCTGGGCCTCAATGGTCTTGATGCTTTGCCCGTGTGCGGCAGTGTGTTGCACTAAAGATTGAATCGAAGACTGGATGTTGGCGGTGGATTGAGTCGATTGTTTAACAAACGCATCCAGACTTCGCTCGAGCGAGGAAACCTTATCGTTGTTTGACGGAACAAAGTTGTTTGGTGGAAAGGAATTGTTCGGTGCAAAGTTGTTCGTCTGGTTTTGGTAAGGTTGGGGTTGGAAGGGCTGCTGATACTGAGTTTGTTGTTGCGCTTGTTGTTGCGGTGGAGGGGCCCTTTGGAAATTGTTGCCCTGGAATTGATTCTGATTCTGATTCCAGGCGAAATTGGGGTGGTTCCTCCAACCGGGATTATAGGTGGAAGAGTATGGATCATTCCTCGGTCTTTGCTGGAATGCATTAACCTGATCCTGTCCTTGCGAGGGTGGATTGTAAGGACACTCTTCGGTCAAGTGGGACGGATCGGAACAACAAGCGCAGATGGTACGAAGGGGGAGAACAGGTGTGGGGGCAGGAGCAGAAAATTTGCTCTCTATTGCTTCAAGCTTTCGTGTTATTGCAGCCATTTCAGCTTTCATCGCAATAGAGACATCGAGTTGGTGGATTCCTACCCTAGACTGACCGGTAGAAGTGGAGGTAGAAGAAGAAGAAGTCGGTCTAGTGCTCTCCCACTGTAGCGTTTGCTCCGCAAGATCGTCAAAGAACTGCCACGCTTCCTCATCAGATTTGGATAGGAAGTGGCCCTGACAGATGGTTTCCAGCAACTGCTTCGTTGCTGGGTTCAGTCCCTCGTATAAGGTTTGGCAGAGCTGCCATTTCTCTATACCGTGGTGAGGACACTGAACAAGAAGGTCTTTGTATCGGTCAAAGCACTTCCAGAAGGGTTCAGAAGGAAGCTGGGAGAATTGGTTGATCTCATTTCGAATTCTTGCGGTCTTATGATTTGGGTAGAATTTTTTTAGAAACGCTTTAACAAACTCGTCCTAGCTGGTGATTGAGTGGGAAGCGGTGCTATACAGCCATTTTTCTGCGAGATCGCATAAAGTGAACGGAATGACCCGTAGACGTATAGCATCGTCCGACAGCTGGGTTGTTTTCATCATGGCACAGACATTTTGAAATTTGTTAATGAAGATATAGGCATCTTCAGATTCAAGCCCATGAAAACGTGGAAGCATGTTGATGAAATGGGGCTTAATTTCAAAGTTGTCCCCATTGGCCGGAGGAAGAGAAAGGCAGGTTGGAAGTGCAGAACGGGTAGGGTAGAAACGATCCTGGAGCGCAATTCGCTGCGGCGCTACAACAGGCGGAGGTGGTGGAAGATTGGTCTCCGTAGGAGGTGGAGCCAATCCAGGGGTGGTCAAAGAGATGTTCGGATTAAATCCCGACATCGCGGAAGAAGAGGTTGGTGAAGGTGAAGGTGAAGGTGAAGATGTATGAACAGAATTCCGGTCAACGTCGGAGTTGGCCGGCAAAGGAAGGGGTGAAAGAGGAGTGGACGGAGTATCGACTTCGGAGTCGATCGCGTAGTCGGTCGCGACTAACGTAACGCGGACTAGACGGGCGCTAGTGTCCCGAGTCCAAGCGGACATACACTAAACGAGTTTAGTATAGTCAAAGCGGAGAAGGTGAGGGTAAGAAAACGTCAATGAAGAAAGGCGATGGGTGGTGGGTGAAAATGGATTTGGCGACAAAAGGGCAAGTTTTTATAAAAGTTTTTCTTTTTGATTTTTTTCTTTTTTTTCTTCTTTTTTTTTTTTTTAGAAAGAGATTTACAGAGATATGTACGGAAATACGGCTTAAGCAATCACAAACAAGATATGCACAATCACACCTAGATCTAGGGTAACCTAGGTCTACTAGACCTGCTCCTGAACTTGATTGTCGAAGTTAAACAATGTCGAGAAACGGGCTTAACAATACACCGATCACGAGGCCAGGTAAGTGCAGAGATAAGGGGAGGTTGTCCAACGCTTTCGCGAAGTTCCTTAATTAAATAACCCTTTCTCTTTCGGCGGTTGCGCCTTTAACACTTTCCTAGACACCCCGTAAACAATATACGGTTAAGCGAGTTTCTAAACAAGGTTTATCTTCTCCTAATGAGCGCGAAGTCCTTAGGGCTGAAGTCTAGTATTTTTTAATTTACAATGGACAATGCATATGCTTTAGTGATTTTTGGGGTCCTGGGAAGGGTGATGAAATCCCCACCCAATCTGGATTGGTTTCAAGCCCCTTAAGTCCGTATTAAAGAATGCAAAACAGTAACAAATCAACAGCAAACAATTTTTATTTGCGGCGTAAAGAATCCTGCACAAGAACAGTTTATTGGAAGGGGGAGAAGAATTTACGCAAAGAAGCCTGCAGAAAACACAGTTCAGTGGAGTTCAGAGGAGTGGAGAGAGGAGAGAGAGTCACCAGAAAAAAATGCACCCCTGAAGCCACTAAATGGCCGCGGTTCCGCGGCCAAACAGGTGCTAAGGCCGCGGTTCCGCGGCAAGATAGTAAGCTTGGGGTTTGAAATTTTGTGGAGATGCTGGTGTGTGTCTCTTCTGGTTGTCTGGATGTCCTGAATTTGGATTTGCTCACTGGAACAGCTCCAGATTTGTACAGTAGACCGGATGCTTCGTTTTTGTACGTCGCGGTGTAGCCGCGAAAATGTGGGTCTATCTTCCCACGTCTTTGGCACTGTACTTGAACTCCGTATTTCCAACGTCTTTGGCGTCGATCTTTGAGCTTCGTATTTCCTGCACACTTGCACAAAAACTAATCAAGAATAACAAGATGATTTTTTTTTTTTTACAAAGGATATTTTTTTTTCGTTGTTTCGGTTAGAGTTATACTTACAAATTAACCCGAAATTACACAAGGAAATAAACTACCGTCTCCCCGGCAACGGCGCCATTTGATTGATAGGATACGAGCGTGTTCAAGTTTTAGTTTAAATACCGCAATCAAGACGGTTTCGCACGTAGCTAGCCGGTTGAGTACGGGTCATCCGCAGGGAGATGGGAATCTTTTTCTATGTGTTTTTCGACGAGTTAAGTCCGGTTGTTCAGATTTTGTTTGTAGTTATCTAAGTGTTGAGTTGATATTTAAAGAGAGCATGTTAGGGTTAGGATTAGGTTAGTTTGAGTTAGGAGTCTCCACATCTTTCGTTTCCCTTCTTAATATCGTGTTACGGTAATCGGCAACAACGGGGATTAGCACGACTAGGAAGGACTTTGCGAGTATAAGCTAGGCTTTCCAACGCATAAGTCTTCCTTTTGGTGCTTGTCCGTCCGTTCTTGGCTCTTAGCCATAACCTCCGGTTAATCCAACCACAACCGGTCTCACTACGGAATCACCGCTATCATGTAGGATAGGGTGCCGTAAGGAGCGGATTGTAGTTGGGTTAACGGGAGTCGATTTAAGATGTTGGGAAAGGAAAGAGTGAGAGAGATTTCCTTCTCTCAAACTTCCCTTATCCTACCCTAACAAGAATGAACTACTCACACATCATAATACGGAAAAATAAAACAACACAAAAGAGGAAGATAGAAAGAAGGAGATTAGAAGAATACGACTAACTATTTGCGACCTCACCTTGGCGAGGATCAAGCGTAAGTATCATTGTCATATGTAAGGATAAAGAAAAAAAGAGAAGAAAGAAATAACAAGGAAATAACAACAACTACTTAACGAATTAAAATTACAACAAGCATAAATATAAGGAGACAAGCATGATAATAAAATGGTCTTCTTTATTCATCACTCTTCACTCAAAAGCTCACTTACAAGTTTAATGGAGAAGAGGTGAGAAGAGGAAGAAGAACATGTAACTAAAACTTAGCAAAAGAAATACAAGAATTGGCCCCTTTCCTTCACAGAATTCTGGGGTATTTATAGGCTGGAAAATGAGAAACTAGGGCAAAAATACTGGCCCATATGAAATTACCAAACACCCCCTGAAAACCCTAAATGTCTGGCGCCAGAACTGCCGCGGAAGCGCGGCCAATACCCCCCTTTGGCCGCTCTTCCGCGGCCGTATAGAGGAATTGGGTCTAGGGCTTTATTGTGGGACCCTGGTTTGATGTGAGCTTCCTTCTGGTATATGTATTTTCCCATAATTGCTTCACGAATTTTCCAGAATTTCTGTTGAGGGAAAGGTGGACTTTTTGTCAAGATTTTGTCATGATTTGCCTCGAGCTCCGCGTAGATCTCTTGGATCTTGTGCTACCATTGAGCCTTGTGCCTGAAAACGACATTGATTTGATATTTTGTCTTCCTAAACTGGTATCTGGCAGCATACGGATGAAGGGCGGAGACCGTGTTTTATCTGTGGTTGGCAGGAACCCGGATTTTTTCGTGTTTTCCAAGAATTTCATCATTTTGGAACCGAGAACCTGTATCCTGCAATTGACTAGCAAACATGGCTCAAGAGTATCTACGGATATGCAATGTGATAAAAATTGGGCGGTATGAAAATGCAAAAATCTGATATGAACAGCGGCAGATCTGAACCTACGACCTAAGCCATCGCTATCTCTTGAAAAAAACTAAGTTGTCTGCCAATTATGTTTATCAAGACAACATGCTGATAATAAGAGAAGGCAGAAAGCAAAAGAGCATACAAGACATTGCAAAGAAAAATGTGTATCTTTATTTATTGACTTCAATCAAGTACAAGGTGAATCGTATAAAAGAATAAAGAATGGATACATGTTATTCGAAAAAGAAATTTTTTTACAAGTTTATTAATACAAAGGCAGCTATTGGGGAGGAAGCGTCTTAAATAGACCTATTAGTTGTTCGCACGCTTCCTTCCATGCCTTTTCCCGATCGGCCACCGCCGCCAGTTCGGCCTTCACTTGAGCCCGCTGCCGCATGAAGGATGAAAGCTGCTCCCCAATGGCCTGCTGGGCTGCTTCGCGGCTTTGAGCATCACGCTCGGCGGCATCGAGCTTCCGCTTCAGTGCTAGCCCATTAGAGATACGCTCCAGAAGGCCTTCGAAGATATCTTTCACCTCGGCAACATTCGCCCCAACTTCAACGCGTAGGCGAGCAGTTTCACTTAAAGACTCTATTCCTTCAGCCTTAAAGCTGCTTCTTGTTCCAAATAGTGGAAATAAGAAGTGCTTTGTTCGATCCATGCTGCCCGTTGAGTACTCACGGTCAAAACCTCAGGGGCAAGACGTATCGACTCCAGCTGATGCAGGCGGGCCTCAATTTCCCTGCAATGATTAACCCAAGATTCGACGACGCCTTCATTATGAAAATTTACAAGCGCCGCCAACATTGGATTAACCTCCACAGCGAAATCCGCTGCGGATGGGAGAGCGTCTGCGTTAAGTTCTTCGATGTATCATGGCACCCTTTGAAGATGGACGTTTCAGGAAGGGGCCTGCCGGCGTTAGGATGCGAGAATCAAGAGGGACCGGAACCAGAATGGTAGCTGCAAAACAAAATGCAGTCAAATGACGGTTCAAGAGATATAAAAGTCATCAATAAAGAAATTTACTATACCAGTTGCAGCAGACGGCAAAGCCGAAGGAGCCGGTGGCGTGGCCGGTCTTGCGTCCCCTCCTTCGATTTGTAGCACTGCAATCAGGAGGAGGAAAAGTCAGAAATAATCCCATTACTGAAAAAAGAAAGACATCAAATGGAAAATATACTCACCAGCGCCACTGGAGGGGGAAGCGAGCTCAGATGGGAAGGAGAAGTGCGGAAGCAACACCTGATGGATATGATCAAAAAGCGCTCCTGAAAAGACACAGTGGTATGACTTTAGTACATAAATTATGCGGCTGAAAGATAAACTAATCAGTTGCAAATCCATACCTTCCAACATCTGCGATGGCACAAGGGAAGGCTGGGAGGTGACCATCGCCAAGGCAGTAATTGATGGTGCTCCTTCGAGCAATGGAGCATCGGCGCTGGCCGCACTTGTGTTGAAAACAAAGACAAACTTGTTAGAAAAGATCGCAAGATATAAAAAAGGAGTGACAGTAACTCGAAATTTACCTGATGAGCCGCCAGCCGAAACGGAGGCGTCTCCCTCCTCCATTGATACGAGTCCACCTCCCGTAGCCTCGTCACCGGACTCGAAAGGGGCTGTTGTCGTACTCGCCCGACCCGGAGACGACGGAAGACCGTAGACGGGGAGAGCAATAATTGGAGCATCGCCAGACTCTTGAGAAAAAGCGGCTGGCTCGTCCCCAAGAGTCGCACCTATCTCACCCGCTACTTCTTCGGGCTCGGCGGTCGCCATTATCTCATCCGTCGTCACCATGGGATCGCCGGTCTCGAGCGCCTCGCTCGCCACTACCCCGGGCTCAGTTATAGCGGTCGTCTTATTTGCCGCCTCCTCAGGCTCGGCATCAACGACCTTCTCTGGTGCAGCTCCCTCGGCCCTCACCTCAGGCTCAACAACCCCGGCGACGTTGCCCACCGTTGGCTCGAGTTCGGCCGGTGCCTCTTCCTCGGTCTCCTTGGGTTCGACGGTTTCCACCTCCCCTTCGGTTGGACTTGGCCCTGCAGGACAAGATATATAAGAACCAACAGGTTTACAATTCTTACAACAAAGTCTTACAAGATACATTACCTGAGCTGGACTTGTCATTAGCACTCCGAGAAGCACGCGCCACCTGTCTGCGAGCGGTGGATAGGGCGACGGGAGCCTATTCTGAGGGAGTATCAGCGCGAGGGATGGTGCTTGGGCCCACTCCCGTGGCCAAAGCAGCCCTGCGCGCCTTCGCCTCGCGCCTCAACCGCTTCCTCTCCTCCCGGGCCGTTGAGACGGACCTCACCAGAGCCTCTTTCATTGAGGCGTCCTCGTCCGTGTACAGGGATGCCTCCAAATTCTTCAAGGCATCCCTCGTCGACCTGTCAAGTCGAGGCTCTTGCAGCAGCCCCAATGAGACCGGAACTTTAGTAACAAGCCTGGGGAGAATCCCCGCATCAATTGGTATAGCCCCTGCAAAGAAACAAAGGAAGAAGATTAGGTTGACCATCAGAAAAGATAACAAATTTTTTTTTTAAGGTGGGACGTACCAGCGCCCATTAAAGCGCGCTTCTCCTCCTCCTTCTGAAAGGTTTTTAAAGAGGCGGCAATAGCTTCTTCGGTAGTGACACCTGTTGAAAAATGGGGGAAAGTATTAGTCAAAAATAATGATAAAAAATGCGATAAAATGACGAAGAAAGCAGCTAATGGTTACCTGACTCAGCGAGTTTACTTAACATCGCTTCAAGCCTCGCTGATCGCTCGGAAGCCGCAATAGCGGCCGCCAAATTGGTGTCTGCGGGGTCTACCAAGAAGCCTTTATTGCTGCCATACTCACTTATTCCTTCGGTGAGAGGGGCCTCAGGCTCTAAACCGAGGATCGCGTCGATGGAAAGGAACGACTTCTTCTTCTTTTGCCCGCCAGCTCTAGATGCACCTGGAATTGATTTGCGCGTGGCAGACACCTTGGGGCGGCGGGTCCCGATATCCGCGCCTGCATCGCACTCCGGCGATACTACATTGACCGTCTTCATGGGAGCATGGGGCGCCGGTGGCACATCCACCATAGCAGGCAGCGGCAATCCACGCGGGGCGCTCAGCATGCGTGGTCGATCAACTCCGGCATCTTTCAGCGGAGGAATAACCGGGGTCCTTGGCTTCAAAGGGGCCTTGCAATCACCGCCAGGAGGCGCACCCCTGCGGTCAACCAGCATGCGCTTCTCCATCAGGATAACTGGGCCCATTGCATGCGCATACCAAGCCACATACGTGTTGAGCACCTTGGGGACACAGCTTGGTTCGCTGATGAAGAAAAAGGAACCCGTGTTAAGCCGCATGAAATGGTGCATTGCATTTCTTATTCCCTCTCGGCTGACCATGGGTTTTTCCAAGAAAGCTTCCATCGGGATCCCCTGGTGATAGCTCGATTGCTGAGCAAACCGGTGAGGGCTATACCTCATGAAGAGTGCCGTCTCATTCTGCCTAAACACCAGGTAGCCTGGCCGAATGGAGTAGAGATGTAGGATCTCCCGAGCCTTCAATACGGAAGCCCCGTCTTTAAAATCATCGCGCAGTGGCACTACCGACTTGGTGGTCTCTGAGCCTATTGTTATGACCTTATCCAAGAAGGAAATCTTCGCTCCGACCAGATATGGACGAAGGAGCAGCCCCCTAGATTCCCGCGGAGATGCAACCACAATTGAAGCGCCGACCAACCGCATGACTCTCGGGAGTCTGCATTTCTCAAAGAATGGAGGAATCTTATGGGCGCCGAACACCCCTTGCACGTGCATTTCCATCCAAGAGGTGAAGTAGTGCATCGAGAAGTTAGCGGGCTGCACCCCAGGCTCACTAGCGTCCGCCGCTACGCTAAGTCCATTATAAAGGTAAGCCAGCCCGGCGATTCCTACCGATAACTGCAAACCAGCCACCATCCGATGTGCTGGGTAGAAGACAGATGGCCGCATGTAGCGCGGGTGCATAGGGAGCGCAAAGCTGCACAGCCACAAGCCCAGGAACCCTACAAAAAATGTCTCCTCGTCCATGCCCGGGACAGCGATTTCTGAGAAAGGGACGATGGCAGCGCCGGGGAGATAAAAGTCCCTTTTATCATTCTCCGATATGGGTCGGCGGTCCAAGCCGAAGCCAAAAGGGTCATCGAGCTGGGCGAACTTCTCGCTCCGCTCTGATAGGAACTCCGGTCGAATGAAGCGGGCAATAAAATCTGCGAAACTGACGTCCCGGACGCCCGATTCCAGATAGAGTCCTTCATAGATCTCCAATACCTTCACCAAGCCCGGATACTGGTGCTGAATAGCATTCTCCGGAGTCAGATCAAACACCAGCGTCTTGGTGGCAAAGACGTATTCGTCAGGAGGGAGCAACTCCTCGTAATGCTCCCCCCTCATCGGCAGACCCGAGATTTCAGCAAACTCCTCCAAGGAAATAGAGACCTCCCTATCCGTCATCAAGAAAGTGTGGGTGGGGATATTCCATTGCTCGATAAAAGCCTTAATCCACCATATTGGAGGGGAGGGATACTCGAAGAGCGAAACATAAATGGCCGAATACAAACCGATCTTCGTCAAATGAGTCATTTTCGCCGATAAGATGTACCGAGCCTACTGCAAATATCCGGCGGGCGATCGCGGGACCAATCCAATGTTATAAGCCTGTCCCCAAGGGCATGCTTCACCCTGACAGATTCGCCTCCCTAGAATGTCTATTGCCGGCGGCTGCTGCACGGGAATAGCACCAATTGCAGGCTGGAGGAGGTCATCCGAATTCTAATTCTTGACCTCCACAGCATACTTCACCAAGGGTTTATCCGCATAAGGGATCGAAACTATGGGCTCAGACGGCGTGGCGGAACTGAAACTGCGGCGACCCTGGATGATCTTATTGTACCACCTACCCCATAAGTGAAGGTTTTTGAGCTCGGGGTCATGATCCTTAATGAGAGCGAGCGGTCCACTGGTGCCTGGGGAAACCCTCCCTCCGAGCGAACAAACGGGAAAGACAAATTGGCAGACATGTTTCCTGTGGAAAGACAAAAATAGCCATCAGTGTTATAATTCCAACGCTTGGCGTTTTAAAATTTTACACCACACTGCAATGCAGTGGGTAGGGGACCAAAGGGGGACCCACAAAATCTGGATGACAACGCATCATTTAATAAGATAGCCCCATCATTGGGTGAGACTGTTAATTAATGAAAAGATCCTTAAGAGAATATCCTCATTGATGGGAAATCCTTAGAGACAAGGAGAAAGTCTCCTCTTTTTAGAGCAAAGCTCTATCAACAGAGTGACATTTGTCAAACTCTGGTCTCAAGGGAATAAAATTTCCTTAAAAAAGAGCCTAGCTCTATAATAATGATGGAAAAATCCATCAAAAAGAAAACTTTAACTCCTAAAAATTAAAAAAAAAATAGGATCTTAAAGATCCATGAAAACTTTTAGAAGTTCTCCATTTTCAGATCTAAAAGATCTACATTTGATCCATGAGCAAGGCTCTGTTCATGGGTTAAAATCCATGAACAAGATCTCTGTAGATCTATAGATTTTTGAGAGCAAGGCTCTGTTAATGAAACCCCAAAGGGGTTTTCTTTAGATCAAAGATCTATGAGAGCAAGGCTCTGTTAATTGAACTTAACTTAATTTAATTTAAAATTTTACCTAAGATGGTTCTAGGTTCTGAACTTTGAAAGTTCTTAGAAAGAAACAAGAGCAAGGCTCTAAAAGTTCTTAAGCAAGAGCAAGGCTCTGAAATTCAAGATTCAAGAAAATGGTAAAATTTACCAAGGACCAAGGGTCCTATTTATGGGCGCCTGCGCCTCTTCAACTTACCCTTTTTTGATCCAACGGCCAAGATCTTGTCACCGCTGCACTCACGTGCGCGCCACGTGAGCGCAACGGTGGGGGGGCATTTGTTTCCCCCAATTAGAGCAAGGCTCTGTTTGAATTTCAAAAATTCAAATTTTGAAGCAACGCTTCAGATCCCGTGCGCTGCGCGCAACGCGCCACGTGTCAGAAGTTGATGCATCAGCGCAGCGCCTAAGACAGTGCGTCCAATCAGAGTAAGGCTCTTTTAAAATAAAAAGTAAAGGAAGCAACGCCTCAGGTGCGCAAGCGCTGCGCTGATCGACACGTGTCTGCGCAGTTGCGCAAGCGAGGTGCGCAAGCATAGCAGCGCTTGCGCTGCGCGACACGTGTCTGCGCAGTTGCGCAAGCACAGCTGCGCAAGCGCTGCGCTGCGCGACACGTGTCTGCGCAGATGCGCAAGCACAGCTGCGCAAGCGCTGCGCTGCGCGACACGTGTCAAGTGCTGGGGCGTTTGCGCCAAACAGAATTAAAATTCTAGTAAGATCCTTCTGTTCTTGTTAAAACAAGAAGATTGCCTTCTGTAAAACAGAAGCCCTTGGATCAAGGATCCAACGGTGGGAAAATTCCCCAAATCACTCAGAGAAGGATCTCTTTAACAAATTTAACTAATTTATGGGCACTATATAAAGGCCCCTAGACCCCAATTCAAAATCAACAACATCATCATCAAGATCGAGATTAAGAGAACTCTCTGAAGAATTTGAGAGAACTCCTTAAGAACAGAAACGAAAAGGTAAAAACCTTTAGAAAAAGAGAAAATTCTCTTATGAACAGATCATTGATATAAGAACAAGATAAATGATCTTCAATAAAAAAGAAGAATAAATAACAACAGTGCCTTGCACTTTCTTATGAACCACTAGTTCTCTGAAAACAAGAAAAACTTGTTTTTCTTTGATCTAAATTAATCAAAAGATAAAATAGTGCCCTGCACTTGGAAAAAACTGCACTATTGCGTAAGCCGCCAGGAAGCGCCACGTGTCAGCAGTGCAACAGCGCAGCGCACTGCGCTGTTGCGCTTGCGCTCACCAGAGCGTGACACGTGTCACCTCCACGAGCGCTTGCGCTCATTAATTGGCGCAAAGCGCCTGACAAGCCACGTGAGGCACTGTCAGAGTATTTAATGCTCTGCATTATTAAAGAAAAAGGACTGAGCTCAATTAAAAGGCCTAACAGGCCTAATAAAAAATGCTATGCATTTTAAAAAGGGCATAGCCCAAACGAAATAGATGCTCTGCATCATTTATAAAAGGGCAGAGCCCAACCAAAACAAAAATAATGCAGTGCATTACTAAAAAGGGGCAAAGCCCTAGCACAGGTCTAATAGGCCAAAGACAAAAGAATATTGAAACTGGACTTAGCCCAATCATGGCTATAAGTCCTCAAATTAAATTGACTGAGCACGGTTCGAGGGTACATCTCTGAACTCCTTTGATACCTATCGTTGCAATTCCTCAACGACGTCAGAGAGGTGACGGGTCCCAACGACCACACATGAATATGGACCGCAATGTCCTTAAACTACCAATGGACCGCAATGTCCTTAAACTACCAATGGACCGCAATGTCTCTAAACTACCAATGGACCGCAATGTCCCTAAACTGGAACAATAGAGCCCCCAAATGCTCTTTTGTTGGATCTAAACGATCCCGTTTAAGTTGATCTTAGCCTCAAATATGGCTAACGTATCCTTAAACATTCAAACAGACTTTAGTCCCAAATTGGACTATAAGACCCCCAATCAACTTTGGTTCAAGGGTACATCTCCGAACTCCTCTGACACATGTCGTTGTAATCCTTCAACGTCGTCAGAGAGGTGACGGGTCCCGACGGCCATATATTAAATGGACCACCATGTCCCTAAACTGGAAATGGATCTAGACGATCCCGTTAAGTAGATCTTAGTCTGGAAATTAGACTAACGTATTCTTAACAAACGTTTAAGTTGATCTTAGCCTCAAATATGGCTAACATATCCTTAAACCAAAACCCAAAACCCAAATCTAAGAAAGTACGGATTTGGACTAATCCGCGTCCTACGGGCGACGAAATAAATAGTCTCCGTATACAATCCACGGACAACCACAAACAAAACAAACACCCACGACACGAAGTGAAATTCTGGAGAAGGAGAAAGTTGTTACCGCGATGCGGTAGCGTAATTAACTGCAGGGGCTTGCGCCTGCAGGGAAGAGCGTCCCCACAATCAAAAACCCCTCAAGCGAGGGGGGAATCTGACGAAGTCTGCTACATCGGCCGCATCCGTCTAAACCTCCGATACACGGTGCCATAAATCAACTTGGCATCTTCGGAGAGGTGGACGGATAAAACCAAATAGCATCTGCCCCGAATCTCAGGCAAGACGTCCTAATGTCTCGGCCGCCATTCGGAGGGGAACATATATGACTCATACGTAATTGCGTATTTTTATACTGTTCACGTTACGATTTCTGTATATGCTCGCGTTACGATTTCTTATTTCTATATATGCTCACATTTCTGTCATTTACGATATATATACTACGTTTCATACCCTTTTGTTTATATGATTTCGTCTGCTAGTACACCTGCACAATCACCGATGATGCGCATGTTACACTTACACAGATTTATCGGCTCACACATTCATCATCGGAATTGCTATGCCACTTACACAGTAGAATTTCTATATCATGATATTATTCTTAATTGTAAAGTATATTCATTGTTCAGTACTATCATATGACATGTTTGCATGATATACTTGATATGTTCACATTATCATTCTATGTTTGCATACATCGTACTTTATGGTTATATGCATTGAGATGATGTTTTCATGAGATCTCTGGAATTGAGAACCGTGGCTATATTTCAAAGGAAATTATAAATTGTTTTAAAAACGCAATTTCTCGTGATGTGATTTCGAGGTGTCCACCATGAGTTTTCTCGGTTCTAAGCTTGTTTTCGAGACCCGATTCGAGGAGGTGGACGAACCGTCTGTGGGTACATTGTGGACCCGGTAAGGTACCCCGGGGCAAGAAGATCGTGGAGTTGACGATGAGCCTGGCAGGAGAGAGCACTACCTACCGGTGATAAGTTGGACCCGGCGGTTATCCGGAGGATACTGGCCGGAGTCGTAAGATTAATATGAGGGCCGATCTGAGCATGCGGGGTCTGGATATATGAGGATTGATGTGTCGTTGATGGACACACGTAGATGATATCCACATGCATACAGACATATGATTTCATGATGTTTTCGAGTGTCGATGTTGGACACTCAGCTTCCATGATATTGATGTGCCGTTGATAGACACACGTGGATGATATCCACAGGCATATAGGCATATGATTTCAGACTTTATTTTTACATGTCATTGGCATTGACTCTATTGTTGATATATATGCATACATGGTCACCCTAGATATCATAGTATTACCTTCATGATACAGTAGGACCTAGGAATCGTTGTTTATTCGATTTCTACCTGCTGATATTTTCTACTCACGAGTTGGCAACTCACCCCCATTGTACAACAGTTTCTTGCAGGTTCAACCACCTGGATCAGTAGCGGTATCGCTGGCATACAGTTTCTTCAGGGTGTTTTGCTTCGGTAGGTGGGACACATATTGGATTGTGACCACTCTAGTACCTTTTATTCCTATTGTATCTAGTTAAACTCTATCAATCAGAAACTAGAATTTGTATATTGGTAGACCTAGACAGACTTGTGTATTTGCGAGACTTAGAGCGATGGGTGTATGTTCGCTTCTTTGAGATGATGATGTCTTACTTTATTTATTCTTTCTATGTTTAATCTTTGCCGTAGGGCGTCGTATATATGTTTATTTCATGGTTGTGATTCCGCAAATTGGTGAAGAGCTAGCTCCCGCTTGGGGATGCCTATATATTGTTATGTATATAGTTTTGGATCAAAATATACAAGAGAGGCGCTGCCCAAAATTTCAAGGAAGAAAATATTTTCAAAGATAGTATACATTCATTGCCTTTTTATATTATTTGACTTATACTTTTAAAAATGAAGGCTTGAATTTCTTATGACGATGTTTCAAAAACTGTACCCCCCCCCCCCCGCTATTTTCCGCAAAAAAGATTTAGATTTACTGGGCTTCGGCTTACTTGAATTACGTTACGCCTTTAGACGTTGTATGATTTAAGTGCCGGTCACATGCTAAATTACAGGTCATGACAGGGATAAAGATCTATAAAGATAGATCTAAAAGAATGTTGGGATGATTCCAATCCAGGTACATAGACACCATACTAAAGAGGTTTAGTATGGAAAATTCTAAGTGTGGTAATTTACCCACTTGTTCAGGAATCACTCTCTCCAAAGAGATGTCTCCCAAGACTTATTTGGAGAGGGCTCACATGCATGTGATACCCTATACTTCTGCAGTTGGGTCTATCATGTACGCGATGTTATGTACCAAACCGGATGTAGCTTATGCACTAGGTGTGATAAGTAGGTATCAATCAGACCCAGGGAAGAAGCACTGGATAAATGTGAAGAACATTCTTAGGTACTTAAGAAGGACTAAAGAGATGTTCTTGGTGTATGGTAACGGAGAATTCCAGGTGGAGTCCTTTACCGATTCGAGCTTCCAGAGTGATAAGGATGACAGCAAGTCTGTCTCGGGTTTTGTCTTCACCCTCAATGGATGGGCGGTATGTTGAAAGAGTTCCAAGCAAGATACCATAGCAGACTCGACGATGGAGGCTGAATACATCTGTCCCGCCCCGCTTCCCAAAATACGGAATACGGGAGGCGACTAGGCCAGCCATGCTCCTAAGGTCAAGGATAATCCCGCCGTAGTCACACTTCGGCTTCTAGCATTACATGGTAATCAGTAATTACAGCACGGAAGTAAAGAAAACACATCACTAGTTTATTACACCAACTTCCATTGTTCACAGTTTACAATAGAATGAAATAAAAGAAACTACTAACCAAGTGCGAATACAAGGTTGATTTATGGAAAGCGGTAAAAGTACTGAAGGCACAACCGTCTAGATCTCTGCGAGCTCGAAGGGTAGGTCTGACTCCTGAATCCGGTCCTCTTCAAACTCTGAGCATGCATACTCAGGTCGTCAGGGCGACGTAATAGCAATATCATAATAATCACAAAAGACAAGAAAAATAAAAGTAATAATGGTGGAGATAATAAATGCAGGCAATCAATATGTCACTAACTGATGCAATGTATGATCTGTGTCCCTATCGGTCTCTAAGTCACTTTGAAATTGAGTTGTGGAAAAGAGTGATCATGTTTAACGAGGGTCTCGTACGTACCCAAGACTACGGCCCATGATGCCCGGGACATAACCCTGTCAGCCGGACCGCTAGGTCCAAACCTAATATATAAGAGTCGTTGTTCGAATGATCATCCTCTAAATCACTGACCTCGCTAAATACAATTTCCTTTCCACTTCAATTTCCCCTTTTTCCCCATGTTTCACTATTTATGAGTATCGGCTAGTTGTGTATAAGACGCACCAATAACACGGTTTTATTCACTGTTCACTGTATTGTCGCTATCACGAACCATTCACTTTTCACCGGCGTACTTGACACTCCTAAACTGATACCATTCACGCTCGACAATGCATTATACACTGAAACTTAATAATGACTCGCACTATCACTATAGGTAATACAGTCGGGTGAAACTGTGAATCATGCCGCTAAACAATATAAATGCAATACAAATCACTATGCATCTCATGAACTTATAAAAATCGCATTAAATCCTACGTTCAGAATTAAGTAAAATGATACAAAAGTGGTAATAAGTAAACTCAGTCGGCAGTTCAACGAAATTGATTTCAAGTCAATCGGAGGTTTGAAAATTACAGTCGTTTCATTTTAAGTGTTTCCTGCTGGAAATTCAGTTCCTGAACTGAAAGTCCATTTCGTAACACAGTTTTCACCCTGTTGGGATCAAAGTTAGGCAATGTTATAGTTGAAAAATATTTAGGTTTATTAGTTAGGTTTCCAACGCACTAGACGGATCGACAATATCCGCTGTGTGGTCGGATTTACACATTATTTAAGGTCGGGGTGTACGTTCTGTCCCTGCTTGGGACTGCAGTATGTACAGATGGTTTAAAATGTAATTAAAATAGTAAACGGTGATAAAAATGAATGAAATCTGTAATACCCAGCCCTTTTATACTAAGACCTGTGATTCGTTACTCTAGAATTCTATTTATCTTTAATTATAATTTTATGTATTTTATTTATAATTTTATTTATTTTTAAAACCCTAATCCCAAACCCCCATTCTTCCTTCCCCATTTATAAAAACCTCTATTCCGGCACAGAACTCCATTTCCATTTTTGATTATTTTTCCTAAAGCCCGTTCCCTTTTATTAGACCAAAACCCAAACCAAATATATCAGTTTCTTTTTATAAAATCCCAACCCTTTTGTAATTTTCTCATTATCTTATTCTATTTTTTACTTAAACTCAAAACCCTAATTTTTCTCTAACCCAAATTTCAAATCCCTTTATTTTTCCATTTGATTTTTTTCCTCAAAATTTAACTACCTATTTCTCCTAATATTATTACCATTGTTAGCCGGGCCTTCCATTTTATTTCCTCTGTTTTTCCTGCAACCCAACTATTATTCTCGAGCCCAGAAGCCCCGGCCCGTCCCTTTTTCCTCCTTATTTTCTTTCCTTGGCCCGGCCCGCTCACTTTTTTCCCTCGACTAATTCTTATTTTTCTCTGGCCCGAGCCCAGCCCCATATTCCTCAGCCACTTCATTAATTAAATTCTTTTTATCTCAGCCCACTCCCTCAGTCCACTCTCTGGCCCGCTTCATTCCCTCACCCACGCCGCTTCACCCACGACCCGCATCTACAGTGCCATCTCCTTCAAAATTCCCAACGGCTATCTCCTCATCTCTCGCACGCGTTTCCTTCACGACCCACCCCCTTCACCTCCGCCGTCGCCCACGCTCGCGTACGTTACACCCCACGACGTGCGCCCTCCACCTCTCTCCTCTACCCACTACTCCCCTCCCTTGCTCACTCTCTTTCCCTCCGCAAATTCCCCTGCAAACATTTTCTCACAGTCGACGACGACGACGAGAACGACCACCGTAACTACCTCGTCGACTCCCTCACTCTCTCCTCTCCACCAACGGAACCCTCGCCTCAACTTCTCCAGCCACGCAACACCCAAGCCCACGAGCTCCCTCTTCTTCTCCCTCACTGCACCCATCCAAGCTTCTCACACCCCTGCCGTCGATCATTCCCCGATCATCATCGTCGCCGCCGAACTCCACCCTCGCTCACCCGAGCCTTCCTCCTCACTCCCTCAATCCCTCTCTCTCTTTGCTTTCCCCCTCTGTGTCTCTCTCTTTCTCACTCTGCTCCCATTCCCTCTGCACTCTCTTTCTCTCTCCTGCTATCTCTCCCTCTCTGTTCTTACTTTCTCCCTCTCTTTCCTCTGTCTCTCTCACTCTCTAATTCTCTCTGGATCTCTCCCTCTATTTCCCTCTCTCACTCACTGCATCTCTCTATCTCTCTCATTCTCTGTCTCTCTCTCTCTCAGTCTCTCTCTCATCTGCCTCTCTCTCTCAATCCCTCTATCTCTCTCATTCTCTGTCTCTCTCTCTCTCTCTCTAACACCGCCTGTGAAACACTACACTCACCGTCAAGACCTCAGCAACTGAGCCTTGATGCCATGCTCGAGCTTCAAGCCTAGTCCAAGTTCCGAGGCCGAGCCAAGATCGAGCGGCCCACCCTTGCTGTGTGTTCCTTATCACTGCTGCTGTACAATCTCGTGACGTGTCCAGGCAAGTTTTTACTTGCTACATGCTATTTATTATTAGTTTACAAATCAAAATCGTGTATATATTTCATGTTTTGCCTTATGCTAAAAATTACAACAAAACTGTTCGATACTTGTCCTCTAAGAAAATCATCATCACATTTGACGGAATTGGATATCATTGCTTGGCCCGTATTGCTGTGGACCTAAGGTGTAAATTTTGCTGGAAAATTTGATCGTTTATGACTAAAACAACTGCCCCCAAGTTTAACCGTAAGGCTGTAACTCTGTTGCACCTAAAAACCGTTAAATTCACCATAAATCATATACATAGTATAATGGTGCGTTCGAGGGCTCAAATCGAAGATAACTCGACGAACTTTAACCCTATGCTAGTTTCCAGACATTCCTGTACTTAAATCGTGATGATAATTGTGTCGGAGAGCGACTCTGGACTGCAGTCCAGAGCTACTCCAATCATTGCTTGCTGTTCCGTATTAGATACCATAGGATTTCCTTAACTTGTAGGCTGCGGAACTCCACTTCTTATTGTAGGTAACTCTGTTAGCTAGACAATACATTTGGTTTCGTTCTGTTTCGTTACCGTTTGATATTTGATCTGTAATTTAATAGATCGGGACACATAACAGTCCCAGCAGAATCAGAATTGACATGTTAATATAAAACAGATTATAACTCCTAACGTACAGATGCGATTGAAGATCCGTTTGTTGAGTTGAAAACTTTACTGAAAACCCTAGAATTCATCCAACTGTAGCGCCGCTAAATTATGATCCCAACTGGGGTTAAAATGCGTTGCGAAATGGATTCCTGATTCTGAAACCGGATTTTCAGCCGCGTGCGCTTAAATGAAATAGTTATAACTAATGATCCTGGAACCCGATTGGCTTGAAACAAAATTCTATGGATGGATAACTGAACATATTAATTACTACCTGTTTATCGTTTTGCTAAATTATATACATATGTTTCATGATAAATCGTGCAAGTGATAGACTGTTGTTTTTATGACACCTTAATTGTGCTTATATACTGTTCATGCATCATATCACACCTATATCATTGTAGTGATAACCTAGTGACATCGTACATTTACCCAGTGTTAGATTTTAGTGATGATTGTGGCAAGTACGTCAGTGTTCATGCATTCGTGATGAAGTGAAAGTGATGAGTACTTGTGCACAATCAGTGACCCTATTGTTCTATTGCATTGTCGACGTCTGTGGGATGCGTGTACGCGTGACTATAAGTGGTATGGGACACTTATGGAAGCGCTTGCACGGGTGTCACAGATAAGACATCCGACACTGCCATTTATCTTAGGTATTAGTCGGGACGTGCTTGATGGAGGTCCTGCCTCCAGTTCTCGCGCAGACTTGTCACGGATCGATTAGTATTTAGGGTGATAGTTAGCGTTTGATGTAGACCACGGGGTGTGGGGTAGTTTAAGTGTGAGTTCAACAGAATCTCGGGAGTCCCATGCCGGCTTATATATTTAGGGAGTTATATGGAGATTTACAGGGTACGTGATATATACACCGTGATATTCTTGTTACATGTTGGGCCCGTGGTCCCTTGCCCTTGGGTTCTACCCTTGGGTGGAGGACACTCGCGAGTGGTTGACTCTCACACTTGGACTGACGATAGCCTTAGTGACCTGTGTAGTGAGACTTAGAGACTGATAGGGATACTGGCATTTATATTCCTTTTGTACTGTGTTGGCATATGTGACATATTGTTATACTGCTTTACTATTCCGCTGCATTGATTACTGCACATGCGTATTCATGATGTCATTTATTTACTGCTTCACATACCTATTATCACTGTTAGAACTGTCACTTGATTTTATACATATTATATTGCTATTGTGTCGCTCTGACGACCTAAGTATGCATGCTCAGTGTGAGGAGAAGATTTAGTCTGGACCAGTGCATCACAGTCTTCTTGACTCGCCATTCCGAGTTGCATTCGCTTGTTCCACTTCAGGTCAGTTCTTTACTTTGTTCCTTTCAGTTACTGCATTTCTCATTACCTGCGCATCATTTACTGTTTACCATGATAAACTAGAAGCCGAAGTGTGACTACGGCAGGACATTTCCTTGACCGTAGGAGCATGGCTGGCCTTGTCTTCCCCTCGTATTCCGTATTTTGGGAAGCGGGGCGTAACATGGTTTAGTTGGTATCAGAGCCAGGTTTTGCATCGATTGGGATTGCAGTTTTCCGTGTACAGTTTGGCAATCTAAGACATCCTTCGGTCTAGGTTGTAAACTGTCATTCTTGATCCATATTCACATCGTGCGTTCAGCTATCCATTCACTATGGTTTTGGGTGACTTGACAAGGGTACGTGGTGGCAATTGCTCTACCGTACTCTATTCAAGTGACTTAAAGTGATACAGTTGATTCCCCGCTTGTAATGATATTTATCATCTCTGATATTCTTGAATCCTTGTTCTATCCATATCACATTTTGATTCATTTAGCGTGTGACTTGTATCATTCTCGAAATTGTTGTTTCAGGATCATGTCTTCCAACGACTCTTCATCTTTATCCGCTCCCCAGAATCAGACTGTTGAGATTCTGAGTGTACTGCAAGGTTTAAAGGAAGCCCAGGAGCGAACAGACGACTTATTAGCTGAAGGACTAAGAAGACAGGTGAGTCAGACCCCAGCGGGAGTCTCCTATCATAAAGGGATCCCCGTTAGACGAGGAAAGGAGAAGAAAATGAAGCGTCAACAGAAGCATCAGAAGAACCCCTGCTGTGGTTATTGTAAGAGGCCAGGACACCTTCAGAGGGATTGTCGCCGTGCTCAAAGGAAATGTCTGATATGCGGTTCCAACAAACACCTCATCAACGGCTGCCCAGAAAGGAAAGAACTGCAAGGAAGAAACTCGTCCACACTCCCCACTTCTGCCAAGTGAGGATTGCCGCGTAGTTCGGACTTCGATGATAAGGCGGATCAAACGCAGGATTCAACTCGCGCGACCAGAATGCAATGTTACAGTAGTCGAAGAATGATTTTTCATGTTATCTATTTTCAGTAATAATGTTGTCATCTTTTTATGAATATTTCTTTCCGTTTGAAATCTTGTATCCGTTAAACTTTTGGTTGAATGCAATAAAATTTGAATCATAATACGGGTATCATTCTTATGCCTTCTCTATATCAAATTCTATTCATTATCACAGTATTTTAAATTCTGATCTTTCAATTCCTGCAACCGCATATTTTTCTATACTTCGTACCTTGAGCTTTCCCTTGATGTATCCCACTATCTAATCATGACTTTACTTTTTGACCATGGCCCACCCTGGAGCAGCGCCGCATCTAGATGAGGATGCACAGTCATGCGTTTCCTTAGACCGCACACTGATGGATTCCGACGATGAGATCAACGGTGTTAGTGTATATGCCCTAGAGGCCATTACTGTATCATACTAGTTTGTATATTACTTAATGGATGCTTGGGATATTCACCTTGTATATACAATCTTGCTCAAAATAGTAGTATGCTACTTGGTTTGTTTCTACTTCAATGTGTACTTGTGTTTATTTCAGTATATCACTTATACGCATTAGTGGAGCCCTTAGGATCTTTGCTTGATTATCAGCGTTGTGATGGCAGTCACACTAGTGGGGGCTGGGTAATCTATAAGCACATCCTTATTCAGGTCCCTGGTCGCAGGACTATCGAGACAGGGCATCGATACTCCGGAGTAGACCAGCGCATGCGCTTCTCATCCCAGTGTGGGAGACGGTCTGTCCCACAGCCGTCAGTACGTCGTACTTGAGATAGTATGCGGGTGCTCGTCAGGTTACGGGTACACTGGACAGGACTCGTCGGGAACTGACTAGTTGGTATTATACCTATCGTCAGTTATCAGTTCCCAGGTGACATGAGTACAGCTTAGTCCGCTGACTTGACACTGTAACTTCGCCTCGGGTGTGTTCCCACTGTACTTTGATCACTACCCTACCACGGCTCAAAGGAGTCGTGCAAACAGGTGGTGGTTGGGTGCAGTCCCGAAGCACTTGGAGGCAGTGACGGTTAGACAGGATTCGTCTCTCCCGGTATTGGGGGTTGACATCGCGCTGTGTCTAGGAGAGCCATTACACGAGTAGTCCCTGGCCAGGGCAAACGAGATATACTGGTAGGTTTCCAGTGTTATCTCAGGGTGTTTTGGGCTTCGCTCCGGCACGACTTGTACCGCTATTGGGGGACTGACGTTTACCGCCCCCTAGGCCCGCCATGCGATGTATCAGACGAACAGACCGGACTGTACGGAGAATGTCACACTCAGGCTCAGTAGGAGTTCAGATGGGTTTCGCCTCGTCGGTCTTCTTGTCGGCATTACCTGGGGACCGTTACGCACAGCTAGTGCCACTTGCGGTCTGTGGTTAAACCCACTGCCAGCGTAGTGTCGAGTCTTTAGAGTCCCACACAGAAAGCTTTTCGCCTTTAGGCAAAAGAGTAGAGGTCGCATGGTATTGCGACAGGTCGCGTGGTTATGCGACAGGGTTCGGTCACATCCGTGCACTTGTGCACGTACAGTGTCCGGACAGTTTACACTAGCGGGCTTTGGTTTAAGCCAGATCCTAGTGTACCTTATGGGATTGGATTTATCCAGTTTGCATTCGTGTTCCTCGGAACGCGGATGCGGGTGTGTATGCACAGTTGACAGGGAGGCAGAGGCTGCGGATTCTCATTAGGGTTGTTGACAGTTGACCGTTGACTATTTGACTTTATGCTCAACCCTAATGAGAATATGATATGTGATTAACTATTATATTAATTAAGTATTATGGTGATATGGTTGTTGACTTGTTGACTTTTGTTGACTTGTTGATTTTGTTGACTTGTTGACTTTTGTTGACTTGTTGACCGGTTGACTAGGCTTGACTAGTTGACCATCATGATAACCATGGTTATCATTTCATGCCAAAGACTTTTTCTTGCTTGCTCATTTGAGTAAAATGAGTGCATGACATGATAAGGTTATGGTTGCTTCTAACCATCACATAAGACTTTTTTGATATGATGAGTTATGATCACTTTGGATTATGAGAGGGTGAAAGACAAAAGAGTTGCTCATTCTTTCTTGCTCATTCTCTCTCTTGTTCTTGAGCTCTCCTCTTGCTCTCACCCTCAACCTCTTGCTCCCTCTCTTGATCTATGGTTCTCTTGTCTCATGAGTTGAGAATCAAGAACCATAGATAAAATCCCATTCTAAATCATCTCTACTCATTCTAGTTCACTAGGTTTAGCAAACCAAGTGAACTAGTTTCTTCAAAGAACGAAGAAGGAGCTAAAGGTTGGAGCTTTCAAGTGGATCTATCTTCGGCGTACGGAGACAACGAGAAGGAGCCATCGAACCACCATCGGAGCTTGAAGAGAAGGAGTTCAAGTTTAGGTATAACCATCTTCATCCGAGTAGCTAAATATCTTTAGCTTAGTATGCTAGTTTTAGTTTAGGTAAAGATCCCGACCTAGCTTAGTCCATGTTGCCTCTTGCGTTAAAATTTTGATTTTATACCGTTTCCGCCTCCCCGTAAGAACCGGGGGTCGCAACGTGGACTTACAGTGGTATCAGAGCCTAACTAAACTTAAACTAGCTTGGTAGTGAAGTGTAACGAAGTTCGGAACCGGAAAAATCCAAAAACCAAACTTTTACAAAAAACTGAGTTTCTGTTGAAATTTTTTTGGCTCAAAATGAAAAACTTTACACTTGTAAATTCGGCTCAGGGTTTTGTGTGAACACCCAAGAAAAACGATACAGTAATTCGTCCAAACCGCCGCCCTTCCGCCGCGCGAGCTAGGCATCCGCCGTGGAACCGCCGCGCTTTGTCGTCTTCTGTGCATCGTTTTTCGTGCAGTGTGTGTATATGTTGGTTTTGGGATTTTTGGAATATATTATATGTGCCCAGATTTTCCAGAAAAGAAATTTCCTTTTGGGGTCCTATAATTCCGTATTTTTTCCGAACTTCACTGCACTTTGACTATGATGGTTATATCTGTGATGTTTGCATGTATTGAACGTCGGCTAATCGCTATAAGTCGATTGGTCGGGGTTATACATGATCTGTAATGTGCTGGAATGTGTATATAAATATGTTGGATTGTCGCGGGTGAATAGCCGGGGGTTGTGAGACGAGAGTTTTCTTTTCTTGCAATTCATGTAAATTTGTAAATTGATGTAATAATTATTTGTATGGCCGCACAACCGGGTCGGGGTTGTAGCCGTCATTGTATAATTTCTTTTTACTGTTTTTGCTCCTAGGATAGACCCATGGAGGGGTGCACAAACTACCGGGTATGCCGAAGTGTCGAGTGGCCTACTCATGGAAATGAGGGAGGTTGCTACGCTTCGGGTACTTGGCGGGTAGTTTGCCGCACCCGTAGGGGTCTTGGGTGGGGTTTTGGCTATTCACCGCGACCGTGTAATCTGTTTTTGTTACAGGCTCGTACAAATTACAGATTCCTAGTATATCCAATGTATTTATCTGTGATCTGAAATGTTTATCATTGCAGTATATTTATATATGATATTATTTAGGCGTTGCTTATGTTTTACAGACGCGCTAGCCCAGCCCCCGCTCTGTCGTTAGTTAAGTAACCTAACGGGTAATGACGGAGCCCCGTGGCGAATGCGAATGGCATAAGCGTACGTCATATTTTGGTTGTTTTCTGCAATGGTAGGATTAAATGATGGGACGCATTAAAAGAACTAATGCAAGAATATCACGCATTAAAAGAACTAATGCAAGATAATAAACCAAGTTAAAGTCGTTGGAACACTTTCGAAAAACCACTCGGTTCTTTTCAAAAACAACTTTTAAATGCGGAGCTTGAGCCACTCCTTTTAAAAGCTATCTCGTTCCATCGACCAAATCAAGTTCACTACGTTCACGGTTTTGCCAAAACCATCCGTAGCCCTCCGTCGTTTCACATGAATAGTCAATAGTATTCAAGCTATGTTTGTTGGCCAAAGTCAAGGCACAGTGATTGGTAGCTATTGGGTATTCATGTGCAGCATAGATAGATGCGTTGGTTTGGAACAGTCGTACTGCCTTGTTGGCCAAAGTCAAGGGTAGGTGCGGGTGGATTCAAATTAACCTGGAGAACGACGGGCAGAACTTGACATGTGACTTATGATTTGTTGGCCAAAGTCAAGGTCATAAGAGCATGGGGCAAAAATCCACATCGGGAGTTTCATAAGTACTGAAACTTGCTAGATTTGCATACCATTTGGAGTGTGATGATTCTGGTAGGATTCCTTCAGTTTCGTCACGCGATGATATTTGGATCCCGATCCTACTGTGAGTATATGCTACTCCTCGGGAAATTTCTCACTTAACGATCAATGCTATAAACCTAGTAGGTGCCTAGAAAGGTGTTAGCGGGGCTACGCCCCCAGGGAAAAGAGGTTCTTTAATTAAGGAACTTCGCGAAAGCGTTGGAAAACCTCCCTCGAAGTACCGACACCGGCCTGGCTGAACGGTTAAGCAAGTATTGTACGGTGGGATTGATCCTGACTAATTCTTCCTTTATGGTTTGAGGAGGGATTCGAGAAACAGTGGGAGCCATCCTGTTTAGACAAACTAAAAACCACTCTAAACTTGCAAGAGCATCATGCTGAGTGTTTCTTCTTCTCTCTCCTAATTGCAGCGACCAATCAACATGACTGGACTTAAGTTACTCCTAGATAAAAACAAACTGACAGGGCCAAACTACAAAGATTGGCTCAGGAATGTCAAGATAGCAATCACTTATGACAAGCTGGGGTATCTTCTTACCACCAAAGCTCCCCCTGTCCCTGGTCCAACTTCCAGCGTCGCGGATAAGGAAATCCGTAAGACTTGGGAGATTGATAGCGCGAAGGCCAAATGCCTCCTGCTTGCCTCGATGGACAACGAACATCAGAGGAGGCATGAGAATATGGACATGGAGTCCATATTGCTCCATACAAAAGAACTGTATGGAGAGCAATCACGTATCGCAAGATACGAAGCGTCGAAAAAGTTATTTTCGACAAGAATGGCCGTCGGATCATCAGTAGCCGAGCACGTGCTAAAGATGATCGGCTTCATTGAGGAGCTCGCTGACCTAGGGATCACATTGGAGAGTGAGCTATATACGGATATAGTTCTCCAGTCCCTTCCTTCCACTTACGCCCAGTTTATATTGAACTTCAACCTACAAGAAAAAGAGGTTGAACTATCAGAGCTCCTCAACATGCTGAGGAGCGCAGAGGGCACCCTACAGAAAGGTAGGGAAACATCCACTTTGTTTGTAGGAGGATCATCTTCTTCTAGGTCCAAGGTGAAAGCCAAGGGAAAGAAGAAGAAGGCCCCCGCCAAACCAAGGGGCGGTGTTGGTAAAGTGGATACGAAGGGAAAAGGCAAAGCAACAAAGTTAGCGGGAAAGCTTGTGGATAAGGAAGAATGCTTCTATTGTCATAAGAAAGGACACTGGAAGAATGATTGCAGGGCCTGGAAGGCCAGAACACAGGAATTGAAGCAGGTTGCAGCTTCAGCTTCAGGTGTGTATGTTATTGAAAACTGTCTTTCAATAAACTCTACTTCCTGGGTATTGGATACCGGATCAGGATCTCATATCTGTAATTCTTTGCAGGCGTTGAGAAACCGTAGTGTTTTGAAAGCAGGTGACATGACCCTCAGAGTTGCAAACGGAGCTAGCATGGATGCTAAAGCCGTGGGGGACTATCACCTGGGAATGTCAGATGGACATGTTTTGGTTTTGCGTAATTGCTTTTTTGTACCCAACGCAACTTGTAATATCATTTCTGTATCTTTAGTTTCTAAAGAAGGTTATGAATTTGCGTTTGTAAGTAATGTTGTAAACATTCACCTTAATCAAGTATTGATTGGGTCAGGTACTCTGAGTAATGGTATATACGTGTTAAACCAACCACAGATTTTTAATGTCCAGAATACACACAAAAGAAAGTCTCCAGAAATAAATCAGACTTTCTTATGGCATTGTAGATTGGGTCACATCAATGAGAGAAGGTTGACGAAGTTACATACAGAAGGGTATTTGAATGCGTTCGAATATCAGTCGTATGCCACTTGTCAATCCTGTCTCAAGGGAAAGATGACAAAGACTCCGTTTACTGGACATGGAGTAAGAGCGAGCGAGCTCTTGGGACTCGTACACAGTGACGTGTGCGGTCCAATGTCTACACATGCCCGAAGCGGACATTCTTACTTCATTACTTTTACGGATGACTTCTCAAGGTACGGTTATGTCTTCTTAATGAAACATAAGTCCGAGGCCTTTGGAAAATTCCAGGAGTATAAGAATGAAGTAGAGAAACAGACCAGCAAAAGTATTAAGATTCTAAGATCGGATCGAGGTGGAGAATACTTAAGTGCCGAGTTCCTGGACTATTTAAAAGAGAACGGAATTCTCTCTCAGCTTACTCCTCCATACACCCCGCAACATAACGGTGTATCGGAGAGACGGAACCGCACCCTATTGGATATGGTGCGGTCCATGATGGGTAATCCTGAGTTACCGCGATCATTCTGGGGGTATGCGCTAGAATCAGCAGCGTACCTTTTGAACCGAGTTCCGACTAAGACTGTGCCTTCCACACCATATGAAATGTGGTGTGGGAAGAGACCCTATCTTAAGCACATTAAGACATGGGGATGTCCGGCTTTTGTCAAAAAGCAGCATGCGGACAAGCTCGAGGCACGCTCAGTACAGTGCAAGTTTGTGGGGTATCCAAAGAACTCAAAAGGATATTTCTTCTACTGTGAAGAGGAACAAAAAGTTCTTGTTTCTCGTCATGCCTACTTCTTGAAAACTGAGTTTTTGGAAAACCAGATAAGTGGGAGCACAGTAGAACTGGAAGAAATTCCAGAACCACGGACTGTTACTGAAAGTTTAGTGGAACCAGAAGGTTCGGAAGAACAGGACATTCCTACGCCGCTCCGCAGAAGTAGTAGGCAGTCTCATCCGCCCGAGAGATACTACGGTTTTCTCATAGACGGGGATAGAGAGGATTGCATCATAGATTATGATGAGCCTACTAGCTTCCAGCAGGCCGTTCAGAGCGTTGACTCAGTGAAATGGCTGGATGCAATGCGGACCGAAATGGAGTCCATGTACACCAACAAGGTATGGACGTTGGACATTGCTCCAGACGGGGTAAAACCCGTAGGATGCAAGTGGATCTTCAAAAGGAAGATTGGTGTAGATGGACAGGTTGAGACCTATAAAGCTAGACTGGTAGCAAAGGGTTTTCGTCAACGACCTGGCTTGGACTACGACGAAACCTTTTCTCCAGTAGCCATGCTGAAATCCATTCGGATCCTTCTTGCCATTGCTGCCTTCCACGATTATGAGATCTGGCAAATGGACGTAAAGACAGCTTTTCTAAATGGAAATTTAGAGGAGTGTGTCTATATGGACCAGCCAGAGGGTTTCATTCAGAGTGGGAGCAGCGGAAAGGTGTGCAAGTTGCTTAAGTCCATCTATGGACTAAAGCAGGCATCGCGGAGTTGGAACATCTGTTTTGATGAGACGGTCAAAGAATTTGGCTTTATCAAAAATCCAGATGAACCATGCATCTATAGTAGATTTGTAGCGAGAACTGTAGTATTCCTCGTTTTATACGTGGATGGCATTCTCTTAATAGGAAATGACATTCCTATGCTACAATCTGTCAAGGGGTTCTTGTCACACAGGTTCTCCATGAAAGACCTGGGTGATGCCTCATACATTCTGGGTATCCGGATCTACCGTGACAGATCCAAGAGGATATTAGGACTTTCGCAGTCCAGGTACATCGACACCATACTGAAGAGGTTCAGTATGGAAGATTCCAAGCGCGGTAACCTACCGGCTTGTCACGGGATCACCCTCTCTAAAGAGATGTCTCCCAAGACTGATTTAGAGAGGGATCGCATGTCTATTATACCCTACGCTTCTGCGGTAGGCTCTATAATGTATGCGATGTTGTGTACCAGACCGGATGTAGCTTATGCACTGAGTGTGGTAAGCCGGTATCAGTCTAACCCTGGGGAGAAACACTGGATAGCGGTAAAGAACATTCTCAAGTACCTGAGAAGGACTAAGGAGATGTTCTTGGTGTATGGCGGAAAAGACCTCCAGATCGAGGCCTTTGCTGACTCCAGCTTCCAGAGTGACAAGGATGATTCCAAGTCCATGTCGGGTTTTGTCTTTACCCTCAATGGAGGGGCGGTGTGTTGGAAGAGTTCCAAACAGGAAACCGTTGCAGACTCGACGATGGAAGCGGAATACATCGCTGCATCTGATGCCGCAAAAGAAGCTGTCTGGATGAGGAAGTTCTTGAAAGAACTTCAGGTGGTTCCGTCCATTGTTGATCCAATACCTCTGTATTGCGACAACAACGGGGCTATAGCTTTAGCGAAGGAACCCAGGTCCCATCAGAGATCCAGGCACATCTTGAGGCAGTATCACCTGATCAGGGAGATCGTGGATCGCCAGGAGATCGAGGTTCGGAGAGTCGCTTCAGAAGACAACACTGCTGATCCATTCACCAAGGCCTTGCCCCAGACTCAGTTCGAGCGGCTGATCGAGATGATAGGTCTTCGATACGCCAGTACATGGCCTTAGTGCAAGTAGGAGATTGTTAGTGTATATGCCCTAGAGGCCATTACTGTATCATACTAGTTTGTATATTACTTAATGGATGCTTGGGATATTCACCTTGTATATACAATCTTTCTCAAAATAGTAGTATGCTACTTGGTTTGTTTCTACTTCAATGTGTACTTGTGTTTATTTCAGTATATCACTTATACGCATTAGTGGAGCCCTTAGGATCTTTGCTTGATTACCAGCGTTGTGATGGCAGTCACACTAGTGGGGGCTGGGTAATCTATAAGCACATCCTTATTCAGGTCCCTGGTCGCAGGACTATCGAGACAGGGCATCGATACTCCGGAGTAGACCAGCGCATGCGCTTCTCATCCCAGTGTGGGAGACGGTCTGTCCCACAGCCGTCAGTACGTCGTACTTGAGATAGTATGCGGGTGCTCGTCAGGTTACGGGTACACTGGACAGGACTCGTCGGGAACTGACTAGTTGGTATTATACCTATCGTCAGTTATCAGTTCCCAGGTGACATGAGTACAGCTTAGTCCGCTGACTTGACACTGTCACTTCGCCTCGGGTGTGTTCCCACTGTACTTTGATCACTACCCTACCACGGCTCAAAGGAGTCGTGCAAACAGGTGGTGGTTGGGTGCAGTCCCGAAGCACTTGGAGGCAGTGACGGTTAGACAGGATTCGTCTCTCCCGGTATTGGGGGTTGACATCGCGCTGTGTCTAGGAGAGCCATTACACGAGTAGTCCCTGGCCAGGGCAAACGAGATATACTGGTAGGTTTCCAGTGTTATCTCAGGGTGTTTTGGGCTTCGCTCCGGCACGACTTGTACCGCTATTGGGGGACTGACGTTTACCGCCCCCTAGGCCCGCCATGCGATGTATCAGACGAACAGACCGGACTGTACGGAGAATGTCACACTCAGGCTCAGTAGGAGTTCAGATGGGTTTCGCCTCGTCGGTCTTCTTGTCGGCATTACCTGGGGACCGTTACGCACAGCTAGTGCCACTTGCGGTCTGTGGTTAAACCCACTGCCAGCGTAGTGTCGAGTCTTTAGAGTCCCACACAGAAAGCTTTTCGCCTTTAGGCAAAAGAGTAGAGGTCGCATGGTATTGCGACAGGTCGCGTGGTTATGCGACAGGGTTCGGTCACATCCGTGCACTTGTGCACGTACAGTGTCCGGACAGTTTACACTAGCGGGCTTTGGTTTAAGCCAGATCCTAGTGTACCTTATGGGATTGGATTTATCCAGTTTGCATTCGTGTTCCTCGGAACGCGGATGCGGGTGTGTATGCACAGTTGACAGGGAGGCAGAGGCTGCGGATTCTCATTAGGGTTGTTGACAGTTGACCGTTGACTATTTGACTTTATGCTCAACCCTAATGAGAATATGATATGTGATTAACTATTATATTAATTAAGTATTATGGTGATATGGTTGTTGACTTGTTGACTTTTGTTGACTTGTTGATTTTGTTGACTTGTTGACTTTTGTTGACTTGTTGACCGGTTGACTAGGCTTGACTAGTTGACCATCATGATAACCATGGTTATCATTTCATGCCAAAGACTTTTTCTTGCTTGCTCATTTGAGTAAAATGAGTGCATGACATGATAAGGTTATGGTTGCTTCTAACCATCACATAAGACTTTTTTGATATGATGAGTTATGATCACTTTGGATTATGAGAGGGTGAAAGACAAAAGAGTTGCTCATTCTTTCTTGCTCATTCTCTCTCTTGTTCTTGAGCTCTCCTCTTGCTCTCACCCTCAACCTCTTGCTCCCTCTCTTGATCTATGGTTCTCTTGTCTCATGAGTTGAGAATCAAGAACCATAGATAAAATCCCATTCTAAATCATCTCTACTCATTCTAGTTCACTAGGTTTAGCAAACCAAGTGAACTAGTTTCTTCAAAGAACGAAGAAGGAGCTAAAGGTTGGAGCTTTCAAGTGGATCTATCTTCGGCGTACGGAGACAACGAGAAGGAGCCATCGAACCACCATCGGAGCTTGAAGAGAAGGAGTTCAAGTTTAGGTATAACCATCTTCATCCGAGTAGCTAAATATCTTTAGCTTAGTATGCTAGTTTTAGTTTAGGTAAAGATCCCGACCTAGCTTAGTCCATGTTGCCTCTTGCGTTAAAATTTTGATTTTATACCGTTTCCGCCTCCCCGTAAGAACCGGGGGTCGCAACGTGGACTTACAAACGGTCCCCAGGTCGATTTTGAAAACAACGATTCAGAGGACGAAGGAGTAGCCGCCCCAGAGTTTAACGTGATAGCTGATTCCGACGAAGAAGAAGAAGATCCCGATGAGGGCCCGGTAGAGGAAAATCCAGTTGAGGAAAATCACGTGGAAGAGAATTCAGAAGAAGAGAATCACATGGAATCGGACCTCGATAAAGAAGCTCCATCCGAGGAAGAAAAACCAGAAGATCAAGACCCTGCTGTGGAAGAACTTCCAGTGGCGATGCCCGCGAGGCGATATGGAAATGGACGCCCCTACCTGAGTGCGCGAGCCTACCGCAGCCTACTGTATCTCCACAACCGCGACTGACGGAATATCTTTTGATGTGTCTTTCTGGCCAAATAAAATGTGTATAGTTTAGGGCCACTTTTCGTCTTTGAGAATGACTTGTTTCAAATTTTCTTGGATGAAATAAATCTTCTGAATTCGTAAACCTTTGATCATTAGTTCGTTTAATACTTGTTTATTACCCTTATCCATTTATCTTTCTGCTGAGATTCCTGACTGTCCACCCTACTCATTGTATAGTTTTCATTCCGTTCGATTAGAAAGTACCGCACCCTGATCCTTGGAATGAGCCACCCTCCATCCCTCGCCTGTGCCCCGTTGAGATCCTTCTGGGAGGAGAACAGTTCCTGTGAAACTTCCGAGTTCACTAACTCTTCAAATTTTGATTCGTGTGTTGTACCGACTGTTGTTTCCCCCACACTTTTCCTTTTGTATTCCTTTGTTGCTCATCCTTACTTCCGGTGCTGACCCTATCCTAATCTCCTTAACATTCATCCTAAAGCCGCCACTCACCAACCTTTGATTGATCCACACTTCCTTGTAGTCAATACCCTAGCTAACCTACATTTTTTTATGTTCTTCCTATTACCCTAACTATATATAGGGACAGTGTTATTCAAAGATTTAGTTTTCATTATTTTGGTTCGTGTTATTGATTACTCCGTTTTGTATTTTAAGTACAACTATTATTCTTTTCATTTTCGGTAGCGCAACCTTACACCGCGCATATTTCGTTACATGTTCCTAAATTTCACTATACAAGCTCTCTAAATTATTTTAAACCCCTTTTATCGATACATTATTCTAAAATGTTTTAACCTACCGATAAATTTTCGCTGCTTTATTCTTGTTATTTTATTTTCAGGTTTTGTGCCAATGTTTATTATTATCAATGTTTGTGCCTTATACTATTTATTTCTGACGTACTACTTTTGACGTACTTGCATATGCATATATCGGAGTTTTGATTTTATCGAGTACGCCTCGAATGATGTTGTCATATTGTTGTTATTTATATTTCCGTATATTTGTAACTACCCTTATAGTTGTTCCTATTTTATACCTACTTAAATCAATATTTTGTGTGTTATTCTTACGTAATTATACTTTCAAATTTCTTCGTCCACCGACTTCTAGCAAGTCTTTGTGTGTTAGTTTGCAATATAATAGCTTTCGCCTATGTTTGTATAACTTATCGTTTATTTTAAATTTCGAGAACGAAATTTTTGTAAGGGTGGTATGATGTAATACCCAGCCCTTTTATACTAAGACCTGTGATTCGTTACTCTAGAATTCTATTTATCTTTAATTATAATTTTATGTATTTTATTTATAATTTTATTTATTTTTAAAACCCTAATCCCAAACCCCCATTCTTCCTTCCCCATTTATAAAAACGTCTATTCCGGCACAGAACTCCATTTCCATTTTTGATTATTTTTCCTAAAGCCTGTTCCCTTTTATTAGACCAAAACCCAAACCAAATATATCAGTTTCTTTTTATAAAATCCCAACCCTTTTGTAATTTTCTCATTATCTTATTCTATTTTTTACTTAAACTCAAAACCCTAATTTTTCTCTAACCCAAATTTCAAATCCCTTTATTTTTCCATTTGATTTTTTTCCTCAAAATTTAACTACCCATTTCTCCTAATATTATTACCATTGTTAGCCGGACCTTCCATTTTATTTCCTCTGTTTTTCCTGCAACCCAACTATTATTCTCGAGCCCAGAAGCCCCGTCCCGTCCCTTTTTCCTCCTTATTTTCTTTCCTTGGCCCGGCCCGCTCACTTTTTTCCCTCAACTAATTCTTATTTTTCTCTGGCCCGAGCCCAGCCCCATATTCCTCAGCCACTTCATTAATTAAATTCTTTATATCTCAGCCCACTCCCTCAGTCCACTCTCTGGCCCGCTTCATTCCCTCACCCGCGCCGCTTCACCCACGACCCGCATCTACAGTGCCATCTCCTTCAAAATTCCCAACGGCTATCTCCTCATCTCTCGCGCGCGTTTCCTTCGCGACCCACCCCCTTCGCCTCCGCCGTCGCCCACGCTCGCGTACGTTACACCCCACGACGTGCGCCCTCCACCTCTCTCCTCTACCCACTACTCCCCTCCCTTGCTCACTCTCTTTCCCTCCGCAAATTCCCCTGCAAACATTTTCTCACAGTCGACGACGACGACGAGAACGACCACCGTAACTACTCGTCGACTCCCTCACTCTCTCCTCTCCACCAACGGAACCCTCGCCTCAACTTCTCCAGCCACGCAACACCCAAGCCCACGAGCTCCCTCTTCTTCTCCCTCACTGCACCCATCCAAGCTTCTCACACCCCTGCCGTCGATCATTCCCCGATCATCACCGTCGCCGCCGAACTCCACCCTCGCTCACCCGAGCCTTTCTCCTCACTCCCTCAATCCCTCTCTCTCTTTGCTTTCCCCCTCTGTGTCTCTCTCTCTTTCTCACTCTGCTCCCATTCCCTCTGCACTCTCTTTCTCTCTCCTACTATCTCTCCCTCTCTGTTCTTACTTTCTCCCTCTCTTTCCTCTGTCTCTCTCACTCTCTAATTCTCTCTGGATCTCTCCCTCTATTTCCCTCTCTCTCACTGCATCTCTCTATCTCTCTCATTCTCTGTCTCTCTCTCTCTCAGTCTCTCTCTCATCTGCCTCTCTCTCTCAATCCCTCTATCTCTCTCATTCTCTGTCTCTCTCTCTCTCTCTCTAACACCGCCTGTGAAACACTACACTCACCGTCAAGACCTCAGCAACCGAGCCTTGATGCCATGCTCGAGCTTCAAGCCTAGTCCAAGTTCCGAGGCCGAGCCAAGATCGAGCGGCCCACCCTTGCTGTGTGTTCCTTATCACTGCTGCTGTACAATCTCGTGACGTGTCCAGGCAAGTTTTTACTTGCTACATGCTATTTATTATTAGTTTACAAATCAAAATCGTGTATATATTTCATGTTTTGCCTTATGCTAAAAATTACAACAAAACTGTTCGATGCTTGTCCTCTTAGAAAATCATCATCACATTTGACGGAATTGGATATCATTGCTTGGCCCGTATTGCTGTGGACCTAAGGTGTAAATTTTGCTGGAAAATTTGATCGTTTATGACTAAAACAACTGCCCCCAAGTTTAACCGTAAGGCTGTAACTCTGTTGCACCTGAAAACCGTTAAATTCACCATAAATCATATACATAGTATAATGGTGCGTTCGAGGGCTCAAATCGAAGATAACTCGACGAACTTTAACCCTATGCTAGTTTCCAGACATTCCTGTACTTAAATCATGATGATAATTATGTCGGAGAGCGACTCTGGACTGCAGTCCAGAGCTACTCCAATCATTGCTTGCTGTTCCGTATTAGATACCATAGGATTTCCTTAACTTGTAGGCTGCGGAACTCCACTTCTTATTGTAGGTAACTCTGTTAGCTAGACAATACATTTGGTTTCGTTCTGTTTCGTTACCGTTTGATATTTGATCTGTAATTTAATAGATCGGGACACATAACAGTCCCAGCAGAATCAGAATTGACATGTTAATATAAAACAGATTATAACTCCTAACGTACAGATGCGATTGAAGATCCGCTTGTTGCGTTGAAAACTTTACTGAAAACCCTAGAATTCATCCAACTGTAGCGCCGCTAAATTATGATCCCAACTGGGGTTAAAATACGTTGCGAAATGGATTCCTGATTCTGAAACCGGATTTTCAGCCGCGTGCGCTTAAATGAAATAGTTATAACTAATGATCCTGGAACCCGATTGGCTTGAAAAAAAATTCTATGGATGGATAAATGAACATATTAATTACTACCTGTTTATCGTTTCGCTAAATTATATACATATGTTTCATGATAAATCGTGCAAGTGATAGACTGTTGTTTTTATGACACCTTAATTGTGCTTATATACTGTTCATGCATCATATCACACCTATATCATTGTAGTGATAACCTAGTGACATCGTGCATTTACCCAGTGTTAGATTTTAGTGATGATTGTGGCAAGTACGTCAGTGTTCGTGCATTCGTGATGAAGTGAAAGTGATGAGTACTTGTGCACAATCAGTGACCCTATTGTTCTATTGCATTGTCGACGTCTGTGGGATGCGTGTACGCGTGACTATAAGTGGTATAGGACACTTATGGAAGCGCTTGCACGGGTGTCACAGATAAGGCATCCGACACTGCCATTTATCTTAGGTATTAGTCGGGACGTGCTTGATGGAGGTCCTGCCTCCAGTTCTCGCGCAGACTTGTCACGGATCGATTAGTATTTAGGGTGATAGTTAGCGTTTGATGTAGACCACGGGGTGTGGGGTAGTTTAAGTGTGAGTTCAACAGAATCTCGGGAGTCCCATGCCGGCTTATATATTTAGGGAGTTATATGGAGATTTACAGGGTACGTGATATATACACCGTGATATTCTTGTTACATGTTGGGCCCGTGGTCCCTTGCCCTTGGGTTCTACCCTTGGGTGGAGGACACTCGCGAGTGGTTGACTCTCACACTTGGACTGACGATAGCCTTAGTGACCTGTGTAGTGAGACTTAGAGACTGATAGGGATACTGGCATTTATATTCCTTTTGTACTGTGTTGGCATATGTGACATATTGTTATACTGCTTTACTATTCCGCTGCATTGATTACTGCACATGCGTATTCATGATGTCATTTATTTACTGCTTCACATACCTATTATCACTGTTAGAACTGTCACTTGATTTTATACATATTATATTGCTATTGTGTCGCTCTGACGACCTGAGTATGCATGCTCAGTGTGAGGAGAAGATTTAGTCTGGACCAGTGCATCACAGTCTTCTTGACTCGCCATTCCGAGTTGCATTCGCTTGTTCCACTTCAGGTCAGTTCTTTACTTTGTTCCTTTCAGTTACTGCATTTCTCATTACCTGCGCATCATTTACTGTTTACCATGATAAACTAGAAGCCGAAGTGTGACTACGGCAGGACATTTCCTTGACCGTAGGAGCATGGCTGGCCTTGTCTACCCCTCGTATTCCGTATTTTGGGAAGCGGGGCGTGACAAAATCACTTCCAATAGTTAGATAACGGATTTATCTTCACTATTGTAACGTTTTGAAAATCGTTTTGGTGAAATTTCGGAAAATCAATAAAATAAGGGGGTTTTCCTTAAAAAGTCAGAATATAAATATCTTTTAATATAAAATTAAATATATATATTCTAGCTATGTAATTGCAAGTATTTGGTGTTTACTAAGCCACTGGTAAAATTTCTAATTTTCTGGAAAAAAATCCGAAATTAATTATTTTAATATTATTTTAAGCCGTCAAAAATACATTAAATTAGCGATAAATACAAATTTGAATAAGCTAATTACACACTATAGAACCATGACAATTAAAATCTAGTTGGTAATATAAATTTTTAGCAATTTATTTCAAGTTCTAATTGGTTATAATTAAGGGAAAACTAAAATTTAAATAATTAAACTAAATCTTGCAATTTTTGAGCTTGTGGAGGGTCTTTTTGCATAGAATTTTTTATACATTCTCTCACAACTCCCTCACCCCTCCTTGGCTGACCCCACCACAGTAGGAAACGTCCCCTCCTTTTTGGCCTTCAACTCATGTAAAAAGATATGATTTGAAAGGGATTTAAATATATTAATTTGAGTATGGATATTAGGTGATATGGGGGGTCTTTGACTTTGAAATTTCCTACACCACTCTCTCTCATTCTCCCCCATCTCCCCAGGCCGAGAGCTTCCCCAGCTGCTGTCCCTATTTTCCCCCAAATTCTCCTTCTCATTTTGCTTCTAAATTCCATCAAAATCCATTCAAAATCGACAATTTCTTTACTAATTCAAGGCTAATCCCTATTCTACCTCTTCTCACACCCATATTAGTTTAAAACAAGAAGAAAGATGGCATCTTGGGAGGCTAGAGCAAGCTAGGGTTGAACTTGTGAGGTATAATTTCTAATCAATTGGTTAATTTGTAGTTTATGTGTGCTAAATTAGAACTTTGAAATGTTAAATTATTGTTAATTTCTAATCTAGGTTTTAAAGAGAGTAGTTTGATTTGAACTAGGGTTTTAGCACACCATTACTAAGTTAATTAATTCTTTTTTGCTATCTAGTTGTTTTTCTAACCTAAATCTAAGAGGTTAACTTGCTATTTGGGCTTCAAATTAGTGTTAATCTAGGTTTTTCTAGTGTGAAATTTGTTTGGAAGTACTAGTTTATAAGATCATGAAAGGGTTGTTTATGGAAAATAGGATTTGAAGCATGGTAAATGAGTTGAATTTAAGTGATTGTGGCTAACTAGTTGTGTGGTTGGATGTTTGTGCGATGATGTGATCACTTTTGTCGCAAATCCGCGATGTTTGCGCAAATTTTCTATTTTCATGCTTACTAGGTTTTTGAAATTGAATTAAAATGTGGGATTAAAATTATGGTTAGGGTTTTTATCACCTCATTAACAATATAATGTGTAGTTTAACACTTTAGGGTTATGCAAAACCTAGCTTAATTGTTAAATTGTGAATTTTGCTTTAAAAAGTTTTAAAATCGGTTATTTATGCAAACTAGGAATTTGGAATTAATACAAATTGATGAGATTAAATTGTGGAAATGGTTTGTATTACCTAATTATGATATTTAATGAGCATTTTGGACATTTGAATCGTTAAAATATGTAGATTGGTTAAAACATCAAGTTTTGAACCGAAATGGGAATTTGTGCTAACTAGGTTTTTTGGGAAATAAAACGATTTGTTTAATTTTATGGTTTTGATGAATTAAACCCTATTTCTTATACAGTTAGTGAGTTTTGAAACCATGATTAGTACGTTTGGTGTTTTTCTCGATCAATCGGCGTTTGTACGCCGATGTCGAGGGTTTTGGGGTTGATTTGTGAAAGCAAACCATAGGTTTTGACCTATGTGAGATTCGTGTGTCGTTTTAGTCATGAGTCGGATTTTAATATGATACGGTGCGTTATGATATGTAGGTACCCCATGTGGACTTCGAGACGACAAGCAAGCGCATGGCGACGTCGGCACCGGCGAGCGAAGATCAGATGAGTAGATTATATCTACGGGGGAAGTCGGGCGGATGGCGTATAGCACCCCCGCAGTTCGTAATATAGCTTATATAATGGATATATATATGTGGTTTATGATACGTGGATGATATTCAGGATATGGTTATGTGTTAATGGATTTGTAGTGTTACTTGCGAAACCCTAGAGTAGTTGTTGCGCCCACACCCGCACACACACTTTCTTATATTCATTCTTTTACATGTGCATATATGGGGATATGTGTATATGTATTCACATGGGTATGGGACTATGTGTACATATACTGGATTATGAGAATAGTACTTGGGATTGGAGATGAGTCGATGAGATTGGATTTGAGGCCGTGAGATCGGTGATATGATAGGGTTCGTATTTGAGGTACGACATGATGTTTTAGCGGGTCCTTTAATATGGTGTTTTCATACACACGCATGCTTTTACTTAGATTGGTATCAGTATTGTACTAGACATAGATCAGTACCCCGGATTATGATCTTTGATAAAGAGGATACTACATGAATAATGTGATATTTGACCCGTACCAATATTTGGGATTGCCGTACGACGGATTTACGTACGAGCTATATATTGATGATAGATCCACACTCTTGACTTGAGGATGTCATATTATAGATATTGTATCGTATGTGATACTATTGAGGCGGGATCACCGACTATTATGTGTGTGTGTGTGTGTGTGTGTATCGACTCAGATGTTAGACGGTTTCCTTACCTTTCATTTAGCCTGTTAGCTCAGCCCTATAGTTTAGTATAGTTGTTAGACTAGATTTGATTCCTACCTATTTCAAAAAAAACTAACGAATCGTGGGTATTTTAAAAGGCAGGCCGAGGGATTCTACGGATATTTCAAAGGACGTATCTTTTCTTAAAAACACCGTAGCCCTTATTTTCAAAACACCACGATTCGTGTTATTTCAAATGGCACCACTGTATGACTTATATTTATATTAAATGCAGATTAGTTATCATTGTGTTTATCATTCAGCTCCCGCACATTATTGTTGTTCGCTTCGCATCGCAAGCTTATATTATGATTTCATATACCATTATAGATATCATGCTGTCAGGACACCAGCACCATTACCGATGATGCGTATGTTCCACGTACACTTACTTGCCGGCTCACACACATCATCATCGGTAATTGCCATGTCACGTACACTTTAGAGAATACTATTTCATTGACATAGCTTGTTAGCTGATAGTTTCGATATGATATTAGTGTGCTTGCCTTATACACCAGTTTAGACATTGCAGTTATTACTTGCTATTTCATGCATATTATTATTCACCGTTACGCAGTATTATGGAGTTTTATGCCTATATTCACTGTTTACGTGCTATTGATGATTGGATTTCGGATTTTCATGAGATTTCCTGGATTTGAGAGAAAACCGAAAGAATATTTATAAACTTCTCTCTCTTTTTAAAATGAAATGTGCGGTTTTCTCATGATGTATGAGTCGTCCACCATGATGTTTTCTCGGTTATGAGATGGATTTCGAGACCCGATTCGAAAAGTTGGATGAACCGTCTGCGGGTACATGATGGACCCGGTAAGGTACCCCGGGGCAAGAAGATCGAGCAGTAGACGATGAGCCCGTCAGGGGAATACTGCCTACCGGTGATTTTATGTGACGCATCGGATATCCGGAGGATACCGTCGTAGTCGTGTGATTGATGTTAGGGGCCGATCCGGACTGACGGCGGCCTAGATAATGAGATTTGAGACACTAGGATTTTGAGATATTGAGGTATTGAGATTTGATGATACAGGCCAGTCCGGGTAGCCGGAGCCTGAGATATTGAGATATTGGGATTTATGTTTTATGTCGATGCTAGACACTGTTTATGTTGATTTCCTTAATGATACCTCGTTTTAAATATACAGAAATCTCACTAAGTTATGAAAGCAGTTTCTTCATTTACTTGTATTCTATTTTCATGCATTCATACCTCATTCATATGATATGTTGCTACCTGAGGCACTGACACGAGCACATGGGATTACACTTATGTATAGATGTTTACCCTTGCCACTTTTTCATGCTTCAGACTTTATCATTTGAGGATTATATATTGATCGTATGACCTAGGATTGCGTCATATATGCGATTTCTACTCGTAAATGTTTTCTACTCACGAGTTGGCAACTCACCCCCGTTGTGCCACAGTTCCTTGTAGGTTTTGCCGTACAGGTTCTTTGCGGCCTTGCTGGCACACTATTCTTTCCGGGTGATTACTTTGGCAGGTGGGTTCTTTGCATCAGGACCACCATTGTTTATTATTATTTCAGTTGTATCTAGAAACTCCATCAACCAGATTGTATATTTGAGAGAGATAGAAGACCAGATTTATTATTCTTTCGACCTTAGAGTCGCACGTTGTATTATTTTGGGTTTTCTTGTTGATTTTGGGTTTTCTTTTGAGTTTTGATCCTCGCCCTTGGCGTTATATATTATATTGCTTGCGTGGTTGTGACCGTCAATTGACGAAGAGCTAGCTCCCGCTTGGGGATGCCTTTTTATTGATTTCGTATACTATTCATGTTGTATCCCATTTGGGGCCAGTATTTACAAAGGAGACTCTGCCGAAATTTTCAGAAAATATTTGGATTTTAAATATATATACTTCGGCCTATGTTGATTAAAACTACTTGCTTTAAATTGGTTTTTCCTTCACTCTACTGCTTCTTTGGTTTTGATTTCTGGGTTTTGGGCTTACTTAGATTACGTACGTCTCGAGAGGTTCGTAATTTAAGTGTCGGTCATGTTCCGTACTTTTCAGGTCGTGACAACTATGGTATAGGGTTCCGCATAATATCATTTTTATACAGAAACGTGGAAGCATTTCAATTCAAGTATTGACAACCAGTTCTGCTCTGGACTGCAGTCTAGAACCATAATTCTCCTCAGTTTTCTCTATCATAACTTATTAAAATTCAGAGATCAATTATAGAGTACTGTAGGTTAATCTGTTAGCTTCGATACAAGCCATGGAACGCTAAAATCCGATTTGTAAAAGATTTATTATGAATTTAACGGTCTAGCGTGTTCAGGAAAATTCTGATTTCGCAATGATTATCGGGGGTAATATTTTATAGGTGAAACAATATTAATTTGTAATCAAATTTCTGCAGTACCTCTGTGAATAGTAAACGGGTTTAACAATCACAATTTCTTCCATTTAAAGATGGGTTTTCACTTAAAATTTAGTATCGAATACTTGTTTATACGTATGATAATCGAAGCTATAGTTTCATTTAACCGATCAAAGTAAGGTTTAGTTCATATAAATTCTTAACGTCTTTAGAGCCGGATAAAAGATTCGATTTATATACTATGTCAAACTATATATAAACAGGGATTGTAAAACTTATCTAGAATCCATGATTTCATAACTAATTTGGCTGTTATATAAAAATATATAACTATGTGTATAAAAACTAATAGCATGTAAAGCAACTTTTGCTTGGCAACGACTCGACGATACGGCCGTGAGCGAAGGTGGTAGCAATGACAACGGTAGCGATAGAGATGGCGCGGACGTGACGAGGCATGTGCTTGGGCTCAGCCTCGAGGCTTGGACTCGGCTGGAGGTGGTGGCGATGTTGGGGCTCTCGATGGCAGCGATGGTAACGATGTGGTTTGCAGGGGAGGAGATGGTGGCTCAGCGGAGGAAGTTGAGCGCGTCGGGGTTGCAGGAGGATACGACGAGGTGGGAGGCCATCAGGGGCAAGAGGATGCACCGGTTATGGGTGAGATTGAAGGGGAAAGGAGAAGGAGGAGGGCTCGGTGGTGGTCGGTGGTGCTCCAGCGATCGAGGGAGCACGGTGAGGAGAGAGGAAAGGGGGTCGCCGGTGGTGCGGAGTTGACGAAGTTGATGATTGGAGGAGGTGAAGGTTGGAGTTTGCAGTGGGTTTGGGTGATCAGCACTTGGGCGGTAGGGATGAGGGTTGGTCGGGTTCTTGGTGTCAGGGATGAAGGTGATGGTGGCGACGACGTGGGTTCGGCTCCTTGAAGAGGAGGACGAAGGCGAGAGAATTTGAGAATGAGGAGGCAGGGAAGAAGAGGGATGGGGTGAGAATAGAGAGGAAGAGAGAGAGAGAGAGAGAGAGAGAGAACGTGGGTGAGGAATTTTAATTAATAATAATTTTAAAGGAGAGAGAGAGGGTAACGGGAATAAAATTTATAAGGTTTTTAATGAAATTTATTTGTGTAGGATTTGGGTTTAAATGAAGGTATTTTTTTTTGAATTTTAAAAAAAGAGAAGGTAAATAATATGTTATTTAAAGTAAAGCCTTGGGTTGTTGAGCTTGGGTTCAAGAAAATTTTGAAGGAAAAGCGTGGGATTTAAATATGGACTTGGGCTTAGGGTTGGGTTCATAGGAAACAAAATAATTAGAATATAATACAAAATATAAAATGGGTAAAATATTTTATTTGAATACAGCTATTGGCGTAGATAAAGACCGGGTATTATATCATACCACCATTACAAAAATTTCGTCCTCGAAATTAAAGAGAAGAAGAAGAAAACGGTGATACAAAAGGCTACTCGAAAAGATGTGGGAACCGTGAACGGATATCCTCCTCACGTTCCCAGGTAGATTCCCCAGGTGAACGACCACCCCAAGACACTCGGACTAACGAAATGACTTTATTTTTCAACACTTTCTCTCTACGGTCGAGTATGATGGTAGGCTGCTCCACATGGGTCAAATCGGCACCCAAGGTCAATTCAGAGTGATCGAGGATATGACTGTTGTCACGAACGTAGCGTCGCAATTGTGACACATAAAATGTGTTGTGTACGCCCGCTAACGAAGGGGGTAAGGCAAAACGGTAAGCCACTTCTCCGACCCGTTCCAATACCTCGAACGGTCCGATGAATAAGGGGCTGAGTTTCCCGCGACTTCCAAACCTGATAACACCGCGGGTAGGAGAAATCTTCAGAAACACATGATCTCCGACCTAGAATTCTAGTGCTCTCCTGCTGGCATCCGCCCAACTCTTCTGTCGGTCCTGAGCCGTCTTAATGCACTGTCTGATCATCTGAACCTTGTCTACCGTCTGAACAATAAGTTTGGGGCCCAATAGTCTTCGCTCATCCACGTCATCCCAACAAACAGGAGATCGACATTTCCGTCCGTACAGCACTTCGAATGGGGCCATCTGAATGTTAGCTTGAAAACTGTTGTTATAAGAAAACTCCACTAGATTTAGGTGATCCTCCCAAGAAGCTTGAAAGTCAAGCATGCACGCCCTCAACATGTTCTCAAGTGTCTGAATAGTACGCTTGGACTGTCCATCCGTCCGTGGATGGTAAGCCGTGCTGAACTTGAGACGTGTACCCAGACTCTCTTGTAAGCTCTTCCAAAAGTGCGAAATGAATCTAGTGACCCGATCTGATACTATACTTACCGAAACTCCGTAAAGTCGCACTACCTCTTGCATGTATTTCTCCGCAAGCGACTCGGTCGATTGTCCCACCCGGAAGGGTATAAAGTGTGCTACTTTCGTAAGACGGTCGACGATAACCCAAACGGCGTTTTTGCCTCATGGACTCCGCGGTAAAGCAGTCACAAAATCCATAGTGATGTGCTCCCATTTCCATTCGGGTATCGGAAGCGGTTGCAACAGTCCAGCTGTTCTCTGGTGTTTAACCTTTACTTGCTGGTATACTAAGCACTTGGATACAAACCGTGCAATCTCTCGCTTCATCCCGTTCCACCAATAGTGACGCCTCAGATCTTGATACATTTTCGTGCCTCCCGGATGTACAGAATAAGCTCTCAGCTAGTACTTCTTCTCTAACATCACCCTTGGGAACGCAGAGTCTGCTACCGTATCTCAAAGAACCGTCTCGATGTATAAGTAAGTTTGTCCTCAGCCCGGCTTCCACCTGCTCTCTTAACTTCTGCGATCGAGGATCGTCAGCTTGCGCAGTCTTAATACGATCTACAAGAGAAGACTGCACCTGTAACTGCCAAAACTGCCTGATTGCACTCGGTGTAACAATCTCTAGTTCGAGCTTATGAAAATCCTCAATGATGCTCCTCTACCTGGTCAACATCATGACCGCTGGTTTGCGAATGAGAGCGTCGGGTTCAACATTTACTTTTCCCGGGTGATACTGTAAGTCCAAGTCATAGTCCGCCATTAGTTCTAGCCATCAGCGTTGTCTCATATTCAGTTCTCTTTGAGTGAACACGTATTTCAGACTCTTGTGATCCGTGTACACTTCCACCTTTTCGCCCATTAAGTAATGTCTCCAGATTTTCAATGCGAAAACCACTGCGGCTAACTCCAAGTCGTGTGTTGGGTAGTTCTTCTCATGATTCTTCAGCTACCGTGAGGCATAAGCAATTACCCAACCGTGCTGCATCAGAACGCAGCCTAAGCCTTTTCCTGAAGCATCGCTGTGTATCACCAAACCACCCGAATTGTCTGGCACTGTAAGAATAGGTGCCGTGGTCAACTTCTGTTTCAGTACTTCAAAAGCCCGAGTACATTCCTCCGTCCATACATACGGTACTTCTTTTTATGTCAGTTTTGTCAGAGGTTCAGCGACTCGTGCAAAGTCTTGAATGAACCGCCGATAATATCCCGCCAATCCCAGGAAGCTTCTGATCTCGGGCACTGACTTCAGTGTCGGCCAATCTCTAACAGATTCTATCTTTGTTGGGTCCACTGAGATGCCTTCGCCCGAAACAATGTGTCCCAAAAATTGCACTTTGTCGAGCCAGAACTCACACCTGCTCAATTTTGCGTATAGCTTCTCTTCCCGAAGAATTTGTAGTACTGTCCGCAAGTGTTCGACGTGTTCCTCTCGAGTCTTAGAGTAGACTAGTATGTCTTTGATGAATACAACGACAAATGTGTCCAAGTATTTTGCAAATACTCTATTCATCAGATCCATAAATATAGCTGGGGCATTCATGATGCCGAACGGCATCACCAGAAACTCATAATGCCCGTATCGGGTCATGAAAGCCGTCTTGCATATATCTTCGGCCGTTACTCTGATCTGGTGATAGCCCCAACGAAGATCCAGCTTCGAAAATACCTTGGCACCATCCAACTGATCAAATAAGTCGTCGATGCGTGGAATGGGGTATTTGTTCTTTATCGTTACTCTGTTCAGCTCCCGGTAGTCTATGCACGTTCGTAGCGATCCATCCTTTTTCTTCACCAACAAGACCGGTGCACCCCACGGCGAAGCGCTTGGGCGAATAAATCCTTTCTCCAGGAGTTCTCCAATTTGCTTCTTCAGTTCAGCTAACTCCACTGGTGCCATTATGTACGGTGCCTTGGAAACTGGAGATGTACCTGGGATCAAATCTATCGAGAATCCCAAAACTCGTGGAGGTGGTAGACCTGGTAAATCTTTAGGAAATACGTCAAGAAAATCCCGAACAATTTCTGGTGTGGGGTTTTCATCAATCTATATAGTCGTCAATACCTTCAGTTTGGCTCTATACTTAGCTGGCTCCAAAGACTCATTCCCTCCTTCAAAGACAAATTCTGGGTGATTGGGAATGCGGAAAGTCACATTCCTAGCTCAGCAATCAATAATCGCATGGAATGTACTCATCCAATCCATCCCGAAAATTGCGTCATAGCTGCTTGTTCCGATTAAGAGAAAATTCGCATAGAATTCCCTGCCACACTACTGGACAAGATCAACATTCTCGACTAGATACTATAACACCATTTCCCGTATGTATTTCCCATCCCTTGGTCAATAGTTCGTGTGGTATGGAGTGTGTATCAACAAAATGTGCAGATATGAAATAGTGTGATGCTCCGGAATCAAACAGTACTCTAGCTGGTATAGAATGAACGAGTAGAATACCTGTAACAACTTCTCCTGAGACCTCTGCCTGCTCGGCGGTCAGGGTGAAAGCCTGCCCTTGACCGCGGCCTGTGTTGGTTTGCCTCTATTCTAGTGACCTCTGCTGTTGCGGTCCAGGCCTTCCCTGCAGTTCTGTTCGCTGAGGGCACCCACTCGCTGGGTGCTGGTTGGATCCGCAAATCAAACACTGTCCCTTGGCACGGCGATAATCCTTCTGGGTGTGTCCATCCCTGTAGCAGTAGCCGCAGACTAAGGCATTACTCTGTGGATGATGTTGGGGCATGAAGGGGCGCTTCATCTGTGTCGTCCCTAGCCTGTGAACTGGTATGACCCCTCGGGACGGTGTGTGAGTACGCGTCGGAACAACTGGGGTCCTTCTATCACTCGAGCTGGGCCCCCTGAATTTACTGATTAGCTTCTCCTGAATTCGTGCAGCGTTGAGCACCTGCGCGAAGGTCTGCAACTCGAGCGACGCAATCAACTATTCAGCTCAAAGTCAAGTCCCTGTAAGAAATGCCTGGCCTTGGTGGCCTCTGAAGCGACCATATATGAAGCGAGTCGGCTCAGCCGATTGAATTCTGCCGCATACACGTCAACGGGACGGCCGTTCTGCTTCAGTAAGATAAATTTCTCTTCCATTTCTGCCTTGACGGTGGGGAGAAAGTAGTGGTCCAAGAAGCACTCTTTGAACTTGCTCCACTCGATCGGCCCATCGAGTCTGCTCTCTTCAACGGACCACCAAGTACGGGCTTCGTCCTCCAGCTGGATCTTTATTACATTCACCTTCTTTTCATCGGGTACCCGTGCGGCCGTCAGTAGGTTCTCCACATTGACTAGCCATTGTTCGGCCTCGAGTGGTTCGGCTAGTCCCGTAAACACAGCTGGGTGTAACCTCCGGAAATCCGACACCGTGCCAGTCCTGGCAGGCGTAGCTAGTGCAGCGGTGCCCTCGGGAGCGGTAATGAGAGCGGTGGATCCCCTTAATGCGATAATCGCCCTAAGTCCTTCGGTAAATAGGTCTGTCTTTCTCTCTTGGGCATCCGCGAGGGTCGTTAGTGCATTCAGGATCCTCTCTGTGCGTTAGTGCATTCAGGATCCTCTCTGTGCGATCCTGAGAACCAAAGTCCGAGGAGAGGTCGTTCGGAGAAGTCATGTCGCTGAAAAATAGATGAACGGATATGATTAGATACAAGGATGAAAGTGAGAAATAGAGAAGTGAAAATATAATAAAGCGTAGTTAATGTTATCCCTTATTACTAAACCTGGCTCTGAAACCAACAAAACTATGTCACGCCCCGCTTCCCAAAATACGGAATACGGGAGGCGACTAGGCCAGCCATGCTCCTACGGTCAAGGATAATCCCGCCGTAGTCACACTTCGGCTTCTAGCATTACATGGTAATCAGTAATTACAGCACAGAAGTAAGGAAACACATCACTAGTTTATTACACCAACTTCCATTGTTCACAGTTTACAATAGAATGAAATAAAAGAAACTACTATCCAAGTGCGAATATAAGGTTGATTTATGGAAAGCGGTAAAAGTACTGAAGGCACGACCGTCTAGATCTCTGCGAGCTCGAAGGGTAGGTCTGACTCCTGAATCCGGTCCTCTTCAAACTCTGAGCATGCATACTCAGGTCGTCAGGACGACGTAATAGCAATATTATAATAATCATAAAAGACAAGAAAAATAAAAGTAATAACGGTGGAGATAATAAATGCAGGCAATCAATATGTCACTAACTGATGCAATGTATGATCTGTGTCCCTATCGGTCTCTAAGTCACTTTGAAATCGAGTTGTGGAAAAGAGTGATCATGTTTAACGAGGGTCTCGTACGTACCCGAGACTACGGCCTATGATGCCCGGGACATAACCCTGTCAGCCGGACCGCTAGGTCCAAACCTAATATATAAGAGTCGCTGTTCGAATGATCATCCTCTAAATCACTGACCTCGCTAAATACAATTTCCTTTCCACTTCGATTTTCCCTTTTTCCCCATGTTTCACTATTTATGAGTATGGGCTAGTTGTGTATAAGTACGCACCAATAACACGGTTTTATTCACTGTTCACTGTATTGTCGCTGTCACGAACCATTCACTTTTCACTGGCGTACTTGACACTCCTAAATCGATACCATTCACGCTCGACAATGCATTATACACTGAAACTTAATAATGACGTGCACTATCACTATAGGTAATACAGTCGGGTGAAACTACTAAACAATATAAATGCAATACAAATCACTATGCGTCTCATGAACTTATAAAAATCGCATTAAATCCTACGTTCAGAATTAAGTAAAATGATACAAAAGCGGTAATAAGAAAACTCAGTCATCAGTTCAATGAAATTGATTTCAAGTCAATCGGGTTTCGGGTTTGAAAATTACAGTCGTTTCATTTTAAGTGTTCGCTGCTGGAAATTCAGTTCTTGAACTGAAAGTCCATTTCGTAACACACTTTTCAACCTGTTGGGATCAAAGTTAGGCAATGTTATAGTTGAAAAATATTTAGGTTTATCAGTTAGATTTCCAACTCACCAGAAGGATCGACAATATCCACTTTGTGCTGGGATTTACACATTATTTAAGGTCAGGGTGTACGTTCTGTCCCTGCTTGGGACTGCTGAATGTACAGATGGTTTAAAATGTAATTAAAATAGTAAACGGTGATAAAAATGAATAAAACTGCTTCCAATAGTTAGCTAACAGATTTATATTAACTAGGGTATAGGGTTCCTCATAATATCATTTTTATATAGAAACGTGGAAGCATTTCAATTCAAGTATCGACAGCCAGTGTTGCTCTGGACTGCAGTCCAGAACCATAATTCTCCTCAGTTTTCTCTATCATAACTTGTTAAAATTGAGAGATCAACTATAGAGTACTGTAGGTTAATCTGTTAGCTTCTATACAAGCCATGGAACGTTAAAATCCGATTTGTAAAAGATTTATTATGAATTTAACGGTCTAGCATGTTCAGGAAAATTCTGATTTCGCAATGATTATCGGGAGTAATATTTTATAGGTGAAACGATATTAATTTGTAACCAAATTTCTGCAGTACCTCTGTGAATAGTAAACGGTTTTAACAATTACAAGTTCTGCCGTTTAAAGATGGGTTTTCACTTAAAATTTATCATCAAATACTTGTTTATACGTATGATAATCGAAGCTATAGTTTCATTTAACCGATCAAAGTAAGGTTTAGTTCATATAAATTCTTAACGTCTTTAGAGCCGGATAAAAGATCCGATTTATATACTATGTCAAACTATACATAAACAGGGATTGTAAAACTTATCTAGAATCCATGATTTCATAACTAATTTGGTTGTTATATAAAAATATATAACTACGTGTATAAAAACTAATAGCATGTAAAGCAACTCTTGCCTGGCAACGACTCGACGATACGGCAGTGAGCGAAGGTGGTAGCAACGACAATGGTAACGATACAGATGGTGCGGACGCGACGAGGCATGTGCTTGGGCTCACCCTCGAGGCTTGGACTCGGCTCGAGGTGGTGGCGATGATGGGGCTCTCGATGGCAGCGATGGTGACGATGAGGTTGCAGGGGAGGAGATGGAGGCTCGGCGGAGGAAGTTGAGCGCGTCGGGGTTGCAGGAGGATACGGCGAGGTGGGAGGCCGTCGGGGGCAAGAGGATGCACTGGTTATGGGTGAGATTAAAGGGGAAAGGAGAAGGAGGAGGGCTCGGTGGTGGTCGGTGGTGCTCCAGCGATCGAGGGAGCACGGTGAGGAGAAAGGAAAGGGGGTCGCCGGTGGTGCGGAGTTGACGAAGTTGATGATTGGAGGAGGCGAAGGTTGGAATCTGCGGTGGGTTTGGGTGATCGGCACTTGGGCGGTAGGGATGAGGGTTGGTCGGGTTCTTGGTGTCTGGGATGAAGGTGATGGTGGAGACGACGTGGGTTCGGCTCCTCGAAGAGTAGGGCGAAGGCGGGAGAATTTGAGAATGAGGAGGCAGGGAAGAAGAGGGAGGGGGTGAGAATAGAGAGGAAGAGAAAGAGAGAGAACTTGTGTGAGGAATTTTAATTAATAATAATTTTAAAGAAGAGAAAGAGAGGGTAACGGGAATAAAATTTATAAGGTTTTTAATGAAATTTATTTGTGTAGGATTTGGGTTTAAATGAGGGTATTTTTTTTTTAATTTAAAAAAAAGAGAAGGTAAGTAATCTGTTGTTTAAAGTAAGGCCTTGGGTTATTGGGCTTGGGCTCAAGAAATTTTGAAAGAAAAACGTGGGATTTAAATATGGACTTGGGCTTAGGATTGGGTTCATAGGAAACAAAATAATTAGAATATAATACAAAATATAAAATGGGTAAAATATTTTATTTGAATACAGGTATTGGCATAGATAAAGACCGGGTATTACAACATCGCTGTCAATGATGCTGCCAAAGAGGCTGTCTAGATGAAGAAGTTCATTGCTAAACATGGTGTGGTTCCATTCATTAAGGATCCAATATCCTTGTAATGTAATAACAATGGAGCTGGGGTTTTGGCCAAGGAACTCCGGTCCCATCAGCGATCCAGACATATTCTGAGATGGTATCACCTGATCCGGGAGATAGTTGATCGTCGGGAGATCGAGATCAAAAGAGTAAATACGAAGGACAACACGGCGGATCCATTCACGAAGGCCCTCCTCCAGACGCAGTTTGATAGACTTTTTTGGATGTTGGGTATGCGATACTACAACAACTGGCCTTAGTGCAAGTGGGAGATTGTTAGGAATATGTATGCCCTAGAGGCCATTTTTGTATATTATAGTGGATGCTTGGACATATATATATATAGGACTTTCTTGCTCGACATGATAGTATGCTATCTGATTGCTCTTTATCTTAACATGTACACTTTTTTTTATTATTCTGTCTTTCTGATACATGTTGATAAAACCCTTAATGTAGGCTTGACTACCAAAACTATGATGTAGATCATACTAGTGGGGCTTGTGTAGTCCGCAAGTACATCCTTTAACAGTTCCGAGTCGAGAGAATATCGAGACAGGGCATCGATATTCCAGAGTAGACTGGTGTGTACGTTTCTTGACTCTGTATAGGGTGATGGTTGATCCCACAACCATTGGTGTTTGACATCAAATATTGTGCATATGTGCTCATTGGAGAATGGTTACACCGAACATGACTCGCCAAGAACTCCTGGATGGTACCATACCTATCGTCAGATAGAAGTTCTCTGGTGACACTTATACAGGTTAGTCTGTAGACCCGAAATCGTCATAGCGTCTTGTGTGGTTCCTACTGTGCTTTGATTTCCTCCCTACCACGGCTCAAAGAAGGCGTGCAAATAGGTGGATTTTGGGTACAGTCCCGAGTCACATGGAAGCAGTGACCGATATGAGGGGTTTCATCTCTCCCGATATTGGGAGTTGATGTTGCACTATGCTCGATTGGCTAGAACAGCAGGTCTCTGGCCATGGCTGATGAGATTTACTGGTAAGTGTTATCAGTAGTTTCTCAAAAATATATTGGCCACATATCGACATGACTTACCAAGTTATTGGGGTCTGACGATCCACCCTCAGACTCGATATGCGACATATCAGATGAAGAGACCGGACTGTACGGTAAGTGTTGCTTTATAGGCTCTATGAGAGTTTGGACAAGGTTGCTTGTTAATCTTCTATTCGTTCAATACCTGGGTAGCCGTTATGTATAGCTAGTACCGCTGACGGCTTGTAGGTATCTGACGTGATCATTACCTACTGCTGGTATATTTACGAGTCTTTAGAGTACCACACAGGGATTTCCTAGCTCAAGCGAAACGAAGTAGGGCACATATGGAGACATGTGCGGGAGCTTGATTAAATACGAGTATGCGTATTCTAATCTAGCGACATTTGATATTAGTTAGATTATATGTGATATAACCGGATTGTTGAATCAAGCGTTGATTCAATAATTTGATTTATATATATGTATGTTATTATATATTTGATATTAGCCGGTTATATATATGATATGACCGGATTATTGAATCAAGTGCTGATTTAATATCGAATATTGAATATTAATCGGGTATATGTGATATAACCGGGTAATTGAATCAAGTGTTGATTTAATAATTTGATACACACACACACACACACATATATATATATATATAATATTAGTCGGTTATATACGACTTAACCGGATTATTGAATCAAGTATTGATTTAATAATTTGATATATATATATATATATATATATATATATCACACATATATATATCACACATATATATAATTATATAAAGAGAAGAAAATCTAAAGTATATATATAAAAACTAATATTAGCTCACTTTAGATTTTCTTCTCTTTATATATAATTATATATACATTGATATATATATATATATATATATATATATATATATATATATATGAATTGATTATGTATCATGGTTGATGATACATAAAATATGGATGTATGAGAATCACACCATAACTAAAGATAAATGAAATGAATTTATAATTTAAGCAAAAAAAAAAAGGAAAATGAGTCATGATTTTAGATGCTTGGAGAAGCATTGAAAAGACATGACTCATCCCCTAATTTTTTTTACTCTTAGATATTTATTCATCCCAATCTAATCTCTTCCTCATGATTCACTCTCTCATTCACAACATCCAAGTTCATCTCCTTCTCTTCTTCTCTTTAGGGTTTTTCTTGAGTTGGAAAAAGAAAAGAGAAAATAATTTCTAGTGAGCAAATCTCCTACTTCATCAATCTGCACTAATCTAGCTCATTAGTTTAGGTTGTTTGCTTCACTAATACTTTGATTAGTGAAGAATGAGCTTGAGTGAAAGAGACTTCAAGGTGGATCCTTTTCGGTATCAAAACTTCAATCAAGCTCGATCATTTCTTCAAGTGGAGTCAAAGAAGAGTTCTAGAGACTACTACTTTAACCGGTCTACAAAGGTTGTAAACCTCCATCACTTAGTTTAGAAACTTGTATTCTTACTATAAAACCCTAATTTTCTAGTTCGATTCTTATTTAGTATAACTTATCACTCTGGATTTTTTAAAATTGCATACTTGATACTTGTATAAAACTAGTAAAAGTGCTAAGACATACTTTCAGATATATGTACATTAATCGGACGTTTTATAATACTAGGCAGTTCATGTTTAACTCGGATTATTAAGTCAAGTGTTGATTTAATATATATATATATATATATATATATATATATATATATATATATTCTAATATTATGTTCCCTTTTTATTTATCTTTCTTTTGGTATTTGTATTTGATACACATATATATATGCGATACATATAATATTTGTATGTTTGTTTATATGATACATTTACATATAGAAAGGATACCTCATTTCTTATTATCAATAAATAAGAAATGATTTATTTCTTTTTAACGATAAAAGAAATGAAGTATGAATTAAAGAGAGGTGTAAAGTTTTAGTTGCATCTAGCTTATGCTAGAAGTGATGACTATGCTTGAAACTTTACACTCTTTTTGATTCTATCCTCAAAACTTGATTTCTTTTCTTTCTCTTCATTTTTCCAAGAGAGCAAGAGCAAGAGCAAGAAAAAGAGAGAAATTTAGATAGTGAATTCTACATCTCTTCCTCTCATTTTCTAGCAAATTGTGAGAGCAATCTGCTTCACAAGATTTGATCTCTTGGTGAAGTTAAAGCTTGAGTTGGGTTTTCTTCGAAGTGAATCATTTTCGTTAAGGAAGTCGACTTGCAAGCTCGTTCCTACGACCATGGAGTCTAGTTAGGGTCATCCACAATTGGATGGACACGCTACAAATGTTGTAGCACGCCAAAATCCCTCTCTTACTCTCTTTTGTTTGTTCAAATTTAGTGTTTGGCATGATTACTTGATTTAAGCATGCTAGTGCTTGTAGAAAATTTTTGTTATGCATTTTTATTGCTTTTGTTTCGTCTGCTAGAGGGCACAAGAATCCTAACAAATACCGCAGGAAAATTGAGAGTTTTGACAACCGCTTCACGGCTATGGGTTTATTATCAGCTGTAAAACATGGCTGCGACAATCTACCTTTCAGATTTAAATTTCGGTAAAAGAATATCGAAACCTGTCCGAACCCAGCCCGATCTCATCTATCTGTGGTTCTTACCACACAACTAGGGTGTAAAATGCAAAAGTGCAGCAGGCTTTTTCCCCCTGCTTTTTTGGGTTTTTTTTTCTGTTAGCCCCCCTCATACTTCAATATTTTTCTTTATCCCCATATACTTAGTATTTATCTGTAGCCCTCTATAGTTATAGGTTACTCCTGCAGCCTTTCTATTTCTCTCCTATACATAGTTGATGATGGTGGTGGTTGAAGAAAAGGAGGAAGAAGACGGCGGCGGAGGGGACGGCGGCGGAGGGGACGACGGCAACCGGGAAGGAGGAGGAAGAAGTTGATGTTGATGGGTTGAAGAAGAAGAGAAGGAGGGGGAGGAGGAGGAGGAAGATGGTGATGGTGGTTGTGTTGACGGTGATGGTGTTGAAGGGAAGGAGAAAAAAAGGTGGCGATGGCGGAGACGGCGGCGATGACGGAGTAATAATTTTCAAAAGTAAAATAGGGATTGCATGAGTAATTTATAAGTATAGGAAGATACAGATAAATACTAAATATTGGAGCACAAAGAAAAATATTGAAATATGAATAGCTTGCCTTTGTTCTTTGCACTCTGCTTCTTATCTCCTGGCTCCTGCTGTCTCAAAAGACGCTCCTTCGCTTTGGCGGCACAAAAATAAGACGCTCCTTTGCTTCTCCCCAAAAAAAAAAAAAAATGATGGCCGCGGCTGCTCCTCAAAGCCTTTTAATCCCATCAGAGTTCCACCGATTTCCCCAAAATCCCTTACCTTTGAGCCTATCTCTTAGGGTTAGGGTTTCATCGTACAAGAGAACCCCATTGGAAACCGCAGGAGCCTATCAGCTCATCGACGAATCCACCGGCGAAAAGGTCATCGTATGGGGGGGAGCTGACGACCTCGAAGGTGAGGAAGCGCCGCCGCCGCCTTCGAAAGAAGCTCTCACATGGAACAATCCCAAACCCCATCGTCATCGTTTGAAGCTCACAGCTGAGCCTAGTTTCGCGAGATTACAAGCCCCAAAGATTCAAGCGCTCATCAAGAAGAGATCTTCAAAGCCTGCTGTTGTTCCTAAAGAGCATGAGGATGAAGAAGAAGCTGCTCCAGAATATGAGGAAGCGTCTGCTGCTGCTGCTGCTCCTAGGGCTGCTTCTAGGGCTGCTTCTACGTTGAGAGGATGGAGTGCTGCGGCCGCTGCTTCAGCTTATAAGCAGCAGAGAAAAATGCAGGGGGCTGATAGCGGGTTTTTTACCAGGAAATCCTTCAAACAGCTGGGGTGCAGTGATGATATGATTGAGGCTCTAAGGTGTCTCTCCATCCTACGCCCTTCGCATATTCAGGTAATGCAATTGGTAGCATCATGTGCATAAAGTATGATTATCCTTTTCAATAGATGAGAATAGTTTGTGTATGAAGATGCATCAGTTAGTCTGATGAAATTCACAATTAAATTTGGGAATAAGTACCCGAGATACATTTTTGCTATTATTCTGCCTGCTCTTGTTATTGACAATGGGTTTAGTTGGATTTCTTCTTACATACAGTCAGCCACATTCTTGGCCCTTGGTGTTAGAGGACGGTCGCCGAGCTGGAGGCTTGTGGCATGTTACTGTTGCAAGTATAAATCGTAAGGGGCTACTTCATAAAATAACAATTAGGGCTGCTGCATGAAATCTCTCAAGTATAGGAGCTTTTTGCCAATTGCGCCAATTCACATCTATATGTACTGAGAAGTGGAGAGTGGAACTTGAGCTGAATTTTGAGTATTTACTTTTCATCTCTAATTGTAAAGTTGTGGGATCTCTTCAAAACCCTCAATATCTCAATAAAATAGTTGCCCTCTTCCTTGAGTTGTATCAATGGTATCAGTGCCTCCGGTCCAAGGGTCCGCTGTGAGATCGAGGGAGCATCTTTCTCCGCATCTTCGTGGCCGCCATTCAACCGAGACTTGATCGCCGACTGTTCGATACAATGCACAATCCATATACCCGCCACAAACACCTTATTTTCAAACACCAACACCTCCATACATCAATCAGTTCCCTCAGCAGCAATTTCACAGCTAACCACCCCAATTCACCTTCAACTCATATCCCAATTCAATGTAGCTTCCCTACCCAATTACCAAGCAACTACTTGTGATATGAGTATGACTCCTAATTACTCTCCTCATGTTCGACGAAATGCCCAAAAAGATTTAGAGATCCAATCTCCTTGGAAAACTAGTCCTATGCATACATGCTCACCGTATGTTCAACAAAAATCTCAGCCAGTCTTGCAACCACATAGAGTTGAAGATTATATCCCATGCCCGCAACATTCTTGAGAAAATAACAGAGTCACCACAGAAAACAGAGCGGTCCCAAACGTCAATCCCTCACCACGTCTACAACCTGTAAGACAGAATGTCCAAGTGGAGCCAACTGATTCGAGGCTTGATGTTGGGGAGATAAAGGATGTTGTTCGGTTGGGAAGGATGAGAGACAAGCTAGAGTTAAGTCATGATGAGAGCAATGGCGCTGATACGGCGAATGTTCAATATAATACGTTTGTAACTTGTGCACTTGGAATCGGCTCTTGTTCTAACTCACCACTTGCTTGACAAAATTTCCCACAAGAGCAGAAAAGTGATGAAGTAGTCAAGGTGCTAGTGAGTCAGAGGCCCATCCAACAATTTCCATAATTTTTCGCCTCATCTCCTTTCTCGCCACATATATCAAAATCCTATATCTTGGCCACTACTTTATTGCCTGTCTCACCCAAATTTATGACCTTAAAATCTGTAAGATGCAATGTTGAGCCAAAAATTGGGTGGTTTCTTTGGTGGGAAGAGGACAAGAGTGGAGTCGGAAGTGCTGATCAATCTTTAGCTTCTAATGGAAGCCACTTTGATGTTGGAGGATCTAAACCTGGAGGAGTGATTTTGAATTCGATAAATGCTCAAGCCTTTATCTTTGAGTTATCTGGATTATTGATTGGTGCTTGTCCAATGCATGTCCTCAAGTTTTATGATGAATATGAAGGAAAATTTGTGACTGCTAATGATAAAGCAATCACGCTCGAGAGAGTTCTTATGTGTATTGCCGGTCTAGGAAGTGGCTATATTGCTGTTGAAAACTGTGATGTGTGCACTGCTTTTAGAACCGGTGTTTACTTTGTTGGTTAGGCTCAAATTATGCTTGGTTTTGATCCTGATATAGGAGAGTTAGCTCATAGAACTCTAATCATTCCTAAGGAAATTGATTACTATGTCGGTGCCTACATAAAGAAGATTACACCGGTGAAGGAAAGAGGGTGTCATGTAGGGCATCATCTGCAAATTTTGGCCTTGGTCGAGTATACTTTGCGACAGATCTATCCTCATGAACCACTACTTAAATGGTTTCTTTGGTAGGAAGAGTACAATAGTGGAGTGATGGAAATTGTAGAGGCTTCAAATATAGTTGGTATTAGGAATGGCCATGTGCTAATGCTAAAGATCAAACAAATATTAAAAGAAATGGGCAACTGGTATAATTTTTTATGCCGTGGTTTTTGGAGAATTTAATCTAATTGTTACGGTGACATTTTTCTTATATGAAACAATGTCTTCGGGGATAAGTCAAATTTTCAGACACAACCTGTTCCTACTTCACATAAGGCTATTGTGGCATAGAGCAGCGAATCAAGATTGAGTTCGCAAGCTTGACAATGGCAGCTGGAAACTCGTTGACGTCGTTATAGTAGATCAGGATGTTGCTCACTTTAAGGATGACGTTAAGAAGGTTATCGTCTCTGCCGCAAGCATGGGTGTTGCAATGCTTGACCCCGAGAATGGTTTTGGTGGCTCCTTTGGCAAGAACTGGAGTGTTGGAAACAATGCGAGCGATAAAAAAGTTCCTCGCAATGCTGGAACTATTAAGGCTATTGGCAAGTTCCTCTACGCTTTTGATTGGCTAGTTTCAGAAATGAGGATGCCATATGATGGGGATACCATGAAACAATGTATGCTATAGGCATGCAAGGATAGTCTTACAACAAGTCATTTCAGCGATATGATGGATGTTGTTAGAATGCATGTGCGTATATTGTGTTTGTGAACGAGATTCTAGCTTATTTTAGAAGCCGTCTTTATGTTATTAGGCAACTAAGTAGGGGTGTAATTGATAAATGACCATGTCTATATAAAGTGGAGGTTCCGGTTAATTCCAATCCATTCATTACATCTCCTTAATCATTTTCTCTCTCCTCTCTAATTCTTCTCATAGTATCAGAGCCAATCTAGATCTGAACAACACATCACAAACCCTAATCCCATCTCAACAACACATCACAAACCCTAACTCCATCTCAGCCGTCCATCACAAACATCTAGATCTCAGATCTAGCGGCTGCACTCATCATCAATCTCATCATCGATCTTCACCACGACCTCGCCGGAGCACCACTGACCTTCACTCGCCGTCGCCACCGTAATTGCTACATAGTCGACCTTTTGGAGCTCGATCTTCTGCAATCTTCTTGTTATGGCCTTCGATTCTTCATCTGATGCCTGAAGATCCTCTGGTGACGAGATCGAGCTCCTCCAGCAACCGTTGAAGATCTCGATGTCAGCCTCGAGCGCCTCCAGCAGCCTCGACTTGCCCTCCAGCGGCTTCGACTTGCTTCCAGCAGCCTTGATTTGCCTTCAGTAACCTCGATTTGCCTTCAAGTGGTGTCGACTAGCCTCGGTTTGAGTGATTCGGTGGGTGTTCTTGAGGAATCAGTGCTGAATTAGTGTTGTTCTTGGAGTTCTTGAAAGGAGTCTTGCATCTAGGGAGAATTTTTAGCTCGATATTGTGCTGTTTTGGGACATGCTACAGTAAACAGAGACTTTAGGTGATTTATTGTGAATTTTGAGGTCCGCTATGTTTATTTTTGCTATGAATTGGTGTGTTGATTCGGTCGTCGTAGTGATGGTGTTGTCGGAGTCCGTGTTTGGATCCGATTGATTTGTTTTTGTGGTTGGTTGATTACCGGTCGGATCTTGATAGATTGATCGCAATTCTTTAGGTGGAATTTGTGTAGATTCCTTTCTTTGTTCTTGATTGAGTGGTTCTTTGATTTTTGGAGATGGAGAGCAAGTCCGAGTGCAAGCGGATCTCTTCTACTGATGTTTTGACCACCAAGATGGTGGACTTTAATTTTGACGATCAGACTTCATCAGTTGGAACCTCATGGGTGAGCGTTATATCAAGGGGAGACGTAAATGCGATCATCTGATGAAGCCTCTACATGTTTCGATCACCTCTGAGCGGGAGACGGTCGATGCTTAGCTCAGCTCGATGGAGCGACAGATAATGGATGGGCTCGTCCACTTGGGATCCATGAAGGAGATTTGGGATCAGCTTCACAAGTTTTATTCTTTGCAGAAGAGCCTTTCTAAGGCCTTCAATCTGGAGCAGTCATTATAAAAGATCCAACAAGGGGCTCGTTCATTGCATTAGTACTATTCGAAGTTTTGGAGACTTGCCCAGCTGGTCTTGGAGTTGTTCCCGATCACCAGTGACGTTGCGGAGATGCGAAGGTGACATGAGGTCCTCTTGGTTATTGTCTTTCTTAGTGGGCTCCGTCCCGAGTACCCGTCTGCACGTCCGGCCTTACTCGGGAAAGCAGATATTACTTTTGCGGCCACTTACCACACGTTCAACCAGATATTTCAGTCAAAGATTATTGATTAGCAGCCTGCATCTGGTGAGCACAGTGTTCTTATCATACCGAAGAGTTACCCCACATACTACTACTCTCTACGAGGGAGAGGGGTAGCCTCCTTGTCCCACCCCCGTGCACATGTTGGATCATCGTCCCACCCCACATGCATTCAAACAGATGTCAAATTTACTGAGCTGGAGAGTAGGGTTTGGGTGATTCAGTGTATTTGGGAAAGGCACACAAAAGGAGCGGTAAAGAATGCCTCAATTTTGTTCCATGAAGGCCTCATCTATATTCAATTTTCTATCATTAAAGGTGGGGCCAAAACAACTGTCATCCTAGACTTCACATTGAGAATCCATCTACTTGCAAGGATAGAAAGGGTCACCCACATATTATTCTAGAGAGGATTGAACTCAGAAAACGTAGGCAAGCAACCTTTAGTGATTTCTATGTAAGCTATCAAGTGAAAGATTATGAAAAGGGTCCTTTAATGAATTTCTCATCTTGCTTAAATGTTTGGAAGAGACACTGCTGGTCCAACTTTGACCTTGAGGTCAAGGTCAATCTTAAAAGGGGAGGATTGTTGCAAGTATAAATCGTAAGGGGCTACTTTGTAAAATAAGAATTAGGGCCGCTGCATAAAATCTCTCAAGTATTGAGGCTTTTTGCCAATTGCGCCAATCTTTCTTTATAATAATAGAAAGAGGAATGAGAAGTGGAAATTTACGGATTTCCTAAAATGCCCCTCATAATAGAATATTCCTTAGGATATCTTTGAAAAAAATATGCTTTTTTGGTGAATTCCAATGTTTTGGAAGGGGTATTTTAGGCACTTCATGGCAAAATTCTGCCACTTCTCATAATTACAAATTTTCCATCAACCCACCTTCCCACTATTTACAAATATGCCATATATTCAAATTTCCAATAGATTTTCCTTAAAATACCATTTACTTTCAATATTTTATAGATAAATACCACTAGATTTTCATTAAAATACGAGGAACTTTCGCTTTTTTCAAATAAATACCATGAACTTTGTCCATCACAAAAAACACCATAAACTTCCAACGTTTTTCAGATAAATACCAAGGACTTTGTCCGTTACAAATAATAATGTTAACTTTCAAAGGTTTTCAGATAAATACCTTGGACTTTGTCCGTTACAAATAGTTACAAATTTACTAACGTTAACATTCACCATTTTTCAGATAAATATCATGGACTTTCAACGTTACAAGTAGATAACAAATTTACTCTTGCGGCCACTTATCACACGCTTAACTAGATATTTCAGTTGGAGATTATTGATGAGTAGCCTGTATCTGGTGAGTATAATTCCCCTTATCAGGCCGGAGAGGTATCCTACATACTACTCTTTACGAGGGTGGGGGAGCTGGACGTGGAGGTAGAGGGCGCGGAGAGCCTCCTTTATGTGATTACTGTCATCAAGTCTTATTCGATGTTTTATAGGTAAATAGCACTATATTTTCATTAAAATACGATGAACTTTCCCTTTCATCCGTTACAAAAGAATACCATAAACTTTTAATGTTTTCCAGATAAATACCAGGAACTTTGCCTGTAACAAAAAAAGTACCATGCACTTTCAACGTTTTTAAGATAAATACCATGGACTGTCTGTTACAAATAAATAATTTTAATTTCAACATTTATAGATGAAGGCCACTAGTTTTTCATTAATGTATAATGTACTTTCCCTTTTTCCAAATAGAACTTTTTTCAATCAAAAAAATACCATAACCTTTCACTATTTATGAAATAAATACCATGAACTTTGCCCTTTACAAAAAACTATCATAAAACTTTTAATGTTTTTCAGATAATTACCATGGACTTTATCTTTTACAAAAATTTAAAATTAAATTTCAACGTTTTTCAAATAAATACCATGGAGTTTTTCCTTTATAAATATTAAATTTCAACGTTTTTAGATAAATAAAATGGATTTTGTGCATTAAAAATAAATAACATTACATTTCAACGTTTTTCAGAAAAGTACCATGGAGTTTCTCTCGACGTTTTCCAGATAAATACCATGGACTTTCTCCGTTACGTATGGACACGTCAAACTTTTACTGTTTTTCAGATAAATACCATGGGCTTTCTCAGTTACAAATAGATACCATGAACTTTCGAGTTTTGAGGTAAATACTATGGACTTTGTCTGTGATAAATAGATACCATGAACTTTCACATTTTGAAGTAAATATTCTGGACTTAACCGTTGGGAAAAAACACCGTGAACTTTCATAGTTTTTCATATAAATGCCATGGACTTTGTCTATTAGAAAAAAACACCGTGAACTTTCACGGTTTTTAAGATAAATTTCATGGACTTTGTGTATTAAAATAAACACCATGAATTTTCATAATTTTTCAGATAATTACATTGGACTTTGTTTGTACAATCAAACATTTGAACGTTTACCATTTTTTTTAGATAACTACTATGGACTTCGTTTGTAAAAAACACTAAAATTTCATTTTTTCCAAATAAATATCATGGACTTTGTATAAAAAATCACTGAACTATCACCGATTTCAGATAAGCACCACATGCTTTGTTTATATAAATTAACACCATGAACTTCCATCGTTTTCAGATAAATACCATCGACTTTGTTTGTTACAAATAAGAACCACGAGCTTTCATCATTTTTCAGACAAATACCATGGTATTTGTCTGTTACAAATAAATGCCATGAAATTTCACTTACATTGTTACCACTTTTCTCAAGTTTTTTGAGTTTCTGAAATTTAGCACATGATCATGCTAAAACCCACGCATCGCGTGGGCTTTATCTCTAGTATAATATACTAATTTGGTAAGCAAAAGTGGAAATTCTAACAATTCCACTTTTCACTCAACATCATTATTGTAAAACTTGGATTTTATAGACAAATTTGAGGTTTTAATGAAGTTGTGAGGGTAACTAGGGCAAATCATTAAAGTGGCAAAACTTCACTTTAATTACAATACTGCCATCGATCATAGTTTCCTACTAATTACAGTTTTGCCATCTACTCGGAATTACAGTTTCGCCATCAATTCAAAATCTTACATAGATTTTCACTAAAATACGATGTACTCTCTAATTTTTTTAGAACTTTGCCATGGATTTTTTTATTACACATATACCATGTACTTCGGACGTTTTTTTAAATAGATACCATTATTTTTTTCCAAATAATACCATAAACTTCCGACGTTTTTAATTTAGATACCATGGTCTTTTTTATATCAAATTAATACCATGAATTTCCGACATTTTTCACATAAATACCCTGGGCTTTGTTTAATACAAATAAATAGAAAGAACTTTTAATGACTTTGTTTCTTACTTATAAAAAAACCAGACTTTTAAATCGATATATCTTGAACTTGCTTATATGATCAATTTTTCCAATGTATAAAGGTTTTATGGATTATTAGAAAATTCTGCGCATTGCGCAGGGTTTAACCCTAGTTCACACCTATATGTACTGAGAAGTGGCGAGAGGAACTTGAGCTAAATTTTGAGTATTTACTCTTCATCTCTAATTGTAAAGTTGTGGGATCTCTTCAAAACCCTCAATATCTCAGTAAAATAGTTGCCATCTTCCTTGAGTTGTATTAGTTACCCTATTTTATATGTTATTAATTTAATTAAATATGAAACTTTTCACAAGGTATGTAACATAGATACAAACATGGATGCAAGATACGTTTCGAGTCCGACTAGGTGATTTATACTTTACCAAAGGTGGAGAGTACTTGGATACACAAGTTTTTTTAATTTTTTTTTTTATATATATACATATATATGGATATACCTAATCACAAATTGATATTTTAGCAAATCTAAAATGGGAATGCTAATTTCTTTAGTCTATCCAAAATTCTTATGAGATTATTTGGTGCTCCCACTCCCTCTTAAAATACAGATTCACACTTGGTTAGCCTTCAACAACAAGTTACTCACCTTTATCTCCATTGTTTGCTTGCGCCCCAAAGTTGGGCTTAATGTATGCATGTCCCTCCCTCCCCCTTCCATTGAAGGACTTCAGAGGAATCATTTATTCACTCAGGAGTATCTAGCATTATTTATTCCTCTCACCTGCAACGGGATTGCCTACTGACGGCGGGTGTCTGCTCAATTTGGTTGGAGGGTAATGCTCACAGGTCCAATAGAAAATGTCAGCCAACATTTAAGGATTTTCTTGTCCTTTCCCCCTTTATTCCTATTTAATCTTCTTTATTTACTTGATGAAAAGGTGAAGCAAATGCAGTTTTCTAAAGAAAGTTTATACGGCTTTTGTTGGGTCAGGTACTGTGTCAACATGTAGCTTTGGTGTTGCTGTTTAATGTAAGCTAAGTTATATTGGAAAAGAAACAGCTTCCAGCAAACACTTGTTTAAAAATATTGTTGTATGAAAACACTGACATATAGGTCTTGCCGTATATATTTTAAATCGTATTGTTAATTTTGTGATTGTAGGCTGTAGCATATGCTCCAGTTTTACTAGGAAAAAGTTGCATTATTGCTGATCAAAGTGGATCTGGTAAAACTTTGGCATACCTTGCCCCAATTATACAGCGTCTAAGACAAGAAGAACTGCAAGGACTTAGTAAATCTTCATCAAGGAGTCCACGGGTAGTGATTCTAGTGCCTACAGCAGAATTGGCTTCTCAGGTTGGTATTTGATATAAAAATTACGAAGTCATGTTGTCTCTGTTTAATTATTATATTTATTTTATATTCTTATCTTATGCACTTGCAAATTAATATATATGCTATTGGAATCTGCAGGTGCTTAGTAACTGCCGTTCGATATCAAAACATGGCGTTCCATTCCGGTCTATGGTTGCTACTGGGGGCTTTCGACAGAAAACACAGTTAGACAACCTTCAACAGGATATGGACGTACTCATAGCTACACCTGGCCGCTTTATTTATTTACTCCAGGAAGGCTTTGTGCAACTTGCTAATCTTAAATGGTAAGGTATTTCAACAATTTTCAACTTCCATGCTGTGAAGTTTAACTTAAGGAATGATAGAAAGAACTTCAGATATTTGAATATTCCATTTTTTTCAGCAATGAATTATCAATTACTTATTCTGCAATGCAACAAGTATATTAAGCAGTTTTTGCCACTTGCATATAGACTTTCATTTTCTTTTGTTTCTTTGCAATTGTCTAAAGAGACTAAGATTAATCTTACCAAGGGAAATTCTAATAAATTGTTGGTTGTTTAGCTCTTTTAATAGTGTAAAAGATCTCGATTAATTGTTGAATGTGGCTTGTAAATCGCTGCTTTCCAATGTCTACTGTTCCCTTCACCATACTGCAGAAGTAATTTGTCTGTTGCTGCACCGTGGTTACCATTTTTACGTTCCTTTTTCTCATTATTCATCATTAATACAAAGAAGAAAAAGAAAGAGGGGGCAAATAAAGAAAAATAAAAGCATTTTCCTATCTGCAAGACTGCCACTTCTGCACTAAACTCAATTTTAAAGGACATAGTCCATTGATATAGGATTTTTCCTTACCTATAAACAGTCCAAAGCTTCAGTTTAGCAGTTTGCTAAAGTTCTTGAACCAAAGAAAATTATGAATCATACATGACCAGCCGACTAATTCCTCATTGAGCACGATACTTCGTGTGTAGAAACTAGAACACAACTTTTGAGTTTTGATTCAAAATAAAGAATCTACCATATCTTTGCGAAAAAGAGCAATGTGCGTAGGTGGAAGGTTTTATATTTAATCAAGAAGATGTTCTAATTAGCTTAACAACATTATTATGCGATATGAGTAATTCTTAAGAAAGAAGCAAGGAATTTTATAAGATTTTAGCAGTTGGTAGTCCTTTCTATTGGGCATGCCAGTTATGTTTTGGCCAACCAAGATCCAATGTATCTAATGAAATACCTTGTAAAGCCCTGTACTATACTAAACTCCAGAGTTGGGGTAAGGGTTGTGAAAAATATTTTTATTTTCTAGCAATGGACTGAAGCTTGAGCATCATTTTTTGTGGGCCAAAACCTTGCATATGCATAAAAGTATTTCCTTTTGAAAATATCCTCTTTAAAGGTGCGTCTAAATAGGTGAATCTGAAACTGGGTGCCTCTTCTACCATCTTATTACCCTTGTTGATGCACCAATACTATGAGTTGTAATGATGGTTGATGAAAATATGTTTATATTCTAACGATACCTAACTCAAAACCTATAGTTTTACATCCTTGTATTTATCGGGTTATTATTCATCTGTAAAAGAACCTAAAATAGTAAATTGATCAATTAGCTATTGATATTATCTAGGGTTTAGAAGAGGGGAGAGAGAAGAGAAAAAGATTTGGGGAAATGATTAGATCTCTCTCTTTCTTTATATAGACGTAATTATTTACATATCCACCCCGCTCTAATTAAATTTAACTAATTACATATAAAATACCGTAACATATTCTAGAATACTCATATTTTAACACTTTCCCTCAAGCTGGAGCTTATATATTGTATACATCCAGCTTGTCAGAAATAAAGTTCACTCTTCACCTTCCTAAAAGCTTGGTGAGAAAATCTGCTGATTAATTAGCAGATCGTCCCATCTACAATTTTCTCATGAACAAAGTGAAAGTCAATCGCAATATGCTTGGTTCTCTCATGAATGATCGGATTTGAAGCAATATAAATGACATTTTTGTTGTCACAATATAATCATATAGAAAAATATGGGTCTAAAACCAAGCTCTCCAAGTAAAAAACTAATTCATACTATTTCACATAACTCAATATTCTGACTCTGCATTGAAGCGAGATACAACACTTGGCTACTTGACGAATATGCAATATCTTATGGTAGATCTCGGATAAAGAGATCCCGTCCAACATGCATTGTGAATCGTGCTACTCGAGAGTGTCAATTATCTCGGTATATAATAGCCATTACATGGAGCACGGTTCAAGTGCAGCATCCTAATGAGTACCTTACGGCCCTCCATAAACTGGCTCACCACATTAACTGGATAAGTGATATCAGGTCGAGTAACTGTGAGGTAATTCAGCTTGCTAACCAGTCATTGATGTCTTCTGGGATTTTTCAACTAATTACCTTGTGCTGGAAGCATTTTTGTATTTGGATCCATAGAAGTCTCAACAGATTTATATTCCAATATATCATCCTCAGATAACATGTCAATCACATACTTTCACTAAAAAGTATAGAAGCCCAATTTCAATGCTTAAGAAATATCGGAGACTCCCAAAGTATTTTGTTTGAAACTTTGTTTGGAGTAGAGCTCCAGCTCTGCAATGCTGGAGTTATCGTCACCGGTGATCACAATGTCATCAGCATATAGCACTACCAATGATGTGTAAACCATTGTAGGAATGATAAAAGACAGAGTAATCATGAACGCAACAACTAAGGCCAAAAGAATCAATGAGTAATAGCTTAGTTGGTATGACACTTTCTCTACTGGGAAGAGTGCGGGGTTCGAATCTCAGAAGGAGAAGTGGCCACAAATTAATGTTTTTGAGGTCCCTAGACGCATGTGTTGTGTACTTATGTATGGGGTGTGCGTGGGTGTGGTATGTGTTTGGATGAGGCTTACGGGCTAGTTCCAAAAAAGAAGAAAAAGTAAAGGCCAAAAGAAGTGTCCGCCTTTGTAAATCTCCCAAACAATGTTCAAGGTGCTTCAATCTATACAGTGACTTTTAAGGCGATAACCTACGCCAAACTCTTCTTGAGCAACAAAACCTGATGAGTGTTCTATATAGACCTCCTCGGTCAAGCTACTATGAAGAAATGCATTATCCATATCTAATTAATATAAAGGATAATGATGATCAGCTATTACAGACATAAAGAAAGCGAACTAAGGTTATTTCCACCGAGAGTCTCCCGGTAGTTAATCTCATAAGTTTGAGAATATCTTTTAGCTACCAAATGTGCTGTAAGGCATCCAAAGAACCATTAGGATTGAGTTTGATTGCATAAATCCATTGATAGCCTACACCTTTCTTTCGAACAAGGAGACAAATCAAGTCCCATGTCTGATTCTACTTAAGAACTAACATTTTTCATAGCCGCTCTCCATTTTGTATGAGACAATGCATCGAACAATGACTTGAGAAGAGAATGAGAATTAATCGAAGGGATAAACACTCGATAAGAATGAGAAAATGTCCAAAAGCTATATGATTAGCAATAGGATGAGGTGTAACTTCAAGCCCCTTTCCTCATAGCAATGAGAACATCGAGCTCAGATGGTTGTGAATCTTGAGGCGGTCGAACAACGGGATTAGACATTTAAGACTTTGTAGTACGCATATATTGTCGAGCATATATCTAGCCATAATGGGAGGAGCATCTACGTGTGGGATATCGTCGGATTCAGTAGAAAGGACAATTGTTGCAGCAAAAGGAACATCTATAGGAGTTGCTGTAAGTAAATTAGGAGGTTTTGGTGTGATTTAACGATGAATATCCAACATAAAGTCGTTATTTATTGTATGCAGCGTGTGAGGCTTAGAAAAGTAAGACGAAGACTCAAAATGTAATATCAACAGAAATAAATCGTCATCATAACTTTGGACTATAACACCGTTATCCTTTTTGGGTACATGAGTATCCAAAAAACACACCTAATCGCTTTTGAGTCTAGTTTGGTTTTCCTAAATTAGTGATCCTGAACAAAACACACAAGCAAACACTCGTCGAGTTCATGGAAAATCAGGTCTCATTAGAGAAAAATGTTACGAGGAACCTGACCATCCAATACAGAAGAAGACATGATTAATCAAATAATATGTAGTAAGAACCGCATCTCCCCAAAAAGACTTAGAAATTCACATGTGAAAGAATATAGTATGTGTAATATCTAAAGCCGAATATTTTTTCTTTCCACTATTTTATTTTGTTGAGATGTGTAAAAACATGAAGATTCATAAATAATGCCATCATGCTTGATGCACTCTTTAAATGGTGAACTGAAGTGCTCTCTGACATTGTCATTCAAATAACAAATAGAAATTCCAAATTGATTTTTAATTTCAGCATAAAAGGATTGGAACTTAAAATGACTTCATTTTGAAATTTCATTAAAAACAACCAAATTACATCAGAAAATTATTAATTAGCCATAAAATAGCTAAATCCACTTTTGGATACAACTGGGTAAGGCCCCAATACATCAAAATGAATGAAAACAAAAGGTTTGTCGACTCTTTTATTGACATCAGATGGGTAGCTTGTGTGATGATGCTTACCTATCTCACAAGACACATTCTAAAGAAGATAAAGAATCAAGAGAGTGAACAATTCTTTTCAATGTCTGTAACGATGGGTTAAACCGGGAAAAAATTGACATAGTAGCAGGACATGCAATATGATGTGAATGCTCATCTTGGTGCTAGGAAGCACGTCTACTTGCTCACTGTGTCTGTATCCGACATGTATTAGACACTCGGAAGCTCAAACACTTCGTCCGACACCGAGTCCGACACATCTGGGCCGTGTTCTCTTAAATTGGTCGTGTCCAATATTTCTACATAGCATAAGAGGTTAAGAAATAAGGATGTTTATATGTATGGGCATTTTTGAGACTTTTAAGAATATTAGATATTTAAAATCTTTCATGTCAGACTAAAGCTAGGAGTTAGGGTTTAAATTGATGCAGTTGATATCAGGTCTATGAAAGTTGGCTTGAATTAACAAGGACTACTATTTTGTTCTAAATCTTATCAATTGTATTCTTGTATATTCTACTTAAGTGCTCTCTCTCTGTATATATAGGGGAGCGATCCATTGCAAACCGGTCCGTGTTTTTTAAGAACGGGAACTTCCAATCTACGACATATTTTTTTGACGATCCGATCCGTTCAAGTTGATCACCCTATCCTCAAATATGTGTATGAAAAATCAAAGGATTTGAAGATCTCTGGCCTACGTGTTGGATGTAGTTTATGTTGCATTATCAAAAGACGTCCATTTTTGCACCCATCGATGCATAGACTAAAGGTCTTCAAATCTTTTGATTGCTGATACATTTATATTTGAGAGTAGGGTGATCAATTTGAACGGATCAGATCGTTAAAATATGCGTAGAACATGAGTTCCGTTTCTAAAAAATGTGGACCGGATTGCAATAGATCACTTATATATATATATTCGTTTGTGCTTAAGAAAAGTAACAAAACTTGTAGTTATGGATGAAGGGTATAACATTGACTTATTTTTTGTGTTTTTAATATTATACGAGTACATGTTTCTTCTCATTATATATATAGAGAGGAAAAGGGGTATGAGCCTGCGGCCTTTTTTTAAAATGAACCGTCCCCCAAAACACACATACCTCTGTGTATTTCATCGATCCAAACCGACCATCTTGATCTACGTATCATGAAACCTTTATATACAAAAAATCTCAGGATTTAAAAACATCTAACATGTTCATCAAGCAACCGCAATTTTCTTATACCGATAAACCGTTAATTTTTCTATATACTAGATGAACACGTTAGATGTCTTTAAATTCCAATTTTTTTGTATATACGGGTTTCATGATACGTAGATCAAGATGGCCGGTTTGGATCGGTTAAATGCACAGGAGGTATGTGTGATTTAGGACGGCGGCTCATTTTTAAAAACGGGCCGCCGGCTCATTCTTTTTCCGCTCTCTATATATATAATAAAGAAAGGATTCCATATGAGGGAATTTTCTTTTATGGCGTCGAAAAAATACACCATCAATTTTTCCGATCACCGACACCCATCATCTTTATCTTTGTAATCTAAGATATGGATACATCAAATTTCATGCGATTCTACCAATTTTACACCGTCAATTTAGTGGGTGCAAAATTAACGGTTTACCGACAATGGAACTTTTTACATTGCTAATTCAATGGTGAAAAGCGGTAACATCATATGAAATTTGGTATATTAACATCTTAGATGATAAGGATGAAGATGATGGGTGCCGATCATCAAATAAAATGATGGATGATTGACTTTTATTGACGCCATGGGAGGAAATCCTCTCGTATGGCCTCTTTCCTCCATTATTCTCTTTATATATATAGTCGTGTTTCCTTTTTATAAATTTACCGTGTCTGTGTTTGTACCCATACCCGAACCTGTACCTGTCTCGCTGCTTCATAGTCTATGCGTTACAACCTATTAGTCTCAGTGCTTGTGCTAATTGTCCTATTCGTCTTAAGATATTGATAATGCAACCTTACGGGGATAGAGCGATAGAAGTATTGAGAATCCAAGATAACGCCGCGGCGAGACGAGCCGTGGCTCATCACGATAGTTGGCAAAGTAGAAGTGCAGTGATGTATGTAGCTGAGGCATTCTAACATACTGAGAGATTTGAACCTTATGAGTCAGACTCAATAGAATTTGATCAATCCTTTTTCCTGTCATTAAGGTGGAGAGCTGAACTGAGAATTCTTTCTTCATCATCAATCAAATCACCGTTCGCGACCCAAGATTATATTTTATCATTAATCCAATCACTAGCATGAAAGAAAGTGATATTGGAGTTCAATGTTGGAGTCAGCTGATTAATATAAAATAGATTAAATAAGCATCAAGGCAAATAAAGAACGAAAAATAGTCATGTTTCATATGGGTGTAGCTGAACCGATCTCTACTCTAAAAGTAGATCAGTTAGCTTAAATCATAGGACTCCATCTAGGATTAGAACGGTAAGAAGAAATTATAGCCGACTTCTTAATCATATGATTCATGGCACCTAAGTCAATGATCCAAGGATATGAAACTGGTGCAGAAGAGAGACAAGCTATATGTACCTTTGATCATAGATGCAACATGAGGTGTAGATGATGAGGCTGTAGAGCTGGATAAGATCAAAAGACGACGTAGCTTTGATTTCTCATTTTCTGTCAAAAAAATACCAGAGGAACCTATGTCATTAGAGTAGACAGAGCTAAAGCAATATTCGCTCCATGAGGTGTCTGAGATGGTTTCCTATGCAACTTTCAGTAAGTATTCGAAGCCCTTCCCGCTGACAATCACAAATATGCTTCTCTTGTCCGCCTTTACTACCTCCTCTAACTCGAGTGGCTTCCCCTTTACCTCTATTGCCAACCTATGGCTGAAAGGCTGGTAGATGCTCTGATTAAAGGGCATAGCAGTCTCCTTTATTTTCTGCTCCTGGATTATTCGAGTTGGACGATCTTCATCAAGGTATGATAAATGGAGAAAAAAGAAATAGTAGTTGCATTCCAAAAGCTGCGGTCATACGGTCTCAAATTCTGGCCTTAACCCTCCAAGAATCAGAATCATGAGTAAGGCCTCATTTCTCATCTTCATCCTTACAACATCCTCAGTAATAGGAAACTCCTTGACGATTTTCTTAAAATTTGAGTAATACTGATGAAGAGAGTGGACGTCTTTGATATTTTATAGAAACATTATCAAGTCAAAGACACAAGAAAGATTATATTCCTGAGTAAAGATTTGCTAGGCAATCCTACAACTTCTTCACCGTCATCGAGTTGGTCATCAACTCCATTATTGACCTCTCCATAGAATTCAACATTATCTGACAGAGTTGAGCATCATACTTCTTTGGCTAAATTGCACAAAAGTACCCATGAACTTTCATATTTTTTGTGATTTATTCCATGATTTAATTTAATTACAAACAAATACCATGAACTATCACCCCCTGTTGCAACCAAATACCATTAAATTTTCTTCCGTCTGCAACCATTATGTTTAACTGCCACGTTAGCAATATTTGAGTTCCCCATTTTACCCTTTGAGATTTCTCAGTCAACTTATCACCTTCAATTTAAAAAAACAGAAATAGAAAAAGATATAGAAAAAAACTCAAGAGTGCCGCTCATGGGACTGCCATCACCCCGCCCTCCTTACCTCCTTCCGCGCCGCCCTCACAGCCATTGTTGGGCTTTGATGATAGGGTTGCTATACTAGCGGACCGCCGCGGAATAATGAACAAAAACTTTCAAAAACATAGCACCAAATACCAATCCTAAAATCATTCAAATTCTAGCAGTTATCAAAAAACTAGCAAGCAAAGAAGTCAAGTTTAGGATGCTACAACTTTTGCAGCATGTCCATTCAATCGTGGAAGACCCGAGCTAGACCCCGTTGCCGTAGGAATGAGCTTGAAAACCAATCTTCTCGCCGAAAATGATCCACATCGAGAAAACCCTAACTCAAACTTCAACTTCACCAAAAGCAAGTCTTATGAAGTAACTCGATATCATAGATTGCTAGAATATGATATGAATTGATGTAGTGAGTTCACTCTCATTTGCTCTCTAGAATTCTTATTCTCAAGTAAAGAAAAAGAGGAGAGAATTTGCATGAAGAAGTGAGGAGAAGAGAGGGAATGGTTTATAGTTTAATAGTGTTAAAACCATTAAACAATTGAAGCATCTCTCTCGACACTCTTCTCATTTTTCTTTATCATTAAAAAGAAATGAATCATTTCTTTATAAATGCTAAGAGAAAATGGAGTGCCCCTTCTAGAAGCAAGTATGTGTATCATATACACAGTACATGTATAGTATACATATACGCGTACTTGTATCGTATACAAATACCAAATGAGAGGAATAGAAAGTGAATATAATACTAGAATATATATATATATATATATATATATTTATCAATATTATTAAATCAATACTTGATTTAATAATCCGGCTTAAACATAAACCGGTTAGTAGTATAAAACGTCTGATTAATGTACATGTATCAAATACACAATCGAACTCCCGCACGTATCGCCATACTCGCCCTACATCGTTTCGCCTGAACGGGAAAAACCTCTGCGTCGGACTCTAAAGATTCAATCAATACGCTGGCAGTGGGTTAGGATCATATCCGATTGATCTGAAACACTTTCAAATCAATCCGCTCACGGGTTAACCCACAAGTACGTCAGCGGCACTAGTTATACGCAACGGCTATCCAGGTATTGATCAAAAGAAAGGTCGACAAGCAAGCTCATCCATATGCAATCAGAGCTTATCGGCGATGGTCACCGTACAGTTCGGTTTCTTCGTCTGAGTGTCGCATACCGGGTCTGGGGGTGGAATCTGTCAGGCCCCTAATAACCCGATAAGTCGTGTTGATGTAAAACTCACAACACTGAGATACAACTGATAACACTTATCAGTTTATCTCAACCGCTTCGGTCGAAAACTCCTGGTTATGGTCAATCAAGCACAACGTGATATCAACTCCCTATTCTGTGAGAGACGAACCCCTTCGATCACTCACTGCCTCTATATGCTTCGGGACTGTACCCAACTAAAATCTGTTTGCACGACTCTCTAGAGCCGTGATAGGGTAGTAATCAAAGCATAGTGGGAACACACAAGACACTATGGCGATCTTAGATCAAAAAATTACACTGTACTCATGTCATCAGAGAACTGCTATATGAAAATAGGTATAATACCATTTAGGAGTTCTCGGTGAGTCCGTCCAGTGGAACTCATTCTCCAATGAGCACCTGCATACAATCCTCAGTGTCAAACACCAATAGATGTGGGACCAGTTATTGCCCTCCAACCGGGTCAGGAAATGTATACACTAGTCTAATCTGGAGTACCGATATCAATCTCGATGCTCTTATGACTAGGGATATTTAAGAATGTGCTTATGGACTATACATGTCCCACTATTATGATCTCTATCATAATCCTGGCAGTCAAGCAAAAATTCTATGGACTTTAACTTCATGTATCAGTGATACGTAATAGTAAGTAAAACATATACATATGAATAATAAAGACAAACCAGATAGTATACTATCATCTCGAGCAAGATTGTTCTATCCATATAGATCCTCCTACAATTATAATAATTGGCTTAAGGGCACCAATATCTGACAGCCATTACATCTTCCGCCTCCTTCGCCTTCGTCGTCTTTGGCGAGGGCAAGTTCTTCTCTAATGATCTTGGCTGAGCCTAAGCCGCCTCCTTTGAGCGCCATCCCCTCCTTTCCATTCTCAATCAATTTCTCAAGCTATCCCAAAATCCCCACCACCTCTAAAGCAACAAACTCTCCAATTCGACTGGGCCCATCACCGTATCCAGCCTCTCCTTATGAGACCACTCCCTCGAGATCTCATTGAGATTTTTCCTCTCCATGGCCGCCTTCATCCTCGTCAGGCCCTCAGAGGTAGCCCCTCCGCATAGGTCGCCCATCCTCATTGTCCAGATCTGCACCATGAAGTCGAGGAAGACATGAATATTGCCGGAGTGGAGGCGGCGGAGGGTGGATCCCGCGGCGGAGTGGAGGTAGGCAAATTAGATGGGGCCAGAGAGGGAGGTGGGGCCCTTTGCCATGTGGTGGAGAAGCTCGAGGAAGGGAATGTAGATGGGGTCGGAGGCGACGCGACGGAGGAGGGTGCAACAAAGGGGTGGCGGAGGAGAGGGGTGCGGTGGAGCTGTAGGGCAAGGTTTTTTAAGGCTAAATTGCACAAAGATTAATATAAATTGAAGGGTATAATGGTTCATTGATGCACCATTGTTAACGCCGTGTGGTATTTATACCAAAAAGAAAAGTTCATGGTAGGTATCTCTAATTATTAAAGTTCATAGTATCAAACACAAAAAAGTTGAAAGTTCATGGGTACCTTTGTGCAATTTAGCCTACTTCTTTATTGAAGGGTCATATGAGAATGAGGTGATCACCTTTGCCTCTCTTATCAATATACTTGACTATTCTCATCCAATTATGGAAGTTTTCGGAGTGTCCTTATAGCCATGTGGTAAAACCTTATTGCAGTTGTGCGGGATGTCCGTGGTTCAAACCCCGCTTGATAAGGTTACAACCCATTAATAAAAAATCTATGGAAGTTTTTTCATTCAAGTTAAAATCAACAATTTTCATAGCAAATATCTCTGTCGAAACAACGGGTTTACTCTCCATATTCGCATTACATCCGTCTAATCATCATAAACAATTAATACTCAATGATCGATCTCCCCCGAGATCTAATAAACAACCACAAAGAATAGGATCTCTCAAAATCCACCAAGAACAATTATTGTGATTGATCATCTAAGATCTAATCACATATCAAACAACTATACTATGCAACATAAAGACGGACCCAAGCTTGGCATCTGACAACCCAATCACCACGACAACATAATTATCTTGATTCATATTTTTCATCGGTGGAATAGATATAATACATATAGAGAGAGGGTTTGAGAGATCTAGATCTACCTTAAATATCGATGAGGACTCGGATCCTGAAGGATCGAGAAAGGGGAAATGGATCAAAGCGCTCCGGCTTGGAGATGGCTCGATCGAAGATCTTGGTGACAAGATCAACAGCGAGATCTAGGCGGCGACGCTCATTGAGACGAGATCGAGGTCGACCGAGGAGGAGGTATTAGGGAAAGGAAAGAGGTGATGCCAAAATCAAAGGTTCGAGGGAGAGGAGTCGACGGCGTCGGCTTGAGGGTGAAGAGATGGCTAGGATTGGATTTAATGGTGGTGATTTAGGGTTGGGCTGCAATGGATGGCTTTAATTCTATGATACTATTTAGGGTTTAGAAGAAGGGGGGCAGAGGAGAGGAGAGAGATGGCTTTAATAATATCGATGATGGCTTGGATCTTGAAGGATTGAGAAAGGGGAATGGATCGAAGGGTTACGACTTGGAGATGGCTCAATCGAAGGGCTTGGCTGCAAGGCCGATAGTGAGATCTAGGCGGCGACGCTCATTGAGGCTAGATTGAGCTCGATCGAGGAGGCGATATTGGTGGAGAGGAAGAGAGGTTGATGCCGAAATAGAAGCGGCGGTTTGAGGGTGATGGATGGCTTTAATGCCATGATACTATTAGGGTTTAGAAGGGGGGCGTGGAAACAGAGGAGAGGAGAGAGATTTGGGGAAATAATTTTGGATGATTAGAGATCTCTCTAACCTCCTTTATATAGATGCGGTCACTTACATATCCACCCCTCTCTAATTACATTTGACTAATTACATATATAATACTATAATATATTCTACACTATCCAACATATTCTAACAAACAACTAACAATCAGCTTTTGCGGAAGAGAGATCTAGCACATAGTTCTTACATGTTTGCATCTGTCATATGCAGATGGACATGAGTATATTGCTGGATGTCTTGGCACGCCATTTTGTTAGGATAGTGTCCTAAATATGATGGCTCAACCTGAATGTTAAAATACTTGAGTTCCATAGGATACAAGTTGGTCAGTATAGTTGAGGACTTGTGTAGTTGATAAATACTTTTTAACAAAAGATGATGGGCTTAACAATCCCATCTTTTTTCTTCCTAAAAATAAAGAAAAAGAAAAAGGGAACGGAAAAAAAGAAGAAAAGTTGGCCAGCATCGTGTCGGTGGTTGAGTTATTTACTTAACAATAAAATAAGATGTTTTCTGCATATCAGTTCATTATGATGTTTTCTGCATGATCATCAGTTTTTATTTTGGTTCACTCAACAACCCCTGAAGTTGATATTATTGGTTGTAACAAAGTAAGATTTAATGGTAGTAGAACTTGAAAGATCTGTTTTTGTGAGCATTGAGCACAAGCTACTGAAAGATAGGGGCTTTGATTTTCTTCGGCTGTTTTACAGGAGAGGAAACATAATGTAGAAAATGGAACTTTAACCATTTGTGCCATGCTGTTAAGAGTAATTGGTATCCTGTAGTCATTTTCTTGCTTCTGTCATATTGTACTTTGTTAGTTTGAAGTAATGCATTATTCTTTTGGGTGTGTTCAGCGTTGTGTTAGATGAAGTAGACATCCTATTTGGTGACGATGGATTTGAACAAGTTCTTCTGCACCTTGGTAAATTCTGCACCTATGGAAGTTCAATACGCATTTGTCACTGCAACTCTTCCAGTAGATATTTACAACAAGCTGGTGCAACTTTTTCCTGATTGTGAAGTAACCATGGGACCTGGCATCCATCGAACAAGCTCTAAACTAGAAGAGGTTAGTTTTCTTGATTCTTGCTTATGTGTGAGGGTCTAGTAGGGGAGTTTCGTAGGCATATGTTATATAGAGACTGAAAATGTGGTTCTCCTGGAAGTATGTGTAGGTTTATTCTTTAGTTCAACATCCATGTTCTTAGCTCCAACCCATCTACATCAGTTCAACAAGAATAACATCAAGCTTTTATCCGAAACTTTTGGGGTCAGCTAAGCCATCTACCTGCGTAGATGTTTGCTGATTGATCAGCTTATATTCCAATATTTCTTTCCCATGCTATTTTCCTCATGTATTTTTCTCTTTTCTGTTATTGGTTTATCTACCTGGAGCAATTTTTGTAAGCAATCATCTAAGAATAAAATCTTGATGCTAAGATCTTCTTTTTATTGGCATTTCTCCCAAAGAAGTAAATACGTAATAAATTAATGAATCAATCAAACTTCAGTATTTCTAGTTATGATGCATATAGGTGCCAGGTCCACCATTTGTCACAGAAATAAGATACTGATATTGCAGGGAAAAGGTCATATTTCTATGTTGATGCATCTTTTGTACAAATTCCTATGTTGACAAATTTGCTTATTGGAAAAAAATTGTAGTAATTAGGTTCTTATAGCTAAACGATTTAAGAGAAGAAACGTATCGGTACACATTGTTTGAATAACAGTGTGGAGGAAAAGTAACAAATGTTGTACTTTGGTCGGAATGTCAGAGGTAACCGATGACACATTGTTTTGGTCTGGACCTTGGGCGTATCCTGAAACTGATTAACAGTGAAATCATTTAATAAAAATCCTACTACGCAAAGTATGAACAGAAAGTATGAAAATGTCATAATCTATCAATTGAAAAGGTTCTTAATCTCATCCTCATATTAACTCTGGAAGCCAGGAACCTCTGGATCTTTGTGGGCTCTACAATAAGCAATCTCCTTAAGAGGAATTAAGAAATGTAGCAGCATATAGAAGAATGTTGTTCCCATATTTTCTTGACCAAGATCCTAATTCTTGTTTTCGAACTATAATAGCAGTACCCTTGTTTTGGACATGGGGATTTGGATTATTTGCAGGTTCTAGTGGACTGCAGTGGAGATGGAGTAGAGAAGAATCCAGAAACAGCTTTCTTCTACAAGAAATCTGCTCTACTGCGACTTGCAGAAGAATCCCCAGTTCCAAGAACTATCGTTTTCTGCAATAAAGTATGTTCCAGTAATGTTCATTTAAGTATATCATTTGTTTAATCCTCTTTTATTAGAATTAAGTTAAGTGGAGTTGGTTAAGCTTCTAAGGTTACTGATGATGGGTATGCTCAACAATAGAATCGACTCTTGTTTTTTTCCTCCAAAGAAGGTTGTATTCTGAACTATCCGATGAGGAAATTTTTCTTGCCCTTTAGTTTTATAACCGCGCACATAGTTGGGAGGAAAAACTATATTTGAAATGTGCACTGATTTTGATCTCTTCTATATCCATTGTTCTTGTCTGTTTATAATTTTTTTTTTAAAAATCCGGAAATGGAACATTAGTAATATTAGTATATTTTATCATCCCTCTTAGAAACTTCTTAGATGATCCAAAATTTTCTGTCATTGCTGAAATGCATCTTAAGTGCTTTATTCTCATGGATGCAGATTGAAACCTGCAGAAAGGTTGAGAACGTGTTGAACCGGTTTGACAGGAAAGGAGTTCACATCAAAGTATTGCCATTCCATTCTGCCTTAGCACAGGATGTACGCCTTACAAACATGAAAGAGTTTCTCAATTCAAAATCAGAAGATTCTTTGTTCCTTATTTGCACTGACAGGTACTTTAAACTCGCTCCTCATGTTGGGCTCATGTCTTATAATTAATTAGCATCGCATCGTAATGTGCAATTGTAACATTAGCTGGTTGTATCCCTTAAGCAAATTGTGTACACGGTATGCTGGTATGTGCATATTACTATCCCTGGCCCTGCAAGCTTTTATTGTTCGTCCATTTCCTTTTGAACGAAATTATTGAACAATCGTATTATGGACCTCCTGCATGTTGCTCTAAATCCAGAGTGTACAGTGTTCATAAACTCATCAAACTACCCTTTTTGGACAACTGCCCATGGCCTTTCAAATTAACTATTTTATTTTCAAATTTGTGTCTAAATATTCAATATTCTATTTTAGAATGGAACTTGCGAGTGGTCAATTTTGTAGTTGTAAGAAATATATTCTTTAATACCTCATTCTTGGTTACTACTGATATGGCTGAAACCTTAACAAGGACCAATAATTTATTTGATGGCTGCTTGAGGTGTTCTTCTCAGTGGTAATATAGCAGAATGCTTGAGGTTTAGAGCTATACTAAGACTTAGTAGGCTGTACATCTCATAGGGTCGTACAGTCTAATTATTTCTGATTAAACAAAAGAAAGAAATGAAAAGAAAGGTGGTTTATTGCTTGACAGGCTCTAGCCATATAACGCCACATGAATTCACTATATGCCAAATGTCAATGCTCTCAAGTTATTACTTGAAGGACATGGCAAATATAACCTTGTTTCTTTTAACAGAGCATCAAGGGGGATCGACTTCCCAAATGTGGACCATGTAACTCTCTTTGATTTCCCAAGGGACCCGAGTGAGTATGTTCGTCGTGTCGGGAGGACTGCTCGTGGTGCTGGGGGCACAGGCAAGGCATTTGTATTTGTGGTCGGAAAACAAGTGTCCTTGGCGAGGAGAATTATGGAGAGAAACCAGAAGGGGCATCCACTTCATGATGTGCCTTCTGCATATGAACTTGAGAGCTCTGTATTGTAGGGATTGGTATCTTATTCTCTACAAATATAACTGTACTCCTTTCTATAAGTATATCTAATGCAATTCATGTTAGCAATAGCACTAGTATCATGTGGGCAGTTCTGAAACATGAGATGATGGCAAACCGGAAACTATGTTGGAAATTTACATCGACTGTGTATGCTTATTTTGATTTTATTATAAGGGCATCCTTAGGTGCCTTAGTTTAACTCCATTGGCAAGAATTTGACAATTATTGTAGTTGTGTTAGATTAGCTTAAATGGAAAAGAATCAATTTTTACCGGCCTTGAAGTTGCAATAAAAAACAAGAAATTCACAAAATAACTCATGCCATAACAGAGATATATCACTGCATACATATAATGTTCCTATCAATCTGCTCCTTTACGTGGAAGTTTACAGTTAAAAATTGACATAGAAAATTGGATATTACCCTATGACAGACATTTGTCAAGAAGAGAGCATGAGTTCAATGCATAAACATGTGGTGGTAATGTACTGTCCATTGTCCATAAACGCACTTAACAATATCTATGGAAATAGGTGAATACTACACTTTCTAAATTTTCCCTGTTCTTTTTGTTGTCATCTTTATCATTTTGTTCAGTTGATTAACATTATAAATAGACGAGTATACAATCATAACCTGTTGTTCTAGCTAAAAGGAGAAGATGAGGAAGCATGTCCTCATCATATATATAGGTATAGCTCTCTTGCTGTTCCAACAGGAAGTCTGTGCCGATCTCAGTGGTTTTGTGCAGACAAGGGGAAATCAGTTCGTTCTTGTTTGCAGGACCTTCAATTTCAATGGTTTTAATGCCTACTGCATGATGGTCTTGGCTTCTGGCGTGACAAATCAAGCTGGGAGTGTGGCTTCAGCGTCGCAGCATGGACTCACAGCTGGCAGAACCTGGGCTTTCAGCGATGTCGGCCCCTTTCTTTTGCAAACGTCCCGTGGAACCTACAATGAGGCTATTTTTAAAGTATTCATCACTACAAGCTTGTATAAAATTAACCTTCTTAAACATTTATGTAAACATCACAATTTCTAAGTGTAAAGTGCCTAAAAGAAAACTTTAGGTAGTATAAAGATTGTACAATAATGTATGTGTTGTTCAGTATACTTTCAATTTCTTTTGATGAATGTGATGGGATGAATACACTATAGATGGATTGTCTTTTCTAAATTATATTATAGTAAATATGATTGTGATAATCAGATAAAAATTTTCACCACTTTATTCGTCGAAAAGGTCGATAGCATCATCTGACCCAAATTAAAAGCCAACTCTGAACACTGTTACCTATGGAAATTTTTTGTTGCTGTCTATTCATTTTGATTATATATCGAGACAATAATGGAGGAAAGATGCCATAGGAGGGAATTTTCTCCTATGGCGTCAAAAAAGTACATCTTCTCTCGTTTTTTCCGCCAATCGGCAATCACCATCTTCATCGTTATCATCTAAGATGTGGGTACACCAAATTTCATGTGATTCTACAACCTTTTCACCGTTGATTTAGCAATGTAAAAAGTTCTATCGTCGGTAAACCGTTAATTTTGAACCCACTAAATCAAACGTGCAAAAGTTGTAAAATCATATGAAATTTGGTGTACCGACATCTTAGATGATAACGATAAAAATGGTGGGTGCCAATCGTCGAAAAAGATAAGGGATGGTGTATTTTTTCGACGCCATAGGAGGAAATTCCCTCCCATGGCCTCTTTCCTCCGTTAACTCATATATCTAACCATTTGAGATTCTGAACATTGCCTATTTCTGATTTATTTCCATATTGTGGTTAGAGATCTAATTATTTGTAATTTTGAATATTGCCTATGTGATTCATTTCCATGCATGTGATCAGGGGTTAGATACTGTAGTAGCTGAAGCTGGAAGGAATGGAATCCGTCTTATTTTAAGCTTGGTTAATAATTATCAAGATTTTGGAGGAAGAAAACAATATGTTCAATGGGCCAGCGAGAGGGGCCGAAGTGTCAACTCCGACACCTAAAACTTTATATTTCTAAATACAATGCCTAAAAACTTGCTATTCTACATTCAACACCTAAAACTTTATATTTCTAAATACAAACCCTAAAACTTCTCTGTTAATTAAATAAGACCCTCTGTTGAGATAGCCTAGACCCATGCTTTGGTTAGGGATTGATGGAGGTCTGGATCTCCTTCAGATATTGTCCTCTGTCGATTTGTCGCGAACGTTGATGAAGGATTGAGATTGATGTTGAGGGTTGTCTCCTTGAGCGTGTGGATCTCAGTGGGCTTGTTTTGAGGTGAAACCGAGCTATCTGCAAAAGAAGTCCCGGGATGGTTGTACCACCGTGGACCCTCCGACGATCAAGTTAGCCGAGGAATTTGAGCAGAGTAGCGGCTTAGTGGATTAGAATTGCCTTACTTGAGTCGTCTGGGAGAGGGTTTTTTATAGTGGTCGCATGGAGCGAGCTGGCGCGAGATCTTCGCCGTCAGTTACGCCCCCGACGTTACGCCTACGTGAATGACGAGATCCCTCCATTAATGACGAGATACGCTCGTTAATGGGGGATACGACGGCGTGGAACGCGGGATTGTTGGGTGGCAGATATCTCGCTCATAGCGAGATACGCAGAGTCGTGGCGGACACGCTTAGGATCTGCGTTTTTGGTTGATCGGTAGAACCGGGGAGGCTTAGCTCGGCGGGATGCTCAAGGCGAGCGGGAGGCCGAGAAAGCTTCGTTCTGTGATAGCTCGAAAGCGAGCTGGGAGGGCTGAGAAAGCTCAGCGTGTAGGAGGCCATCGAAGGCCGGTTCAATCCTCGGGTCGGAAGCCCGGGAAATGCCTTCAATGTATCGTGCTTGCTCCTGTCCCGTAAGCTCCGGGATACATCATCTACCACTTGTCATGATCTGGGGAATTCCCATTTATGAGTATAATCAATAGCCAAACTCAATTAGTTAGGGTTTGGCTTAAATTTAGAACCAGCTTAAATCGTATGCTAGCGGACATGGTTCTGTGTTTTTTGCTTATGGCCAAATAAGTTAAATCGACATGGTTGCTGGCTGGTCAAAGAGGTTGAGTTACCTTGCTCACAAAGCATACGGGGCCTTGGCTAAGCATGTTTAGGTTTTTTTCAAACATAAATAATCTCAGTTCCTTTTTTCACAAAGTCTAATGGGACGAATTTTGGTCAGGAAAGGCTCAACGTACAAATTAAGGGTTCAGTCGATAATGTTTGTCTCATCCTAATATGGTTTTGATTATTGTCCAAAATATTGTTCCATGTTTGCACTAATTATTTTGTAGGTCATGGAACGTTTTATTTAGGTTGGAGTCTACAAGCAAAATTAAGACTTCAAAACGTAATATTTGAAGATCAAATTTGAAGCCTCGACAAGCAATTTTTTTTGGTTGAGATATTTATTTTTTGTATTTTTATATTTCTTTTTCTCAAAGACTAGAAGTTTTAAAGGGGCTACTAGGATGCAAGAGAGCATGATTAAAATGCACATGCACTTTGATTACATTATCTTAAAATAATAATTTTAACATATTTGTAAAGATTTGGATTTTTCTTGTATACATTAAAACTCAAAAATATTTTTGAGAGCTTTTAAACTCATTGTATCATTTCGATTCTACGCTGGATACTATTTCAAAGTAATTTTTAGAAACTATTTATTATTTTTAATTGGATTTTTAAAGTTGGTCAAATTGTCAAAAAGCCCCAGGCTCACTGGGGAGCTGTGTAAAAGCCCTTGATATTTTCAAACTTGTTGGAAAGTACCTATTGTTTAATATCTTTGTGAAAAAACCTTTAGGCAGCATTTCATTTAAGCGTTTATTCCCTCCAACTGCATAGATATTACATGCATCTTCTTAGACATTACAGACAAACAAGTATAAAAGGGGTTTTAATTAGGCCTAGGGTTTTGTTAACAAGACCAAAAGGCTCGGGGATTATTACAGAAGTTTGAAGAGGGGCAGGGGCTTTTTGATAATTTACCATTTAAAGTTTCATATCATTTTTAATATAATGATTTTATAATACTATCAAGGTTTGTATATAATGATGCTTAATATTGGCGATGCAAGATCAGGACAAGTGGCGGATGATATGTCCCAAGACCCAGAAAAAAGGGCCCACAGAGGCTGACCAGGCCACCCTTGTACCCGACCTGCGAGCACAAGCTGGCCCTCCTCGGGGCCCCCTGCAAATTTGCCCCCTCGGGCCCTCAGCTCGTCCCGAGCTGCCACAGGACCAAGACTCCTCAGCCCTCTTGTTCGGTTCCGAGCTCCCCAGCTAAGGCCGTCTTCTTCGGTCTCTCCGACCGACCAACTCCACCACTCACAGGCGTAACCGCCGCTCCGCAAATCTCGCCACGCGCAGATTCTCCGCCAGCAACGTCCCACTTTCCACTCCATCACGATCCCCATTAATGGGCGATCCGCTCCTTACGCGGGCGTGACGTCGGGAGCGTAACTGCAGGCGAGATTCTCGCGCCTGCTGCCGCGTGCCGCCGCCGCTATATAAACCCCCATCACAGAGGGGTCAAGTAAGCCATTCTTGATTCCAGTTAGCCGTTACTCTGCTCGGATCTAGTACTAACTTGATCGTCGGAGGGTCCTTGGTGGTACCAAACCACTCCGGGACTTCTTTGCAGGTACTCAGCGCTAAACTCTTTAAATCACCAATCTTCTCAAAACCCATTGAGACCCACATGCAACAGAAGATCACCGCCGAAATCCACCGGGAGATCAACGGAAGACAACATCTGACGGAGACCCGAAAAGGACCTCCATCAGTTGGCGTCGTCTGTGGGAAATAACTCTACAAAACACAAAGTTGGCCTTCCGATCTCCGTCCACATGGCAACCGATCCCCCTGAAGATCCAAACACCCGCTGTCGCCTCCCTCTCAATGGAGCCGCGGGCGAGCCCTCACCGAATATCGTCGGCTCCCCCGCTGGCTGCCGTTTCACAGGCTACGGCGACCGTCCGAACAAAAGGGCCAGGGGCCACGAGCCTACCACCTTTGGCGACGGAGACCTCCACGGCATCTCCATGCCCCACAACGACCCTCTGGTGATCATAACCCAGATCCACCGGTACGAGGTCCACCGGATACTTGTCGACCGGGTAGCTCGGCATACATCCTCTTCCACGACTGCTTCCTACGCATGGGACTTACCCCAGCGGACCTGAGGCCAACCTCACACGTCTTGTCAGGATTCACCAACCACTCCATTCCCGCGCAAGGGGTGGTCACCCTGCAATTCAACATCGGTGAGCCCGGCCGCACCCGTACGTTGCCTGTGGACTTCATCGTAGCAAAGGTCCCATCTGCCTACAACGTCCTCCTCGGCCACTCGACGCTCAACTCACTCCAGGCCCAGATATCGACCTACCACCTGGCGATGAAGTTCCCTCTCGATCAGGATGGAACAGGTCGAGTCTACGAAAACCAGCGGATCGCGAAGATATGCCTTACCGAAACATCTTCATCCGAGCAACCGACTGACAACGCTGAAGGAAAAGATGACATCAAGGGTTCTTTGGACACCCGAGACGAGCAGAAGGAGGTCCGGGGAACGCCGGTCGAACCACTGATCGAGGTGCCCCTCACCGAAGGAGACAATGAAAAAACCATCCAGATCGGATCACTCCTAACAGGGGCTCGGCGAGACGACCTGGTCAGCTTCCTCAGAAATAACTCCGACGTATTCGCCTGGGCGCCCGCCGACATGCCCGGGATCGACCCCAAAATCATTTCTCACAGGCTCGGAGTTGATCCTATGCCCGACCCGTCAGACAGAAAAAGCGGAGCTTCGCCCCCGTCAAACAGAAAGCTATCGAAGATGAGATCGATCGACTTCTCGCCGCCAACTTCATCCGGAACGTACCGTACTCGGAATGGCTGGCAAACGTAGTTCTGGTCAAGAAGTCAAGCGGGAAGTGGCGTATGTGTGTCGACTTCACCGACCTCAACAAGGCCTGCCCCAAGGACAACTATCCACTCCCTCGGATTGATCAGCTCGTCGACAGCTCAGCCGGCCACGAGCTGTTGAGCTTCATGGATGCTTTCTCCGGCTTCAACCAGATCCGCATGAATCCGGAAGATGAAGATCTCACCGCATTCACAACGGACCGGGGGGGGGGGTATATTGCTATAAGGTGATGCCCTTCGGCCTTAAGAACGCCGGGGCCACGTACCAGCGGTTGCTCAATCGCATGTTCAAGCCACAGATCGGCAGGAATATGGAGGTCTACGTTGACGATATGCTCGTTAAATCCGTCTCGACGGCAGACCATGCCAGGGATCTGGGCGAGGCCTTCGAAGTGCTCCGCAAGTTCAAGATGAAGCTGAACCCCGCCAAGTGCGCTTTCGGAGTCACCAGGGGAAAGTTCTTCGGGTTCATGGTTACTCACGGTGGAATCGAAGCCAACCCAGAGAAAATCGATGCTATCCTCAACATGGCTGCGTCCAAAACCAACGTCGAGATCATGCAGCTCACAGGACGAGTCGCCGCTCTGAGCCGCTTCATGTCCAAGTCAGGAGAGAAATGCCTCCCGTTCTTTAAGGCCCTGAGAAAGATCCCAAGGTTCGAATGGTCGGAGGAGTGCCAAGCCGCCTTCGACCAATTGAAGAAGCACCTCGCGACGCCGCCACTGCTCACCCGACCCGTCGAGGGAAACGAGCTGTCGCTGTATCTGGCGGTATCCGATCAAGTAGCAGGCTCGGTGCTCGTCCGGGAGGTCGAGGGAGCGCAGAAGCCGGTATACGATGTGAGCCACGTATTTAAGGACACGGAAATGAGGTACCCGGCCATAGAGAAGATTGTCTTAGCCTTCATGGTGGCCTCAAGGAAGCTGCGACACTACTTCCAAGTACACACCATCATCGTCCTTACCGAGCGCCCGTTGGGGGCCATTCTTGCGTCACCAGAATCCTCGGCCGGCTTAGAAAAGTGGAGGTGGGTGCTATCCCAGTTTGATGTGAAAAATCGCCCGAGGCAGGCTATCAAGGCCTAGGCCCTGCCCGACTTCATCATTGAGTGCACCATCCCCCTCAAGGGACTGGAGTCTACGCCGCCCCCCGCGACTCAGTGTCCCGTCACGGGGAGGCCTGGCTCTGTTCCTGAGTGGATCATCTACGTCGACGGATCTTCAACCGAAGAAGGGTGTGGTGCCGGCCTCATTATCCGGGGCCCGAACGAAGCGGAAATGGAGTACTCTCTGAAGCTCGGTTTCAAGGCTTCGAACAACGCGGCAGAGTACGAGGCCCTCCTGGACGGACTGCGCATGGCCGCCGAGCTGGGGCTGAAGATAATTCGAATCCGCAGCGACTCGGCCCTTGTTATCGGACAAGTGACTGGTCGCTTTGAAGCTCGGGAGCCTCTGATGGTGAAATACCTGGACGAGGTGAGGAAACTCCGGAGAAACTTCAAAGAAGTCCAAGTAGAACAAATACCCAGGCAGCTGAATGCCCAAGCCGACGCCTTGAGCAAGCTGGCTTCATCATACTCAGCCAACAATAAGCGGTCCATCCTCTTCGAAACCTTGCCTCAGCCCAGTGTGGAAGACGGAGCAACCACGCTCCACGTGTATGCGGCGCAAGAAGGAGACCAAGATTGGAGGAAGCCCCTCGTGGAGTTCCTGAAGGACGGTGCGCTCCCGAATGACCGGGAGGCCGCCCGCCGCCTCCGGGCCAAATCCCGCCACTTCGTCTGGAGCAATGGAAATCTTTACAAAAAGTCCTTCACTCAACCCCTGCTCCGATGCGTTTATCCCCACGAAGCCGACTACGTCCTCCGGGAAATCCATGAAGGGGTTGGCGGTGCGCACCAAGGGGCCTGAACCTTGATCCAAAAGGCGTTGCTTCAGGGGTACTATTGGCCCACTATTCACGAGGACGCCCAGAAGCTAGTCAGAAGATGCAAGAGTTGCCAGCTCCACGGCAGCATCCCTCGCCTCCCCGCCACCGCGCTGATTGCCCTAACATCCCCATGGCCGTTCGCCCAGTGGGGATTGGACATGATCGGCCAGTTCCTAACCAGTACGGGCGGGCACAAATACGTCCTCGTCGCAGTAGACTACTTCACCAAGTGGATCGAGGCCATCCCCATTAGAAAAACGGACGCCACCACTACCATCAAGTTCCTGCAAAACAATATAATACTCCGGTTCGGCATCCCGAGATGTATCATCACCGACCACAGGACGAACTTCGAGAACGAGAAAGTGAAAGACTTCTGCAAAGAATACCATATCCTCATGAAGTTCGCCGCGGTCGCGCACTCCCAATGCAATGGGCAGGCCGAAGTCGCTAACCGAGATGTCCTCCAGGGCCTCCGAACCTGCCTGGAAGGGTGACAAGGCAGTTGGGTCGAAGAATTACCCCGGGTCTTATGGGCCCTGCGCACGTCAAAGAAGACCCCCACTGGGGAAACCCCCTTCAGTCTCTGCTATGGGACCAAGGCGATGGTCCCAGCGGAGATCGGGTCGAGCACTTCGACTACGATGCGAATACCTCGGCGCTACGAACCAACCTAGACATCTTGTTGGAGAAGAGAGACTGCGCCCAGATCAGAGCTGCCACTTATCATCAGCAAACGGCCCGATACTACAACGCTCGGGTCAAGCACCGCTCCTTCCAGAACGGGGATCTGGTCTTACGACGAAACGAGTTCGTCAATCAAGGCAAGCTTGACAAGTTCTCCCCGAGGTGGGACGGTCCCTTCCTCATCTCTGAGGTCTTCCCCGGCGGGGCCTATCGCCTGCAAGATGCGGACGGGCGCATGCTCCCGCGGCCTTACAACGCCGAGAAGCTTAAGCTATACCAATGAGGCCAAAGCCAACAAGTGTGTACCCTTCCTTTCACAAAGACGATGTGAACGCTTTCCGAAAATCCTTTCCATTCGAATAAAGGAACGTCGAAACATTGCGAGTGAAGTTTTGTCTTTGCGATCCAAAGCCCTCCTTAGAGGCAGCTCAGCAGCTACCCTTCTCGGCTAACCCCGACTGGTAGCTTCCTACCATGATCGACAGGGATCACAAAGCCCTCCCAAAGGCAATCGAGCCCGAGGATCCCTCGCTCGGCTATCCTTCAGGACAAAAGCCCTCGCCAAGAGGCACCGGGCAGAAACCCTGCCCGGCCAAGGGTCCTTGGTAGGCTTCTTACAGCCCCTCCCGCGCTAAGGACCAAAGTCCTCCCAGAGGTAGTCGAGTCCTTGCTCGGCTATCCCCGGCTGGTAGCTTCCTACCACAACCGACAGGGATCAAAGTCCTCGCTAAGAGGCACTGGGCAGTAACCCTGCTCGGTCCCCGTCCTGAAGGATCAAAGCACTCGCAAGAGGCAACCGAGCAGCTACCTTGCTCGGTCATCTCCGGCTGGTAGCTCCTTACCCAAGACGTCAGGGATCGAGGCCCTCGCAAGAGGCACCCAAGCGGCTACCCCGCTCCTTCATCCCAGATTGGTAGTTGCCTACCCATGACGCCAGAGACCCAAGCCCTCACCAAGAGGCAACCGCGCAGCTTCACTGCCCGGTCATCCTTAGTGGGCTTGCTACAGCCCCTCCAACACTAAGGATCAAAGCCCTCGCAAGAGGCAACCGAGCAGCTACCCTGCTCGGTCATCTCCGGCTGGTAGCTCCCTACCCATGACGCCAGGGATCGATGCCCTCACAAGAGACATCCGAGCGGCTGCCCCGCTCGGTCATCCCAGGATGGTAGTTGCCTACCCGCGACGCCAGAGATCAAAGCCCTCGCAAAGAGGCGACCGCGCAGCTTCACTGCCCGGTTATCCTTAGCGGGCTTCTTACAGCCCCACCAACGCAGAGGATCCGAGGCCGCAAAAAGGGGCAACAAGTCTATCGAAGTCTAAGCGATCCCCCCTCGACTCCGGGGCCATGGAGATGCCTCCTCGGCAGCGCTTGGCAAGTGATGGAGATACGAGGTCGGCAGCGCTTGGCAAGTGATCGAAATCAACTCGACGAACGATCGCTAGACAGATAGCTATGTAGAGTCCCGGCAGCGCCCCGGCCGTCGAAACGCGGCCAAAATGCGGAACGAAAATTTTCTAAAACCGGCGCTACCGCTACCCGATATACGGATCGACCTTAAACCCTAAACTAGAAAACTAACTAAGAGTTAGAATCGTTATACCGAGTTGATCCGTGTCCTTCGGACTTCATTCCAAGCTCCTAGCAATCCTTTAATGATGTTTGGTTGCCGGTCTTCCTCCATCTACGATGATCCACCCGAGGGAAACGACGCATGCTCCAGCCTCGACAAACGAGGCAACCGACGCTCCAAAGTCGCTAGCGATGGAGAGTCGAGGTGTATGGAAGTGTCACTATATTTTTCTCTCTACTCTTGTGCTCATGAGAGCAACCCAAGAAGAAGATGAAAGAGGTGATGAAGCTTTTTCATGAGCAAAGAATGGTTAAGTGTGCTTGGATGAATGAGAGAGTGGGAGTATGTCATGCTATCAAAATGAAATCAATCCCACACCAATATTGGCCGGCCCCCCCTCCCATCCCTCCAAAAAAATATCATTTCCATTAATCAAATAAAATAAACCAAACCATACTTTGCACCATGCTTTGACGATGCATAACACTATGCAAATGCCACCTCACACCCTCCACCTCATTATTAAACAAAATGAATTTCCATAAATGGAAAATCAAATAATGAGGTGGCAAAGTTTCTAGAAGTTATTCCGTATAAAATACGGAATACATCCAGGTACATGCATCGAAATACATATACGCGTATTTGTACCAAAATACGAATAGCCGAGAGAGAAAAATGAATAGTGAACAATAATACTAGAATACGTATATACAAATACATATATTAATTATTAAATCAAAACCCGATTTAACAATCCGGCTTAATCCTAAGCCGCTAGTATTATCAACCGTCCGATTAAAGTCTGCGCAGCACTTGCACATATTTAATCGGACACCTGTATGTATCAACATACCTCATGTACACCATATCGCCTGAACCGTGAAAACCCTCTGTGTGAGACTCTAAAAACTCGTCAATACGCTGGAAGTGGGTTTAATCACAAGCACGTCAGCGGCACTAGCTGTACGTAACGGCTACCTAGGTATTGAGCGAAAGGGAGGCCGACGAGCAAACTCATCCTGAACCCCTACTGAGCCTGTTAGTGACAATATCCGTACAGTCCGGTCTGTTCGTCTAAGAATATTGCATATCGAGTCTGGGGGGTGGATAAAGTCTGACCCCCAACAACGCGATATTTGGTGCCAGTATGAAACCCATCACCACCTGAGAAACTATCGATCCTGGATCGGTAGTTCTCGTCCATCGTGGCCACGGATTTATGGTGATGGCCATCCGTACACAACGCGACATCAACTCCCAATACCGGGAGAGACGAATCCCCGACGATCCGATCACTGCCTCCATGTGGCTCGGGACTGTACCCAACTAAAACCTGTTTGCACGACTCCTTTGAGCCGTGGTAGGGTAGTAATCAAAGCACAGTGGGAACTCACACGAGACAAATGACGATCTCTGGTCGACAGACTAACCTATACACATGTCACCTGGGAATTGCTATCTGACAATAGGTATAATACCAACTAGCAGGTTCCCGGCGAGTCCGTCCAGTGTACTCATAACCCAATGAGCACCTGTATACTATCTTATGTGAACAAACTAACACCAATGGCTTGTGAGACCTGGCCACCGCCCCTCGTCAGGGTCTCGATCAGTATATACTAGTCTACACTGGAGTATCGATGCCCGGTCTCCATACTCCTACGACTAGGGACATTTAAGGATGTGCTTATAGACCCCAGCTCCCACATATATGATCGCCATCATAATGCTGGCAGTCAAGAAAGAATCCTATGGGCTCTATCAACACGTACATGATGATAAAGACAAACCAGATAGCATACTATCATCTTGAGTAAGATTGTTTCATCGGTATAGATCCTCACACAATCATCATAATCACAAGTCCGCGACTACGATAATTGCCTTGAGGGCACTATAGCTAACGATCTCCCACTTGCACTTAAGGCCAATTATTGCGATGTCGCATACTCACAGCCCGTGTGATACCGAACACCCAACTTCTCTACTAATCCGTTTCGAAAAGCCTGTTTGCGAAAATGATTGCGTTCGAGAAATAGCCTCAGTGAGTGGATCCGCTCCAATGTTTCTTTCTGTATCTCTCTTAATCTCAACTTCGGGGAGAAAACTATCTCCCGAAATGAGCAATACTTGTCTTAGAATTTGTCTGGATATCTGATGGGACCCAGTTCACAAATGAACTCCAAATCCAGCAAACTACTTAGACTGTATCAACCACTGAATTTAATCAGTATCCTGCGCCTTGCCTTTCCTCAGTATCCGCTTGGACCACTTGTCCAACATACTATCCCTCAAAAGAGGGAAAAACTATAACTCTGACAGTCACTCTGTCATCCAGGTCATCTTGGAAGCCTGAAATGATAACCGTTTCCTGAAGGAGGCTGCCGTAATTATTTCCCTAGAACATTCTCTTATGTTCAATAACTGCTTCCCAATGTTTCTTCAGGATTGGATTAATATATCTGCTTATTGCATCTAGTGCAAAAGCAATATCTTGTGTGGTACTTGACATTTCATGATTAACTCAATTGCCTAAGCAAATGATATGTTAATCATGTAGATCCCTCTCCCCTTTAGCCTGTAAGACACCATTAGAGAGGTTGACTCCATCACCTGCAGGTTCACCACCATGCCAGGAGTCATCCATTTAATGTCAAAGTACCCAGATTGGGATACTTCCCAAATCTAGATCTAAAACCATAGATCTAGTAACCAGAAAACCTGATATTATATCCACATCCTCTGCGGAGAAACAACTTTGTGACAACCATAGTATAACCGATCGTAGAATAGGAATATCTTTTCCTATCAAGTGCATGTCATCCAAATACATGGACATCACTCTCTACTACCTTCTTAACAGATCCATCTCTTATTCTGATGAAGTCATAGACCTATGACTGTCATATCAAAAATAGATGATTTATTTTCGCTATACCTGCTTTAGTCTATAAATAAACATAAGCTACTTGCCTACTATGCTTCCGCTGCTCCCACTGACCACAACAACCCTCTGGCAGAGTCATATATACGTACACTTCTAAAACTAGTTTAGAACGATGCTATACTCATCCTCTTGCCGGGTCTTATAGTCTAGAACAGCAGCAATGGCAAGTCTGAGTAAACAAAAAAACTTCCCTGTCACCGTACTGAGAAGACCGAAGTACCTCTCGGGTGCTTGAGATTACCCACCAAATCTGCGGAGTGGCTAATGGAACGTCAAAACAAATTGAATCCTCAGGTTCTATTAAATCTTCAGTAATCGTTTGTGGTTCTGGAATAACTTCCAGTTCTACCATACTCCCACTTGTGTTTTCTGAAAAAGTCCATTTTACTAAAACCGTGGTGAGTCAAGAACAATATAAATAATGATCTTCCTGATGGTAGAAAGTTAACCCTCGTCAAAGTCCGGGATAACTCACAAACAGCCATTACTGAAACGCGCCTTGAGTTTATCCGGATTCTGGTTTTAAGCATCAGCCGGACAACTCCCTATACCTTAATATCGTTAAGATATAAATTGATTCTATATATATCTAATATAGAAACAAAAGCACTAATCTAATTTGAAACCAGATTCAAAATCATGCAGCTGTCTCCAGTGCATATCAACCAAATGGAATGAGGACAATCAGCATTGCTCATCTAGGAATGCATCCATATATGAGTTACCCGAAAGAGAAACAAGTTCTCAAAACCATCACTATCAACGGAATACCAAACACAAGTATCTACATCTTCGAATACTTCGAAGAATCCCGATACTTATAACAAATGGTTCTCTACTTTATTCTTATACCTATAACTTCTGAATATCTGGATCTTGCATTTCAACGAAATACATGTCCAGAACTGGAGAAGTCATAAGTAAACCGAATATAGAACGAGTACCAACCCCTTTGTCCTAATGGACACTGGACAACATACAATACTTTGTATAAGTCCCCTGAGTTCAATAACTCAAACCCTGTGCGTCGTATGTTGAAAAACTGTAGTATGGTTAAGAAGAATTACACAGCTGTTGAATGCACCTTACCTAATCACCAACTGATATAGGTAAATATCATAGACACAATATCAAAAGGTTATATTTCACTTTATAAAATAAATGTACAGATATATCGGTTTGAAATTGGTGCATAACAGCGGATATTCAAAACCAAATATTTGCCATCCGGCAAAAACTAGATGATTTCCTCAAATATCACCAATTACAAAGAATTCCGATATAATGAGGATCTAATCACCCAATTCCCAATATCTTACTCCCACCCACCATCCGTAATAACATACAGATATGAGAAACTGATATGGTAAATACATACCTTGGAGTTAGATTCCAACTGGGAAAACAGTTATTAATTAACATCGCACAGTGAAACTGAAACATGAAAATGTTTCGAAGGGGTTTACTGGTATTCCTAGTAACGTCTCTTCCACTATCCTGATTCACGAAAGTAACCATATACTTAGCTGCCCTCACTCCAATCCGTTTATTATGTCTTTACTTATTACCTTCTGTACACCTTCTTTAGGCTAACTGGTTTTCTTCTTTCCCTACCCTTCGGCACCAGCCTAAGGTTTGGAAGAAGACTATCCAATAAGCGTAATAGGTGTACTCTCCTAATCCTAGGAGCCCTCGCAACCTGAGAGAAGGTAATGGGAAAAGACATCTGAATAATCCTATCCAATCTCTCCAGAACCAGAATCCATCCTCGAAAAAGTTCCTTCGAGTTCGTATATAACCATACGATGGATTTATCCAATGGAAGTGGATATCCGTAGTGATACGGAGTGTCCTAGAGAAAAGCAAAGTGGATGTAGGAGTGGCAGGGGTATACCTGGTTTTTGTCGTGAATGTTGGTGGTCGCATTTTCCTTTGCCATTATTCTAATCCCTTTATATGTCTTTACTTATTACCTTCTGTACACCACACTTAAGCTTAATTGGTTTTCTTCCTTCCCTACCGTTCGGCAACTGCCTATGGTTTGGAAGAAGACTATCCAATAAGCTCAACAGGTGTACGCTCTTCTAATCCTAGGAGCCCTTGAGAGAAGGTAAAGGGAAAAGACAACTGAATAATCCTATTCAATCTCTCCAGAACTGGAATCCATCCTCGAAAAAGTTCCTTCGAGTTCGTATATAACCATACGATGGATTTATCCAATGGAAGTGGATGTTCGTAATAATACGGGGTGTTCTGGAGAAAAGCAAAGGTGATGTAGAAGTGGCAATGATGTATGCGACACCGTGACATTCCAAAAGCCAAAGTGTTTTAAGAAGGTTCGGTCAATTTGGTTTCATGAGTTTTAGTCAAAGGTCGGGTCATAGTCACAGCAAGAGAGAGAGAGAAGAAACACTCAGCGTGCACTCAAATCTAGATCAGAATGGTTAATCATTTTATCTAATCTGGATGGTTCCCACCGTTTCCTCGAATTCTCCTCCAAACCTAAAAGGAGAATTAGTCGGAATTACCCGAGGAGTAGTCCTACTCATCAGTGGGAATAGGGATCCAACTATCATCGCATGATAACTTGATGGAAGCCACTCAAATTACCACACTCCAGAAGGTATGCGCAAACCTGGCAAGTTTCCTGTATGTTTGAAACTCTCGATAAGATTTTTACCCCAAGCAGCTTATGATCTTGACGGATGCCAACAAATCATAAGTTGCAAGTCAAGTTCTACCCGCCATTGTCCTGATTAATTTAGACCCACCCGTACTCACCCTTGACGGATGCCAACAAGACTGCACGACTGTCCTAGATTAATTCATATCCATGCTACAGAGAAGTAACACATAGCTACCGCACACTATGCATTGACGGAAGCCAACAAACATAGCACGAATACTAGGCGCTACTTTTCTGAAATGACGGAGGGCTACGGCTGGTTTTTGGCGAAAAACCTTTAACGTAATGAACTTGATATCGTTGAAGGAATCCAAGTGGTTTTTATAAATATATAGTGGCGAAAACGTTTGCTAAAGAGCTCACTCCCGGTGAAGAGATCTCGGCTCTTTCCCCGTCGAATGGGGTGCAGGATATCCCAAAATGAATACTACAATGCAAAGCAAAAATAATCGACTATAGTAAAGTTATCACGTTGACGCAAACTTTTACCCAAGGGGTCACTCCCGATGAAGGGATCTCGGCCCTTGCCTAGTCGAATGAGGTGCAGGATATTCCAAATGAATACCACGATGCAAAGCAAAATAGAACGTCTGTAATGTCAGTTTTTTAAAAACTTGGTTCCAACAACATCATATATAGGTTTGTTTTATCCTTGCATTGATAAGAATCTATGCAGTCCCATCAATTAATCACACTCGAAAAGAACGAAAATAAAATGTACGTATATCCATCCGCATTCGCCACTGGGTCCCGTCATCACCCGTTAGGTTACTTAACTAATGACAGAGCGGGGACTGGGCTAGCGCGGGTGCAAAACATATACAACATCTACTAGTATATATATATATATATATATATATATATATAACATTCGTCCCAAGCATGATATAAAGAAACATCACAGAAAACATCACAGAAGCAACACAGAATGGTGGATAATCTGGAGCTCCGGGTTTCACTTGAGCCGCAAGTGAGACCCGACGTTCCCTGTCGTGTGGATAGCCTGTGCAATGAAACGTAGACCCCTACGAGCGCGGCAAGTTACCCGCCAAAACCAGAAGTGAGGCAGCCCCCTTCAGCAACGTGAATGGACCACCCAACACTTCACGGAATCCGGTAACTTGAGCACCCCTCCTGGGTCACCTATACCCCCTACGAGTGCGGCGAATAGCCCGCCAATTCTAGAGTAAGGTCCCCTCCGTCCCAACGCCATGAGATGCGGACCCGTTGCCCTCTAGAATCCGGCTATTCGTGCACCCTACCGCGGGGTAATCCTAATACAGAAAAGAAAATAATATACAAGGGTGACATCGACCTCAGCCCGGTCGTGCCCCAAAAGAATAATATACAAACAGGCAGTGACGGCAGCCCACATGTCGGACGCTTGCCCCGCAATATCAAATGTACAAATGAAATAAAACTGTACTATCATTGCACCATTGCTATCCACCACGACGATCCAACCAACATCACAGCACATCACAGAATATCAACGTGAATGTCACGTTCGCAAACCCGTCTAAAAGATATATAGCAATTAGACGAGTTTACCGATCAAATGACATTCACGGTCGCAGAATATAATGTATGTATTGTCAAACGCACGCTTAAAATATCGATCAGCTAAGTTCCAAATTGGCCCCAATAGCAAAACAACACATCACTGAAAACTTGAGCCAAAACAGAATATCACAAAGATCACATTTCCAAGTAAATGGGCTATAGAAAAAATTTGGTCACCCGTTGCCACTAAATCGCCGCGGAACTGCCACCAATAGGGGCTTAGTGCGGCGGATCCGCGGCGCTTTTGTTAAATCACGAGCCCAAATTTTTCCAGTACCCTTAAACTTGCCTGCACGGATTTTTAAGATGCCTGAAATAATTTTTTGACCACTTTTGAAAATCGACAGCAACTATGAAAATGGAATCGTGATTTCGGTAAATTCCGTCGATCGATCTTTTAAGCATGTCTAAACAAACTAGTAAGGGGTTTAAAGGGTGGCTCTGATACCATGTAGAGTCCCGGCAGCGCCCCGGCCGTTGAAACGCGGCCAAAATGTGGAACGAAAATTTTCTAAAACCGGCGCTACCGCTACCTGATATACGGATCGACCTTAAACCCTAAACTAGAAAACTAACTAAGAGTTAGAATCGTTATACCAAGTTGATCCGTGTCCTTCGGTCTTCATTCCAAGCTCCTAGCGATCCTTTAATGATGTTTGGTTGCCGGTCTTCCTCCATCTCCGATGATCCATCCGAGGGAAAAGGCGCATGCTCCAGTCTCGACAAACGAGGCAACCGACACTCCAAAGTCGCCAGCGATGGAGAGTCGAGGTGTATGGAAGTGTCACTATATTTTTCTCTCTACTCTTGTGCTTATGAGAGCAACCCAAGAAGAAGATGAAAGAGGTGATGAAGCTTTTTCATGAGCAAAGAATGGTTAAGTGTGCTTGGATGAATGAGAGAGTTGGAGTATGTCATGCTATCAAAATGAAATCAATCCCACACTAATATTGGCCGGCCCCTCCTCTCCCATCCCTCCAAAAAAATATCATTTCCATTAATCAAATAAAATAAACCAAACCATACTTTGCACCATGCTTTGACCATGCATAACACTATGCAAATGCCACCTCACACCCTCCACCTCATTATTAAACAAAATGAATTTCCATAAATGGAAAATCAAATAATGAGGTGGCAAAGCTTCTAGAAGTTATTCCGTATAAAATACGGAATACATCCAGGTACATGCATCGAAATACATATACGCGTATTCGTACCAAAATACGAATTGCCGAGAGAGAAAAACGAATAGTGAACAATAATACTAGAATACGTATATACAAATACATATATTAATTATTAAATCAAAACCCGATTTAACAATCCGGCTTAATCCTAAGCCGCTAGTATTATCAACCGTCCGATTAAAGTCTGCGCAGCACTTGCACATTGTAACACCCGAGCCCAATAATACTATTTCTATTGCTAGTTAAGTGTTATACATTGCTCTTTCCAATTATCCTGATTGTTTGGTGTTTATTGCTAAATTTTAACCGGTTAAGTCATTTTGGCACATAACAAATTTTAACACCGAAAATGAAATTAAAAATATCCATGTTGGCCTACTCGTCGCCACTAGTCGCGTGGTAGCGTCCGCGTGTCGAGATTTCTTCCCGTTCGGCTAAACGGGCAAGTTTGGACGGCTACGCGCGCGTGCAAGTGTCCGACTTAGGGGCATGCATTTTAATCATTAAACACCTCTTTTCAAAATTTGGAACTCGCTTAAAATCTTATAATTTGAATTTAGAACATTTGGGCGCAACCCGGGCGCGATTTGGAAATGTTTCATTTAGCGCCGAAAATGCCCATTTAATTAAATATTATAAAACTAAAATATATACGAAAATATAATCCTGTTACTGTTTGACGTTTAAAATCTGGTTAAAATCTTTTAAAATTTTCCCTTTTTAAACTTTCCAGCCAATTAAATCCCTCGTGGGCCCCGCCTCACCATCTCTCTCTCTCCGTCTCTCTCTATCTCTCTCCAACAATCTCTCTCTATCTAATCTCTCTCCCTCTCTCTTCTTTAACAATCCCTCTCTCTCTCTACCTATTATATATATGCGCATGCCTCGTCCTCAACCTCACCATGAGAAACCACGAGAACCCCCGAACCCTAACCCTAGCCACCTCCTGCCGTCGCCGTCGACCTCCCCGTGACATCGCCGTCATCATCCACACCCCCACAGCTTCGACCGCAACCTTCCTCCCTCATCCCGAGCCTCCAAACCCAACCCCGACGCCGCCACCAGCACCCAGTGCCCGCCGTCGCCGCCGCCTCCCATCGCCGACGACGCCAAGGCCTTCCTCCCTTCATCCTCGTCCCGACCTCGTCGTCTTCTTCCTCCTTCCCTCGCCGGACCACCACCAACCCGAGCCCAACCCCCCATCACCTAACCCTCTGGTTCGCCGGAAAAGGGACACCGTCGACCCCCTCGTCGTCGTCAGCACACCGACGACCACCTCTTCTTCTCCCCTACGATCCAGATCAGGCCAGGACCTCCCCTACGCGCAGCACCATCCTATTCCAGCGAACTCCAGCCATTTCAGCCAGCCGCATTTCCCTGTTCGCCGCCGGCGCGCCCCTCGCCGTCGAACCTGTCGTGGTTGCCCCCGGGTTCTTCTCTGTAAGCATCTCTCTACCTTTCCCTTTCCTTTTCCTTTCGCTGGTCGATCGTCGTCCATGTATCGTATTTTGCTAACTTGTCGCCGTTTTGACTTTTCGCCGGATTCCGGCCGTGCCGACGTCTGGACCCGACTCTCCAGCGAAGTACTCTGGTCCGTGTGGTCCCGCTGTTCGCTGTTTGGACTCGACCCGTGGCCCGTGCATCCGTCTCGTGTGTTCCGCCGACTTTGCATTCGTGTTTTCCGGTTTGCGAAACCGTCGAGGCAAGTATCCGAATACTTGCTCTAACATGCTAATACAAGATCAAGTCTTGCTATACATTTAATTATCATATTATTAAATTTAACCACACAGTTGATGGTAATATCGATATTTAGTATAACTTAGAATTGACGGTTGCAAGTATCTTTAACATTGAATCATTATAGTAGTTTCTTGTAATTAATCGGTCTGCTATCAATCCATACTTTAACTAACTAAACCAATTAGATCGTCCTTGCTTTATTCGTTAAATCATCCATGAGACAATTATTTATGCTTTAGTCTTAAATTCATGTAGCTTCATTACTTTATGTTTTTGATATTGTTTCACCTTGTGACTATTGCACCCCAAGGGTGCTTGAACCTGTTAATAAAGATAATACAAAGCACCATTGTGATTAAGTGACTATTAGTGCTGTTTACTTTAAATTCTTGCTGCTGTATACCTGTTGAGAGCACACACTCGATCACAGTACGTATTGACTCGACCCTGCTACACCTGACACATATACTGATACACCGGACATGACACCCTGTACATACCGACTCAACCTATTGTACTACGACCTGACTTATTACATGATCTCATGCCTAATGCCAACAAACCTGACTTGGGGTCCTCATGGACCATTCCTGCTGTCTATTCAGACAGACCTGCTTTTACCTGATTCTGTGTTGGCATTAGTCCTTGACTACTGAATACCTGACCTGACATACATAACTTGGGGGTATGGGGAAATCAAAGATGAACCTGACTTGTAACTCGACAGTTCACTACCTGTTCGAGTGTACACATTCCTGTTTTGTGCCTAGCGGCATGTCTCGGTTTCGGCCGAGAATATTGTGGCCGTGATCTCGGGTATGTACGGGGTACTACTGAGTGTACACTTTCCTATTTTGTGCCTAGCGGCATGTCTCGGTTTCGGCCGAGAATATTGTGGCCGTGATCCCGGGTATGTATGGGATACTATTGAGTTACATCGACGATTCATCAATTGATTTCAAAGACTTTAGAGTAGAAACCTGATATGACAGTTTATTTACCACTGCACATTACCCTGCACTGTTATTTCATAGTACTGCTTTATTCATGTTCATCCCTGCATTGCTTATTACCATGTTCATATATATTATTGGTTGACATGACGCGCTGACGTCTGGGTTTTGCATGGCCCAGATTCCTTACCACTGTCGACGACCGAGCAGGAGTACTTCAGCCAGCAGGCTGAACTGTGAGTTCCTTAGTGTTTAGTTTATTTATTTCATTCCATTTCCAGATGTGAGCCCGCATTATGGGACGTACTGTTTATTTATTGTATTGGATCATTTGCTTCCGCACTTATTGTTTATTGACTCTTGTTATTATGGATTTGGACATGTGTTAGATTAGTTTATTTATATTGTTCTTGATATCTCTACAACCGTAATGTGACTGTGGATGGATACTTCCTACCCACAGGTAGCATGGTTGGCTATGTCACATGCCCAATCTTGCGTACTCTGGGAAGCGGGGCGTGACATGGTTCTTTTGGTATCAGAGCCATAGGATAGTCGGGTTGATTCTTTTGTAGTTGGGTATTGTACCCAATACACGAATCAGAATACCCGTGTTTAGGAAACATGTCCTGCCACCTTGACCGTTTTACCATTCTTGAATCACATTCTTCCTGATTATATCTTGTACGGCGTGCAAACTTACTTTGCATTGTCGACTCGAAAACCTGATTTCTTGTTATCCCTAGGACTTGGGCGACTTGGGTGGAGTTAAGTAATTACGGCTATGATACCGCGGCATAGCTACAATGCGGTACTCTATTTAAGTATCTTGGAGTTCTAGCCTTGATCCACATTCAGAATCTATCATCATGCTAATGTTGGGTGTTTTGAGTTCAGGATTATGACAGGTAAGAAGTTGAAGACGTAGCGGAGGCGTGTGGACGAAGCCGCCATGCTTGGAGTGATAAGAGGAATGCTGGAAATCAAAGAGACAGACTGAGCTGATCCAGCAACAGCAGATTCGTTTCAGGAAAGTTTGCAGATCGTTCAGCAGTCTGTAAACAACGATGGAACTAGACCAGTCGAACGAGTAGGGACCGTAGTAGATTTCAGACTTTTGGGTCCGTTTACTTTCACTGGTCTGGAGGAGCTGTTACCAGCCGAGCAGTGGCTAGTGACACGGGGAATTTGCTGATTGCGGCACGGATCCCAGAGGACAAGAGGGTTGTTGTGGTGCGCTTTCAGCTAGTGGATTACGCCCGAGAGTGATGGCTTGTGGAGGAGACCCGCTTGCCCAAGCCAATCAGTTGGGCTGTTTTCTCTAAAAGTTTCCTGGAGAAATTCTTCCCGCGGACTGCACGGGAGGAAATGAAAGAGAAGTTCATCGGACTAAGGCAGAATGGAGCGCCATGGACGCGCATGCAGCAGAATGGACGAGACTCAGAAGTCTCGCTAGACCTTTCGCAGCCAACAATGTAGACAGCAGTTGCGGTAAGGAAGCAGTTCTGTCGGGCCAGTCGAGTTTCGGGCTAGGCCGACAAACAGTGTTCTTGCAGCTATGGATGTTGATAGTAATGAAGAGCCGGCAGTTGTTCGCGACTTTATGGATGTATTTGAAGATATATCGGGCTTACCGCCGAAGCGAGATGTGGAGTTCGCGATTGACCTTATTCCTGGTGCAGTGCCGTATCAAAATCTTTTATCCGATGGCACCAGTGGAATTGGAAGAAGTTAAGAAACGAGTCGGTGAATTACTCGAGAAGGGTTGGATTCGAAGCAGCAACTCGCCTTGGGGAGCTCCAGTTCTTTTAGTAAAGAAGAAGGATGGCACGAGAAGGATGTGCATTGATTATCGAGAATTGAACCGGGTGACTATTAAGAACAAGTACCCGATCCCTCGCATTGGAGAACTTTTTGAGCAGCTTAGTGGCGCGAGAGTATTCTCGAAACTGGGTTTGCGATCCGGATATCATTAGGTCCTGCAGATGTTGAGACAGGAGAAGCTTTATGCGAAGATGAGTAAGTGCGAATTTTGGCTGGAAGAAGTGAAGTTTCTGGGGCATGTTGTGTCGGGCGATGGAATCGCCGTCGATCCCGAAAAGATTGCAGCAGTTCGAGATTGGCCTATTCCAAGAAATGTGGCTGAGATAAGAAGTTTCCTTGGTTTGGCCGGATACTACAGGAGATTTGTGGAGAACTTCGCTCGTTTGGCAGAGCCGTTAGCCAAGTTTACGCGCAAGGAGGTACCTTTTGTTTGGACGGATGGATGTGCATTGGCCTTCGAGACGTTGAAGCAGAAGTTGATAACCGCCCCTATCCTGACCGTACCAGATAATTCAGGAGGACTGGTAATTCACAGCGACGCATCTGGAAAAGGTTTGGGATGTGCTTGATACAGAATGGGAAGGTCGTAGCTTACGCATCAAGACAACTGAAGACTCATGAGAAGAATTATCCGACTCATGACTTGGAGCTTGCGGCCGTGATCTTCGCCTTGAAAATTTGGAGACACTACCTTTTGGGCGAGAGAGTCGAAGTCTTTACAGATCACAAGAGTTTGAAGTATGTGTTCACTCAGAAGGAGTTGAACATGAGGCAACGCAGATGGTTGGAGCTGATGGCCGACTACGACCTTGATCTTAAGTACCATCCGGGAAAGGTTAACGTCGTGCCGGATGCGCTTAGTCGGTTACCAACAATTCAGGTATTGACCACACAGGGAGATCATTGCGGATTTTCGAAGTTTGACTTGGAGGTTGTGCTACCACATGCTATGGGACAGTTGATGCAGTTGCAAGTACAATCGTCCTTAGTTGAGAAGATTAAAGCGGCACAATCGCAGGATCCTAGACTGCAAAAGTTTCGAGAGCAGGCTGAAGCCGGACTGAGAACCGATTTACTGATCCATGAAGACAGTTCGTTGAGGTATGGTAGCCGCGTGTGTGTGCCAAAAGGGGATGTGCATGAAGAGCTTATGAAGGAGGCGCACAGTTCAGCTTACTCTGTACATCCAGGAGGGACGAAGATGTACCGAGATATTCGACAGCACTTCTGGTGGGAAGGTATGAAACGGGAGATTGCTCGCTTCGTGGCTAAGTGCTTGGTGTGTCAGCAAGTCAAGGCTGAACACCAAAGGGTTGCTGGTTTGTTGCAACCACTTCCGATCCCTCAGTGGAAGTGGGAACATATAACCATGGATTTCGTGACGGCTTTACCGCGGAGTCCAAAAGGGCAACAATGCCGTATGGGTGATTGTCGATCGGTTGACCAAGGCAGCTCACTTTATCCCTTTTCGGGTTGGTCAATCAACGGAGACTTTGGCAGAGCGGTGCATGCAGGAGATTGTAAGATTGCATGGAGTACCGGTAAGCATCGTGTCCGATCGGGACACTCGTTTCTTGTCGCACTTCTGGAGGAGTTTACCAGAAAGTTTGGGGACTCGATTGAAGTTAGCACAGCTTATCATCCTCAAACTGATGGACAATCGGAGAGAACGATCCAGACCCTTGAAGATATGTTGAGAGCTTGCATGTTGGACTTCAAAGGTTCTTGGGAGGATCATCCACACCTGGTGGGGTTTTCGTACAACAATAGCTTCCAAGCGACTATTCAGATGGCTCCGTTTGAAGCGTTGTATGGTCGTAAGTGCCGTTCACCTGTTTGTTGGGATGATGTTGGTGAACGAAGGTTACTAGGACCAGATTTGGTGGTACAGACAGTTGAGAAGGTGAATACAATCAGGAAGCATATGAAGGCAGCTCAAGACAGACAGAAAAGTTGGGCCGACACGTCAAGAAGACCTCTAGAGTTCGCCGTGGGTGATTTGGTATTTCTGAGGATATCACCGACTAGAGGGGTGATTCGCTTTGGGAGTCGGGGAAAGCTTAGTCCCCGATTCGTTGGACCCTTCGAGATATTGGAGCGTGTTGGAGAGGTAGCGTACCGTTTGGCGTTACCACAGTCATTGGCAGGAGTGCACGATATGTTTCATGTATCTCAACTACGGAGGTATGTCCGAGATGAGACTCACGTCTTGGATCATTCGGAGTTGACTGTACGGGAGGACCTGACTTTTGAGGAGCGACCAGTTGAAATCAAGGATCGAAGAGAAAAGGTTCTTAAGAACAAAGTTATCCCTCTTGTGCTAGTTTCTTGGGGTAATCGACCGCATGGAGAATCCACTTGGGAGCGAGAAGACGAGATCCGGCAGAAATTTCCTCACATTTTCCTGTAGTTAGCTATCTTGTATTCTTGGAATTTCGAGGACGAAATTCTTTTTGTAGTTGGGTATGATGTAACACCCGAGCCCAATAATACTATTTCTATTGCTAGTTGAGTGTTATACATTGCTCTTTCCAATTATCCTGATTGTTTGGTGTTTATTGCTAAATTTTAACCGGTTAAGTCATTTTGGCACATAACAAATTTTAACACCGAAAATGAAATTAAAAATATCCATGTTGGCCTACTCGTCGCCACTAGTCGCGTGGTAGCGTCCGCGTGTCGAGATTTCTTCCCGTTCGGCTAAACGGGCAAGTTTGGACGGCTACGCGCGCGTGCAAGTGTCCGACTTGGGGGCATGCATTTTAATCATTAAACACCTCTTTTTAAAATTTGGAACTCGCTAAAAATCCTATAATTTGAATTTAGAACATTTGGGCGCAACCCGGGCGCAATTTGGAAATGTTTCATTTAGCGCCGAAAATGCCCATTTAATTAAATATTATAAAACTAAAATATATACGAAAATATAATCCTGTTACTGTTTGACGTTTAAAATCTGGTTAAAATCTTTTAAAATTTTCCCTTTTTAAACTTTCCAGCCAATCACGAGGGATTTAAATCCCTCGTGGGCCCCGCCTCACCATCTCTCTCTCTCCGTCTCTCTCTATCTCTCTCCAACAATCTCTCTCTATCTAATCTCTCTCCCTCTCTCTTCTTTAACAATCCCTCTCTCTCTACCTATTATATATATGCGCATGCCTCGTCCTCAACCTCACCACGAGAAACCACGAGAACCCCCGAACCCTAACCCTAGCCACCTCCTGCCGTCGCCGTCGACCTCCCCATGACATCGCCGTCATCATCCACACCCCCACAGCTTCGACCGCAACCTTCCTCCCTCATCCCGAGCCTCCAAACCCAACCCCGACGCCACCACCAGCACCCAGTGCCCGCCGTCGCCGCCGCCTCCCATCGCCGACGACGCCAAGGCCTTCCTCCCTTCATCCTCGTCCCGACCTCGTCGTCTTCTTCCTCCTCCCCTCGCCGGACCACCACCAACCCGAGCCCAACCCCCCATCATCTAACCCTCTGGTTCGCCGGAAAAGGGACACCGTCGACCCCCTCGTCGTCGTCAACACACCGACGACCACCTCTTCTTCTCCCCTACGATCCAGATCAGGCCAGGACCTCCCCTACGCGCAGCACCATCCTATTCCAGCGAACTCCAGCCATTTCAGCCAGCCGCATTTCCCTGTTCGCCGCCGGCGTGCCCCTCGCCTTCGAACCTGTCGTGGTTGCCCCCGGGTTCTTCTCTGTAAGCATCTCTCTACCTTTCCCTTTCCTTTTCCTTTCGCTGGTCGATCGCCGTCCATGTATCGTATTTTGCTAACTTATCGCCGTTTTGACTTTTCGCCGGATTCCGGCCGTGCCGACGTCTAGACCCGACTCTCCAGCGAAGTACTCTGGTCCGTGTGGTCCCGCTGTTCGCTGTTTGGACTTGACCCGTGGCCCGTGCATCCGTCTCGTGTGTTCCGCCGACTTTGCATTCGTGTTTTCCGGTTTGCGAAACCGTCGAGGCAAGTATCCGAATACTTGCTCTAACATGCTAATACAAGATCAAGTCTTGCTATACATTTAATTATCATATTATTAAATTTAACCACACAGTTGATGGTAATATCGATATTTAGTATAACTTAGAATTGACGGTTGCAAGTATCTTTAACATTGAATCATTATAGTAGTTTCTTGTAATTAATCGGTCTGCTATCAATCCATACTTTAACTAACTAAACCAATTAGATCGTCCTTGCTTTATTCGTTAAATCATCCATGAGACAATTATTTATGCTTTAGTCTTAAATTCATGTAGCTTCATTACTTTATGTTGTTGATATTGTTTCACCTTGTGACTATTGCACCCCAAGGGTGCTTGAACCTGTTAATAAAGATAATAGAAAGCACCATTGTGATTAAGTGACTATTAGTGCTGTTTACTTTAAATTCTTGCTGTTGTATACCTGTTGAGAGCACACACTCGATCACAGTACGTATTGACTCGACCCTGCTACACCTGACACATATACTGATACACCGGACATGACACCCTGTACATACCGACTCAACCTATTGTACTACGACCTGACTTATTACATGATCTCATGCCTAATGCCAACAAACCTGACTTGGGGTCCTCATGGACCATTCCTGCTGTCTATTCAGACAGACCTGCTTTTACCTGATTCTGTGTTGGCATTAGTCCTTGACTACTGAATACCTGACCTGACATACATAACTTGGGGGTATGGGGAAATCAAAGATGAACCTGACTTGTAACTCGACAGTTCACTACCTGTTCGAGTGTACACATTCCTGTTTTGTGCCTAGCGGCATGTCTCGGTTTCGGCCGAGAATATTGTGGCCGTGATCCCGGGTATGTACGGGGTACTACTGAGTGTACACTTTCCTGTTTTATGCCTAGCGGCATGTCTCGGTTTTGGCCGAGAATATTGTGGCCGTGATCCCGGGTATGTACGGGATACTATTGAGTTACATCAACGATTCATCAATTGATTTCAAAGATTTTAGAGTAGAAACCTGATATGACAGTTTATTTACCACTGTACATTACCCTGCACTGTTATTTCATAGTACTGCTTTATTCATGTTCATCCCTGCATTGCTTATTACCATGTTCATATATATTATTGGTTGACATGACGCGCTGACGTCTGGGTTTTGCATGGCCCAGATTCCTTACCACTGTCGACGACCGAGCAGGAGTACTTCAGCCAGCAGGCTGAACTGTGAGTTCCTTAGTGTTTAGTTTATTTATTTCATTCCATTTCCAGATGTGAGCCCGCATTATGGGACGTACTGTTTATTTATTGTATTGGATCATTTGCTTCCGCACTTATTGTTTATTGACTCTTGTTATTATGGATTTGGACATGTGTTAGATTAGTTTATTTATATTGTTCTTGATATCTCTACAACCGTAATGTGACTGTGGATGGATACTTCCTACCCACAGGTAGCATGGTTGGCTATGTCACGTGCCCAATCTTGCGTACTCTGGGAAGCGGGGCATGACACACATATTTAATCGGACACCTGTATGTATCAACATACCTAATGTACACCATATCGCCTGAACCGTGAAAACCCTCTTTGTGGGACTCTAAAGACTCGTCAATACGTTGGCAGTGGGTTTAACCACAAGCACGTCAGCGGCACTAGCTGTATGTAACGGCTACCCAGGTATTGAGCGAAAGGGAGGCCGACGAGTAAACTCATCCTGAACCCCTACTGAGCCTGTCAGTGACAATATTCGTACAGTCCGGTCTGTTCGTCTAAGAGTATCGCATATCGAGTCTGGGGGGTGGATAAAGTCAGACCCCTAACAACGCGATATTTAGTGTCGGTATGAAACCCATCACCACTTGAGAAACTATCGATCCTGGCTCGGTAGTTCTCGTCCACCGTGGCCACAGATTTATGGTGATGACCATCCGTACACAACGCAACATCAACCCCCAATACCGGGAGAGACGAATCCCCGACGATCCGATTACTGCCTCCATGTAGTTCGGGACTGTACCCAACTAAAACCTGTTTGCACGACTCCTTTGAGCCGTGGTAGGGTAGTAATCAAAGCACAGTGGGAACTCACAGGAGAAAAATGACGATCTCTGGTCGACAGACTAACCTGTACACATGTCACCTGGGAACTGCTATATGACAATAGGTATAATACCAACTAGCAGGTTCCCGGCAAGTCCGTCCAGTGTACTCATAACCCAATGAGCACCTGTATACTATCTTAGGTGAACAAACTAACACCAATGGCTTGTGAGACCTGGCCACCGCCCCTTGTCAGGGTCTCGATCAGTATACACTAGTCTACACTGGAGTATCGATGCCCGGTCTCGATACTCCTACGACTAGGGACATTTAAGGACGTGCTTATAGACCCCAGCTCCCACATATATGATCGCCATCATAATGCTGGCAGTCAAGCAAGAATCCTATGGGCTCTATCAACACGTACATGATGATAAAGACAAACCAGATAGCATACTGTCATCTTGAGTAAGATTGTTTCATCGGTATAGGTCCTCACTCAATCATCATAATCACAAGTCCGCGACTACGATAATTGAGGGCACTATAGCCAACAGATAGCTGACCCAACAGTGCAAGCAGAGATATTTTAAAAACATTTTTCACACACAGAAGATGAAATGCAAACCGATGAAACAAGAATTTTCTTTTATTACCAAAGGCAAAGTTTTTACAAAGGGTATTCCGGGGCTCCCCAGCCCTACAAACTGCCCGGAGGCTTACTTCGGTCCCCTCATCCCTGGCATCACGGCCTGGCGGGGGCTTTACCACCGGAGATTTCGCCACCAGGGGCGCGCCCCGCTCCCCTCGCCATCTTCCACCGGAGGCCTCGCCACCGGGAGCGGAACCTGAGCGCGGAGCTCGCCATCGGCAAACTCAAGAAGCTGCTCCTTCACGGCGTCCAGGGCCTTGTTCCACACAACGGCAGAATACTCCTTGAGCTCGGCGTAAAACTCCTCTGACGCCTTATAATCGGCCACAGCTTTCTTAGCCCGAACCTCGGCAACCTGGGCCTCTAGAAGCGCTGCCTCAGCATCTCCCCTGCCGGCGTCCCTCTCCCTCTCCATGGCCGCGAAGTGTTCGGCCAGATTTTCCAGCTTCCCATCAGCGACCCGGAGGGACGCACTCAGACGACGATGGACACCCCGATTCGCTGAATTGGCAAGTTCCGTAGCCTCCACACGGGCTGTCAGAACGTCGGCCCTTGCCCTCTCCAGGCGCAGGTCACGCCGCAAAATCTCGACCTCTGAGGAAACGCTTCTACTGGCCTCGGTGCGTGGAACGCCCCCTCGGCCTCCATACTAGCGGCAAGGGCGCAGTGTTGAAGGACCTGACGGAAAGCGAATGAGAAACCGGGAGGTCCTCGAGCCAAAGAAAGGAATACCAAAATACTACACGTAGAGGAGTTCGTACCTGGACCGCCCTTGGGCCATGGCCTCCAGTTGGGCCCTCAGGGAGCCATGCGGAAGCTTTCTCCCAGCCGACTCCTCCATCCCGGCGAGCAGGCCAGCAGCAACGGAAAGCCCAGACGGAACCGTGAAGACGGCACCGCCCTCCTGCATGGAAATCCCCTTAGGGACCCTCGACGACGACGCGCGAGAAATTGTCCTCTTTCTTTTAAGAGGGACCCCGTCCTCGCCCTCCCCTCCGTCCCCCGTCTGGGGCTCGGATAACCGTGTACGTCTCTGGCCGCCGCCGGAACAACCATCAGGAGCCGTCAACGAAGCAGACAGCCTCATCGCCGGCAGAACATCCGGCGCGGGGCATGAGCCAGCTAGGGGCTCGGCCGCGCCACTAGGCTCCCTCTGGCGCGAGCAACCCAAAGAGTGGGAACGAACCATGTATTCAAAAGAAGAAGAACGCCGAGCAGCCACGACTTAGGAGAGAGGAAATATGAAGGAGTAGAGGCCCTGGAGCGGGCCTCACCCCTACTTATCACTGCAAAATACCTCATCCAACGGCGCCCTTCATCTCCCACCAAAACGTCTCCTCGGGTCCAACGGCTCCGATTGCTCCACGTGTCGTTCCCACGCTGAGGCGCATCCGTCAAACGCTGCAGGCCTGCGTACGTCGCGTTGGCTAGTCGACGCTTGACACGTGGACCGTCGCTTTAGTGGCAGAATGCACGAACCGGCGCACCTTCCTTAAATGCAGAGATCTCGCCCTGATTCGCTACCAGAAATGACAACTGACAGCCCGAGGACTCGTCCCGACGAAGCCTTAGGAAGGAGCTCACCTCGGGAGGCCTGGCAGTCCACTCCTGACCCGCCCCGCTAGCTGGTCGGGACAAGAGTGGGAGGCTAATGATGATGCTCAATATTGGCAATGCAAGATCAGGACACGTGGCGGATGACATGTCCCAAGACCCAGAAGAAAGGGCCCACAGAGGCCGATCAGGCCACCCTTGTATCCGACCCGCGAGCACAAGCTGGCCCTCCTTGGGCCCCCCTGCAAATTTGCCTCCCCGGCGCCTCAGCTCGCCCCGAGCTGCTACAGGACCAAGACTCCTCAGCCCTCTTGTTCGGTTCCGAGCTCCCCAGCCAAGGCCGTCTTCCTCGGTCCCTCCGACCGACCAACTCCACCACTCACAGGCGTAACCGCCGCTCCGCAAATCTCGCCACGCGCAGATTCTCCGCCAGCAACGTCCCACGTTCCACGCCATCACGATCCCCATTAATGGGCGATCCGCTCTTTACGCGGGCGTGACGTCGGGAGCGTAACTGCCGGCGAAATTCTCACGCCTGCTGCTGCATGCTGCCGCCGCTATATAAACCCCCATCACAGAGGGGCCAAATAAGCCATTCTTGATTCCACTTAGCCGTTACTTTGCTCGGATCTAGTACTAACTTGATCGTCGAAGGGTCCTCGGTGGTACCAAACCACCCCGGGACTTCTTTGCAGGTACTCAACGCTAAACTTCTCAAATCACCAATCTCCTCAAAACCCATTGAGACCCACACGCAACAGAAGATCACCGCCGAAATCCACCGGAAGATCAACGGAAGACAACATCTGACGGAGACCCGAAAAGGACCTCCATCAGTATATACATCTATTTACATGGACCCCACACGCATTTGTTTATTTTCTAGTGGGTAATGGGTAGTATAATAGATTATTGGTTATTTAAATTAAATGCCTACCAAACCCAACGTGGTGTCAATCGGCAGTATGGGCCACTTTTTGTTACCGTTCCAATCTTCACGAGATCATAGTGGGGCCGTCTTAGGAGCGTGTATAAAAAAGAGCCGTTGGCTCTTTCATTCAATTTTCATTGGCCAATCTATTTTCCCACTTTTGGCTCACACCCAAGACAAAAAGTGTGCTCTGTTTTCCGCCTGTTGCGCTCCGCTTTTAACCTCTGTTTTGCCTTTGAATTTCTTCTTGTTTATGTCACTCTCTAAATTAGAGCTGTTACAACGGCACTTTTGTTAATACATATTTCAACATCAATAAATTAATAAAATGGTTATACTTTTCATTCATATGAAATTAAGGTTTTGGCGACTTTTATTTGTTAATTACTCCTGCAACAACTTTTAATTTTCTTAAGAAAATTCTTTAGACGTTCAAGCTAAGTTTTGTTGTCAAATCACACGCTATTGATCATTCACTCCATAAGCTGATAGTCTCTATTATGGGCCATTAAGTTGTCCGAAAGTAACAGAAAAATCGGAAGTAAATTTGAAGCAACTTCCAAATTAAATAAATGATATGGAAGTAGATCTAAATCTTACTTCTAGCGTTTTCTAGTGTTTGTTCGTATAATTTTTGAAATTGAAAATAAAAATTAGAACAACTTTCTATGTTTCTTTTGCAAGCAAAACAAATAAGCAAAACAAATAAACAAGGAAAAAATTCAATTGTAATAAATTATTACCTTTTCCAAGTAATAAAAGAAGAAATTCTTTTTCTTGTTACTTGTTCTCTACCAAAATAAGTGGAAGGAAAATTTGAAAGTAATCGCTCAGGATGCACGTTATTATCTTGAAATAACTTCCAAGTTCTGACAAGTAGTGTATTTAGGGTCTGTTTGCTTGTACGGAAGTAATACGAAAGTACCGGAAGTAAGCTTACTTCCGATACTTCTGTTGTTTTTTTATGACATAAGTAGAACTTGGAAGTTATTTCATAATGATAAGATGGATCATATGTGACATGATTACTTCGAAAATTTTCTTTCCCTCATTTAGATGGAAAGTAACCATTGAGCATAATAAAAAAGAAAACGAATTAATTATTTAATCATTCTTTTTGTTAGTTCGCAAAAGTAATAATATATTGCTTTCAAAAAGTAAGTAGGTTTTTTATTAAAAAAACCTTAAGAAATTGCTCCATTTTTTAATTCCTTATTCAAAAATTATACAAACCCTAGTGTTTAACCTAAAAGGTATGAATATGGGTAGATTAGCGTGCATACCTTATATCCTGGATAGTTATTTTGCCCACACCATGAATCTGCGATGCTCCTTCGAATGCCGGGAGACAGTGCTAGCTTGATCGGGATGAGAAGAGCAAGAGGTTTCTTCTTGGAGATATTTTTGTGTCTCTGTGTTTTTATTTAATTAGAATACGCTAGGTTTTCTTTATAGACACTAATACTGTTGAGTAATTGCAACAATATTATCTCATATCTCAATAGGGAAATATCCCATTAGCTCCAAATATAATTTTTTAGTTTAACTATGAAATCCACCTAATTAACCATCCAACCATCTTGGATTGAGCCACTTGATTTGGGCGGATTAATATTAAAAGTAAGATTTAGCTCTATTTCTATGTCAACTTTTGGGGAAGCTGCTTCAATATTATTTTCGGTCAACCAAACATGCCCTTAAAGAAATATTACTTTCGGTACTTCTATATTACTTCCGTGCAAACAAACACGTCCTTAGTTAAAGAGAAAATTACTATATAGTTTCTTCAAAAGAAGCAAGGTTGTAAAAAAAAATTATTGGAAAGATACGAATTGTTTTCATAATTTTGTTTGTTTATGGTTTTAAAAAATAAATCATATATACGAGATTTTCCAAGTTGTAGAAAGGCAGGTAGAAAACAGCTGCAAGGAAAGAATTGATGGGGACAATATTCAAAATTTTCGGAATTAGTGCCACGCAAGCCGCAAGGCCAAAAGATTTCTTGGGGCGGTCCAAGCAAAATATGGATTTAGGAAAATTTCTTGGGGCGGTCCAACCAAAGTATGGATTCAGTAAAATTTCTTTGAACGAGTCTTAACACCTACATAGCAAAACCTACCCTCGAAGAAATCCCAAACCTGCAGCCGCGTTAAATTTGAAATTTGAATTCTACAATTTGTGTTTGATTTCCAAAACTCCTCTTCTGTATATGCTTAGGACTATATATAAGACTAAGCTTCCAATATATTTCTTATATAATATTAATTCCATTCTCTCTTGTTTGATCCAGGATCATGTTGTTCATTAAAAAGCAAGAACATATCTCCATCTTGAGTTTCGCCATCTTTCTTCTTGGATTGCTGCAAAAGAGCAATGCGTCGTCGACGTTGTATGATGATGATGAATTTGTGAGGACGAGAGGGACCCAATTCGTACTGAAAGGCGACCACTTTTATCCGAACGGGTTCAACGCGTACTGGATGATGCACCAGGCATCATCACCGACGGAGAAGTACAAGGTTTCTGTTGCAATGCGGCAGGCGTCGGTGCTTGGATTGAATGTGGTCAGGACATGGGCGTTCTGTGATGGTGGCTACATGCCTTTGCAGGTCTCCCCGGGGTTGTACGATGAAACCATCTTCCAGGTATGTGTGTGCATACATCCGTTACACGTGCATACACAACTCTTTTTTTTTTTTTTACATATTTATTTATGAAATTAAATATAAAATAAAATAGCATAACTACTCCATGAATTCTGGTGACTGAAAGAGAGGACTTGCTTGGTAGTAACAAGTTGCTTAAGAACAAGCAAAAGCCATCTCATGCATTCTCACTTATAAAGTGTATATGCTATATATAATTATTTTGCTGTTTGTTTGTTTTATATTGTTATCTTTTCATTGGAAGCTCCAATATACATACGTAACATATCTCCAAATCGTTTTGGGTTTTGATATAGCTTTCCACAGCATCCAAAAGCCCTTGTGAGTAGGAGTTGTTTGATATAGGTTGTAATTTCATAACCCACAACTTACGTTCTAATCCGGAAGGAAGAAGAGCGGCCTAACCCCATCAAAATTACTATACATGACAGAGAGAACGAGTAGATAATCTTATAAAAATCATATAGGATTTTCTCTCCCCTTATATTAATAGGATCATATCGGATTGAATCTGAAACAATTTCAGATCAATTCCCTAACAGGTTAACCCAAAAGCACATCGGCGGTACTAACTGTACGTAACATTTACTTAGGCATTGATCGAAAGGTAGATCTACAAGTAAACTCATCCGAATCCAACAAAATCTATTAGTGATAATTACTGTACATGCCGTTCTCTTCATCAAAGAGCGTTGCATATCGGATCTGGGGGTGGAAACTGTCAGACCCTTAATAACTAAATAAGTCATGCAGATATTGAATTCATAACCATTCAAGATACAACTGATAACACTTTCAGGTTATAGTCATATCATGCACATCGCGACATCGATTCCCTATACTGAAAGAGACGAATTCTCTCTTGACTAAACCCAACTAAAACCTGTATGCACGGCTCTTTAAAGCCGTTGTTGGGTAGTAACCAAGATATAGTGGAAACACATACAAAACATTATGGCTATCTCAGGTCAAAATCCTATCATGTACCATTGTCATCAAAGAACTGCTATATGACAATAAGTATAATATCATCTAGGAGTTCTCGACCGGTCCGTTCGGTGTACTTATTCTCCAATGAGCATCTCTACAACCTTTGGTGTCAAAAACCAATGACTATGGGACCAGCTATCGCCCTAGTCGGGGTCAAGAAACATATATACTAGTCTAGTCTGGAGTACCGATGTCCTGTCTCGACAGTCTCACGATTAGAAACATTTAAGGATGTGCTTATATACTAACCAGGCCCCACTAGTATGATCTTATCATAATCCTGGCAGTCAAACAAAGATCCTAAGTGTTTTATCAACATGTATCAGTGATACGTAATAGCAAATAAAATATATACACATTAATGATAAAGCAAACCAGATAGTATATCACCATCTCGAGTAAGAATGTTCTATCCATATAGATACATATACAATTAATTGTCTCTAGGGACAATTGTGACCATAATTGTATGCTAGTTCTCCATGTCCTGTGCACGTCTTTTTAGAACAGCTCGTTTTCTCGGCTCATTGCTTAAAATACTTTATTTGGCACTCAGCCCCATGCTTGCATTCTCAATTGTTGAGCCTGATTGTCCTAATCATAGCCCGTCAGCCCACCCAACCAAATTTTGTTGTAAACGCACTCTAATGTACGTGAGGGGTTCGTTGCTTGGAATTCCAAAGGATTGCATCCATGAAGGGAAAAAACATTAGCTATCTACTTCTCACATCCTTTTTATTCCTTGTTGAAAGACCAACAATTGGGCCTTTTACGCTAGTCGCAGACCTAGTAAAATGAGATTCTTTAACTATGTACTGCAAACCCAGTCTCCGCGGTTTATACGGCACGACCATTAAATTCATATATATTTGGTTCGGTTATGTTTGCTCTTTTTTGACCCCGAATTTTAACCCTAAACCGCATCTCTTTTCTCTCGCTCCATTTTACTATTATTTAGAAATTGCTTATACTTGCAACCTAACAGGGATTAGACTTTGTAATTGCTGAGGCCAAGAGATATGGGATTTATCTGATACTGAGTTTGGTTAATAGCCATGATAATATGGGAGGCCAAAAACAATATGTCGAGTGGGCTAGGGAAATCGAGGGCCAAATATTCGCAACATCCGAGGACGACTTTTACACAAATTATGTCACCAAGGAATATTACAAGAACCATGTCAAGGTAGATATGTAAATACACATGCCTTCTGATTTAATTAATTCTATTAAGCCAAAAATTAATAGCATATCTTGATCGATCTGCAGACAGTTTTGACAAGGATCAACACTATAACAGGAATAGCTTACAAAGACGAACCTTTCATCTTCGCATGGGAGCTAATGAACGAGCCTCGCTGCTCAAGTGACCTGTCTGGAAAAACCTTACAGGTTAGTTCTACTAGCCCACTGAAATGAATGATACAACATGTCATTCATGAATTTATTAAGCTGACGAATTATTTTAAATTAGCTAATATTTTGATAGTATAATTAAATTTTTTCTTATGTACAGAGTTGGATAATAGAGATGGCTGCTTATGTGAAATCCATAGACCGCAACCATCTGCTTGAAGTCGGCTTAGAAGGATTCTATGGAGAGTCAATGCCTGGAAGATTACAATTCAACCCGAACAACCAAGTCGGTTCCGATTTCATCTCTAACAATTGGGTCCCTGAAATCGATTTTGCCACAATTCATGCCTACCCTGATCTATGGTAAGTCAATGTACACATTCACATATTTTTGGAACTGGTAATTTAATTTTATGCGTAACTATAGGATTCCAGAATCGAACGACGAGGCTCAACTGTCATTTCTTGAAAGATGGATAAGATCACACATGCATGATGCTGCTCAATTTTTGAAGAAGCCGCTAGTGGTTACAGAGTTCGGAAAGTCGTCGAAGCATCAGAGAGAGACGCTGTATGAGACTGTTTACGGCATCGTGTACGCGTCGGCCAAGTCTGGTGGGTCGTGCACTGGCGGGCTATTCTGGCAGTTGCTGTTGGAAAACGGAATGGATGCGTTGAGAGATGGGTATGAGATCGTTATATCTGAAAGCCCAGCGATTGCAAATATTATAGCTCGACACTCTCAAAAGATTTGGAGCCTCCGAAACTCTTACATACACCATGAAATTTCTTCTGATGCAGTACCGCTGAGGAAAGAACAATAGTTGTACTTCAGAAAGAAAAAAAAGGGGGAATATCATCTTTTGAGGTTTATTTTTGGGAACAAAGTTTTGATTGTGGTGTTCATTCTTTTATTAAATTTATTCAAAACTGAAAAATGTGCATGATTGTTATTCATGCATGATAGAGCAAGCTCTGGAATCAGTCTACAGTTGTTTTGTATGTAGCTTGGTATATTTTATAGCATGTACATGTAAGAACTATCCATTTTTGCGGGAAATGGAAGAGGATTAATTCAAAGATTCTTCCTGTTTCCTAATTTCATGATCTTCTATTAATAGGCCTGCATTAGAACAAAAACAACTCGTTTCAGCAACAGCATTTCCCCAGATAATTGATCTTATTTTTAGAGGAAGGGAAGCACGGTCTTCCAATTAAGAATTTGATCCAGTAATATGTAGTATGATAAACACTCATGGATATTCAAATACGGGCTTCGACCAAAGGGGTCGGCCTTGTTTATTTCATTAATGAAGATGCCAAAGGTTCACAATAAGCTCTAAGGGTCGGTCCAAAGACCAAACCAGACACCTATTACAATTATTCAGGCATCAAAGAGATCGGCCTATTCGTTTTAAGCAATCAATACAATCATCGGCCTGAGAACAACCGAATTTTACAATCAGTTAAACATTCAATAAAAATAAATGACATTTGAGATGCAATATCGGCTGAACAGACTTTCGTCTCACTGTTTTGAGGGCGTTCTGCCTGAATTTAAAGGATTTATAGTCAGTGAGCTACGCATTTCGCCTCCACTCATGAACTACTTGTCAGCCAACTGAGACGCTATCTATAGACCGCATGTTGCTCATCATAGAGCACACGGATTTGGTAGGAGCCCTATTCAGTAGGTATGCTGTTGACTATAGTGCATAACCCCAGAAGAAAAATAGTAACTCAATACTGCTCATCATAGAGCGTACCATATCCAATAAGGTGCAATTTCTCTACTCCGATACACCGTTGTACTGTGGGGGTATATGGAGGAGTAAGCTGAGAGAGAATCCCATTCTCTTTTAAATACTTTTGGAATTCTGTGTGCTTAAATATTCTCCTCCTCGATCATATTATAGGATTTTGATACTTTTGCCAGTCTGGTTCTTTACTTCTTTCTTGTATTCATTGAATTTCTCAAAAGTTTCAGATTTATGTTTGAACAGGAACCCATATCCGAATCTAGAGAGATCTTCAGTGAATGTAATGAAGTAGGAGTACCCATCCATCGCATGTGTAGACATAGGACCACATACATCACTGTGTATGAGTCCTAAGAGTTCCGTAGCTCTATCTCCGTATCCACTAAACGGAGTTTTGATCATCTTACCTTCGAGACAAGACTGACAAGTTTCATAAGGTGTAAATTCGAACAGATTCAGAAATCCATCCTTATATAACTTAGCTAGTCTGGTCTCATTGATATGACCAAGTCTACAAATGCCACAAGAAGGCTTCGTTCATATCTAAACCTTTCCTCTTACATGTGTTATATATATTGAAAACTGTATTTTGATTTAGAACATATAAACCGTCACATAATATACCAAACCCAATCAACACTTGATTTAAGAATATATTTATAACATTTTTCTCTAAACAAAGTTATACCCTTCTTTATCTAATAAGGAGACCGATATAATATTGGATAACATAGACGGTACACAGTAACCGTTGTTCAAAATCAGTGTATTTCCTGTTGGCTGTTGGGTTACCCTAATACCCTAGCCATCATCCTTAGCCGTTTGCGGAACAAAATTTTTCTTACCAAACTAAAAACGGCGCTAGAATAACCCATTAAATGGATCTAACCATAAACCTAACTAGCTAAACAAAGAGAGTTAACTATTATGATGAGAGAGCCTCACTAAAAGATCCGTTTCTTTCGGTCTTCTTTCTACGTCATGTGCTCCTAGTGGCCACCTTGAACAAGCTTGATCTTCATTTCTTGCTCCATCGGTTCTCCGTGATCGATCTTGCTCTCCGGTCCTCCTATGTCGTAGATGATCCACCTGAGGGATGTGATCCATGGCTCTAACTCCACACTAAATGTCAAGTGGAGCAACTAGAGAACTTGGGTTGCTAATCCAAGAAGTCTAGAATGTAGTGTGAGGTTCTAAGTGTTTTACTATTTCTATCTTGCATCCTCTCTTGTTTCTTAACACATGAGAGTGTAGAGAGGAGAAAGATGATGAAGGTGATGAAGCTCAAGAGAAGGAGATGGGGGTGAAGCAAAATGGTGAGAGCAAATGAAATGAGGCAACCATGTAAGAGAAAATAGCTCACATTAGTTTTGTATATCAATATCCATGAATAAACAATATCAACCATGCTTCAATAGTTTCTACAAATGAATTAATAATTCATTTATCAACTATTGAAGCAATGGTTCTCACCATACCCCCTCTCCTTCACTTTACACCTCATTTCCATTTATGAATAAATGGAAAAATCCATGATGAGGTGTCCACCTTCTAGAATGTTATCTGTAATAAAATACGATTATAGTCTACTGTATTTACATACCTGCATTCGGATAAAAATACGAATGCCCAAAGAGATAGAATAACATGAAGAACGTAATACTAGAATATACATATCGAAATATATATATGTAAATTATCAAATCAATACCTTATTTAATAATCCGGCTCGAAACCGAGCCGGCCAGTATTACCAACTGTCCGATCGAAAGTCCGGGTACAAAGTACATCAATCGATCGGAACCTGCACATATCCAATACGGCTACTACATCATTTCGCCTGAACCAGGGAAACCCTCTGTGTGGGACTCTAAAGACTCGGCAGTACGTCAGCAGTGAGTTACTGGATAAATCCATAACCACAGGCACGTCAGCGGCACTAGCTGTACATAACGGCTACCCGGGTACCTGTCGAAAAGGAAGGCCGACGAGCAAACTCATTAGGATCCCTACCGAGCCTATCCGTGACAATCTCCGTAAAGTCCGGTCTCTTCGTCTAAGAGTATCACATACCGGGTCTAGAGGGTGGTAAACGTCAGACCCTAATAACCCGATAATTCGTGCTGATGCGGCTCAGGACCAATCCGAGAAACTACTGATCAACCTATCGGTAAATCCCAACTGCCCTGGCCAAGGTATTATGGTCCTGACCAATTGAACACAGTGCGATATCGAGGCCCTATATCGGGAGAGACGAATCCCCGATAATAGCTCACTGCCTCCATGTGGCTCGGGACTGTTGTTCTTCGCCGAATACAGAGACGGAACCACGTAGGTTCGTCTTGCCTGAATTTGGGGGCAGATGCTATTTGGTGCTATCCGTCCACCTCTCCGAAGATGCCAAGTTGATTTATGACACAATGTATCGAAGGTTTAAACGGATGCGGCCGATGTAGCAGACTTCGCCAGATTCCCCCTCGTTGAGGGGTTTTTGATTGTGGGGACGCTCTTCCCTGCAGGCGCAAGCCCCTGCAGTTAATTACGCTACCGCATCGCAGTAACAACTTTCTCCTTCTCCAGATGGTCATTTCTTGTCGTGGGTGTTTGTTTTGTTTTTGGTTGCCCGTGGCTTGTATATGGAGACTAATTTATGTTGTCGCCTGTAAGGTGTGGATTAGTCCAAATCCGTATCTTTTTAGATTTGGGTTTGGGGTTGGGTTTAAGGATGCGTTAGTCTCATTTGAAACTAAGATCAACTTAAACGTTTGTTAAGGATACGTTAGTCGAATTTTAGACCAAGATCAACTTAACCGTTCGTTAAGGATACGTTAGTCTAATTTTAGACTAAGTTCAACTTAACAGGATCATTTAGATCCAACAAAAGAGAATTTGGGCTCTGTTGTTTAGTTTAGGGACATTGCGGTCCAAGGTTAAGGACATCATAGTCCATGGGTTTAAAGGACCCCACAGTCCGAGGTTAAGGACATCATAGTCCGTGGGCATAAGGACCCAACAGTCCGAGGTTAAGGACATCATAGTCCATGGGCTTAAGAACCCCACAGTCCGAGTTTAGAGACATCATAGTCCGTAAGATTTGCTGGTTGTCGGGACCCGTTACCTCTTTGAAGACGTTGAAGGATTACAATGACATATATCATAGGAGTGAAGAGATGTACCCTTGAACCAATGTTGGTTGAGAGATCAGTAGTCCAATCTTGGGACTAAGATCGAAAAAGATTTATGAGCATATGGGCTCAATTAATCTGAATTAAGGACTTATGGCCAACTTGTGCGTCCATTCAGGTTTAAAATGTTGAACATTTGTCTGGGCTTGACCCCTCTTTATTTAGCAATGCTAAGCATGGGTCTGGGTTCTGACAATATTTTGTCTTTTATTGAGTGCTGAGCACTCATATGCATCTGAGGTGATCAATCTTGGAAGACAAGAAAGTATTTGAAGCTCAGTCAAAATGGGTGTCTTGTCTCTGGAAAACTTGGCTAGTTCAAGCTAAGATTGGCTTGGATATAGTGTTAAAACACTAGAGTATATTTGGCTATCACGTGCTCCCACGTGATGCATCAAAAATATAGTGTTAAACACTAAGACTGAAATGCTTAAAATAGTGTTAAACACTAAAAGTGGAGCGCTCATGTGGGGTCATGTGAGGCGCCCCAGGATTGGGTCAAGCCTCCCTTATTTTATTCTCAGAATATTCAAATAAGTGTTAAACACTTTTAGTCTTCAGGCCATCACGTGTAGGCACGTGATGGGTATCCATACACTGGATATTAAAAAGATTTGCTAGGGGTCACGTGGGGACACATGACGGCGCCCATGCATTGGATTTTTAATCCTTCAGTTCTTTTCATCTTCTCTTTTTTAAAGAAGCATTTGTCAGAGGTCACGTGAGGACACGTGAGGGTGCCCAAAGTCTATTCTGCCTCGGCTTAGTTCTTTTTATTTTGAGGAATTTATCCAAGGGTCCCGTGGGAGCACATGACCTCATATCATTCATTCTTTTCTGACCATTGAAGGGAGGGTCACGTGTTGCCACGTGATCAGGTTGGATACAGACTTCTTTACGTGCATGGAGAGTTTTAAGTCCCTTGTTTAAGAATTAAATTCTTTGGTAGGGTTAAACCCTAATTTTGTTTAGAGGAATTAAATTCCTATATGTTTATGGAATAATTAAATTCTTTAAACCCAACTCTCCCTCTAAGTTTTGGATCTGCATGGCAGGATCTCCCTGATGAGAATTAAATTCTCAACTTATGGGGAGATCTGTTTCTGCAGATCTTCAACCATGAAGAAGAACTAAGTTCTTGTTTTAAGGGTTAAACCCTGTCTCTGTTGGAGGAATTAAATTCCTAAGTATTTTGGAGGAATTAAATTCCTAAGTATTTGGAAGAATTAAATTCTTTAAATTCAATTCTCCCTCTAGGTTTTGGATCTGCATGGCAGAATCTCCCCGATGAGAATTAAATTCTCAACTTATAGGGAGATCTGCTTCTGCAGACCTTCAACCAAAGGAAGAACTAAGTTCTTAATTAGAAGAGTTAAACTCTTAGTTTGAGAATTAAATTCTCTTTTTGTTTTATGGAGCTTAGATCTCTTTCCTTTTCTCACCTAGGGTTTCTTTCTTTTTCTGAAGAAATCTTCTTTCGCTCTAGAGAATTAAATTCTCTTCTTTTTTCTCTCTATTGTTGTTGTATCCCTCTTTCTCTTCTCTTCTTGGCTTCTATTTATAGGAGAAAGAAAAGAATCAGTTTGTTTAGTCAATTTTTCATTGAAAGATTTTAATTGATTTTGTGACCAACATGATCTTTTAGATCACTCAGTGAATTTTATTCACCATTGGATTTTTAATCCAAAAGATATTTTATCTGTTATTCCTGGCAAATTTCAGGGAAATCTTTCCTTGTATAGAATCTTTCTATAAATTGGTGATTTTTAATCACCATTGGATTTTTAATCCAACGGTGCTCCACTTTACAGAGCGCAATCTTTTTGTTTGGAAAGATCTAGGGAAATATTAGGGTTTTTGATTTCCCTTAATTAGAATTTAATTCTATTAGTTCAGAAGGTTTAAGAGCCTATCACGTGTTAGCACGTGACCCCACTGATTGACCATTTAATTAGAATTCAATTCTATTAGTTTAGAAATCTTTAGGAACTTATCACGTGTTGGCACGTGACCCCCCGATTAAGCATTTAACCAGAATTTAATTCTGTTGTTTTTAAAAAACTCAGGAATTATCACGTGTCAACACATGACCCTTGGTCACGTGATCCCCCATTGGGGTTTTCCCCTGTTGTTTTATTATACCTTTAATTCTTTTCAGCGGGTTTAAAGGCCCATCACGTGTGGGCACGTGACCCCATTTGATTAGGATTCAACTCTTATCATTTCAGAGCCTTCAGGAAGACACCACGTGTCGGCACGTGACCCCCGATCATGTGTGCGCACGTGATGCCCATTGGGGTTTTTCCTTGTATTTTATGAGGGAACAAATGCCTCCATAGTTACAGCGTTGCACTCACGTGAGTGCAACGCTGTAACTTTTGTGGCCGTTGGATCTGCCTAGGGAAGGGGGTAGATGAACCATTTCCCATCACATCCTATAAATGCAGGGGTCTCTTCAGAAGCGCCTCCACTCTTTCATCATCTTCCTTCCTTGTTCTTGCCTTGAGAATTTAATTCTCTTTCTCTGCGCTCAGTTCTGTGTTATGCACGTGGGCTCTGCTGATGGGGTCATTTCGTCTCCTTGCACTGATTTCAACGAGTCACCTCTTTTCATTTCCAACGCTCTCCCGGTCTTTGGGAATAGTTCCACCATGCACAACATTTTTTGTGCATAGCATTAAATGCTCCCCTTTATAACCTGAAACCATGCCTTTCTTCCTTTCCTCACAAAGAAACCCATTTATACCTTAAGGTGATCATCTTTGAGAAACTGATCAATTGCTATGGCTTGCAATCATCCCCACGCTCTTCGGCAACCATGGGAGGTTCCCATTGAGGAGATAATCCCTCGCTTCGCTGCGCGGCTGGCAGATCCCCTCCTCACCGACGCTCAATGTGACGCGGTGATGTATGAGCTTCTGACTCGTCGGGGCTCTCCTCTTCCCATGGGCTCCATTTGGCTCTGGATGATCTTTCTGTCTGTGCTTGCCGATATACCCTCTCATCCGGCGGAGATGACTTCGGCGATCCTTGATGCGGCGGAGGACAAGATCGAGTGCTTTCACGAAGCTTGTCTAATCACTCAAGCTCTAAAGGATCATTCAGTTCATATACTGAGTCAGATAAGGGCCCGACGGGCTTTCATGTCCGCTTTCGTTGATGAGCCCGGCGCCAACCGATGGGGAGCGACTCCTCGCGAAAACCGTCGTTTTGACGTGCTGGAGAAGGCGGAGAGGGAGCTGGAAAATTTTGTGTTTTGCTTTGTTAACCCTTGTATTTCTGATCCCTTGTTTGGTGATCTCTTTCCTTTAGAGTAATATCAATGTATTTCTCTTATCATTAATCGTTGAATGTTCTCTGTTGGCTTTTTCTGCTTGATGTGTATTCGTATGTGCATCCCACCTGTGTACACGAGCTTCATACTTGACCCGTGGGAATTTTCTTTAAGTACGAACACGAAAACTTTCCTTGTTGCCAGAAAGAGAAAATAGATTGTGCGTGTTTTGGATCGAGGATTGGCATCGAGTGGAGGTCTGCTTACATGATCTCAAGTGCACACTCCTTCCCTCAGAGGTCGTGGCTACAAAGACGAGCTTGCAGGGGCTGATTGAACGGTGCACCGCAAATCTACAATTATGTGAGAAGAGGCTCAATCGAAAGTTTTCGGATAGGGTGCTGGCTTCCAATGCGCTGGACGAACTTCAAGCTGAACTCACGGCCAAGACCACTCGAGCGTATGAACTTTGGCGAGTGCTTCAAGAAGCTATCAGGGAGGTAGTAGCCATTGATAAAGCCGCTATTTTTACTCGCGAAATGGTCGAATCTCATAAAGTTTACCGAAAAAGGAGTTTGAAAGTTGGCTCGTCTCGTACCAGGTCCAACAGTCTCAAGCAGAGGCCTGTCTTACAGCAATAACAAATTATGAAGCCGAGACTCAGTGGAAGAAGAATGAACTGACGAATCTACTGAATCATCCGCCGGCTTGAAAAAATGTATATTTTTCCTTTTATTCTTCTTTTGTATATACTCCTGAATGAGAGTATTATTATTATTTTTTGTTCTTTCATAGATTGTACTTTGTATTCATTTTGATTCATGAATAAAAGAAATATTTTTCTTGTCTCCCTCTGTTATTTTTCCTTTTTGCTGTATTGTCGCTATGTTACTCTGGCAAGCGTAGAGAATATTTCGTCCTAGCCTTCTTGTAGGGTATCGATGGCTTAGGAAACAGAGTTAGGATCTGTTTCCTAAGACTTTCCAACTTTATGAGCCGTGAGGGTCTCATAAATACTTTTCTCCCTACGAGTCGAGAGGATCTCGCAGGTGTGGTTTCTCCTTAGGAATCGTGAGGATTCCTAAGTGCGCTTTCTCTTGAGAGTCGTAAGGATCTCACAAGAGTATTTTCTCTTTACAAGTCGAGAGGACTCGTAAGTGATTGATGAGTTGACTTGCTCCCGTGTCAAAGCATTGCTTTTAGCGGGGAGGTCGAGGGTTTGCTCTGGCTGTTTCCCACGGGGTCAGGATTGACTTTAGCCGTGTTCTACAGGACCAGGATTTGCTCTTGCTGTTTCCCACGGGGTCAAGATTGAATTTAGCCGTGTTCTACGTGACCGGGATCCGCTCTGGACGCTTTCCACGTGGTCAGGATTGACATTAACCATATTCTACGAGACCAGGGTTGACTTTGGCCATTTTCCACGGGGTCAGGATTGACTTTGGCCGTGTTCTACGGTGTCGGGGGTTGACTTTCGGTTGTCTGTGTAGGGTTCCTAGGCACCCTAGTGAGGTCTTGCAAGGCATCGATCATGCCAAATTAAAATTTTAAGGGTGCCGAGAGACCCGACTACGGATCGTTTGCTAGAAAACTAGGCGAAAAAGCTAACTTGTTAACAACTTAACTAAGGGAATACGGAAATACAACCTTTGTAGATCCGGTGCTCCACCTCCATAGCTCCGCAACGAAGTCCCTTCGCTGTCCAAGTGAACTCCCGGGCTCTAGCGTCGGCTTCGTCGAAGAATAAGCGAGCTAGGTCGTCGATGTCCATACCGAAGATGATCTACGTCGAAGTATCGCAAGATCAAGCTCTCACTTCACCAAGTCATGAAACTTGTGAAGAAAACACACTCTACTACTTGGCAAGAGGTAGAGGATGAAGAAATAGGAAGTGGGTCGACTTTAGATTTGGATTTCTCACTCTTTTTCATCACTTTCCATTGATGGAGGCAAGCTTTCTTCACTTGAAGCAAGGAAGAAGAAGAAGAATAATATGATAAGATTAATTAGAAATGAAAAGAAAAACCAATCCTTATCATATAATGAACCATGGTTAGATGTAGAGAGTTAACTAAGGTTTAAGTGAGTGGTTAGGGTTAAGCATGAGACAAAATGGTCATTTGGTCAAAGTCTTCATGAAGGTTCATGAATGAACAAAAGAAAGCAACCATTTTCCTCATTTTGCCTTTTCTTTTTCCAAAAAGATAAATGAATAAAATGAAATCAAAAACCCTAATCACCCACTTAACTATAGTTTAATTCTTAACACTTAACCATAAGGCATGTATCATCAAACATGATACAAGCAAGTGCACAAAACTATATCGAATATACAATGTGCACACCCGAGCGAGAAAATCCATTTAAAGTGAACCGATACTAGTTAATGCAAAGTAATATATCAAATATACAATTATGCATTAAATCATTAAATCAACACTTGATTTAACGATCCGGTCATGTCGCACATAACCGACTGGTATCATCAGTAACAACTTATCGAATCAACACTTGATCCGATAACCCGGCTATATCGCATATAACCGATCAATGTCACATCACGAGAATCGAATACAGTATCACATACCGTATTATTCTCGGTCCCGCACATATCTCATATGTGCTCCTATTTCGTTTCGCTTGAGCCAGGAAACCTCTGTGTAGGACTCTAAAGACTCGTCAATACGCCGGCAGCAGATGATGATCATATCAAACACCCACAAGCCGCAAGCGGTCTGCTAAACGTAACGGCCACCCGGGTATTGAGCGATCTGAAGATCGACGAGCAAGCCCGCTCACACTCCAGTGAATCCGACCAGTAACACTACCGTACAGTCCGGTCTGATCGTCTGATATGTCGCATATCTCGCCTAGGGATGGTAAACGTTAGACCCCAATAGCTCGATAAGTCGTGTCGATATGAGGCTCATAACGGGTCGAGAAACTACTGGTAACACTTACCAGCAATTCTCTGAGCAGCCCTGGCCAGGGACTTCCTATTATAGCCAATCGAACACAGCGCAACATCAACCCCCTATACCGAGAGAGACGAATCCCCTCCTATCGCTCATTGCCTCCATGTGACTCGGGACTGTACCCAAAAACCACCATTTTGCACGCCCTCTTGGACGTGGTAAGATGGAAATCAAAGCACAGTGGGAACCACACAAGACTCTATGACGATCTCGGGTCAACAGACTACTCTGTACCAGTGTCACCAGAGAACTGCCATCTGACGTGAGGTATAATACCATCTGGGAGTTCTCGGCGAGTCCGTCCAGTGTACCCAGTCTCCACTGAGCACCCGTATATCATCTCTGATGTCAAACACCAATGGATATGGGATCATCCATCGCCCATCTGTATGGGTCGAGAAGGTACACGCTAGTCTACTCTGGTATATCGATACCCCGTCTCGATACACTCACGACTAGGGACTTTGAAGGATGTACTTATGGACTACCATGTCCCCACTAGTATGATCCGCATCATAGTCCAGGTAGTCAAGTACACATCCTAAGGGCTTTACCAACATGTAATAGAGAGACAATCTGTGTACACGTTAAGGTAAAGAGTAACCAGATAGCATACTATCATGTCGAGCAAGAAAGTCCTCCCTATATATGTCCCAGCATCCACTACAATATACATCCTATGTATAGTAATGGCCTCTAGGGCATACATATAACTAACAATCTCCCACTTGCACTAGGGCCATCTGATAGCAGTGGTTGTAGTATTTCATACTCAACCATCCCATAAAAGTCTCTCTCTGGGAACAGGCCTTTGTGAGTGGATCCGCTGTGTTGTCCTCTGAGTCTACTCTCCTAACCTCGATCCCCTGGAGATCAACCATCTCCATGATCAGGTGATACTGCCTTAGAATATGTCTGGATCACTGATGGGACGGACGTTCCTTGGCATAAGCCACAACCCCATTGTCACACAATGGGAGGAACTAAGTTCATCTCATGAACCAATATACACCCAGACAGCCACTTTGGTAGCATCTTAAGTAGCGATGTATGCTGCCTTTATCGTCTAGTATGTCACGGTATCTAGCTTGGAACTCTTCCAATATACCGTTCCTCCACTGAGGGTAAAGACAATGCCTGTGACTGACATTCAGTCGTCTTTATCACTGTGGAACACTTCCATTGATTCTCCCTAGGATCAATTGATACTATCTCACTTGAACAAGTGAGAATCCTAACATCCATTTAGATCTATCTCATAGATCCAAAATCTAGGAGTTAGTAGGTATCATTATGATCCTATATGGAGAATCATTGTGATAAACGGAGATTGACCGAGCGTAGCATAGGAAACTCTTTCCCTATCAAGAGTATGTCATCCACGTACTCTACGAGGATCACCACCATACTCCCTACTACCTTTTTGTTTATACAAGGTTCATCTACCATTTTGATGATGTCAAACTCTTTGACCGCTTCATCAAAACAGATGTTCCAACTCCGCGATGCATGCTTTATCCTATAAAGCATCTTGCACACGTTTCCGCTGCTCCCACTGTCTACGAAGCCCTCTGGCTGTGTACTTATAGACGCTCTCTTCTAAATCATCATTTAGAAAAGCAGTCAAGACACCCAACCACCAGATATCGCAGTCATGGTATGTAGCCGTGGCAAGTAGGATCTGGATGGACTTAAGCATAGTCACTTGAAAAGGTTTCATCATGATCCACGCCTGGTCGATGACGAAAAGCTTTAACAAGTCTAGCTTTGAAAGTCTCAACTTTTCCATCTACACCAAGTAATCTTCTCAAGATATACTTGCTCCTGATGGGGATTTAACCCTTCAGATATTGCAACCAAAGTCCATACTTTGTTGGTGTATAAGGATTCCATCTCAGATCGCTAAGCATCCAGCCATTCTTACAGAGTCTTACTCCTGATGGCCAGCTCGAAGCTAGTTGGGCCATCATCTCATGATGCAATCTTCGCTCCCACTGTCATAGAGAAACCGAAGTATCTCTCAGGTGGGTGAGAAACCCTACTGGATCGGCGGAGAGGCTGAGGTTCGTTGGAATCTACTGAATCCTTTGGTTCTATCAAATCATCAGCTGTAGTTTGTATGGCTGGAACTTTTCCAGTTCTACATTACAGATCTTGCCTCGAGCTTGTCCGGATTTTGCTTTTAGACATAGGCCGGACAACCCCAAATCTTAACTAGCTTAAGACATGGGCTCTTCCCTTTCCATATCTCATATGGAATAGTAGGCAACTGATTTGATTGGAACCGTATTCAATAGGTATGCATCTTCTCAAGCGCATAACTCCCTAAAAGGAAATAGGTAACTCAGTAGTACTCATCATAGAGCATACCATATCAGATAGGGTGTATCTGCTCCGCCCCGATATACCATCGTGCTATGGTGTATACAGAGGAGTAATGCTGAGAGAGAATCTTATTCTCCTTTAGAATATTCCAGGAATTCCATGCACAAGTATTCTCCTCCCTGATCTCATCAAAGGACATAATACTTATACCCTTATTGGTTCTCTACTTCTAACTTATATTCTATGAATATCTCAAAAGGTTCGGACTTGTGTTTCAACAGGAACATATGTCTGAATCTTGAGAGATTATCAGAGAATGTAATGAAGTACAAAGAACCGGTCTTGGCATGTGTAGACAGGGGACCTACATACATCAACATGTATCATCCCAAGAGTTCACTAACTCTTTCTCTGTTTCCAATAAACAGAGCTATGGTCATCTTATCTCTGTGACATGACTGGCAAGTTTCACAAGATGTAAATTCAAACTGATTTAAATATGCATCTACATGTAACTTCAGCTAGTCGGGTCGCATTGATATGACCTAGTCTACAATGCCTCAAGAAGGATTCGTTCAGTTCTGAACTCTTCCTCTTGTGTGTGTTCTGTATACTAAAAACTGTAGTTTGATTTAGAACATCAATGCTTTTAGATAACGTGCCTGAATCGATCAACTTTTGATATAGGAAATGTTCAAAACATTATCCAACAATACAAAATTTTATCATTTCTTTACTAATAAAGAGACTGATATGATTTTGTATATCAGGTTCGGTATCTAACAACATTCGTTCAGAATCAATGTATTGGTAATACAGGGTGACAGTGACCAACAGACTTGGCTGCAACTCTTGCCCCGTTTTCTGCCTCATGAAACTTATCACCCGTTCTCAGTTCTCTACCTTTCTGTAGCCCTATGTAACATATTACATATCTGGGATCCTGATCTGGTATCACATACCCAGGACGTAAAGGATACTGAGAAACAGTTCTCTGTAATGAACACACCCGAAGATGATGCATCAGCATGCATTCTCTTCGTTTGGGCGGCACGGGAATTCTGGTAATCCCCAATTTCCTGCTCTGTCTTATAACAATTATAAGTTGGAGCGGGACCAACGTTCCCCAGCTCAGTATAACAAGCGGGTTCGGTCAAATATCCGTATTATTATCTTGATTAAGGCGTGATAGGGTCGCTACCTGGAGAGAGAGAGAAGAAAACACTCAGCGTGCGCTCTGTCAAGAATAGATTGGTTATTATTTTATCTAATCAGGATGGCTCCCACTGCTTTTTATCAAATCTTCCTTCAAACCCTAAAAGGAAAGACTAGCCGGGATTAATTACACACTACAAGTTCGCCAATCTTTCAGCCAGGCCAGTGTCGGTACTTTGAGGGAGGTCCCCCGTGCTTTCGCACGAACCTAATTAATGTAAACCTCGTTTTCCCAGAGGCGTAACCCCGTTGACACCTTTCTAGACACCTACTTGATCGGCTAATTGTAATGTATAAAACTCTCCCAGGAGTAACTCTTACTCGCAGCGGGTATCGGGATCCAACTATCTCATAGAAGGTATGCAATCTCATTGCAAATTTCAACACTTGAAATTCCCGATAATATTTTGCCCCTAGCAGCTATATGACCTTAACATAGTCAACAAATCATAAGTGCTAGTCAAGTTCAACCCGTCATTTCCCGATTGAATTAAACCCACCCGCACGACCCTTAACATAGTCAACAAAGTCGCACGACTACCCTAATCCAATCGCATCATATGCTTATGCAAATAAGCACTAATTAGCTACCGCACACTACGCCTTAACATAGTCAACAAACGTAGCACGAATACTAACTAGTACTTATTTGAAATGACGGAGGGCTACGACAGGTTTTTCTGAAAACCTATTGCGTAATGAACTTGATATCGTTGTAGAATCAAATGATTTTAAAATGGAGTGCTTTTAAGGCTTTTCTAGTTTTGTTAAAGGAGTCACTCCCGGTGAAGGGATCGTCGGTCCTTTCCTCGTCGAATGAGGTGCGGGATATATCATATATATCACTGTGCAAAGTAAAAACTCTTAAAAGCAATCAAAAGACAAACCGAGTGTGTAGCATCTGCCAGTTATTGCTAAAGGAGTCACTCCCGGTGAAGGGATCTCGGTCCTTTCCTTATCGAATAAGGTGCAGGATATATCATATATACCGCTGTGCAAAGCAAGAACTGTAGCTACCTGTTTTATTTTGAAATTCGATTCTACAACATCTTAGGTTTCTTTTATTTCATTAATCATATTAATGAAGTCCCATCATATAAGTACCTAATCATCACAGATAAATACGACGTACACTTATGCCATCCGCATTCGCCTCGATGTCCCCTCGTGCACCGTTAGGTTAGGTAACTAACGACAGAGCGGGGCAGGGCTAGCGCGGGTGTAAAACATAAGTAACGTCTATATAATATATCATATATACTATATACTGTATCTATCACAGAACATCACATGATCACATCACAGTTATCGCAGCAGAATCAACATATGAAATATTGGATATACTAGGACGTCCGTGTTTTCAATACGAGCCAGTATAAAACACGGATTCCACGGTCGCGATGAATAGCCAAACCCATACCCCTAGACCCCTACGAGAGCGGCAAGCAACCTTACCAATTCTAGAGGTAGGAGACCCGGACTCGACTCCTCGAGTTGGTCTCCCACTGGACTCTAGAACCCGGTTACTTGTGCTCCCCTTCTTGGGTCTATCCTAGTGCGGAAAAGTAAATAATATACAAGAGGTGACAACTTCCGCAACCTGGAAGCGCCCCAATAAAAGAATATTACATACAAGTTTTTACATGAATGAAAATGAAAAACACTCATCTCACATAAAAACCCCCCGGCTATTCAAACACGACGATCCAATATAACATATCCAGCAACACATAACATCACATGTCATCAACGTAAGTAAATATGCGCATCCCAATTGTCGTTGACATATAGCAACGAAACCGGCGATATCACATATTACACTTACGGTCACAGAAAAGAAAGTGAAAAACTACAACAGTTGGAATCCGCAACCACCTCAGACATCACATGCCTGACCAAATGAATTCCTTAGACATCGCATGCCTAACAATTATAAACCCCGCATTTTAGTCTCAACATCGAAAACACTTTTCAATACTAAGTCGGGCAATTCAACAAGATTCCCGACATCCTGATCGAATGCTCGTCGCAAACTTCAGTAGACGGCCGCACCCCCGATACCATCGACGAAGTGCACCAAGGCAGAACACCGCTACCGCGAGCACCCGAACAGATGCTTTCGGCGACGGGGTTCTCCTACAGTCACTTGGTCGGGGCTGTGGAGTGAGGCTGTCTATTAAGTTTACCCGGCGAGTATCCGCGTACGCTACGTGATTGCGACGGACTTTTGATCACATCAAAATTCCGTGGCAACCGATCAAGTGAGACTAAACTGCTATGTTTATAACATTCATTCAGTTATCACATAACTACTTGTGAATTCCAATTATTGTATCCCATTCCGGATAAATAGAAAATGTCAAACTTTCCGATCGAACAATTGAACACCCAACTTTTCCCGATACAGATCAACACATGAAACAAGTCTAGCAACATTCAGTTCGTGCCTCAGTACCAACGGTCCAGCCGTAGAAGGGTCAAGCCAACGCCTCACATGTGGCACGCCGTACTGCCCCAAACCCGAAGGTTCAAAGGGCAGTTCAAGACGGTCACATAATCGAGTTAAGGTTTGTTGTCTTCTAGAGGGACCATCGCGTTACTTGCACTACTTAGAACGTCGTTAAACTACAGAAAAATCCAACGCTTGGAAATTTCCCGACAGGGGAAAAATTGGGTATTTATATCCGGTCGAACTTTTTAACATATTCTAAAATTTATCCGGAAAGCCAAATAGACAAAATCTGATACTCCGATCGAAACACCGAATCCCCAAAACAACTGCAGAAAATTCAACTCTTGAAAAATTATTAAAAATTCCCAGAAAAATCACCACTGGAAACTAAGAATTACTGTACAAAACTAGATGCGCAAAACGACAAATTCGCCGCGGATCCGCCGCATGAGCAGGCTCATGCCGCGGATCCGCGCTCACTTTATGGAATCATGGCATCGAATTTTACAGTAAGACTTATAATTTCCTGCTGAGTTTACTGAATATTTTTAATATGTAAAAATGCACTGTTTTGAAAAAAGTACAGAGAGCAACTTTGGTTTGGGGTTCCGGGTTCGTTCGGACTTCAAATTCCGTCAGGACTTCGCCTAAGGCTCTAGCTAGGCTCTGATACCACTGTAGGGTTCCTAAGCACCCTAGTGAGGTCTTGCAAGGCATCGATCATGCCAAATTAAAATTTTAAGGGTGCCGAGAGACCCGACTACGGATCGTTTGCTAGAAAACTAGGCGAAAAAGCTAACTAGTTAACAACTTAACTAAGGGAATACGGAAATACAACCTTTGTAGATCCGGTGCTCCACCTCCATAGCTCCGCAACGAAGTCCCTTCGCTGTCCAAGTGAACTCCCGGGCTCTAGCGTCGGCTTCGTCGAAGAATAAGCGAGCTAGGTCGTCGATGTCCATGCCGAAGATGATCTACGTCGAAGCATCGCAAGATCAAGCTCTCACTTCACCAAGTCATGAAACTTGTGAAGAAAACACACTCTACTACTTGGCAAGAGGTAGAGGATGAAGAAATAGGAAGTGGGTCGACTTTAGATTTGGATTTCTCACTCTTTTTCATCACTTGCCATTGATGGAGGCAAGCTTTCTTCACTTGAAGCAAGGAAGAAGAAGAAGAATAATATGATAAGATTAATTAGAAATGAAAAGAAAAACCAATCCTTATCATATAATGAACCATGGTTAGATATAGAGAGTTAACTAAGGTTTAAGTGAGTGGTTAGGGTTAAGCATGAGACAAAATGGTCATTTGGTCAAAGTCTTCATGAAGGTTCATGAATGAACAAAAGAAAGCAACCATTTTCCTCATTTTGCCTTTTCTTTTTCCAAAAAGATAAATGAATAAAATGAAATCAAAAATCCTAATCACCCACTTAACTATAGTTTAATTCTTAACACTTAACCATAAGGCATGTATCATCAAACATGATACAAGCAAGTGCACAAAACTATATCGAATATACAATGTGCACACCCGAGCGAGAAAATCCATTTAAAGTGAACCGATACTAGTTAATGCAAAGTAATATATCAAATATACAATTATGCATTAAATCATTAAATCAACACTTGATTTAACGATCCGGTCATGTCGCACATAACCGACTGGTATCATCAGTAAACTTATCGAATCAACACTTGATCCGATAACCCGGCTATATCGCATATAACCGATCAATGTCACATCGCGAGAATCGAATACAGTATCACATACCGTATTATTCTCGGTCCCGTACATATCTCATATGCGCTCCTATTTCGTTTCGCTTGAGCCAGGAAACCTCTGTGTAGGACTCTAAAGACTCGTCAATACGCCGGCAGCAGATGATGATCATATCAAACACCCACAAGCCGCAAGCGGTCTGCTAAACGTAACGGCCACCCGGGTATTGAGCGATCTGAAGATCGACGAGCAAGCCTGCTCACACTCCAGTGAATCCGACCAGTAACACTACCGTACAGTCCGGTCTGATCGTCTGATATGTCGCATATCTCGCCTAGGGGTGGTAAACGTCAGACCCCAATAGCTCGATAAGTCGTGTCGATATGAGGCTCATAACGGGTCAAGAAACTACTGGTAACACTTACCAGCAATTCTCTGAGCAGCCCTGGCCAGGGACTTCCTGTTATAGCCAATCGAACACAGCGCAACATCAACCCCCTATACCGGGAGAGACGAATCCCCTCCTATCGCTCATTGCCTCCATGTGACTCGGGACTGTACCCAAAAACCACCGTTTTGCACGCCCTCTTGGACGTGGTAAGATGGAAATCAAAGCACAGTGGGAACCACACAAGACTCTATGATGATCTCGGGTCAACAGACTACTCTGTACCAGTGTCACCAGAGAACTGCCATCTGACGTGAGGTATAATACCATCTGGGAGTTCTCGGCGAGTCCGTCCAGTGTACCCAGTCTCTACTGAGCACCCGTATATCATCTCTGATGTCAAACACCAATGGATATGGGATCATCCATCGCCCATCTGTATGGGTCGAGAAGGTACACGCTAGTCTACTCTGGTATATCGATGCCCCGTCTCGATACACCCACGACTAGGGACTTTGAAGGATGTACTTATGGACTACCATGTCCCCACTAGTATGATCCGCATCATAGTCCAGGTAGTCAAGTACACATCCTAAGGGCTTTACCAACATGTAATAGAGAGACAATCTGTGTACACGTTAAGGTAAAGAGTAACCAGATAGCATACTATCATGTCGAGCAAGAAAGTCCTCCCTATATATGTCCCAGCATCCACTACAATATACATCCTATGTATAGTAATGGCCTCTAGGGCATACATATAACTAACAGTCTGTGCACCGCCGAGTCCTGGAACTGGGAACTTTGCCGCGGCTCCACTTTGCTGACGTTGCGTCTACTGTAACGAGACGAATGTCGAGGTGGTCTCTAGGTTGTCTGTAAACCATCGAGATTTGGAACTAGGGACTTTGCCATGGCTCTGCTTTGTTGACGTTGCGTCTGCATCCAGCTGGAGTTGAGAAGGAACGCCGCAGTTGATCTCTAGGTTGCCTGTGAACCGTCGAGATTTGGAACTAGGGGACTTTGTCGTGGCTCCGTTTTGCTGACGTCGTATATTCCTGCAGAGACACCGATTTCTCTGCGGGTCGACGCGAATCGAGATGTTCTCATCAAGGACGCTGATTTCCCTGAATCGAGGTATTTACCAAGGACGCTGATTTCCCTGGGGGTTGAGACGAATCGAGATATTCCTGCAAAGACATTGATTTCCTTGCGGGTCGACGCGAATCGAGATTCTCTCGTCAAGGATGCTGATTTCCCTGAATCGAGGTATTTGCTAAGGACGCTGATTTCCCCGGGGGTTGAGACGAATCGAGGTATTCCTGCAAAGACACTGATTTCCTTGTGGGTCGACGCGAATTGAGATGCTCTCGCCAAGGACGCTGATTTCCCTGAATCGAGATATTTGCCAAGGACATTGATTTCCCTGAATCGAGATATTTGCCAAGGACACTGATTTCCATGAGGGTCGAGACGAATCGAGGTATTCCTGCAAAGACACTGATTTCTCTGCGGGTCGTCGCGAATCGAGATGCTCTCGTCAAGGATGCTAATTTCCCTGAACGAGGTTTTAGCAAAGGACGTTGATTTCCTCGGAGTTGAGACGAATCGATAAATTCCTGCAAATACACTGATTTCTCCGCGGGTCGACGCGAATCGAGATGCTCTCGTCAAGGACGCTGATTTCCCTGAATCGAGGTATTTGCCAAGGACGCTAATTTCCTCGGAGTTGAGACGAATCGAGTTATTCCTGCAAAGACACTGATTTCTCTGCGGGTCGATGCGAATCGAGATGCTCTCGTCAAGGACGCTGATTTCCCTGAATCGAGGTTTTAGCCAAGGACAATGATTTCCTCGGAGTTGAGACGAATCGAGGTATTCCTGCAAAGACACTGATTTCTCTGTGGGTCGACACGAATCGAGATGCTCTCTCAAGGACGCTGATTTCCCTGAATCGAGGTTTTATCCAAGGACACTAATTTCCTCGGAGTTGAGACGAATCGAGAGATTCCTGCAAAGACACTGATTTCCTTGCGGGTCGACGCGAATCGAGATGTTCTCGTCAAGGACGCTGATTTCACTGAATCTAGGTTTTTGCCAAGGACGCTAATTTCTTCGGAGTTGAGACGAATCGAGAGATTCCTACAAAGACACTGATTTCTTTGCGGGTAGACGCGAATCGAGATGCTCTCGTCAAGGACGCAAATTTCCCTGAATCGAGGTATTGCCAAGGACACTGATTTCCTCGGAGTTGGTTGACTTGTTTCCGAGACGGAGCGTTGATCCGGCGGGGAGGTCATTGGTTGACTCTAGGTTGTTTATGGACCGTAGAGTCTTGGAACTAGGGACTTTGCCGTGGCTCCGTTAGGTGATGTTGCATCTGTGTCCTGCTGGAATGAGGAGGCACACCGTTGTTGGTCTCTAGGCTGTAGATGTGGCCATGGAGATTTGGAACTAGGGACTTTGCCATGACTCCGAGATAGTCTCTAGGCTGTCTGTGATCCTTCGAGATTTGGAACTAGGGGACTTTGCCATGGCTCCATTTATTGACGTCGTATCTGCTTCTGGCTGGAACGAGAAAGAACACCGTTGTTGATCTCTTGAGATGCAGATGTTGCCATCGAGACTTGGCTCTCTTTCTGATGGAGTCTGGTGGGATGATATGGTTCCCTCTTTGTTTGTGCCCCTAGATTGTATACAGGGATCGATGTGATTTCACCTGTAGGGCAAAAGTTTCATTTTATATGTATTATATTATTTTTTTGCTTTCTTTCCGCGATGCTCTATCATTTCAGCTTTTATATCGCGAAAGTCGCGATTGCCCAATCATTTCGGCTATTTTTCGCGGTGCCCAATCGTTTCGGCTATTTTTCTTTTTACTCGCTGTTTTTTATTGCGAGTTGCCCAAACATTTCGGCTATTTTATATGCATATATTTTTTTACTTGCTGATTTTGTTGCAAGTTGCCCCATCATTTCGGCTATTTCATATGCATTTTTGGCTCGCTGATTTTTTATCGCGAGTGTAGAACTTGGAATCTGGTGCCAATCTTAGCATCAGCATCGCTACGACTGGAATATTGCCAGGAGCGAATCATCATTTGCCGTGAAAGGACTTGAGATTTGATACCGATTTAGGCATCAGCATCGCTACAACTAGGACATTGCCAGGAGCGAATCATCATTTGCCTTTATCGATTTAAACAAAGATGGTTTAGCAAACAGGGTTAGGAACCTGTCGACTAAGGCTTTTGACTTAATGAGCCGTAAGGGTCTCATAAAGATTTTTCTCCCTACGAGTCGAGAGGATCTCGTAGGTGTATTTTCTCCTTAGGAATCGTAAGGATTCTTAAGTGTGTGTTCTCTTATAAGTCGTAAGGATCTTAAAAGAATGTTTTCTCTTTGTAAGTCGAGAGGACTTACAAGGGTCGTTCACCGTGTGAGCATATCCCTAGTTGCTGGTGGGACTTTGTTAGGGAAATGTTTATTCGTGCCCGTGGATTGTATACAAGGGTCAATATTGAAACGCTTGTAGGGCAAAAGCGGGGTGTATGACGGCTTAAGAACAGGTTCAGATCCCTGTAGCTTAAGTCTTTTGAATCCTATGAGCCGTGAGGGTCTCAAAGGGGAATTCTCCTTACGAGTCGTGAGGATCTCGTAGGTATGTTTTCTCCCTAGGAATCGTGAGGATTCCTAAGTGTGTTGCTCCCTTGTGAGTCGTAAGGATCTCACGCAGGTATTTTCTCCTTACAAGGTTGAGAGGACCTTGCAAGTGTCTTTTAACGAGATTGCGCCCTTTCGGGTTTGCACAAACTCGCCGGTAGTCCTGCTGCTTTTACTCACGGAGCCCTTTCGGGTTTTCATCCGTGCCCCTCTCGCTTATGGACGTACCATTTTTTTTTCTTTTTTCTTTTTTTTTGCGTCAGCCTTGGGATGCTGCGGTCCGTAGTAGTTTATAGACGTCTCGGTCAATTGCAAGTTTTAGGATATTGCGGTCCATCGTTAGTTTAGGGACGTTTCGGTCCGTTGCTTTGAGGCAAAGTTTCGCCGGATACTCTATGAACAAGTAGGTTTCCCCTCGATAGACCTTGTCACATAATCCAAGGATTTTGGCACTGCTCCTGCCCCCAGCTCCTCTATGTTATCTTCTAACGCTGAGTGAGCTTCTTCGTTATTTAGCGACGAATGAGAGATCATGTGGCAACTTGCCACATAATCTTCGGGTTTCTTTGACGAGTCGTCTCCCTCATCATTGTCGTTATCTTCATTTTCAAGGATATGATTGAGAAACTCTTGAAGCGTGACTGGGGTTCGCGTCTTCTGGTTGTATTCCTCCAGTGCGTCAATATGCTTTTGCAGATCCGTGCGCTTGTCGCTAGACTCCGTGGGCTTTTTGATCTTCTTATTTTTCTTTAAAGATTTTGACGGCTGGGCATGGGCGTTTTGGCTATCGCTACCAATTCTTGGCGTCGGGCGCGGCTTCAGCATTCCCTCAATGACTTCGGGCTCCAGTGGACTTTTCCACCTGATCGCCGGGCATGTTTGGATATCCTTCAGCATTCCTTTCATTTTGGCTGAAAGAGTGACCTCCCATGGAGATTCTTCTATGAATGAGCACGATGCCCCCGGCATGTCCATCTTTTTCGGAGAATGTGGTTGTGTCGGGTTCACCTTCCAGTTTTTAGACAACGCGAATTTGTCTTGCTGGTACTGGTCTTCAACCCAGTTTTTGAAGACGTAGCAATCTTCGATTGGATGACCCATTACTCGATGGTAGGTGCAGTAATTGGGATCGTTGACATCGTTCGGTTGTAGTGTGTGTCTCGACTCCGGTAGAGTGATGTTCCCGTTGCGTACTGCTAGTTCGAACAGTCTCCTTGTTTTATCCCGGGAAAACGAGTAAGGATGTCTCAACTTCTCATCGAGGGATTGCCGCTTCTTGCTTTGGCAAACAACTGGTCTCAGGCCACACGGTTGTTGTTGAGCATTGGCAACGAAGGTTGCTTTCCCTTTGCCCTTTTCATTCTGAGGCTCCGTCTTTGAAGAGGAAGGCCTATGGCCCATCTGGTCCATTTGGGCCAGCTTGTCAATCAAGGCCTGAAAGATGGTCGGCTTGAAGAACATCATGAATTGGGATATGGTCGCTTGCGGATCAAGAGTACCCACGAACATGCCTACCGCAGGAGCTTCTTCAATGCGTTGTTCGCACTTCGACCATAGATTCCTCCATCGAATTGCATACTGAACCCATGTCTCCCTTGGCTTCACTCGGGCATTGATCAACGCCGTGATTGGGGTGTGTTCACTAGCGCTTGCGAAACGCTGAGTGAATAGCAACTCCATCTCCGTGAATGTTTTGACGGATTCGTTGGGAAGCTCCGAATACCATTCGAAGGCCGTCTTCGCCAAGCTGCCGACGAATTGGCGAAGCAGTAGCTTATCATCCCCTCCACTGTTGCCGCAGAGAGCCCTGAACTGAGAAACATGTTGATGAGGATTGCCTGTCCCCTTGTACACATGGAATTTAGGAATTGTGTATCCTGGCGGGTACTTTATTTGGTCGTACCAACTCGGATAGGGTCGTCCAGTTTTAACAATTTGCCCAGCCGCTTCATTCGCCTGATGAACTCGTATCTGCTGAGCGATGTAATCATCCAAGGCGGCTTTTGAGATGGTCTCCTCCTTGGCTGTTGACAGGGCCGGCAGAGGATTTGATGTCTCTCCTTTATCATCTTCAATTATTACTGGAGGATCTTCGGCTGAAGGGTCCGGCTGGATTATCATGCCTACCATATTTTGGAATAGAAGGGCCATTTGTTTTATATTGGCAGCTTGTTCCGCGGCCTCTCTGTTCTTCTTCTCAAGGATTCTGCGGAGGAACTCAGCATCAGTTTCTTGTTCTTGACGTTGCTCCGACGACGTCTCCGGGCTTTCTTTTGGCCCTGTAAGTACAGCCATCTGTGTCAACATTTCCTGGAGCTTCTGTTGTTGCTCCTGGGCCTTCGTTACAGATCTGGTGAGTGGTCGATGGCCCATAGAGATACAGCTATCCTCTTTCTCGGATGCCATATAGACAGTATGTACTACCATGCCCCTAGACTTGGGGCGTTTAGGTTCAGTGTCCTTACGATTCATCGCGGACATAGGGATTTTCTCCGGCCTTCTCCTCTTGTGAGCGATCGAAGTTGAAGGGGCCGTTGCAGTGGGCACCCAAGTAGCTGTCGTTTTCTGCGGCTTGACAATGTGGTCCTCTTCTTGCCGAACCTTCATCTTTTCCTGTCGGCAGAGATAGCCTTGATCTATCACGGAGTCCTGGACCCGTCGCCAAACTTTGTAAATTTTAGAGGACAGCCGCTGAGCGGGCTGCTCTAGCTTCACCTTAGTAGCGTTCTCCATAGGTGGGGGAGATCTCTTCAGCACGGCAGTCGGAGAGTTTTTGCACACCCTCCTGTTCCCAGTTGGAACAGCAGCATCGATTTCCACCGTTGGAGCCGGCGGAGTCAGTCCAGAAGGAGAGTTGCCCCCAACCATCCTTACTCGGCGCCAGTGGCGACGTCGAGCGTGTCGAGCCGTTGGGATTATCTCAGTTGTAGGGGTGACTTCCTCATGCCCTCTGTGTTGGTCAGAAATTGTCATTGTCAGCCTATTGAAGACTGATTTCCGCTGAGTGGGGATGGCCAACCTATCGAAGGCAGACTTCTGAGCAAGGGAAGCAGCCTTGAAGATTTTGCCTGGAGCGGGAGCTGAAACAGTCAGTCTTGTGAAGACTGACCCTTTGGCAGGAGAAGCCGCTTTGACGACTTTGGGAGCTGGAACGACTACCTTTTCGGAATAACCCTTTCTGGTATTGCAGGCTTCTTCATGGGCCCACATGAGTTTTGGCCGAACTTGTCAAAGACCGAGGCGCTTGGTTTGGGCGACCCGCTGAGAGGGGCCGCGGTAGTGATAAGCCGATCAAAGACCGACTTCTTTGGGGCTTCTTGCAACGGCAGAGGGGCATTGAAGCTCATTGGTGGGAGCATGGTCCAAAAGAACAGCCCAGTGGTGGCCTGAGTTACCTGCTCCACTGGCATCTTGAAAAGGGAAGCCTCTTGAGGCCCGTAGGTCACTCCTCCGGCGAGGATAGAGTGGGAGTTGTTGCAATGAGTGCACTTTGAAGCTATTAATCTTCTGTTTTCTGCACGGAGCAAGACACCAAATCTTAGTACCTCGAATCTAGGGGCAACCATAGCAAACTGCGATTCGTTCGCGAAACACGACACACGAAGTGTGGAGTAGAAAGAGGAAAAAGGTCCCACCGGGCGTGCTAGAATCTGTTCTCCGCCGAATACAGAGACGGAACCGCGTAGGTTCGTCTTGCCTGAATTTGGGAGCAGATGCTATTTGGTGCTATCCGTCCACCTCTCCGAAGATGCCAAGTTGATTTATGACACCATGTATCGATGGTTTAAACGGATGCGGCCGATGTAGCAGATTTCGTCAGATTCCCTCTCGTTGAGGGGTTTTTGATTGTGGGGACGCTCTTCCCTGCAGGCGCAAGCCCCTGCAGTTAATTATGCTACCGCATCGCAGTAACCACTTTCTCCTTCTCCAGATGGTCATTTCGTGTCGTGGGTGTTTGTTTTATTTTTGGTTGCCCGTGGATTGTATACGGAGACTAATTTATGTTGTCGCTCGTAGGGCGTGGATTAGTCCAAATCCGTATCTTCTTAGATTTGGGTTTGGGGTTGGGGTTTAAGGATGTGTTAGTCTCATTTGAGAATAAGATCAACTTAAATGTTTGTTAAGGATACGTTAATCTAATTTTAGACTAAGATCAACTTAACCGTTCGTTAAGGATATGTTAGTCTAATTTTAGACTAAGATCAACTTAACAGGATCATTTAGATCCAACAAAAGAGCATTTGGGCTCTGTTGTTTAGTTTAGGGACATTGCGGTCCAAGGTTAAGGACATCATAGTCCATGGGTTTAAAGGACCCCACAGTCCGAGGTTAAGGACATCATAGTCCGTGGGCTTAAGGACCCCACAGTCCGAGGTTAAGGACATCATAGTCCATGGGCTTAAGGACCCCACAGTCCGAGTTTAGAGACATCATAGTATGTAAGATTTGCTGGTCATCGGGACCCGTCACCTCTCTGAAGACGTTGAAGGATTACAATGACATATATCAGAGGAGTGAAGAGATGTACTCTTGAACCAATGTTGGTTGAAAGATCTGTAGTCCAATCTTGGGTCTAAGATCAAAAAAGATTTATGAGCATATGGGCTCAATTAATCTAAATTAAGGACTTATGGCCAACTTGGGCTAAGTCCATTCAGGTTTAAAATGTTGAACATTTGTCTGGGCTTGACCCCTCTTTATTTAGCAATGCTAAGCATGGGTCTGGGTTCTGACCATATTTTGTCTTTTATTGAGTGCTAAGCACTCATATGCATCTGAGGTGATCAATTTTGGAAGACAAGAAAGTATTTGAAGCTTAGTCAAAATGGGAGTCTTGTCTCTGGAAAACTTGGCTAGTTCAAGCTAAGATTGGCTTGGATATAGTGTTAAAACACTAGAGTATATCCGGCTATTACGTGCTCCCACGTGATGCATCAAAAATATAGTGTTAAACACTAATACTGAAATGCTTAAAATAGTGTTAAACACTAAAAGTGGAGCGCTCACGTGGGGTCACGTGAGGCGCCCCAGGATTGAGTCAAGCATCCCTTATTTTATTCTCAGAATATTCAAATAAGTGTTAAACACTTTTAGTTTTCAGGCCATCACGTGTAGGCACGTGATGGGTATCCATACACTGGATATTAAAAGGATTTGCTAGGGGTCACATGGGGACACGTGAGGGCGCCCATCCATTGGATTTTAATCCTTCAGTTCTTTTCATCTTCTCTTTTTTAAAGAGGCGTTTGTCAGGGGTCATGTGAGGACACGTAAGGGCGCCCAAAGTCTATTCTGCCTCAGCTTAGTTCTTTTTATTTTGAGGAATTTATCCAAGGGTCCCGTGGGAGCACGTGACCTCATACCATTCATTCTTTTCTGACCATTGAAGGGAGGGTCACGTGTTTCTACGTGATCAGGTTGGATACTGACTTCTTTACGTGCATGGAGAGTTTTAAGTCCCTTGTTTAAGAATTAAATTCTTTGGTAGGGTTAAACCCTAATTTTGTTTAGAGGAATTAAATTCCTATATGTTTATGGAAGAATTAAATTCTTTAAACCCAACTCTCCCTCTAAGTTTTGGATCTGCATGGCAGAATATCCCCGATGAGAATTAAATTCTCAACTTATGGGGAGATCTGCTTCTGCAGAACTTCAACCATGAAGAAGAACTAAGTTCTTGTTTTATGGGTTAAATCCTGTCTCTGTTGGAGGAATTAAATTCCTAAGTATTTTGGAGGAATTAAATTCCTAAGTATTTGGAAGAATTAAATTCTTTAAACTCAATTCTCCCTCTAGGTTTTGGATCTGCATGGCAGAATCTCCCCGATGAGAATTAAATTCTCAACTTATGGGGAGATCTGCTTCTGCAGACCTTCAACCAAAGGAAGAACTAAGTTCTTAATCAAAAGAGTTAAACTCTTAGTTTGAGAATTAAATTCTTTTTTTGTTTTATGGAGCTTAGATCTCTTTCCCTTTCTCATCTAGGGTTTCTTTCTTTTTCTGAAGAAATCTTCTTTCTCTTTAGAGAATTAAATTCTCTTCTTTTTTCTCTCTGTTGTTGTTGTATCCCCCTTTCTCTTCTCTTCTCTTCTTGGCTTCTATTTATAGGAGAAAGAAAAGAATCAGTTTGTTTAGTCAATCTTTCATTGAAAGATTTTAATTGATTTTGTAACCAACCTGATCTTTTAGATCACTCAGTGAATTTTATTCACCATTGGATTTTTAATCCAAAAGATATTTTATCTGTTATTCCTGGAAAATTTCAGGGAAATCTTTCCTTGTATAGAATCTTTCTATAAATTGGTGATTTTTAATCACCATTGGATTTTTAATCCAACGGTGCTCCACTTTATAGAGTGCAATCTTTTTGTTTGGAAAGATCTAGGGAAATATTAGGGTTTTTGATTTCCCTTAATTAGAATTTAATTCTATTAGTTCAGAAGGTTTAAGAACCTATCACGTGTTAGCACGTGACCCCACTGATTGACCATTTAATTAGAATTCAATTCTATTAGTTCAGAGATCTTTAGGAACTTATCACGTGTTGGCACGTGACCCCCCGATTAAGCATTTAACCAGAATTTAATTATGTTGTTTTTAAAGAACTCAGGAATTATCACGTGTCAGCACGTGACCCTTGGTCACGTGTGGGCACGTGATGCCCCATTGGGGGTTTTCCCTGTTGTTTTATTATACCTTTAATTCTTTTCAGCGGGTTTGAAGGCCCATCACATGTGGGCACGTGACCCCATTTGATTAGGATTCAACTCTTATCATTTCAGAGCCTTCAGGAAGCCATCACGTGTCGGCACATGACCCCCGATCACATGTGCGCACGTGATGCCCCTTTGGGGTTTTTCCTTGTATTTTATGAGGGAACAACTGTACCCAACCAAAACCTGTTTGCATGACTCAACAGAGCCGTGGTAAGGTAGTGATCAAAGCACAGTAGGAACTCACACGAGACAAATGACGATCTCAGGTCTAAAAACTAACCTATACTCATGTCACCTGAGAACTTCCACCTGACGATAGGTATAGTACCATCTGGAAGTTCTCGGTGAGTCCGTCCAGTATACTCACACCAAGTGAGCACCTGTATACGATCTTAGGTGCAAAAGACCAATGGTTGTGGGACCATACCATCACCCCTCGTCGGGGTCTAAAAATGTACACACTAGTCTATTCCGGAATATCGATGCCCAGTCTCGATACTCCCATGACTAGGGACCATTTGAGGATGTGCGTACAGACTACCCAGCTCCCACAAGTATGATCGTCATCACAACGCAGGTAGTCTACTAATGATCCTATGGGCTTTATCAACATATATGAATGATACGTAAAAGCAAGTAAAACAAATGCACATATTAAGATAAAGAGAAACCAGATAGCATCCTATCATATCGAGTAAGATTGTCCTGTACATATATATGTCCAAGCATCCATATGTATACATATACAATAATGTACTCTAGGGCATACATATCCAACAATCTCCCACTTTCACTAAGGCCATATATTGGCGTGTCGAGTACCCAACGTCTGCTCTAGGGCCAGCTGTTGGCGTATCACATACCCAACATCTCTAAAAGTCTCTCGAACCGTGCTTGAGGAAGGACCTTGGTGAATGGATCTGTCGTTTTGTCTTTTGTGTCCACTTTCCGCAACTCGATCTCCCGGCGACCAATGATCTCCCGGCGATCAATGATCTCCCTGATCAGGTGATACCACCTGACGATGTGCCTGGATTTCTGATGGGACTGTGGTTCCTTCGCTAAAGCCATAGCTCCATTGTTGTCGCAATACAAAGGTATTAGGTTAACAATGGATGGAACCACCTGAAGTTCATTAATGAACTTCTTAATCCAGACGGCTTCTTTTACGGCATCGTTGGCAGCAATGTATTCAGCCTCCATCGTCGAGTCTGTGACGGTGTCCTGTTTGGAACTCTTCCAACATACCACCCCTCCGTTGAGGGTAAATACAAAACCCAGGACATACTTACTGTCATCCTTGTCCCTTTAGAAGCTCGAATCGGTAAAAGACTCCACCTGGAGGTCCCCATTACCGAATACCAGGAACAATTCTTTAGTCTTCATCAAGTACTTAAGAATGTTCTTAACAGCTATCCAGTGGTTCTCACCTGGGTTAGACTGATACCGGCTCACCACGCTAAGCGCGTAAGCTACATCTGGTCGGGTACATAGTATCGCATAGATTATAGATCCTACCGCTGAAGCGTAGGATATAGTGCTCATGCGAACCCTCTCCTCATCAGTCATGGGAGACATCTCTTTGGAGAGGGTGATTCCGTGCAATGCGGGTATGTTACCGTGTTTGGAATCTTGCATACTAAATCTCTTTAGTACGGTCTCTATGTACCTGGACTGTGAAAGTCCCAGTAATCTCTTGGATCTATCTCTGTAGATCTTAATCCCCAAAATGTACGAGGCATCACCCAGGTCCTTCATGGAGAACCTTTGTGACAAGAAAAGCTTGACCGATTGTAGCATAAGAATGTCATTTCTTATCAAAAGAATGTCGTCTACGTACAAGACTAGGATTACGACAGTTCGTCCTACAATCTTCTTATATATACAAGGCTCATCCTCGTTCTTGATGAAGTCAAATTCCTTGACTGTTTCATCAAAAAAGATGTCCCAGCTCCGCGATGCCTGCTTTAATCCATAAATGGATTTAAGCAACTTGCACACCTTCCCGCTGCTCCCACTAGCTACAAAACCCTCTGGCTGATCCATATAAACGCACTCTTCCAAATTTCCGTTTAGAAAATCCATTTTTACGTCCATCTGCCAGATCTCATAGCCATGGAAGGAAGCAATGGTAAGTAGGATCCGAATGGATTTGAGTATAGCCATTGGAGAAAAGGTTTCGTCATAGTCCACACCTGGTCTTTGAAGAAAACATTTTGCAACAAGTTTAACATTATAGGTTTCCACCTGGCCATCTACACCAAGTTTTCTTTTGTAGATCCATTTGCTTCCAACCGGTTTTACCCCAGGTGGAGCAATATCCAAGGTCCACACTTTATTGGTGTACGTGGACTCCATGTCGGATCGCATGGCATCCAGTCTTTTATAAGAGTCCCTACTGATAATGGCCTACCTGAAACTAGTAGGATCATCTTCTTCCAAGATGCAATCCTCTCGATCCCCGTCTATGAGAAAACCGTAGTATCTCTCGGGTGGATGAGAAATCCTACTAGTTCTTCGGAGTGGTTGAGGTTCGTTTGGGATTTCTGAATTTTGTGGTGCTACCAAATCTTCATTTACATTTTGTGGTTCAGAATTTTCTTCCAGTTCTACCGTGCTCCCACTTATTTCTCTTGCAAGAAATTGCCACTCTAAAAAGGTGGCGTGCTGAGTAACAAACACCTTCTGTTCCTCGGTGTGGTAGAACAGATATCCATTTGAATGCTTTGGATATCCCACAAATTTACATAGAACTGATCGTGCCTGAAGTTTGTCCGGATTCTGTTTTTTAACATAGACCGGACAACCCCATATCTTAACACGTTTAAGACATGGTCTTTTACCACTCCATATTTCATATGGAGTATTAGGCACTGATTTAGACGGTACCTGATTCAATAGGTATGCTGCTATTTCAAGTGCAAGTCCTCAAAACGAAAGAGGCAATTCGGCGTTACTCATCATGAAGTGAACCATATCCAATAGGGTACGGTTCCTCCACTCCGATACACCGTTGTGCTGTGGTGTATACGGAGGAGTAAGCTGAGAGAGAATTCCATTCTCTTTTAGGTAATCCAGGAATTCCGTGCTTAAGTACTCCCCTCCTCTGTCAGATCGGAGGATCTTGATACTTTTGCCAGTCTGGTTCTCTACTTCGTTTCTGAATTCTTTGAATTTCTCAAAAGCTTCAGATTTGTGTTTCATAAGATACACATATCCGAACCTAGAGAGATCGTTAGTGAATGTGATGAAGTACGAGAACCCACCCCTTGTATCTATAGACATTGGACCACATACATCGCTGTGTATGAGTCCTAAGAGCCCTGCCGCTCTTTCTCCATATCCGGTGAACGGAGATTTGGTCATCTTTCCTTTGAGACATGACTGACAAGTTTCATAAGATGAAAATTCGAACGTATTCAAATATCCATCTTTATGTAACTTACTCAGTCTTTTCTCTCCGATATGACCAAGTCTACAATGCCATAAGTAGGATTCGTTCACTTCTGAACTCTTCCTCTTGCGTGTGTTTTATTTATTGAGAACCGCGTTTTGATTAAGAACATAGATACCATTACACAGTGTACCTTCTGCAACCAATACCTGATTAAGGTAAATGTTCATGATATTTCTATCAAGAACAAACTTATATCCATCTTTATCAAGTAAAGAAACTGATATGATGCTGCAAACCATGGAAGGTATATAGTAGCAATTGTTCAAAATCATAGTATTGCCATTTGGCAATACTAGCTGATATTCACCGACGGCAGAAGCATCAACTCGTGCTCTGTTCCCTACTCTGAGGGACATATCACCAGGTCCAATCATCCTATTTTTTCTCAGTCCCCATAATAAATTACAGATGTGAGATCCTGATCCGGTATCGAGTACCCAGGAGGTAGGACTGACCGAAAAATAGTTCTCAATAACAAGAACACCTGAAAGAGACGCAATAGTATACTTCTTCTTCGATGGGGTCATCAAGAAATTCATGCAATCCTCTTTCCCTTGCTCATACTCATGATGGCTGTCATATATCAGAGCCAAACCGACGTTCTCCAGCCCCGAATAAGAATTCAGATCAATCAAGCGATACATTTTATAATCTTGATTAGGGCGTGAATTTGTTGCTACTTGGAGAGAGAGAGATAAGAAACACTCAGCGTGCGCTCTTGCAAGATTAGATTGGTTATTAGTTTATCTAATCAGGATGTCTCTCACTTTTTTCTCGAATTCTTCTTCAAACATTAAAAGAAGAACTAGTCAGGATTAATCGCACGTCACAATACTTGCTTAACCTTTCGGCCAGGCTAGTGTTGGTACTTCGAGGGAGGTTTTCCAACGCTTTCGCGAAGTTCTTTAATTACATAAACTCTTTTCCCTAGAGGCGTAGCCCCGCTAACACTTTTCTAGACACCTACTTGGTTTATAGCATTGATTGAAAAGTGAGAAAATCTCCCAAGAGTAATCCTACTCATCAGTGGGATCGGGATCCAACTATCATCGCGTGATAACCTAGATGGAAGCCACTCTAGTCACCACACTCCAGAAGGTATGCAACACTAGCAAGTTTCCTGTATATTTGAAACTCCCGATATGGTTTTTCCCCAAGCGGCTTATGACCTTGACAGAGATCAACATGTCATAAATCGCAAGTCAAGTTCAACCCGTCATTGTTCAGGATAAATTTAGACCCACACGCACAAGCCCTTGACAGAGGTCAACATGACTGTGCAACTGTCCTAAATAATCGCATATCTATGCAACAAACAAGTATTACTTAGCTACCATTCACTATTCCTTGACAGAGGTCAACATACATAGCATGAATACTAAGTAACACTTGTAAGAAATGATAGAGGGGTACGACTGGGTTTTAGCGAAAAACCCTTTAACGTAATGAACTTGATATCGTTGAAGGAGCCTGAGCAGTTTTGAAAAGGAGTGGTTTAGGCCCCGCTTTTGAAAACTTGTGGTTTTGAAAAAAAACGAGTAATTTACAGTATAAGCTTTTGCTCAAGAGGTCACTCCCTGCGAAGGGATCTCGTCTCTTGCCTCCTGGAATGAGGTGTTGGATATTCATGACCGAATACCACTATGCAAAGCGAAAGAATATAACTATAGTTTTTCGAAATTTGTTCCAACATCTTTTAGGTTTATTTTCTTGCATTAATCAAAATTAATGCGGTCCTATCAGTTAAAGCCTCACACCAGAAAAGAACGAAAATACAATGTACGTATATGCCATCCGCATTCGCCACGGGGCCCCGTCATTACTCGTTAGGTTACTTAAATAACGACAAAGTGGGGGCTGGACTAGAGCGAGTGCAAAACATATACAACATCTACTAGTATATATATAAATATATAACATTCGTCCCAGGCATGATAATAAGCAACATCACAGAATCTCAGCAAGTAACACAGAACGGTGGATAATCTTGGAGCCCCGGGTTTCATTTGAGCCGCAAATGAGACCCGAAGTTCCTAGTCGTGTGGATAGCCCGTGCAATGGAAACTTGGACCCCTACGAGCGCGGCAAGTTACCCGCCAATCCCAGAAGTGAGGCAACCCCAGTTAACAAAGTAAATGGGCCACCCAGTAGTTCACGAGACCCGGTAACTTGAGCGCCCCTCCGTGGGTCATACCTATACCCCTACGAGTGCGGTGAATAGCCCGCCAATTCTAGAGTGAAGCCCCCTCCGTCTCAACGCCATGAGATGCGGGCTTGTTGCCCTTTAGAATCTAGCTATTCGTGCACTCAACCGTGGGGTAGTCCTAGTACAGAAAATAAAAAATATATGTATAAAGGTGACATTGACCTCAATCCGGTCGTTCCCCAATCAAATAATATACAACACGGCAGTAACGACAGTCCACATGTCGGACCCTCGCCCCGCAATAACAAATGTACAAATGAATATAAACTGTACTAAACTATTGCACCACCGGCTGTCCACCATGAAAATCCAACCACAATATCAGCACAATCACAGCATATCAACGTGAATGTCACGTTCGCAAACTCGTCTAAAAGAACATATAGCAATTAGACGGGTTATACCGATCAAATGACATTCACTGTAGCAGATGCTAATCTAAGTATTGATAACTGTTAAACAGTGTTAAAATATCGACTTCAAAATACTCCATAATGCCCCAAAACTCAAGATAACTGAAAAATCATTCTGGGCAAAATCAAACATATCCAGAAACCCCAAATCCAAGAGTTATAGAGCACCAAACAAAAACGAGCATTTTTGCTCTTCACAAAACCGGCGAGACCAGCAATTATTGTGTTTTCGCCGGCCAAAAAAATGAATCATGTGCTCTTTTTTCTCTGGTGTTCTGGTTTTAGCACAAAGATCACTCTGCAGTTGTTTAAAAAATTTTCAGAGGCTATTTAAAAATTGACAGAAAATTGAATTCAAGGTTTCGTGTTTTGGAGTTATTTCGGTTTCGTTATTTTAAACGTTGTTTAAACTGCTAGTATAGGCTTTATGGGGTGGCTTTAAAACCATGTTGGGTTACCCTAATGCTCTAGCCATCATCTGTGGCCGTTTGCGGAACAAAAATTTTCTTACCAAAGTAAAAACGGCACTAGAATAACCCATTAAACCGGATCTAACTATAAACCTAACTAGCTAAACAAAGAGAGCTAACTACTATGATGAGAAAGCCTCACCAAAAGATCCGTGTCTTTCGGTCTTCTTTCTTCGTCATGTCCTCCTAGTGGCCACCTTGAACAAGCTTGATCTTCACTTCTTACTCCATCGGTTCTCCACGATCGATCTTGCTCTCCGGTCCTCCTATGTCGTAGATGATCCACCCAAGGGAATCATCCATGGCTCCATCTCCGCATTAAATGTCAAGTGGAGCAACTAGAGAACTTGGGTTGCTAATCCAAGAAGTCTAGGATGTAGTGTGAGATTCTAAGTGTTTTACTATCTCTATCTTATCTCCTCTCTTATGTCTCAACATATGAGAGTGTAGAGAGGAGAAAGATGATGAAGGTGATGAAGCTCAAGAGAAGGAGATGAGGGTGAAGCAAAATGGTGAGAGCAAATGAAATTAGGCAACCATGTGAGAGAAAATAGCTCACATTGGTTTTATATATCAATATCCATGAATAAACAATATCAACCATACTTCAATAGTTGCCACAAATGAATTAATAATTCATTTGTCAACTATTGAAACCATGGTTCTCACCATACCCCCCTCTCCTTCACTTTACACCTCATTTCCATTTATGAATAAATGGAAAATCCATAATGAGGTGTCCACCTTCTAGAATGTTATCCGTAATAAAATACAGATTACAGTCTACTGTATATACATCCCTGCATTCGGATAAAAACACGAAAGCCCAAAGAGATAGAATAACATAAAGAACTGTAGGGATTCTATAGCACCACACTAGGTTAAGGGTAGCATCACACATGCTATAACAAAAATTTTAGAGGGTGCTTTACAATTCCAACCATGAATCGAACTAGAAAGATAGAGTAACAACATGCTAGTATCATTTACTACAAGTGTCTAACACTAAATGGGAGAGAATACAACCTTTGTAGACCTCCTCCTAGACTCCTTGGATCGATTGAGGTTTGAACTGGTTGGCTTGTGTCCTTCCGAGTCCACGATGATCCACCACGAAGTCTCTTTGCACCAAGCTCCAAGCTTCTCTTGATCAAGGATGAAGAAGAAGCTAATACTCCACTCAAGTGGGCAAGACCAAACTAGAATGGTTCAATTAAAAACCTTTTCTTTTTAATCCTTTCTCTTTCTTTTAAAACCCTAGTGAGCTTTTTAGAGAGAGAGAGAGAAAGAAGGAGATGGAACAAAACAAACTCAAGAGAATAATATGATAACCATCCCTAAACTCAAGAGAGTAAGAGGGTGTCATCTATGCTAAACCATGGTTACAAAATATCTAGATATTTTGTAACTTGAGTTTAAGAAAAACCATGGGCAAAATATACCATTGACTTTGTCAACTCAAGAGAGTTGAATAGTCAACCATGATTTTAATCCCATTTCGCTTTTCTCAAATAAACAAAATATCTAAAAAATTGTTACCATGTGAGTCTTGCATTGCCACCACCAATGTATCATCAACCATGACACATGTATGCTTGCATGTGTGCATCCATATCAACATATACATACACTCATGCATGCATAATAAGAAATAAGTTTTAATAAATAAGCTAATGGACTTAATATTAAATCAACACTTGATTTAATAACCGGGTCATATCACATATGAACCGTCCAATAGTAAACACCCCGAATAAAATACGGTATCCAATACACGCATTTAATCCATCTCCCGCGCATATCACATATGCACCCCAAATCATTTCGCCTGAGCTAGGAGACTCCTTTGTGGGACTGTAAGACTTGTCAATACGCTAGCAGTAGGCAGTGATCACATCACATGCCCACAAACCGTCAGTGGCACAAGCAGTACGTAACGGCTTCTAGGTATTGAGCGATCAGAAGAAACACAACCAAACCTGCTAAAACTCCTGTCGAGCCAACTAAAAACACTTACCGTACAGTCCGGTCTCTTCGTCAAATATGCTGCATATGTGAGTCTAGGGATGGTATCGTCGACCCTAATAACCCAATAAGTCATGCCGGTATATGGCTCATAACAGATCGAGAAACTACTGATAACACTTATCAGTAAATCTCAGCAGCCCTGGCCAGGGACTTCCTGTTATAGCCAATCGTACATGGTGCAACATCAACCCCCAATACCGGGAGAGACGAAATCCCTCCTATCGCTCATTGCCTCCATGTGCCTCGGGACTGTACCCAAAATCCACCTGTTTGTACGACTCAGTAGAGCCGTGGTAGGGTGGAGATCAAAGTACAGTGGGAGACTCACAAGACTCTATGACGATCTCGGGTCTACAGACTAACCTGTACCAGTGTCACCTAAGAACTGCTATCCGACGATAGATATAATACCACATAGGAGTTCTCGGCGAGTCCGTTCAGTGTACCTAGTCTCCACTGAGCACCCGTATACGATCTTTGGTGTCACCACACCAATAGATATGGGATCATCCAACGCCCATCATATGGGACAAGCAACGTATACGCTAGTCTACTCTGGTGATATCGATGCCCCGTCTCGATACACCCACGACTAAGAACATTTCAAGGATATGCTCATAGACTACACATGTCTCACTAGTATGATCTGCATCATAATCTCAGTAGTATTGCATCATCCTAAGGGCTATATCAACATGTACCAAATGAATGAAAGCACGATCAAATGAACATGTCAAGATAAAAGGAGCAACCAGATAGCATACTATCATGTCGAGCAAGAATGTCCCCTGAATATATATATATATATATATATATATATATATATATATATATATATATAGACACACACACACACATACCGGTACATACACTATCATATAATGGCCTCTAGGGCATACATATATCCAACAATCTCCCACTTGCACTAAGACCAATTATTGGAGTATCTCATACCCAACCTCTCAAAAAGTCGCTCATGCTGCGGCAAAGGGAGGGCCTTAGTGAGTGGATCCGCGGTGTTATCTTTTGTATCTACTCTCTGAATCTCGATCTCGCGGTGATCAACTATCTCCCGGATCAGATGATATCGCCTGAGGATGTGTCTGGATCGCTGATGGGACCTAGGCTCTTTGGCTAACGCCATAGCCTTATTATTATCACAATACAATGGTATTGGATCAATAATGGTCGGAACTACTCCTAGCTACGAAACGAACTTCCTCATCCAGACGGCTTCCTTGGCAGCATCATTTGCAGCAATATACTCAGCTTCCATCATAGAGTCTGCAACGGTATCATGTTTGGAACTCTTCCAACACACCGCCCCTCCATTGAGGGTAAAGACAAACCCAAAAATAGATTTGCTGTCATCCTTATCACTCTGGAAGCTCGAATTGGTAAAGGCCTCCATTTGGAGATCTCTGATTAGTCGAAAATATTGCATATTTCAGCCGGCAATTTCCTCATCATTTGCATTCATTTAGAAGTGTACGGTATTCATATTTCACATATTAGCAAAACTGTCGCAAAATATCAGATTGCATGTGTTAGACTCTAAAACCGGCACTATAAAGGAAATTGACTGCATTTCATGGCATCGCATCATCCCTATATTGCACAACACTTGTTTTGAGATCTGTGCAGGAAAATCCAGAAGAAAGGCCAAAATATACAGGGTACCGATCAAACATTACGCCAACTCAATGATTTCAATTCTGGTATCAATCCAAAGGGACAAATACAAATCAACACATCAGATGAAGCCCAATATGTTAGCACAAGACCACTGTAAAAAGCCCAAGGCCCAAGCCCCACAAAGTGCCGCGGATCCGCGGCAGGAGCCTGCTTGCGCCGCGGATCCGCGGTGGGTCCAAGGAGTTACCTCCTCAAATTCAGTGCATTGTCTCTCTCCCAGGGTCAACACTACATCAAGACATGACAAATTCCAGAATGTTCCAGAAGCTTCCGCCAGATCAGCAAACTAGGGTTTTCTAAGCTTAATTAATCCTAGCTTAAAACCTAAGCTAGCTCCTAACAAACTCTTTCTAGAAACTCCTCAACAAACTTTTGGAGGGAATTGTAATTTCAAATCTAGACCTAGGGTTTGGGAGATCTATAAATAAGACCCTAGGCTCACTTGTGAAAGGATCCAAAATTTTTAGTATCAATCTAGATCCACTCTCTTTCTTCATCTTCTTCCACAAGTCTAGTGAGAGGGCTTGTGTGAAACCCTAACCCTCATTCCAATCAAAAGCCAAGATCCCGAGTACCCATCAAGCAAGAAGCCTTACAACCTTTTATGAGCCGAGCCGATCTTCAACGGAGCAAGTGGTCCAAGCCGATCCACGACTCACGGAGCCGAGCGACGCCAATTCAACAATTTAGTTCTTCCTCTTGTAGTTCTTGAGCGACTGTAATCAAATTGTTGATATAAATAAAAGGTGATATTCTTTTATCTTGTTTTCTTTAAATTCTCACATCATGATATCTTTTCAATTCTTGAATACTTTCTGTGTGATGATGTTTGAGTAATACTCCGCTCGTCGAGGAGTCGAGACGATCAATAGAATGATGATGTAATATATCTTAAATCGATTCTTGAATCCTACGAGATTTGTAAACCCTAGCAAGTTCAAGAATCGACGACCAAATTCGTTGCGATGCTTTCTTGATTGATATCGCTCGAGATTGGGGAGTCACGATCGTTTCTTGAAATTGTTAGAGGCTAGAATGTGAATGATATCGATGAAAGAACAAGGGTTAAACGATGAAACCCTAGTTTCATCAAGAAAGCCCTAACTCTCATCGATCATCATCTATCTAGTATCAATCCTTCGAAGGACAAGAACACGAAATCTCGAAATTACATCACGTCTATAGATCCAATCGATTCCTACGAGCCTCATTTAGATTCTTGACATTTGGTTGGAAATATCATCGAAACTCGATTCTTGATTGTTTATCATTTCTTGATTCTTGATTAGATTAGTGACACCTGAATCAATCGATAAAATCTTGAATCATGTTTTCTTTTCTTTTCGATTAACTTTTCAATTCAAACAAATTAAACATAGAAACGAATCGCACAATCTCTGTGGACGATCCGCACTCGCTTACGATCTACAACTGACACCGTAGTTGATTGCGGTCAAATATAATTTTTTGATTGTGAACTTTTATTCAATTTTCTACAATACCGATACAAGATACTATTATCGATCAAATGAAACCATTATCGGGAAACAATTGCTTCGATACTTGCTTTTTACAAACGCATCCGAAAATTATAACAATCAAAATGGCGCCGTTGCCGGGGATCATTTGATTTGATTTACACAACAAGAATTTATTACAATCAAAATGGCGCCGTTGCCGGGGATCGCGCGCTAATTCGTTTCATATTATAGTTTGAATTGAAAGATTTATTCCATTGTTGTTTTTGAGATCAAAATTCGTGCAAACCCTAAACGATTTGCTGTTGTTCATTGCAAGGAAATCTGGAGCTGTTTGGAAATTGAAGAAAATTTTTGGAAAATACCAGAGAGTTGAGGAAGTCTACAGAAGATTTCTGAGAAAGTTTGGTTCAGTGATCTTATCATGAGACCGCGGAAGCGCGGCCTAAGTGTCCAATTGCGGCGGAACCGCGGCAGACTTGGGGCTTCTCTGTGCAATTTTTCTTCAGGTGACTTCTTACCTTCTCTTCTCTCCTCTTTTTAGCTCCAACTAACAATTTTCTGCAGGTTTCTTTGCAAATAATCGCAGCGCCGCAAAAGCAAAATTAAATTTGTGCGTGATTTTGATTTCTTGGTTGTTTGCATTATAATACGGAAATTAAGGGGCACGGCCAAATCCAAATTAGGTGGGGATTTCATTACCCTTCCTAGGCCCCGAAAATCGCAAAACTTGCATCCGCATTGACCCACATTAACTAAAAGAAATCTAGAGATGACTCTAAGGACCGTCGCGCTCAATTAGGACAAGAGAAGGCCGCGGGTAATTCATTGCTTATCCGCGTTTTCTTGTGGTGCCTAAGGCGAGTGTGTCTAAGGCTAGTGGTTTTTAATTAGGCCCACTACTTACGTAGTGGAGTACCTTCCCACTTACCTGGCACTTATCCGGCCACAGGGGGACAAAGAGACAGTGGAGGATTCTATCCTGCGACTTGTCTTTTGGCAGTTAGGAGCGGTCTAGAGCCGGACCTAGGTGACCACTAGATTCTAGGGTTTGTGTGCTGCATTTGTTTTGTCGCATCATTTTTTCAAAAATCCGTCCCTTTTTCAAAGCAAGCACCGCATTCATTCATTACCTCTAATTATAAGTCAACGCCGCCACTTGTACTAACTCATTTTAGTACAAGATAGGCTGGACACAAGATTCTAGTGCCCGTTTAGTCCGCGTACCCTTTATCGACTCCGAAGTCGGTATTTCTACATTTACTCCTTCTTTACCCACTACCACACCCACACCGATGGATCCGAATCCATCGAACTTCTTTAACCCTAATCTGCCGCCGTCCGTTTGTGCGCAGAATCCACCCCGCATCTCTCTTCAGGAGAGGTGCTACCCTATTCGAGGTCCTCTTTCGACCTGCTTATTCACACCACCAGCCAACGGGGATAACTTTGAGATTAAGCCCCAGTATATCAATCTTTTACCCAAATTCCACGGACTCGAGACTGAGGACGCTTACGTTTTCATTACCAAATTTGAAAACGTATGCGCAATGATGGGTACGTCACAACTTTCAGTGGATGCAATGCGTCTACGACTTCTTCCATTTACATTGTGTGATATAGCCGAGAAGTGGCTATATAACACTACCACACACTCTATTACGAATTGGGAAGAATTCGTCGCTGCATTCCTTAAGAAATTTTACCCAATACAAAAGACAGCTCGAATCCGTAGCGAACTGAATCAATTTGCCCAGCTCCCTGCTGAACCATTTTCAAAATGCTTTGAACGTTTTAAGGATCTATTGGTTCAATGTCCTCATCACGGCATCCCGAGATGGGAGCTTTGCCGAATCATTTATGAGGGCATTAACCCAAACACTAAACAGAGCCTTGAAAACATGTGTCAAGGTACTTTTATGACTAAGGATGATGGGGAAGCGTGGAAGTACTTAGAAGAGTTCGCTGAAAAATCACTACAGTGGGAGAGTGGAACCCAACCATTGAATAGGGGTGGCGTACACCAAATAGATGTGTCTATAGGTGTTCGAGCTGAAATGGCAGCAATGCAAAAGAAGCTCGACGCTATGGAACACAAATTTGCAGCAGCCTCCCTAAACCCTGTGTCACTCCCCAAAACTGTTTGTGGGTGCTGTTCTGATCCGTCTCATTTAACGGAAGAATGTCCATTAAACTCTGCATTTCAAGGTCACGAGCATTCTAATGCCGCATTTCAAAGACCTAGAAACGATCCATATTCTTCCACGTACAATCAGGGTTGGAGGAATCACCCGAATTTTGCTTGGAACCAAAACCAACCTCAAAACACTGTTCCAAACATGAATAATTTTCAAAGGGCTCTTCCTCCACCACAACAGCAACCCCTTCAACTCACTCAGCACCCCTATCAGTCATAAAATTTCCAAAACCAGGGCAACACTCCTGCACAGTCTAATCCTATGCAGTCCTGTTCTGACGAGTTCTCTCAATTCACTCAAACCATGAAATCACTTTTGTCAAATTTCATAGAGGTTTCGACTGAGGTTAGATCTTCCGTCAGTGAGATAAAGAAAAACTCAGCGTCCCAAGCTGAGAGTATCAGATCGATGGAAGCTGAAATCGCACGACTCAAAGCCGAAATGAGTGCGAGAGAAAAAGGGAAACTTCCCTCTCAACCCCTATAGAATCCTGGGCATTACAATGTAAATTCCGTCACAACGTTGAGATCGGGAAGAGTGCTGAACAATCATGTCGGGGAAGGTATTGATGATACTGAAAATCATATCAACACCCCGGCTGAGACCTTTCCACACACACACACTTCTCCTTCTGATCCTTCTTCTTCTACCACACCACTTTCTCGCGAGTCTATTCTCCATTTCCCATTAGGCTCGACACCTTCTCCCAACCCTTATAGTTCTCCACAGACGGTCCCCACACCTCTTTTGGGACCACGTCTACCCCCTCTTCCTTCTTCTGTGATGGACCCTGCGCTTATTGCGAAAGCTCCTTACCCGAACCGGTTAAGGGCTAATAGAACGAGTCCTCATATGGAGAAAATTTTGGAAATGTTCAAACAGGTTAACATCAATATCCCTCTCCTAGATGCAATTCAGCAAGTCCCCGCTTATGCGAAAATTCTTAAGGACTTGTGCACTAGGAAGATGAAGACCCAAGTGCCGAAGAAGGTCTTTATGGATAATAATATCAGCACTGCTTTTATTCCCCAGCTACCAAAGAAACGAAAGGACCCAGGATGTCCTACAATATCGATTTCGATTGGGGGTAAAAACATAAATCGTGCTCTTTTAGACCTTGGCGCAAGTGTTAACCTGCTCCCTTATTCTGTCTATGAGCAATTAGGGATTGGAGAGCAGAAACCTGCTCACTGCACTCTCCAGATGGCAGAACGATCTATCACCAAACCAAGGGATGAATTAGAGGATGTGTTGATAAAGGTCGGGGAATTTTTTTTCCCTGTAGACTTCATTGTGCTCGACACACATCCTGTAGCAAACCCCCGGGGCCAAATTCCGGTGATTCTGGGTCGTCCTTTCCTTGCCACTTCCAACGCTGTTATAAACTGTAGAAATGGTTCAATGAACTTATCATTTGGAAATATGACCATTGAACTAAATATCTACAAAGTTGGAAGTCAGCCATCAGAACCCTCTGCTCATATTTTAGATGTGTGCTCTGTCCATGAGATCGCTCCCGATAGTTGTGGAGCCGAGGAACTTTGCTTTACTGATCTCGATGACATTACCACATCTTTGTTTGATTTCACACATGATCTTAGTGAGGACACTTTCTCTACACTTGAGTCCTGCACTCCTGACTTTTCTCCACCCGAGTCTGTATCTTTCACAGGCTCTGAGCTTCTTTGTAAATCCAAAATTCGCTCAATGATCCCTCCTTCTATCATTTCTCCGCCTGAGTTGGATCTCAAAATTTTACCTTCTCACCTCAAATATGCATATCTAGGTGAGAATAAGTCTTTACCGGTTATCATATCCGCTTCTCTTGCATCAGAGCAAGAGAATGCACTGTTATCGGTATTGAGATCTAACAAAGAGGCGTTTGGTTGGAGTATGGCGGACATCAAAGGGATTAGTCCCTTGATAGTTGAACATCATATACATGTGATGGATGATGCCAGACCGACCCGAGAACCACAGAGACGGTTGAATCCCGTCATGAAGGAAGCGGTCATGAAAGAGATCGTCCAATGTCTAGATAATGGTATTATATACCCCATCTACGATAGCCAGTATGTGAGTCCTATACATGTCGTTCCTAAGAAATCCGGCATCACAGTTATAACCAATGAGGCAAATGAGTTGATTCAGACACGCGCCCAAACAGGGTGGCGTGTATGTATTGATTATAGAAAACTCAATGCTGCTACGAGGAAAGACCACTTTCCTCTACCATTCATTGATCAGATGCTGGAACGCTTAGCGGGACGAGAGTATTATTGTTTTATGGACGGATACTCAGGCTATAATCAGGTCCCCATCGCCAAAAAGGATCAAGATAAAACCACTTTTACTTATCCTTTTGGTACCTTTGCTTACAGTCGCATGCCCTTTGGGCTATGCAATGCTCCCGCTACCTTTCAGCGGTGTATGATGGGGATATTCTCTGATATGGTAGAGAATTTTTTGGAGATCTTTATGGATGATTTCTCGATTTTTGGAGACTCTTTTTCCGATTGCCTAGCGAATCTTGACGCTGTTCTTACTCGTTGCAAAGAGAAGAACTTGACTTTGAACTGGGAAAAATGCCATTTTATGGTCCAAGAAGGAATAGTACTTGGACATGTCATTTCACAGAAAGGCATTGAGGTTGACAGAGCTAAGATAGATGTCATCCAAAACCTACCTCATCCCAAAAGCGTCAAAGATATTCGATCTTTCCTTGGCCATGCGGGCTTTTATAGGAGATTCATTAAGGACTTTAGCAAAATTGCTAGACCTTTAACTCTTCTCCTGGCCAAGGATACGACCTTCCATTTTGACTCGGATTGCGAGACAGCTTTCGACTCACTTAAACACTCACTCACTTCAGCCCCCGTTTTATCATCACCAAATTGGGACTACCCCTTTGAGCTGATGTGTGACGCATCTGATTTTGCAGTAGGTGCAGTCTTAGGACAGCACATCGAAAAGATGCCACACGTGATTTACTATGCAAGTAAGACCCTGAATGATGCGCAAATCAATTATACAACCACAGAAAAAGAACTCTTAGCGGTTGTATTTGCATTAGAAAAATTCAGGCCTTACTTAATTGGCTCACCTATAGTTGTGTATACTGACCATTCCGCTTTAAAACATCTTCTGGCGAAGAAAGATGCAAAAGGTCGACTAATACGTTGGATCCTTCTGTTACAAGAATTCGATCTTGTTATCAAAGATAAGAAAGGATGTGAAAACGTAGTAGCTGACCATCTGTCACGCATCATTTCTTCCCCTGTGACCCTGCCGATTAATGACTCGTTCCCTGACGAACAACTCTTGAGCATATCCGCTGAACCATGGTTCAGGGATATTGTGAACTATCATGCCACGGGACTTATACCGAGCGATTGGTCAAAACAGGACAAATACCGTTTTCTATCCCAAGTAAAACACTTTTACTGGGACGAGCCCTATTTGTTTAAATATTGTCCTTATCAGATCATTCGCCGGTGTGTCTCGAAAGAAGAGTACAAGAGTGTTCTTTCATTTTGTCAAGATCAGGCCTGTGGGGGTCACTTTGGTCCTAGAAAGACAACGGAAAAGGTTTTGCAATGTGGATTTTATTGGCCGACCTTATTCAAGGATGCATTTGAGCATTGCAAAACCTGTACACAATGTCAGTATACGGGTAGAATATCCCAGAGGAATGAAATGCCTCAGCAACCCATTCTGGTTGTTGAAATATTTGATGTTTGGGGCATTGATTTTATGGGTCCCTTTCCCAACTCCTTTGGGAATTTGTACATACTGCTGGCGGTTGATTATGTCTCAAAGTGGGTAGAAGCCATTCCCTGTCGCACTAATGACAAGAAAGTTGTCATTAAGTTCTTGAAAGAGAATATCTTTTCGCGATTTGGACATCCACGCGCTATCATTAGCGATAATGGGACACATTTCTGCAACAGGTCTTTCGAGACTCTGATGCGAAAATACTCAATCAACCACCGACTTTCTACACCCTATCATCCCCAAACAAGCGGGCAGGCTGAAATCTCAAACAGACAAATCAAACTTATCCTGGAGAAAACTGTTGCTAAAAATAGAAAAGACTGGTCGACCAAATTGACGGATGCTCTTTGGTCATTCAGGACTGCATTTAAGACCGACCTAGGAATGTCTCCATATAGGATAGTGTTTGGAAAAGCATGTCATTTACCCGTCGAGATAGAGCATAAAGCATTGTGGGCTATAAAAGAAATAAATTTTGATCTAAACCTTGCTTGCAACTTTCGGAAGCTGCAAATAAATGAGCTAAGCGAACTCCGCGATGAAGCTTATGATAACGCTGTAATCACAAAGAATAGGACTAAGGTTTTTCACGATAAAAACATTTTGAGGAAACATTTTCACCTGGTCAACAAGTCCTTCTTTATGATTCACGATTACACCTTCACGCGGGTAAGCTCCGATCTCGATGGAAGGGACCTTTTGTTGTGCGGTCTGTATACCCACACAGGGCAGTAGAAGTAGAAAATGTTAAAAACGGCACATTTTTCAAAGTGAATGGACATAGACTAAAGCCGTATTTTTCCACTGACCCCACGGAGGAGCTCTTGTTCTTACAAGAGCCAGTTTATTTGGATTAAAATTCCTCCGTCTCACCTTCATGTCCAGTATATCACTGTATCATTTTTTTGAATGAAGGTGAGTTAAAAGAGTAAGTTTGGGGGAAGTTCTCCACTTATATATTTTGCCCCCACTAATAATTCCCCCCAGGCTTACAGTTTTTGTAGGTATAGCGATTGGCAACAGTGAGGACACTGTTGAAAATAAGTTTGGGGGAGGTTTGTGCTTATTCTTGCATCATTTGCATATCATCTGCATAAGCACAAAGCATTTCTTTAAAAATCTATAAAAAATTGAAAAATTTTCAAAACCCATAAAAATATAAAAATTTTCAAGTATAAAAATAATTTTAATATTTACACCTTTTTGTACATAAATAAGATAATGAAAGTTTAGATAGTGAAAAATTACATCCATGAGATTGGAAAATTTTTAGAAAACTAAGAAAATTAGAAGTTTTCTTATACGAACTAGTAATAAGTAGTTATGAGCCGTTGTCCCAAGGGTTAGTAAGATGAAGGACGTCACTAATCCGAGGATAAAACTAAGTCTGAAAAATAGTTTCTATTCTGGAAGCCAAACATTTTGAATGTTGCTACCCTGCTATTCGTACTTACACACGTCTTAAAGCCTGGGATAGTAGAGGATACCTTGAAATGCTCTTGTCTTAAAGCCGATGTATGAAGGAAATAAAAAGAAAAAAAAAGTGAATAAAGAAAATATAAAGTGGTGAGAAAAATGGACACTGGTTTTGTTATCACCAAGTGAAATAAATAAAAAATGTATAGCGAGGGTGCTTCTTCACCTAGTGCCCTAAGGCCAACTAGTCTGGGAGTCACTGCTATGCCTGAGGTGGTGCAAGACGAGGAAAATACACCAAGTAACCAAGCACAGGAGTAATCGGTCGGTTAGTACCTCAAGAAGTATTAACGGTCGCATGAAAGTGTGTGAGCAATCTCATCTAAATATTCATTAATTAAAAAGTACTGAGGCTGATGGGCAAGAGTATGATAGCTTGAATTGAATTCTCCGGGTGTAGGGATGTTTTTACACACACGCAGGGTTATATGATCGATGTTTGGATGACAGATAGGAATGAAGAATAAGATGATGTTGTATTGAGGGAAGACGTGATTTCTAACATCTTTTCATGACCATTAAGATAGGGCTCATGATAACCGAAAAGCTAGCTTAGTTGGAAACCCTAATTTTCGAAGCTTTTCTTTTACAATTCTTGTCTTTAAATATAATATTCATGATCTTTCTTTTATTATTGGATTTTGTGGGTGCAATCCGCTGAAAACCCTCAGGAGACAACACTCCTCCTACTAGGGACACCTAGAGGTTTAAAGGCTTGTTGCACGTGCTCAGTGCAATCGTGTTGCCTATGAAAGTGTGCTAGATAGTTTTTCTCTTTCTTTATTTTCTCTTTCTCTTTTTAATAAAACAGTTCGCTCGAGACGATCGCAATTAAGTTTGGGGGAATTTGATTAGTCGAAAATATTGCATATTTCAGCCGGCAATTTCCTCATCATTTGCATTCATTTAGAAGTGTACGGTATTCATATTTCACATATTAGCAAAACTATCGCAAAATATCAGATTGCATGTGTTAGACTCTAAAACGGCACTATAAAGGAAATTGACAGCATTTCATGGCATCGCATCATCCCTATATTGCACAACACTTGTTTTGAGATCTGTGCAGGAAAATCCAGAAGAAAGGCCAAAATGTACAGGGTACCGATCAAACATTACGCCAACTCAATGATTTCAATTCTGGTATCAATCCAAAGGGACAAATACAAATCAACACATCAGATGAAGCCCAATATGTTAGCACAAGACCACTGTAAAAAGCCCAAGGCCCAAGCCCCACAAAGTGCCGCGGATCCGCGGCAGGAGCATGCTTGTGCCGCGGATCCGCGGTGGGTCCAAGGAGTTACCTCCTCAAATTCAGTGCATTGTCTCTCTCCCAGGGTCAACACTACATCAAGACATGACAAATTCCAGAATGTTCTAGAAGCTTCCGCCAGATCAGCAAACTAGGGTTTTCTAAGCTTAATTAATCCTAGCTTAAAACCTAAGCTAGCCCCTAACAAACTCTTTCTAGAAACTCCTCAACAAACTTTTGGAGGGAATTGTAATTTCAAATCTAGACCTAGGGTTTGGGAGATCTATAAATAAGACCCTAGGCTCACTTGTGAAAGGATCCAAAAATTGTAGTATCAATCTAGATCCACTCTCTTTCTTCATCTTCTTTCACAAGTCTAGTGAGAGGGCTTGTGTGAAACCCTAACCCTCATTCCAATCAAAAGCCAAGATCCCGAGTACCCATCAAGCAAGAAGCCTTACAACCTTTTATGAGCCGAGACGATCTTCAACGGAGCAAGTGGTCCAAGCCGATCCACGACCCACGGAGCCGAGTGACGCCAATTCAACAATTTAGTTCTTCCTCTTGTAGTTCTTGAGCGACTGTAATCAAATTGTTGATATAAATAAAAGGTGATATTCTTTTATCTTGTTTTCTTTAAATTCTCGCATCATGATATCTTTTCAATTCTTGAATACTTTCTGTGTGATGATGTTTGAGTAATACTCCGCTCGTCGAGGAGTCGAGACGATCAATAGAATGATGATGTAATATATCTTAAATCGATTCTTGAATGCTACGAGATTTGTAAACCCTAGCAAGTTCAAGAATCGACGACCAAATTCATTGCGATGCTTTCTTGATTGATATCGCTCGAGATTGGGGAGTCACGATCATTTCTTGAAATTGTTAGAGGCTAGAATGTGAATGATATCGATGAAAGAACAAGGGTTAAACGATGAAACCCTAGTTTCATCAAGAAAGCCCTAACTCTCATCGATCATCATCTATCTAGTATCAATCCTTCGAAGGACAAGAACACGAAATCTCGAAATTACATCACGTCTATAGATCCAATCGATTCCTACGAGCCTCATTTAGATTCTTGACATTTGGTTGGAAATATCATCGAAACTCGATTCTTGATTGTTTATCATTTCTTGATTCTTGATTAGATTAGTGACACCTGAATCAATCGATAAAATCTTGAATCATGTTTTCTTTTCTTTTCGATTAACTTTTCAATTCAAACAAATTAAACATAGAAACGAATCGCACAATCCCTGTGGACGATCCGCACTCGCTTACGATCTACAACTGACACCGTAGTTGATTGCGGTCAAATATAATTTTTTGATTGTGAACTTTTATTCAATTTTCTACAATACCGATACAAGATACTATTATCGATCAAATGAAACCATTATCGGGAAACAATTGCTTCGATACTTGCTTTTTACAAACGCATCCGAAAATTATAACAATCAATCTCCGTTACCATACACCAAGAACATTTCTTTAGTCCTTTGCAAGTACTTAAGAATGTTCTTCACTGCTGTCAAGTGATTCTCCCTTGGGTTGGATTGATACCTGCTTACTATACCCAGTGCATAAGCTACATCAGGGCGTATACATAACATCACATACATTATAGAACCTACAGCAGAAGCGTAGGGTATAATGCTCATGCGAGCTCTCTCTTCATCAGTATTTGGACAAAAGTCCTTAGAGAGAGTGACTCCATGACTAGCGGGTAAGGAACCCCGCTTGGAGTCTTCCATACTAAACCTTTTTAGGATGGTGTTAATATACCTGGTTTGGGACAATCCCAATAACCGTTTAGATCTATCCCTATAGATCTTTATGCCCAATATGTACGAGGCATCACCCAGGTCCTTCATGGAGAACCTTTGTGATAAGAACAGTTTGACCGATTGTAGCATAGGAACGTCGTTTCCTATCAGAAGAATGTCATCCACGTACAATACGAGGAATGTAACAGTACTTCCTACAATCTTCTTATAAACACAAGGTTCATCTGTATTTTTGATGAAATCAAACTCTTTGATAACATCATCAAAACAGATGTTCTAACTCCGTGATGCCTGCTTTAATCCATAAATGGATTTAAGCAACCTACATGCTTTCCCACTGCTCCCACTATCAATGAAGCCCTCTGGCTGATCCATATAAATGCACTCTTCTAAATCACCATTTAGAAAAGCAGTTTTAACGTCCATCAGCCAGTTTTCATAGTCGTAGTGAGCAACAATAGCAAGTAGGATCCGAATGGATTTAAGCATGGCTACAGGAGAAAAGGTTTCGTCATAGTCCAGTCCTGGTCTTTGTCAAAATCCTTTCGCCACAAGTCTTGCCTTATAGGTCTCCACCTGCCCATATACACCGATCTTTCTCTTAAAGATCCATTTGTACCTTACGGGTTTTACCCCAGAGGGTACAATATCCAAAGTCCATACTTTGTTGGTGTACATAGACTTTATTTCGGATCTCATGGCATCCAGCCACTTCACTGAGTCACCACTCGTGATAGCTTTCTGAAAACTGGTAGGTTCATCATCATCCATGATGTAGTCTTCTCCATCACCATCAACGAGAAAACCGTAGTATCTCTCCGGTGGGCGAGAAGTCCTACCAGATCTACGGAGCGGCTGAGGTTCATTAGGTTCTGTTGCAACATTAGGTTCAACCAAGTCGTCATTTGTAACTTGTGTCTCTAGAATCTCTTCTAGATCTACCACATTGCCATCAGAATCATTTGGAAAAATTTCCTTTTTTAAAAATGTGGCATTCCGAGAAACAAACACCCTTTGTTCCTCCTTGTGGTAGAAAAGATATCCATATGAATCTTTTGGATATCCCACAAATAAACATTTGAATGATCGTGTCTCGAGTTTTTCCGGATTCTGCTTTTTGACAAAAGCCGGACAACCCCAAATCTTAACTCGCTTAAGAGATGGTCTCTTCCCATACCATATCTCATATGGAGTGGTAGACATGGTCTTGGTCGGAACCCTGTTCAACAGAAAAGCTGCAGTCTCCAATGCATGCCCTCAAAAGGAGAGGGGCAACTCAGCATCACTCATCATGGATCGTACCATATCTAATAGGGTTCGATTCCGTCGCTCTGACACACCGTTGTGCTGTGGTGTGTAAGGGGGAGTGAGCCGAGAGAGAATCCCATTCTCTTTTAGGAAGTTTGAAAACTCTGTACTAAGATACTCTCCACCTCGATCCGATTGAAGTATCTTGATACTCAATCCAGTTTGTTTTTCTACTTCAAGTTTATACTCCTTGAATTTCTCGAAAGCTTCATACTTATTCTTTATTAAAAACACACGACCGAATCTTGAGAAATCATCAGTAAAAGTTATGAAGTAAGAAAAACCGCCTCGTGCATGTGTAGACATTGGCCCACATACATCACTATGTATGAGGCCCAAGAGCTCAGTAGCTTTTTCTCCGTGTCCAGTAAACGGAGTTTTGGTCATTTTCCCTTTGATACAAGACTGGCAAGTCGCATAAGATTTATACTCAAAAGAATTTAAATATCCATCTTTATGAAACTTGTTTAGTCTTGTTTCATTAATATGACCAAGTTTACAATGCCAAAGAAAAGCTTCATTTATATCTGAAAATTTTCTTTTGTTTGTGTGCTGTATGTTGAAAACTATGTGTTGATTAAGGGCGTATATCCCGTTATTAAGTGTACCACAACTAATCAACTCTTGATTAAGTTTAATGTTCATACCATTGTGCTGCAATATAAAATGATATCCTTCATTCTCTAACAAATAAACGGATATAATATTACAAAGCATGCTTGGTACAAAATAACATGGGTTTAAAACCAATATACAACCCGATGGCAACTCCAGATGATACTCTCCCACTGAAACTGCATGTACATTGGAACCATTTCCAACCCGGTGAGTATGATCACCTGTCTTCAAAACTCTGCTGTTTCTCAGCCCCTGTACAGAATTGCAGATATGAGAACCCAAACCGGTATCCAATACCCAGGAAGCAGAGTTTATAGAAAAACAGTTTTCGGTTACGAACACACCTGAAGCTGAAGCATCACCATGCTTCTTTTTCTTAAGACTAAGGTACTCAGTACAGTTTTGCTTCCAGTGTCCTGCCTTCTTGCAGAAAAAACATTCTCCTTTTCCCGACTCCACAGCTTTGGATTTGTTCTTCCCCTTTGCCTTTTTTATTCCATCTCTCGGCTTGGTGGATTTCTTCTTGCTCTTTCCCTTGAACTTGGCTTTCGGGACGGAAGAAGAAGATTGTCCAACAAGCAGGGAGGGAGACTTCTCCTTAAGCGTGCTTGTAACATTTACAAATAATAAAATATTATTTTTGGGAATTTTTATAATTTAATATTATTTTAATGAATATTTTAATATTCCGGTATAATTAAATACAAATAAATGGGAAAAATTTTGGAAAATTATAAAATAGGGCATTCTATGGGATTATTCCATTTTAAAGTTTTTATGTTTAATTATAAGCTAATTTAGTGCTAATCGCGATTAAAAATCGCTAATCGGTTTTTAGCAATTTTGTGCTAAACATGCACATATCTTTTTCTCTACACTTGTGCATTTCTACCATGGCTTTTCTTTTGGGTTTACTATTCAAGTGAGAAGGGATTTAGTGAAGAAAAGAAAATAAGAAAAAGAAAAGATAATATGTATGGTGAGAGAGAGAAAGAGTAGGTGAGGACTTCTTTGACTTGGATCCTTCTCCTTTTTCCACCACCATTTCCTCTCTCCCTCTTCATGGTTGCTGCTGCTGCCCTAGCTCCTCATTCCCTCCCTCTTCACTTCCTCAAATCATCATAAAAACAAACTCAAAACCCTATCTTCATTTCACTAAAAAGGTGCACGAGCTCGAGACAAACATATCGGACCAAGAAAGCAAGGATTTTGGCCACTAGGGGCAACTCAAGAAAATTCTTGAGTTGCCAAATGAGGTATTTTCTGGACCATTAGATTAGTTTTTGCATTACTTTTAACCCTATGTTAAAATTGAATCGATATCGGGTGGTGTTGTGGACTTAAAGGAAACCTAGTTAGGGTTTGAGGAAATTGTGAGTTGTAGTATGAAATTGAGCTTTGTGGAGGCTGCACAAACACCCTAGTGATGGAATTGAGACCCAAACCTGAGATTTGAAACCCGGAATACGGATTTAGAAAACCGATATCGGAGATATTGTGAAATCTGTGAAGGTTTTAGGAATCTGCTATCATCCCGAGACCCCTAAAATAAAATTGAGCTGACAGTGAGTCGTGCAGGCACCTAGGAAGCTACCACCAAGACCCGAGCCCCTAATTCAAACCCATGGCCGCAGATTTAATCATTCTGGCCGCAATTTGCGGCCAGAGTAGGGTAGAATTGTTCCAGGGCTCATTTTGCACTAAAATAGACCCCTCCTATATGCAGTTTTGGCTAATTGTCACCTGGGGAAAATCTGGGAGCATTTTGGTGTGTTTTAGGCGATGTTTTCCGTATTTTAAAATGCACTTTCTTGATATTTGGATATGTATATTGTTGTCGGGTGTTCGTACATCGACAACAGGGATTGTGTGATTGATTTGTACGTTTAGGCCATAGGTTCCAACCTATGAGCACACTGTGCGCTGTATTAGTTTTCTACCTCGATTTTAATACGTATTGCGACGGTTTATTATTGTAGGTGCCCTCGCAAGGATTCCGAGGCGAAGAAGCGCGGCGTCATCGATTTCGGCAAGCGAAGACCAGGTGAGTAGATTATATCTACGGGGGAAGTCGGATGGATGGCGTATAGCACCCCCGCAGTCCGTGGTGATGTATACGAATACGTATACACACATATATTTACTATATGTTCTTTGAGATTATTTATGATAGAATGGATTGATTTAGTGTATTGCGAAACCCTAGAGTAGGGGTTGCTCCCATACACACACACACGCACGCACTTGCATACATACCTTCTTTCGCATGTGTATATAGGAATATATATTATATTTGTATGTGTTCACATGGGTATGGGACTATGTGTACATATACTGGTTTATGAGGATAGTACTTGGATGTGAGTTGAGTCGATGAGATTCGATTTGAGGCCGTGAGATCGGCGATATGACAGGATTCGTATGGGAGATACGACGGAATGCTTTGGCGGGCTTTGGGACGTGTGTTTATACATGAATTTATATAGATGGTATCGATTGTACTAGACTTAGATCTGTACCCTAGATTATGTGATATGATGGTAGTGATACCTGATATGTGATGAGATAATGTGATATTGACCCGTACCCAGCTATTGGGATGCCGTACGACGATTTACAGTACGAGCCTATATTGATGATAGACCCGCGCTCATGACTCGAGGATGTTATACCGTTTACCATTGAGGCGGGATTATTGACTATTATATTTATATATATATCGACTCAGATATAGGTGGTTTCCATACCCCTCCCGTTTGACTTGATAGTTGGGTCCGTAGTTCGCATAGTAGGCGTTAGACTAGACCCGAGTCATACCTATTTCAAAACTAATGAATCGGGGATATTTTAAGGATAGGCAAAAGGGATTCTACGGATATTTTCAAACGACACATCTTTTCTTAAAACACCGTAGCCCTTATTTTACTAAAAACCCTGATTTGTCTTATTTCAAAAGGCAAGGTTGCATGATATATTTATTGAGATAGATTCTTCACTGTTGCGTTGATTATTTGATTCCGCATATTCATGCTATTTTCATTGCATTGCTTGTGTCTATTGATATATTACAATCATGCTGCTAGGACACCAGCACCATTACCGATGATGCGTATGTACCACGTACACTTACTTGCCGGCTCACACACATCTTCATCGGTAATTGCCATGTCACTACACAGTAGTATTACTGCATCAGGATATGACCCTTGTATGTGCATACTATTATTCCATGCTGCATGATATACTTGCACTTCATTTATATGTCACATACATCATGCTTTCTGATTATGCGCATTGAGATATGTTGTTTCCATGATATTTCTGGATTTGGGAACCGCGGGTATTTCAAAAGAGAATATGTAATCGTTTTAAAAACCCGGTTACCCTTGATATGATATTTCAGTGCGTCCACCATGTGTTTTCTCGGTGCTGAGAGCGACATGTGAAACCCGATTCGAGGAGGCGGATGAGGCCAATTGCGGGTACATGGTGGACCCGGTATGGTACCCCGGGGCGAGAACGGTTTCGCTGTGTAGTAGACGGTGATCCTGGTAGTGGGACCACTACCTACCGGTGATTGGTTGGACCTGGCGGTTATCCGTAGGATACCGACCAGAGTCGATAGATGGATATGGGCGTACTGCTGGGGCCGAGGGCCGATTCCGCAGACGGAGCCCGTGGGCTGATCCGGACTGACGGAGCCCGATATATGAGGATTTACGTGCCGATGCTGGGCACAGCTTTCATGATGTTTTCGAGTGTCGATGCTGGGCACTCCGGTTCCATGATTTTGACGTGTCGCGAGGGATACAGATGGTTTATATCCTCATATTTCCATGCATATGCTGATGATATTTACATGCATGATGGTTATTGTTATTGGGTGACGAGTGGACGGGATCCACGTACATGCAGATTGATTACATGGATCATACCTCATTTTTATGATATGCTATTACCTGAGGCACTGGCACGAGCACTTGGCACTACACTCATGTATAGAGATTACATTGCCAGTTTAGCATGCTTCAGCTTTATTCATATTGAGGTTTATATATATCTGATCGTATTGACCTAGGATGGGTCATACATTCGATCTCTGCTTGTAGATATTTTCTATTCACGAGTTGGCAACTCATCCCCGTTGTGCCACAGTTCTTGCAGGTTTTGCCGTACAGATTTCATTGAGGCTTTTCGGGCACATTGCTTCCATTACGTGTGACTTGATTTGGTAGGTGGGTTCTTTGTATCAGAACCGCCATTGTACATTATTTATTCATTGTATCTAGAAATTCCATCAACCAAAACTTGTATATTATTTCTACCTTAGAGTCGCGCTTGTAGTATTACGGTTTTCAGGCTGTTTGAGTTTCTTTTGAGTTTTGATCCTCGCCCTTTGGCATTGTATATTGTTATTGCTTGCGTGGTTGTGACCGTCGATTGACGAAGAGCTAGCTCCCGCTTGGGGATGCCTTTTATCATTTCATATATATTATTCTTATTGTACCCCGTTCGGGGCCAGTTTTTACAAAGGAAACTCTGCCGAATTTTTCAGAAAAGACTACACATTTTAAAAATGCATATTCGGCTTAGTTATTTAAAAAGCTTGATTGCAAAACATGTTTCTTTACTCCTTAAAATGGTTTTAGATTTCTGGGCTTTTGGCTTACTTGGGTTAGATGGAGTCCTATAGACTTCATATGGTTCAAGAGCCAGTCACGTGCTCTTTCGGGTCGTGACAGTGTTCTCCGCATTTCTCAACATATTGAGAAGTTTGGGTAGTGACTTTTCCATATTGTGCATGTTGAAGTTCACTATGAAAGGAGCAAAGGCAGAGGGAAGGGACTGTAGAACAATATCCGTATATTGCTCGTTGTCCATTCTCCATCCGAGGCCCTCAAGATCTTCAATAAGAGCTATCATCTTCAAAACGTGGTCACCTACTGACGTGCCAGGAGTCATCCGCATCTGAAACAGCTTTCGAGATGCTTCGTATCGTAGGATACGAGATTGCTCTCCATACAACTTCTTTGTATGGAGAAAGATGGATTGGACGTCCATCTCTTCATGCTGCTTTTGATGTGTATTGTCCATCAATGCAAGCGCGAGGCATTTGGCGGTGGCACAGTCAATATCCCACATTTTTCGGATTTCCCTACCCGCAACAGAAGATTCAGGGCCTGGTTTGGGCGGGGCTGTGGCAGTGAGGACATATGATACTTTATCATATGTGAGAGCAATGTTAATGTTCCTCAACCAGTCTATATAGTTCGGGCCAGTAAGCTTATTTTTCTCTAATAGTAGCTTAAGTCCAGTCATGGTTATCTGCCATTAGGAGAGAGAAAAGAATCCACTCAGCGAAAGCTCTTGCAAAGATTAGATTGGTTTATTATCTTATCTAATCGATGTCTCCCACTGCTTTTATCAAATTCTCCTTCAGACCTTAAAAGGAAAAATTTAGCCAGGATTAATTACATTCTACAACTTCGCTAACCGTTCAGCCAGACCAGTGCCGGTACTTCTGAGGGAGGTTCCCCGTGCTTTCGCACGGACCTAATTAAAATAAACCTCATTTTCCCAGAGGCGTAGCCCCATTGACACCTTTCTAGACACCTAATGAGTTAGCTAATTGTAAAGTGCAAAACTCTCTTGGAAGCAACTATTGTTCACAGTGGGATCGGGATCCTACTATCACATAGAAGGTATGCAATCTCATTGCAAATTTCAACACTTAAAACTCCCGATATGGTTTTTACCCCTAGCACTTATGACCTTGACTATAATCAACATATCATAAGTACTAGTCAAGTTCTACCCGTCATTTCATGATTAATTAGACCCACTCATATGACCCTTGACTATAATCAACATAATCATATGAATGTCCTAATTAATCTCATCATATGTTGTGTAGGAAGACATCACTTAGCTACCGTACACTACGCCTTGACTATAATCAACATACGTAGCACGAATACTAAGTACTCTACTTCCTAAAATGACGGAGGGCTGCGTATAGTTTTTAAGAAAACCTTTAACGCTTCGAACTTGATATCGTTGTAGAATCTAATGGTTTTAAAAGGAGTGGATTAAGCTCCGCCTTTTGAAATCTTGCTTTTTCATAAAAAGCCGAGTAGGTTTCAAATCTGATTCTACAACATCTTTTTAGGTTTCTTTTTTTTTATTTTACATTAATCATATTAATGTAGTCCCATCATTTAAGTCCTTAGCCATTACAGAAAAGAAACGAAAATAGAACGTACACTTATGCCATCCGCATTCGCCACAATGTCCTGTCATGGACCGTTAGGTTCCTTAACTAACGGCATAGCGGGGCGGGACTAGTGTGGATGCAAAATATAAGCAACATTTATTATATATCATATATATAATACATCATTCGTCTCAGCATATAAAGTAATCACATTACAGAATACACACAACAGAAGCACATAAATGAAAATACAGGATATACCAGGAGGTCCGTATTTTGTATTTAGCCAACAATAAAAAATACGGATTCCATGGCCGGGATGAATAGCTAAGCCCACACCCCTAGACCCCTACGAGAGCGGCAAGTGACCCTACTAATTCTAGAGTTTAGGAGACCCGTACTCGACTCCTTGAGATGGCCTCCCACTGAACCCTAGAACCCGGTCACTTGTGCTCCCCTCCTTGAGTCTATCCTAATGCGGAAAAGTAAATAATATACAACAATGGTGACATCATCCTCAACCCGGAAGTGCCCTAATAAAAGAATATTACATACAATTAATTTTACATGAATGAAAAGAAAAACTCTCATCTCACATAAAACCCCTCGGCTATTCATTCACGACGATCCTGTACATCATATCTCGGCAACACATAATATCACATATCATCATTGTAAGTAAGTATACGTACCCCAATTGTCGTTGATGTATAGTAACGAAACCGGCGATACACCACATACTACACTTACGGTCACAGAAAAGAAAGTGAAAAACTACAACAATTGGAATCGACACTGCCTTTAGACATCATAAACCCGGAATATCACATATTCAGGATTTCATGCCTAACAATGCAAATCTTATATTTAGGTCTCAACCATGAAAACACATTTTCAAAAGAAGCCGGGTAATTCTACAAGATTCCCGATTCTACCGAGACCGAAATATTAGACTTACACGCAACTAATTACTTTTCACAAAACTAATTAGTGTAGATTCTAATTATTGTATCACATTATAGATATTTCCAGACAATATTAAACGTTTCAATCGAATCAACAAGCACCCACAAATTACCCCGATGAGCTCAACACTTGAGCAAAGTTAAAGTACCCAAAAACGTGCCACAGTACCTATGATCCATCCGTAGAAGGCCCAAACCAATGCCTCACCTATGACACAACGGAACTACGGAAAACCCTAGGGTTCAGTCGCGGTTCCGAGGGCATAGAATCGAGTTAAGGTTTTTGTTCTTTTAGAGGGTCCATAGAGTTACTTGAACGACTTATCGAATATAATTAACTTATGAAAATTGCAACACTTGGAAATTTTCAGCGAGGGCAATGAGGGGTTATTGATATTCGCTTGAACTGTCAAACATCGTCCAAGTTACCATTACAATGTTAAAAAATATGACTACGAAATATTCCGAATAAGGCCTTAAGCACAATTTGCATCACATGAAAATTTGGCCTAAACAAACAATACCTGAAACCCCAAAACCCAGACACCAGAGCACAGGAAAATTTTTGGGCAAAACAGGGGAAGGGGGGTCGGCCACATCGGATTTTTAGGGGGGGAGCTCGGCCAAAATCCAAGGGATTTGCCTGAAATTTGTTCCGTGCCCTCATTGTAAGCTTCTGCAGTTGTTTGAAAATTTTTTCTAGCACTTTAAAAATTTGACAGAGAAGCAAAATTCAAGGGTTGTAGTTTTGTAATTCGGAGTTGTTTCGTTTCCGTATTCTTTCTAACATTGTCTATGTTTCTAGCTTGGCTCTGATACCACTGTAGGGATTCTATAGCACCCTACTAGGTTAAGGATAGCATCACACATGCTATAACAAAAATTTTAAAGGGTTCTTTACAATTCCAACCAAGAATTGAACTAGAAAGATAGAGTAACAACATGCTAGTATCATATACTACAAGTGTCTAACACTAAGTGGGAGAGAATACAACCTTTGTAGACCTCCTCCCAGACTCCTTGGATTGATTGAGGTTTGAACCGGTTGGCTTATGTCCTTTCGAGTCCACGATGATCCACTACGAAGTCTCTTTGCACCAAGCTCTAAGCTTCTCTTGATCAAGGATGAAGAAGAAGCTAACACTCTACTCAAGTGAGCAAGACCAAAGTAGAATGGTGATTTGGGTTTGGATCTCAATTAAAATCCTTTTTTTTAATCATTTCTCTTTCTTTTAAAACCCTAGTGAGCTTTTTGGAGAGAGAGAGGAAGAAGGAGATGGCACAAAACAAACTCAAGAGAATAATATGATAACCATCCCTAAACTTAAGAGAGTAAGAGGGTGTCATCCATGCTAAACCATGGTTATAAAAATATCTAGATATTTTGTAACTTGAGTTTAAGCAAAACCATGGGCCAAAACCATGGGCAAAAGAAACCATTGACTTTGTCAACTCAAGAGAGTTGAATAGTCAACCATAATTTTAATCCCATTTTGCTTTTCTCAAATAAACAAAATATCTAAAAAACTGTTACCATGTGAGTCTTGCATTGCCACCACCAATGTATCATCAACCATGACACATGTATGCTTGCATGTGTGCATTCATATCAACATATACATACACTCATGCATGCATCATAAGAAATAGGTTTTAATAAATGAGCTAATGGACTTAATATTAAATCAACACTCGATTTAATAACCCGGTCATATCACATAAGACCCGTCCAATAGTAAACGCCCGAATAAAATACGATATCCAATACACGCATTTAATCCATCTCCCACGCATATCACATATGCACCCCAAATCATTTCGCCTCAGCTAGGAGACTCCTTTGTGGGACTCTAAGACTCGTCAATACGCTAGCAGTAGGCAGTGATCACATCACATGCCCACAAACCGTCCGTGGCACAAGATGTACGTAACGGCTCCCAGGTATTGAGCGATCAGAAGAAACACAAGTAAACCTGCTAAAACTCCTGTCGAGCCAACTGGCAACACTTACCGTACAGTCCGGTCTCTTCGTCAAATATGCTGCATATGTGAGTCTAGGGATGGTATTGTCGACCCCAATAACCCAATAAGTCATGCCGGTATATGGCTCATAACAGATCGAGAAACTACCGATAACACTTATCAGTAAATCTCAGTAGCCCTGGCCAGGGACTTCCTGTTATAGCCAATCGTACATGGTGCAACATCAACCTCCTAATACTGGGAGAGAAGAAACCCCTCATATCGCTCATTTGCTCCATGTACCTCGGGACTGTACCCAAAATCCACCTGTTTGCACGACTCAGTAGAGCCATGGTAGGGTAGAGATCAAAGTACAGTGGGAGGCACACAAGACTCTATGACGATCTTGGGTCTACAGACTAACCTGTACCAGTGTCACCTGAGAACTGCTATCCGACGATAGATATAATACCACATAGGAGTTCTCGGCGAGTCCGTTCAGTGTACCCAGTCTCCACTGAGCACCCGTATACGATCTTTGGTGTCACCACACCAATGGATATGGGATCATCCATCGCCCATCATATGGGACAAGCAACGTATACGCTAGTCTACTCTGGTGATATCGATGCCCCGTCTCGATACACCCATGACTAGGAACATTTCAAGGATATGCTCATAGACTACACATGTCCCACTAGTATGATCCGCATCATAATCTCAGTAGTCCTGCATCATCTTAAGGGCTATATCAACATGTACCAAATGAATGAAAGCACGATCAAATGAACATGTCAAGATAAAAGGTGCAACCAGATAGCATACTATCATGTCGAGCAAGAATGTCCCCTGAATATATATATATACACATACCGGTACATACACTATCATATAATGGCCTCTAGGGCATACATATATCCAACAAGAACGTAATACTAGAATATACATATTGAAACATATATATGTAAATTATCAAATCAATACCTGATTTAATAATCCGGCTCAAACCCGAGCCGGCCAGTATTACCAACTGTCCGATCTAAAGTCCGGGTACAAAGTACATCAATCATATCGGAACCCTACATGTATCCAATATGGCTAATATTATTTCACCTGAACCGGGAAAACCCTCTGTGTGGACTCTAAAGACTCGACAGTACGCCGACAGTGAGTTACTGGATAAATCCATAACTACAAGCACATCAGCGGCACTAGCTGTATGTAACGGCTACCCGGATACCTGTCGAGAAGGAAGACCGACGAGCAAATTCATCCGGATCCCTACTGAGCCTATCCGTGACAATCTCCGTACAGTCCGGTCTCTTCGTATGAGAGTATCGCATACCGGTACACGTCAGACCCTAATAACCCGATAATTCGTGCTGATGCGGCTCAGGACTAATCCGGGAAACTATTAATCAGCCTATCAGTAAATCCCAACTGCCTTGGCCAAGTTCTTATGGTCCTGACCAATCGAACACAGTGCGATATCGACTCCATATACCGGGAGAGACGAATCCCTGACAATCGCTCACTGCCTCCATGTGGCTCGGGACTGTACCCAATCAAAACCTGTTTGCACGACTCAACAGAGCCGTGGTAGGGTAGTGATCAAAGCACAGTGGAAACTCACACAAGACAAATGACGATCTCAGGTCTAAAGATTAACCTGTACTCATGTCACCTAAGAACTTCCACCTGACGATAGGTATAGTACCATTTGGAAGTTCTCGGCGAGTCCGTCCAGTGTACTCACACCAAGTGAGCACTTGTATACGATCTTAGGTGCAAAAGACCAATGGTTGTGGGACCATACCATCGCCCCTCGTCGGGGTCTAGAAACTTATACACTAGTCTACTCCGGAATATCGATGCCCAGTCTTGATACTCCCACGACTACGGACCATTTGAGGATGTGCATACTGACTACCCAGCTCCTACAAGTATGATCGCCATCACAATGCTGGTAGTCTAAAAATGATTCTACGGGCTTTATCAACATGTATGAATGATATGTAATAGCAAGTAAAACATATGCACATGTTAAGATAAAGACAAACCAGATAGCATACTATCATATCGAGCAAGATTGTCCTGTATATATATATGTCCAAGCATCCACATGTATACATATACAATAATGGCCTCCAGGGCATACATATCCAACAGGCAACACCATGTGATATGCGCCGAAATCTTCGGCAGCAACAATTGCTCTGTTCCCTACTCTGAGGGATATATCACCCTTTCCCAGTACTCTATCTTTCCTTAACCCTTATAAAAAATTACAAATATGAGATCCTGATCCGGTATCCAATACCCAAGACGTAGAGAAAACTGAGAACTATTTCTCAATGACTAACACACTCGAAGAAGATGCATTAGAATGCTTCTTCTTCATTAGGGTTGCTTGGAAATCCATGTATTCTCATTTCCCATGCCCATATTCATGACAGTTGTCACAAGTTAAGGCGGAAACAACGTTCCCCGGCCCAGTATAATAAGTGGGTTCGGTCAAGTCATACATATTATTATCTTGATTATGGCATGATATGGTTGCTTCCTGGAGAGAAAGAAAAGAAACACTCAGCGTATGCTCTTTGTAAGATTATATTGGTTTATAAATTTTGTCTAATTAGGATGGCTCCAACTATTTTTATCAAATCCTTCTTAAAACCTTAAAAGAAGAATTAGCCAGGATTAATTATAGCCCACAAGTTTGCTAACTTTTTAGCCATGCCAGTATCGGTACTTCGAGGGAGGTTTTCTAAGCCTTTCGCCAAGTTCCTTAATTACAAAGAACCTCTTTTCCTTAGAGGCATTGCCCCACCAACACCTTTCTAAGACACCTACCGAGTTAGCTATTTGTGAAGTGTAAAACTCTCCCGGGAGTAACACTTACTCTAGTGGGAATTAGGACCCAACTATCACATAAAAGTTATGCAATCTCATTGCAAGTTTCAACTCTTGAAACTCCCGACATGGTTTTTACCCCTAACGTCTTATGACCTTAACGAGGTCAAAAATCATAAGTCGCTAGTAAAGTTAAACCCATCATTTCATGATTTGTTTAGACCCACCCGCATGACTCTTAACGAGGTCAACAAAGTCGTACGACTGTTCCCACTGATCGCATCACATGCTAACAGGAAGTCATCATTTAGTTACCATACACTACGCCTCAACGAGATCGACAAACGTACTATGAATGCTAAGTACCCTACTTCCTGAAATGACGGAGACCTACTGCTGGTTTTGATGAAAAACATTAACTTAATGAACTTGATATCGTTGTAGAGCCGACCAATTTGGAAAAGGAGTGGCTTAGGCTTCGTGTTTGGAATCATTAGTTTTTGATGAAAAGGCCGAGTAGATTTCAAATGTAGTTCTTACAACATCAATTTTAGATTTATTTCATTTCATTAATCTCATTAATGAAGTCACATCATTTAAAACCTATTCACACCAGAAGAAACGAAAATAGAACACACATTTATGCCATCCGCATTCGCCATGAGGCCCCGTCATACACCATTAGGTTACTTAACTAACAGCAGGGCTAGCGCGGATGCAAAAAATAAATAGCACTTATTTATATCATATATAAATATATAACATTTGTCTTAAGCATGAATAATAGCATCACAGAAACATTACTGAAAATGGTAAAGATAGATCAACTAGGAACTTTTGCATTTCATCAAGCTACCTATGAAACACAGCTTTCCCTGGTCGTGTGAACAACTAAGTGTGAACAATCCTAGACCCCTACAAGTGCGGAAAACTACCCGCCAATCCTAGAATTGGATGACCCCTGTCTCGACTCCTCAAGATGGTCACCCGCTGAATTCTAGGACCCGGTAGCTCGTGCACCCCTCTGCGGGTCAATCCTAGATGCAAAAATAAAATTATACAATCGGTGACTACGTCCCCTCTTCGGATGTGCCCTAATGAAATATTATTACAACAAATAATTACATGAATTACAAAACACTCTCATCCTCACATCTATAGTTCACATGTGGCTATTCATAAGACGAACCATCCAACTATTATAAACACAATCACAAAAACATATAATACAAGTATCAAGTTCGTTATCTAATTGAATTTTCCATATAGCAATTTAATGAGATTTTACCACGTTATGATACTTGTAACAAAAACAAGAAATATATCGAATTAACACCATCAAACTCATTGATTACGTTAACCCGAATCCATGGCCAAAAGATTCTAGAATCCGCGAAGTCGAAAACTCGAATCTCAACATTTGAAATTCAAGTTCACCATGACAACAAAAACGGTCCCAATTTCAAACTAAACGAGCTCCGAACGTCGCGAAAAAGGCCCAAAACTCGAACCAAAAACACGTCATGATCACTGTGTTGGATATGTATGCCCTAGAGGCCATTATTGTATATGTATACATATGGATGCTTGGACATATATATGTACAAGACAGTCTTTCTCGATATGATAGTGTTCTATCTGGTTTGTCTTTATCTTAACATGTGCATGTTTTATTTGCTATTACATATCTTTTATACATGTTGATAAAGCCCGTTGGATCATTGCTAGACTACTTGCGTTGTGATGGCAATCATACTTGTGGGAGCTGGGTAGTCGGTACACACATCCTTAAATGGTCCCTAATCGTTGGAGTATCGAGACTAGACATCGATATTCCGGAGTAGACTAGTGTTTACGTTTCTAGACCCCGACGAGGGGTGATGGTTTGGTCCCACAACCATTGGTCTTTAGACCTAAGATCGTATACAGGTGCTCACTGGGGGTGAGTACACTGGACAAATTCACCGAGAACTTCCAGATGGTACTATACCTATCGTCAGATGGAAGTTCTTAGGTGACATGAGTACAGGTCGGTCTTTAGACCTGAGATCATCATTTGTCTCGTGTGAGTTCCCACTGTGCTTTGATCACTACCCTACCATGGCTCTACTGAGTCGTGCAAACAGTTTTTGGTTGGGTACAGTCCCGAGCCATATTGAGGCAGTGAGCGATTGTCGGGGATTCGTTTCTCCCGGTATTGGGAGTCGATATTGCACTGAGAGATTGGTCAGGACCATAAGACCTTGTCCAAGGCAGTTGGGATTTACTGATAGGCTGATCAGTAGTTTACCGGATTGGTTCTAAGCCGCATCATCACGAATTACCAGGTTATCAGGGTCTGACGTTTACCGCCCCGTAGACCCGGTATGCGATACTCTCAGATGAAGAGACCGGACTGTACGGAAATTGTCACAGATAGGCTCGGTAGGGATCCGGATAAGTTTGCTCGTCGGCCTTCCTTTTCGACAGGTTACCGGGTAGCCGTTACGTAGAGCTAGTGCCGCTGACGTGCTTGTGGTTATGGATTTATCCAGTAACTCACTGCCGGCGTACTGTCGAGTCTTTAGAGTCCCACACAGAGGGTTTCCCTGGTTCAGGATAAATGATGTAGTAGCCGTATTGGATACGTGCATGGTCTCGATCGATTAGTGTACTTTGTATTCGGACTTTCGATTGGACAGTTGGTAATACTAGCCAGCTCGGGTTTGAGCCAGATTATTAAATCAGGTATTGATTTAATAGTTTACATATATGTATTTCGATATGTATATTCTAGTATTACGTTCTTCGTATTATTCTATCTCTTTGGGCATTCGTGTTTTTATCCGAATGCAGATATGTATATACAACAGACTATAATCGATATTTATTATAGATTACCTTCTAGAAGGTGGCCACCTCATTATGCTTTTTCCATTTATTTGATAAATGGAAAATGAGGTGTAAAGTGTGAGGTATGGGAGGAATGGTGACAACCATGCTTCAATATTTAACAAATGAATTTTTAATTCATTTGTAGTTACTATTGAAGTATGGTTGTTGATTGTTTCTTTAAGAAATTCATACACAAAACCTTTGTGTGGATTTTCTCTCACATGGATGCTTCATTATTTTCTTGAGCTTTCATTTTGCTTCACTCTCTTCCCTCCTCTTAAGTTTCCTCCACCTTCATCATCTTCCTCTTCACTACCCTTCTCATGAGTTGAGATACAAGTTAAGAGGTAAGAAAGAGATAGAGAAACACTTAGATCACCACTCTACATCCTAGACTACTTGGTTTGGAAACCCAAGTTCTCTAGTTGCACCACTTGACATATAGTGTAGAGCTTGTAGGGTTCCTAGGCAAACTAATGAGGTCTCACAAGGCATCAACCATGCCAATTTCAAAAATTAGAGGTGCCGAGAAACCCTAACAAGATCGTTGGCTAGAAGTTTAGGCGAAAAAGAAACTAGTTAACAACTTAACTAAATGGTAAACGGAAATACAACCTTTGTAGATCCGGTTCTCCACCTCCATGGCTCCGCGATGAAGTCTCCTCGCTGTACAAATCGGATCTTGGGCTCTAGCGTCGGCTTCATCGGAGAAAAAGCGGGCTAGGTCATCGACGACGATGCCGAAGATGGTCTACGTCGAGGCATCGCTAGATCAAGCTCCAACTTCACCAAGTCAAGAAAACTTATGAAGGAAACACCCTATACTACTTGGCAAGAGGTAGAGGATGAAGAAATAGGAAGTGGGTTCACTTTAGAATTGGATTTCTCACTCATTTCATCAAGTCACCATTGATGAAGTCTAGGTTTTCTTCTTGAAGAAGAAGAAGAAGAAGAAGCAAAGAATATGATGAGTGTTTTAAAAAGTAAAATAATATGAATACTTATCATATCCTAACCCTAGTTAAGTGTAGAGAATAGACCATGGTTTGTTTAAATGGTTAGGGTTAAGCATGAAGACAAAATAGTTACAAAGTCAAACCTTCATGAAGATTCAACTACAAACAAAGAAAGCCACCATTTTCTCTTTATTCTTTCCAAAATAAATAAATAAATAAATAAATAAGAAAGAAAAACAAAACACTAATCATTAACTTAACCATGGTTTAATCTTTACAATTAACCAAGTTAACATGTATCATCAAACATGATACAAACAAGTGCACAAAAGTATATCACATATACAACTTGTGCAAGGCATGCGAGAAAATCCATTTAAAGTGAACCAATACTAGTTAATGCAAAGTAATATATCAAATATATAATTATGCATTAAATCATTAAATCAACACTTTATTTAACGATTCGGTCACATCGCATATAACCGACTAATATCCAATGTATCGACTTATCGAATCAATCCTTGATTCGATAACTAGGTTATATCGCATACAACCATATCGATATATTCATCGCGAGAATAGAATACGGTATCACATACACGCATTATTCTCGATCCCGCACATATCTCATATGCGCTCCTATTTCGTTTCGCTTGAGCCCGGAAACCTCTGTGTAGGACTCTAAAGACTCGTCAATACGCCGGCAGCAGGTGATGATCATATCAAGCACCCACAAGCCGCAAGCGGTCTGTTAAACATAACGGCCACCCGGGTATTGAGCGATCAGAAGATCGACGAGCAAGCCCGCTCACACTCCTGTGAATCCAACCAGTAACACTTACCGTACAGTCCGGTCTGATCGTCTGATATGTCGCATATCTCGTCTAGGGGTGGTAAACGTCAGACCCCAATAGCTCGATAAGTCGTGTCGATATGAGGTCTATAACAGTTCGAGAAACTACTGGTAACACTTACCAGTAAATCTCAGCAAACCTGGCCAGGGATTTCCGGTTATAGCCAATCGAACACAGCGCAACATCAACTCCCTATACCGGGAGAGACGAATCCCCTCCTATCGCTCATTGCCTCCATGTGATTCGGGACTGTACCCAAAAACCACCATTTTGCATGCCCTCTTGGACGTGGTAAGGTGGAAATCAAAGCACAGTGGGAACCACACAAGACTCTATGACGATCTCGGGTCAACAGACTACTCTGTACCAGTGTCACCTGAGAACTGCCATCTGACGTAAGGTATAATACCATCTGGGAGTTCTCGACGAGTCCGTCCAGTGTACCCAGTCTCCACTGAGCACCCGTATATCATCTCTGATGTCAAACACCAATGGATATGGGATCATCCATCGCCCATCTGCATGGGTCGAGAAGGTATACGCTAGTCTACTCTGGTATATCGATGCCCCGTCTCGATATACCCACGACTAGGGACTTTGAAGGATGTACTTATGGACTACCATGTCCCCACTAGTATGATCCGCATAATAGTCCAGGTAGTCAAGTACACATCCTAAGGGCTTTACCAATATGTAACAGAGAGACAATCAGTGTACACGTTAAGGTAAAGAGCAACCAGATAGCATACTATCATGTCGAGCAAGAAAGTCCTCCCTATATATGTCCCAGCATCCACTACAATATACATCCTATGTATAGCAATGGCCTCTAGGGTATACATATAACTAACAATCTCCCACTTGCACTAGGGCCATCTGATAGCAGTGGTTGTAGTATCTCATACTCAACCATCCCATAAAAGTCTCTCTCTGGGAATAGGCCTTCGTGAGTGGATCCGCCGTGTTATCCTCTGAGTCTGCTCTCCTAACCTCGATCACCCTGGAGATCAACTATCTCCATGATCAGGTGATACTGCCTTAGAATATGTCTGGATCACTGATGGGACGGACGTTCCTTGGCATAAGCCACAACTCCAGTGTCACACAATGGGAGGAACTAAGTTCATCTCATGAACCAATATACACCCAGACAGCCACTTTGGTAGCATCTTAAGTAGCGATGTATCCAGCCTTTATCGTCTAGTATGCCACGGTATCTAGCTTGGAACTCTTCCAACATACCGTCCCTTTACTGAGGGTAAAGACAATGCCTGTGACTGACTTTCAGTCGTCCTTATCACCCTGGAACCCTTCCAGTGATTCTCCCCAGGATCGGTTGATACCTTCTCACTACAACTAGTGAGAATCCTAACATCCAATTAGATCTATCTCATAGATCCAAAACCAGGATTTAGGAGGTATCACTTTGATCCTATTATGGAGAATTCTTGTGATAACCGGAGATTGACCGAGCGTAGCATAGGAAACTCCTTCCCTATCAAGAGCATGTCATCCACGTACTCTACGAGGATCGTCACTATACTCCCTACTACCTTTTTGTTTATACAAGGTTCATCTACCATTTTGATGATGTCAAACTCTTTGACTAAGACATCAAAACAGATGTTCCAACTCCGCGATACATGTTTTATCCTATAAAGCATCTTGTACACGTTTCCGCTGCTCCCACTGTCTACGAAGCCCTCTGGCTGTGTACTTACAGACGTTTTCATCTAAAACATCATTTAGAAAAGCAGTCATGACACCCAACCACCAGATATCGTAGTCATGGTATGTAGCCGTGGCAAGTAGGATCTGGATGGACTTAAGCATAGATCCTTAGAAAAGGTTTCAACATAATCCATACCTGGTCAATAATGCAAACCCTATAATAAGTCTAGCTTTGAAAGTCTCAACTTTTCCATGTACACCAAGTAATCTTCTCAAGATATACTTGCTCCTGATGGGGATTTAACCCTTCAGATAAAGCAACTAAAGTCCATACTTTGTTGGTGTATAAGGATTCCATCTCAGATCACTAAGCATCCAGCCATTCTTACAGAGTCCCACTTCTGATGGCCAGGTCGAAACTAGTTGGGTCATCATCTCATGATGCAATCCTCGCTCCCACTGTCATAGAGTAACCGAAGTATCTCTCAGGTGGGTGAGGAACCCTACTAGATCGGCGGAGAGGCTGAGGTTCGTTGGTAACTATTGAATCCTTTGGTTTTATCAAATCATCTGCTGTAGTTTGTATAGCTGGAACCTTTCCAGTTCTACATAACCGACCTTGCCTCGAGTTTGTCCGGATTTTGCTTTTAGACATAGGCCGGACAACCCCAAATCTTAACTAACTAAAGATATGGGCTCTTCCCTTTCCATATCACATATGAAGTGGTAGGCATTGATTTGATTCGAACCTAATTCAATAGGTATGCATCTTCTCAAGTGCATAACTCCCAAAAGGAAAATAGGAAACTCAGTAGTACTCATCATAGAGCACACCTTATCATATAGGGTGTGATTGCTCCACCCCGATATACCATCGTGCTATGGTGTATACGGAGGAGTAATGCTGAGAGAGAATCTTATTCTCCTTTAGAATAGTCCAGGATTTCCGTGCTCAAGTATTCTCCTCCTTGATCTCATCAAAGGACATAATACTTATACCCGTTTTGGTTCTCTACTTCTAAATCATATTCTGTGAATATCTCAAAAGGTTCGGACTTGTGTTTCAACAGGAACATATGTCTGAATCTTGAGAGATTATCAGAGAATGTAATGAAGTACAAAGAACCGGTCTTGGCATGGGTAGACAGGGTACCTTTATACATCAACATGCATCATCCTAAGAGTTCACTAACTCTTTCTCTGTTTCCAATAAACAGAGCTGGTGTCATTATATCTTTGTGACATGACTGGCAAGTTTCACAAGATGTAAATTCAAACTGATTTAAATATGCATCTACATGTAACTTTAGCTAGTCGGGTCGCATTGATATGACCTAGTCTACAATGCCTCAAGAAGGATTCGTTCATTTCTGAACTCTTCCTCTTATGTGTGTTCCGTATACTAAGAACTGTAGTTTGATTTAGAACATTAATGCTTTTAGATAACGTGCCTGAACCGATCAACTTTTGATATAGGAAATGTTCAAAACATTATCCAACAATACAAAATTTTATCATTTCTTTACTATTAAAGAGAGTGATATGATTTTGTATATCAGGTTCGGTATCTAATAACATTCGTTCAGAATCAATGTATTTGGAATACAGGGTGACAGTGACCAACAGACTTGGCTGCAACACTTGCCCCGTTTTCTGCCTCATGAAACTTATCACCCGTTCTCAGTTTTTCTACCATTTTGTAGCCCTATGTAACAGATTACATATCTGGGATCCTGATCCGGTATCATATACCAAGGATGCGGAGGATACTGAGAAACAGTTCTGTAAAATGAACACACCCGAAGATGATGCATCAGCATGCACTCTCTTCGTTTGGGCGGCACGGGAATTCTGGTATTCCCCAATTTCATGCTCTGTCTTATAATAATTATAAGTTGGAGCGGGGACCAATGTTCCCCAGCTCAGTATAACAAGCGGGTTCGGTCAATACATCCGTATTATTATCTTGATTAAGGCGTGATATGGTCGCTACCTGGAGAGAGAGAGAAGAAAACACTCAGCGTGCGCTCTTACAAAAATAGATTGGTTATTATTTTATCTAATCAGGATGGCTCCCACTGCTTTTTATCAAATCTTCCTTCAAACCCTAAAAGGAAAGACTAGCCGGGATTAATTACACACTACAAGTTCGCCAATCTTTCAGCCAGGCCAGTGTCGGTACTTTGAGGGAGGTTCCCCGTGCTTTCGCACGGACCTAATTAATGTAAACCTCGATTTCCCAGAGGCGTAACCCCGTTGACACCTTTCTAGACACCTACTTGATCGGCTAATTGTAATGTGTAAAACTCTCCCAGGAGTAACTCTTACTCACAGCGGGTATCGGGAACCAACTATCTCATAGAAGGTATGCAATCTCATTGCAAATTTCAACACTTGAAATTCCCGATAATATTTTGCCCCTAACGTGCTATGACCTTGATGAAAGCCAACAAACCATAGCCCGCTAGTCAAGTTCAACCCGTACATTTCTTGATTGAATTAAACCCACCCGCACGACCCTTGACGAAAGCCAACAAAGCCGCACGACTACCCTAATCCAATCACATCGTATGCAGCAGATAAGCAGCATATAGTTACCGCACACTACACCTTGACGAAAGCCAACAAATGTAGCACGAATACTATATACAACTTATCTGAAATGACGGAGGGCTACGACAGGTTTTTCTGAAAACCTATTGCGTAATGAACTTGATATCGTTGTAGAATCAAATGATTTTAAAATGGAGTGTTTTTGAGGCTTTTCTAGTTTTGCTAAAGGAGTCACTCCCGGTGAAGAGATCGTCGGTCCTTTCCTCGTCGAATGAGGTGCGGGATATATCATATATATCACTGTGCAAAGCAAAAACTCTTAAAAGCAATCAAAAGACAAACCGAGTGTATAGCATCTGCCAGTTATTGCTAAAGGAGTCACTCCCGGTGAAGGGATCTCGGTCCTTTCCTTATCGAATAAGGTGCAGCATATATCATATACACCGCTGTGCAAAGCAAGAACTGTAGCTACCTGTTTTATTTTGAAATTCGATTCTACAACATCATTAGGTTTCTTTTATTTCATTAATCTCATTAATGAAGTACCATCATTTAAATTACCTAAACATCACAGATAAATACGACGTACACTTATGCCATCCGCATTCGCCTCGATGTCCCCTTGTGCACCGTTAGGTTAGGTAACTAACGGCAGAGCGGGGCAGGGCTAGCGCGGGTGTAAAACATAAGTAACGCCTATATAATATATCATATTTACTATATACTGTATCTATCACAGAACATCACATGATCACATCACAGATATCGCAGCAGAAGAAACATATGAAATATTGGATATACTAGGACGTCCGTGTTTTCAATACGAGCCAGTATAAAACACGGATTCCACGGTCGCGATGAATAGCCAAACCCACACCCCTAGACCCCTACGAGAGCGGCAAGCAACCCTACTAATTCTGGAGTTAGGAGACCCGGACTCGACTCCTCGAGTTGGTCTCCCACTGGACCCCAGAACCCGGTTACTTGTGCTCCCCTCCTTGGGTCTATCCTAGTGCGGAAAAGTAAATAATATACAAAGGGTGACAACTTCCGCAACCTGGAAGTGCCCCAATAAAAGAATATTACATACAAGTTTTTACATGAATGAAAATGAAAAAACACTCATCTCACATAAAAACCCCCGGCTATTCAAACACGACAATCCAATATAACATATCCAGCAACACATAACATCACATGTCATCAACGTAAGTAAATATGCGCATCCCAATTGTCGTTTACATATAGCAACGAAACCGGCGATATCGCATATTACACTTACGGTCACAGAAAAGAAAGTGTAAAACTACAACAGTTGGAATCCGCAACCTGCATAGACATTGTATGCCTAATCAAATGAATTCCTTAGACATCGCATGCCTAACAATTATAAACCCCGCATTTTAGTCTCATTATCGAAAACTCTTTTCAATATCAAGTCGGGCAATTCAACAAGATTCCCGACATCCTGATCGAATGCTCGTCGCAAACTTTAGTAGACGGCCGCACCCCCGATGCCGTCGACGAAGTGCACTAAGGCGGAACACCGCTACCGCGAGCACCCGAACGGATGCATTCGGCGACGGGGTTCTCCTACAGTCACTTGGTCGGGGCTATGGGGTGTAGCTGTCTATGAAGTTTACCCGGCGAGTATCCGCGTACGCTACGTGATTGCGACGGACTTTTGATCACATCAAAATTTCGTAGAAACCGATCAAGTGAGACTAAACTGCTATGTTTATAATATTCATTCAGTTATCTCATAACTTATTGTGAATTCCAATTATTGTATCCCATCCCAGATAAATAGAAAATGTTAAACTTTTCGATCGAATAGTCAAACACCCAAGTTTTCCCGATACAGATCAACACATGAAACAAGTCTAAAAACATTATGTTCGTGCCTCAGTACCAACGGTCCAGCTGTAGAAGGGTCAAGCCAACGCCTCACATGTGGCACGCCGTACTGCCCCAAACCCGAAGGTTCAAAGGGCAGTTCAAGACGGTCACATAATCGAGTTAAGGTTTGTTGTCTTCTAGAGGGACCATCGCTTTACTTGCACTACTTAGAACGTCGTTAAACTACGGAAAAATCCAACACTTGGAAATTTCCCGGCAGGGGAAAAAGTGGGTATTTATATCCAGTCGAACTTTTTAACAGTTTCTAAAATATCCGGAAAAACATAAACGAAGTTAAATTATCCGATCAAATTAACGAATCCCCAATAAAACCCTAGAAAACTCAACACTTGAGTGGAATTAAAAAATTCACATAAAAAATTGCCAAGAAAGGACCTAAGAATAAATATATGAAATTTGAGGGACTAAGTCCAAATTTGGGCCGCGGAAGCGCCACCAAACCCCTGGTTTGGCCGCGGTTCCGCGGTCGAATTATGGAATTAGGGGCCCAAACTTCACAGTAATTCTTAGTTTTTCCTGCTTACTTTTCTGCATATTTTTAATTCACAAAAATCCACGAATTTCAAAAATGTACAGAGAGCATTTTAGGGTTTGGGTTTCGGTCCGATCGGACTTCTAATTCCGTCTACGCATCGCCTAAGGCTCTAGCTAGGCTCTAATACCACTGTAGGGTTCCTAGGCACACTAATGAGGTCTCACAAGGCATCAACCATGCCAATTTCAAAAATTAGAGGTGCCGAGAAACCCTAACAAGATCGTTGGCTAGAAGTTTAGGCGAAAAAGAAACTAGTTAACAACTTAACTAAATGGTAAACGGAAATACAACCTTTGTAGATCCAGTTCTCCACCTCCATGGCTCCGCGATGAAGTCTCCTCGCTGTACAAATCGGATCTTGGGCTCTAGCGTCGGCTTCATCGGAGAAAAAGCGGGCTAGGTCATCGACGACGATGCCGAAGATGATCTACGTCGAGGCATCGCTAGATCAAGCTCCAACTTCACCAAGTCAAGAAAACTTATGAAGGAAACACCCTATACTACTTGGCAAGAGGTAGAGAATGAAGAAATAGGAAGTGGGTTCACTTTAGAATTGGATTTCTCACTCATTTCATCAAGTCACCATTGATGAAGTCTAGGTTTTCTTCTTGAAGAAGAAGAAGAAGAAGAAGCAAAGAATATGATAAGTGTTTTAAAAAGTAAAATAATATGAATACTTATCATATCCTAACCCTAGTTAAGTGTAGAGAATAGACCATGGTTTGTTTAAATGGTTAGGGTTAAGCATGAAGACAAAATGGTTACAAAGTCAAACCTTCATGAAGATTCAACTACAAACAAAGAAAGCCACCATTTTCTCTTTATTCTTTCCAAAATAAATAAATAAATAAATAAATAAGAAAGAAAAACAAAACCCTAATCATTAACTTAACCATGGTTTAATCTTTACACTTAACCAAGTTAACATGTATCATCAAACATGATACAAACAAGTGCACAAAAGTATATCACATATACAACTTGTGCAAGGCATGCGAGAAAATCCATTTAAAGTGAACCAATACTAGTTAATGCAAAGTAATATATCAAATATATAATTATGCATTAAATCATTAAATCAACACTTGATTTAACGATCCGGTCACATCGCATATAACCGACTAATATCCAATGTATCGACTTATCGAATCAATCCTTGATTCGATAACTAGGTTATATCGCATACAACCATATCGATACATTCATCGCGAGAATAGAATACGGTATCACATACACGCATTATTCTCGGTCCTGCACATATCTCATATGCGCTCCTATTTCGTTTCGCTTGAGCCAGGAAACCTCTGTGTAGGACTCTAAAGACTCGTCAATACGCCGGCAACAGGTGATGATCATATCAAGCACCCACAAGCCGCAAGCGGTCTGCTAAACGTTACGGCCACCCGGGTATTGAGCGATCAGAAGATCGACGAGCAAGCCCGCTCACACTCCTGTGAATCCAACCAGTAACACTTACCGTACAGTCCGGTCTGATCGTCTGATATGTCGCATATCTCGCCTAGGGGTGGTAAACGTCAGACCCCAATAGCTCGATAAGTCGTGTCGATATGAGGTCTATAACAGTTCGAGAAACTACTGGTAACACTTACCAGTAAATCTCAGCAACCCTGGCCAGGGATTTCCGGTTATAGCCAATCGAACACAGCGCAACATCAACTCCCTATACCGGGAGAGACGAATCCCCTCCTATCGCTCATTGCCTCCATGTGATTCGGGACTGTACCCAAAAACCACCGTTTTGCATGCCCTCTTGGATGTGGTAAGGTGGAAATCAAAGCACAGTGGGAACCACACAAGACTCTATGACGATCTCGGGTCAACAGACTACTCTGTACCAGTGTCACCTGAGAACTGCCATCTGACTTAAGGTATAATACCATCTGGGAGTTCTCGGCGAGTCCGTCCAGTGTACCCAGTCTCCACTGAGCACCCGTATATCATCTCTGATGTCAAACACCAATGGATATGGGATCATCCATCGCCCATCTGCATGGGTCGAGAAGGTATACGCTAGTCTACTCTGGTATATCGATGCCCCATCTCGATATACCCACGACTAGGGACTTTGAAGGATGTACTTATGGACTACCATGTCCCCACTAGTATGATCCGCATCATAGTCCAGGTAGTCAAGTACACATCCTAAGGGCTTTACCAATATGTAACAGAGAGACAATCAGTGTACACGTTAAGGTAAAGAGCAACCAGATAGCATACTATCATGTCGAGCAAGAAAGTCCTCCCTATATATGTCCCAGCATCCACTACAATATACATCCTATGTATAGCAATGACCTCTAGGGCATACATATAACTAACAGAGCTAGAGCCATGGATCATATCCCTCGGGTGGATCATCTACGACAAAGGAAGGCCGGAGAACAAGCTCGATCCCGGAGGACCGATGGATCCGGAAATGGAGATCAAGCATATTCAAGGTGGCCACTAGGAGCACATGATGAGGAAAGAAGACCGAAGGACTTGGATCGTTTGGTGAGACTTCTTTCATAATAGATAGCACCACTTTAGTTTTGCTAGTTAGGTTTATGACAAGATCCGGGTTAAAAGTTATTCTAGTGCCATGTTCTAATCGTTAGAAAAAAATTTGTTCCGCATTTGGTCATGGTAGTTGGCCGGGACACTAGCGTAACCTTTCATGGTATCAGAGCCAGCCCATAAATCCTACATTAGAAAGTTTAAACAATGTTAAAACAACGAAACTGAAATGACTCCTTAACATTGAAACCAAACTGCAGTTTCTGTCGAATTTTTAAAGGCTTCAAAATTTTTTTAAAGCAAGTGCAGAGTGGTCTTTACACTGTGATATGAACACTGACAAAAAACGACACGATTCCCACCTTTTTTGGCCGTCCACAACCATCAAAAAACCGAGCTCACCGGTTTTCTTAAGGGGAATTGCATCGAGTTTTGGCTAGTGTTCTTGTCTCTTGAAGTTTGGGTTTCAGGTGTTGTTTATTTTTGCCCAGATTTGATTTTCTGTGGGTTTTTAGTATGGGGAAATTCGGAGTGTTTCGAAGTCGTTATATTTGACACCGTTTAATAGTTTACAGTACATTCACTTTTATTTGCGACCGTGAATGTCATTCGATCGGTACAACTCGTCTAATTGCTATATGTTTTTTTAGACGGGTTTGCGAACATAACATTCGCGTTGATATTTTGTGTTTGTGCTGTGATTGTGGTTGGATAGTCATGGTGGATAGCATGTGGTGCAATGCTAGTGGTACAGTTTGTATTCATTTGTACATTTGTTATTGCGGGGCGAGCGTCCGACATGTGGACTGTCGTCTTTGCCGGGTTGTATATTATTTTGGGGCACGAACGGGTTGAGGTCGATGTCACAATTTGTATATATTATTTTCATTTTCTGTACTAGGATTACCCCACGGTGGAGTGCACGAATAGCCGGGTTCTAGAAAGCAACAAGCCTGCATCTCATGGCGTTGAGACAGAGGGGGCTTCATTCTAGAATTGGCGGGCTATTCGCCGCACTCGTAGGGGGTATAGGATGACCCACGGAGGGGCGCCCAAGTTACCGGATTCCGTGAAGTGCTGGGTGGTCCATTCACTTTGTTGAAGGGGGTTGCCTCACTTCTGGGATTGACGGGTAACTTGCCGCGCTCGTAGGGGTCCAGGTTTTCATTGCACAGGCTATCCATAGGCCCGGGAACATTGGGTTTTTTTTCCGGCTCAAATGAAACCCGGGGCTCCAAAATTATCCACTTTTCTGTATTATTGGCTGAGATTCTGTGATGTTGCTTATAATCATGCCTGGGACGAATGTTATATATACTTATATATATACTAGTAGATATTGTATATGTTTTGTACCCGCGCTAGTCTAGCCCCCGCTCTGTCGTTAGTTAAGTAACCTAACGGGTGATGACGGGGGCCCCGTGGCGAATGCGGATGGCATATACATACATCGTATTTTCGTTCTTTTCTGTGTGATAGGATTAAACTGATGGGACCGCATTACATTTTATTAATGCAAGAAAATAAACCTAAAAGATGTTGTTGGAACAAATTTCGAAAAACTACAGTTATATTCTTTCGCTTTGCATAGTGGTATTCGGTCATGAATATCCAACACCTCATTCTACGAGGCAAGGGCCGAGATCCCTTCGCGGGGAGTGACCTCTTGAGCAAAAGTCTATACTGTATATTACTCGATTTTTTCAAAACAACAAATTTGTAAAAGGCGGAGCTTAAACCACTCCTTTTTCAAAACTGTTCAGGTTCCTCCAATGATCTCAAGTTCATTACGTTAACGGTTTTTTCGCCAAAAACCCAGCCGTAACCCTCCGTCATTTTAGATAAGTAGTATTTAGTATTCGTGCTGTGTTTGTTGGCATCCGTCAAGGCATAGTGTATGGTAGCTGAATAATACATATTTATAGCATTGAGATGCATTAATTTAGGACAGTCATACTGTCACGACCCGAAATGGCACGTGACTGGCACTTGAATCATATGAAGTCTATAGGACCCCATCTAATTCAAGTAAGCCAAAAATCCCAGAAATCTAAACCATTTAAAAGAAGAAGGTGAAGGAAAACTTGTTTAAAAGTTTGCATATAATTCACTTTAAAAGTCGTAGTAAGCATTTTTAAAACGTCAAATCTTTTCTGAAAATTTCGGCAGAGTTTCCTTTGTAAATACTGGCCCCAAAAGGGTACAACATGAATAATATACACAATGATAATAGGCATCCTCAAGCGGGTGCTAGCTCTTCGCCAAAAGGCGGTCACAACCACGCAAGCAATATAATATACAACGCCGAAGGGCGAGGATAAAAACTCAGAAGAAAACCAATATCATCAAGAAAACCATAATAATACAACGCGCGACTCTAAGGTCGAAAGAATATACAACTGGTCTTCTAAGTCTAATAAATAATACAGTATGGTTGATGGAGTTTCTAGATACAATTGAATATAAATAAAATACAATGGAGGTCACGATACAAGTGAACCCACCTACCAAAGCAATCACCCGAAAAGGAGCAGTGTGCCAGCAAAGCCGCAACGAACCTGTACGGAAAAACCTGCAAGAAACTGTGGCACAACGGGGGTGAGTTACTAACTCGTGAGTAGAAAACATTATAGAGCAGATCTCGTATGCATGACTCAATCCTAGGTCAATACGATCATAATATATATATCCTCAAAATGATAAAGCCTGAAGCATGGTAAGGTGGCAAGGGTAAATATCTATACATAAGTGTAATACTATGTGCTCGTGTCAGTGCCTCATGCAGCAACATATCATAAATATGAGGTATGAATGCAATATAATGAAAACAGAATACATCATGAATGAGAAAACTGTTTTCTTAATTTTGTGAGATTTCTGTATATATAAATCGAGGTATCATCAATGAAATCAACATAGAATCATGTCAAGCATCGACACAAAACATAAATCCCAATATCTCAATATCTTAGGCTCCGGCAATCCGGACTGGCCTGTATCTTCGATCTCAATATCTAGGGCTCCGGCTATCCGGACTGGCCCATATCATCAAATCTCAAAACCTCAGGCTCCGGCAATCCGGACTGACCTATACTTCGATCGATATCCTCCGGATATCCGTCGAGTCACAATAAGATCACCGGTCGGTAGTGCTCCCCTGCCAGGCTCAACGCCATCATCTGCGACCATCTTGCCCCGGGGTACCGCACCGGGTCCACCATGCACCTACAGACGGTTCCTCCTCCTCTTCGAATCGGGTGTATCATATCACTCAAGAGCCGAGAAAACTCATGGTGGACATATCTCAAATCATATGATGAGAAAACCGCATTTTCTATCTTTTAAAAAGATGATAAGTTTATAAAATCTTTACGGTTTCTCTAAATCCAGAAATCTCATGGAAATACGAAATCATAAATCACGATATAAATAAATAATGAATACTGGGCTCCGGCAATCCGGACTAGCCCATACTATCGCATGGCAAATGAATATATGAATATACATGCATGAGAGAACACAGTAAATAAATGCAATGTCTAAGCTATCATGTAAAGCCAAGCTCACTGGTACCATGTTGAAACTATCAACTAACAAGCGATATCAATGAATTAGTATTCTCTAAAGTGTACGTGACATGGCAATTACCGATGATGATGTGTGTGTGCCGGCAAGTAAGTGTTCGTAGACATACGCATCATCGGTAATGGTGCTGGTGTCCTGATAACATGGGTTCAATAACAACTAATGCAACATATATATGCATGCAATGCGATATAAACAGCAAAAATGTACGGAAAATGAATAGTAACGCAACATATAAGAATAACATTATATTTACGAGTCATACCGTTGACATTTGAAATAGCATGAATCGTGGTGTTTAGAAAATAGGGCTACGGTGTTTTTACGGAAATATACGTCCTTTGAAATATCCGTAGTATCCCTTGGCCTGTCTTTAAAATAATCACGATTCGTTAGATTTGGAAATAAGTATGACTCGAGCCCAGATCTAACATCTACTAAGTAAACAACGGGACTAAACTAACAGACTAATCGAAAGGGTAAGGAAAACCACCTAAGTCTGAGCCGATATATATATATATATATATATATATAATAGTCGGTGATCCCGCCTCAATAGTATCACGTACGATACAGTATATCATATGACATCCTCGAGTCAAGAGTGCGGATCTATCATCATAATCATCTCTCGTACGGTAAATCCATCGTACGGCATCCCAAATCTGGGTACGGGTCAAATATCACATCTATCTCATTATTCATGTGGTATCCTTATCATCATATCCTGTATTAGGGGTACTGATCTAAGTCTAGTACATTCTGATACCATCAATATATATATGCGTGTGTATGAAAACACAACGCCTAAGGACCCGCCATAATATCATGTTGTATCTCATAATACGAACCATGTCATATCACCGATCTCGTGGCATTGTGCCCAATCTCATCGACTCATCTCCAAGTATCATATACTATCCTCATCATCCAGGCATACACACACACATACATACTCACAAACATATGTGTGTGTATCCCCATATACGCACAAGTAATAAAATGTGTGTGTGTGTGTATGTAAACCTTATTCTAAGGTTCGCGACTAAGAAAGTAACTAAGTTACTTCTAATACACTAAAACTAACCCAAGAACATCTAAATCTTACTTACTAATCATCCAAGTTTCACAACACAAAATCATATATAACATATATATCGTATACTACACTACGAGCTGCAGGGGTGCTATATGCCATCCACCTGACTTCCCCCGTAGATATATATCTGTAAGTGCACGGCGGTGCCCCGGCCGTCAATCCGACGCCGGAATGCGGAAACGAAACTTTTCTAAAAACTAGAAACCGGCACCACCGCGCACTAAAATCCCGGATCGGGCCATTAACCTAACTCTAGCAAACTACAAAATGGGAAGAAGGCTATACCGAGCGATCCGTGTCCTTCGGTCTTCGGCCTCCACTCCGATCTCCTCGCGGAATCTCCGGTCTTCATCTCCTCGTCGAAACTGGCACCACATCGCCGGGTTCTTTTACGGGCTCCCACCCCTGGACCGAGGCAACTCGCGCACGAAGTTGGCAAGCCGACGTGCCCAAGAAATGCTGTAGATGAAGTGTAGAATCGTATGTCTCAATTGGGGTTGTGAAGTTGCCTTTGAAGGAGGAGAAGAATGATCTTTGGAGAGAGGTGTGGGATTTTTGTAGCAAGCATAGAATGAAATGAGATGAATAAATTCCCACCCAAAATGAATCCCTCTCACTCCCTCCTAGATGTGGCCGGCCCCCTATATGAAATGGTGGAGGAAAAATTCTCAACTGAAAGGGGGGTAAGCATAAGAGGGTAAAATAGGTGAGCATAAGCCAAATCAAGCCTCACATCAATTTTAAATACAAATCCAATCTCATTAATGCAAAGGAGAGGATGGAAAAAGAATCTCATGATGCTACAACCATCATGAAGCCACAAATCACAAATAACACCTCCACAAAAGATAATTTGCACACTTGCAAATAACCTCCTCCATCGGAAAAAACCGGCTGTGAAGGAACAAAGGAAAACTGGCCGAAACGGAATGCAAACTGGCAACTTCAAAAACTGATCCCGTAATAAATTACAGGAAAACCCCACGACTGTATATACATACCCGCATTTGTATTACCACTGAATACAAATTCAAAGAGACAAAATCTACACTGTACAATACTAGGATCCGGCTTAAACCAAAGCCCACTAGTAAAATCCGTCCGATCACGATCCGTGCAATACCGCACGTATCTGATCGAACCCTGCCATATCTCCATACGGCCTCTACAGCGTTTCGCCCGAAACTTGAGAAAACGGTCTGTGGGGGACTCTAAAGATACGTCAATACTTTGGCTGTGGATTTAACCATTAGCACGTCAGAGGTATTAGCCTATACGTGACGGGATACCAGGTATTGACCAAAAAGGACGTCGATGAGCGAACTCATCCTGACACTCTACTGAGCCTGTCAGTGACAATATCCGTACAGTCCGGTCCGTTCGTCTATGAGCATCGCATGGCGGGCATAGGGGGTTGGTAAAAGTCAGACCCCCAAAAGCGGTACAAGTCGTGTCAGAGTGTAGCCCAGAACACCCTGAGATACTACTGGAATACCTACGAGTAAATCTCCTGCCTTGGCCAAGGACTTCGTGTAATGGCTTTCCTAGACACAGCGCGACCTCACCCCCAATACCGGGAGAGATGAACCCCTGAAGATCCGCTCACTGTCTCCATGTGGCTCGGGACTGTACCCAACTAAAACCTGTTTGCACGTCTCCTTTGAGCGTGGTAGGATAGTAATCAAAGCACAGTAGGAACTCACACGAGACAAATGACAATCTCAGGTCGATGAACTAACCTGTACACATGTCACCAGGGAACTGCTATCTGACGTCAGGTATAAGACCAACTAGCATGTTCCCGGCGAGTCCTGTCCGGTGTACTCATAACCCAATGAGCACCTGTATACATCTTAGGTGAACCAACTGACACCAGTGGCTTGTGAGACCGGCCACCGCCCCTCGTCGGGGTCTCGACTGTATACACTAGTCTGCTCTGGAGTATCGATGCTCTGTCTCGAAACTCCCATGACTAGGGACCTTTTAAAGATGTGCTTATAGACCCCAGCTCCCACATATATGATCGCCCTCATACTGCTGGCAGTCAAACAAGAATCCTAGGGGCTCTATCAACGTGTAATAGTGACCTGTAAGGTCACCTAAAACAGTACACGATGATAAAGGTAAACCAGATAGCATACTATCATCTTGAGTAAGACTGTCCTACCGGTATAGGTCCTCCCTCAATCATTGCAATCACGTGCCTGTGATCTAATAATTGACTCTGAGGGCACTATCTCCAACAATCTCCACTCACCTGATCATCGCTTGCCGAAGTCGATGTCGCCGTCCTCTTCTTCATCATCCGAAGTCCACGTGGGGGTACCTATATGCAAACATATAATATCGTAAACCGAAATCGCGGACAAAAACCAAAACGGCACACGAAACGCGCATAGGTTAAAACCTATGACCCGCTCATGCAAAAGAACCAAGTAACCCTCGACATCGGCGTACAAACGCCGATTGATCGAGATAAAACCCAAACGTACCAATCGTGGTTTCACAACTCACTAATTATTATATGAAATAAGTTGTAACTCATCAAAATCTCAAAATAAATCAAATCGATTTATTCCCGAAAACCTAGAAGGCATTCATTTACCGTTTTACTTCAAAACTTGATGTTTTAACAAAACTAGTGGCCACAATATTCACTAAGTATCATAACTAAGTCATACAAACCATTACAAAAATTTTATCACACCAATGTGTATCAATCCAAAAAATTTAGTTTGCAAATTTGTCCAATTTTAACAATTTTAAAGTAACAATGCACAAATCAACAACTAGACTAGGTTTTGCATGACCTAAGGTTTTAAATTACAAATTATAATTTTAATGATGTCATGAAAACCCTAACTAGATATTAATCTCACATTTTTAATTAAATTCAAAAAATCTAGTTTGCTAAAAAAAATCTTAATTTGGACATTTTAAATGTTACAATTAGCAATAAGCAACAAGATTTAGTTTTTGCATAGCTTATGATGCAAAAATACATCATACAACCATGAACAAATTGTAAGTCTACGGTAGCGCCCCGGCCGTCTGTCCGAGGCCAAAATGCGGAAACGAAAACTTTTTCTAAACTAGAAACCGGCGCTATCGTATACTTTAAATCCGGATCGAACCATTAACCTATAACTAGCAACTAGAGAAAGGGTTAGAAAAGCTATACCGATCGATCCATGTCCTTCGGTCTTTGTCCACCATCCCAAGCTCCTCGCGGCATCTCCGATCTCGATCTCCTCGTCGGAAAGGGCACCACATCTTCGAGTCTTTTTACGGGCTCCCGCTTCGTCCGAAGCAACTCGGGCACGAAGTTCCCTAGCCGACGTGTCCAAGGCGATGTAGAGAATGTGTGTGACAACTTTGTCTCTTGCATCCATTGCATGGATGGAGGTTGAAGATGAAGCCATCAATGGAGTTTGTGAGCTAGAGGAAGAAGAAGAAGATGAGCCATTTTCTTTCTCTTTTTTCTATCATAAAATGAGAGTGTGTATCGAAAATACAAGACCAAAAACCTTTACAATGGCTGCCCTTCTCTCTCTTCCTCTCATTTCAAACCACAAATCAATCACATAATGTGACATTAGCACAAGAAAAGAGACCATGAGTCACTAATGAAGTCTATGTCACATTAAATGCTCAAAATGATGATTTAAGCTCACAATTTCCATTTGTAAACATTAATCCAAATGTTTACAACAACAAAAAGATACGGCAATTTCTAAAGTAAACTCGTGACGGATCACAAGGATACCCCTCACCTGTTGAATGCGAATGCGATGAGACTAAAGTAATCCAACAAATCTAATACTAGGATCCGGCTTAAACCAAAGCCCACTAGTATGATCAGCCCGATCATGATCCGTGCACTAATGCACGTATATGATCGAACCCTGCCATATATCATACGGCCTCTACAACGTTCGCCCCGAAACTTGAGAAACTGTCTGTGGGGGACTCTAAAGACTCGTCAATACACTGGCTGTGGATTTAACTATTAGCACGTCAGTGGTACTAGCCGCACGTAACGGGCTACTAGGTATTGACCAAAATGGAGGTCGATGAGCGAACTCATCCTGAAACCCTACTGAGCCTGTCAGTGACAATATCCGTACAGTCCGGTCCGTTCGTCTATGAGCATCATATGGCGGGCCTAGGGGGTTGGTAAAAGTCAGACCCCCAAAAGCGGTACAAGTCGTGTCGGAGTGTAGCCCAGAACACCCTGAGATACTACTGGAATACCTACCAGTAAATCTCCTGCCTTGGCCAAGGACTTCATGTAATGGCTCTCCTAGACACAGCGCGACCTCACCCCCAATACCGGGAGAGACGAACCCCTGAAGATCCGCTCACTGCCTCCATGTGGCTCGGGACTGTACCCAACTAAAACCTGTTTGCACGACTCCTTTGAGCCGTGGTTGGATAGTAATCAATGCACAGTGGGAACTCACACGAGACAAATGACGATCTCAAGTTGATGAACTAACCTGTACACATGTCACCAGGGAACTACTATCTGACGTCAGGTATAATACCAACTAGCATGTTCCCGGCGAGTCCTGTCCGGTGTAGTTATAACCCAATGAGCACCTGTATACATTTTAGGTGAACCAACTGACACCAATAGCTTTTGAGACCGGCCACCGCCCCTCGTCGGGGTCTCGACTGTATACACTAGTCTAATAATGGAGTATCGATGCCCAGTCTCGAAACCCCACAACTAGGGACTTTTTAAGGATGTGCTTATAGACCCCAGCTCCCACGTATATGATCGCCATCATACTGCTGGCCGTCAAGCAAGAATCCTATGGGCTCTATCAGCATGCAATAGTGACCTGTAATGTCACCTAAAGCATGTACACGATGATAAAGATAAACCCGATAGCACACTATCATCTCGAGTAAGACTGTCCTACCGGCATAGGTCCTCCCTCAATCATTGCAATCACGTGCCTGTGATCCAATAATTGACTCTGAGGGCACTATATCCAACAATCTCCCACTTGCACTCAAGGCTAATTATTGCGATGTCGCATACTCACAGCCCGTGTGATACCGAACTCCCAACTCCTCTACTAATCAGTCTCACAAAGCCCGTTTGCGAAACTATTGCGTTCGAGGAATAGCCTCAGTGAGTGAATCCACCCTAATGTTTCTTTCTATGTCTATCTTTATCTCAAGTTCGCGGAGAAAGCCATCTCCCGAAATGAGCAATACCTGTCTTAGAATATGTCTGGATATCTGATGGGACCTAGTTCATAAATGAACTCTAAATCCAAACTTCTTAGACTGTATCGTCAACTGAACTTAATCAGTATCCTGTGCCATGCCTCCCTCAGTATCCGCTTGGACCACCTGTCCAAAATACTGCCCCTCGTCAGAGGGAAAACTATAACTCTGACATTCACTCTGTCATCCAGGTCACCTTGGAAGCCTGGAATGATAACCGTCTCCCGAAGGAGGCTGCCGTTATCATTTCTCTAGAACATCCACTTATGTTCTAAAACTGCTTCCGAATGTCTCTCCAGGATATGATTAATATCAACTTATTGCATCTCGTGCAAAAACAATATCTGGTGTGGTACTTGACATCTCATGATTGACTGAATTGCCTAAGCAAGTGATGTGCCAATCATGCGCATCCCGCTCCCCTTTAGTCTGTAAGACACCTTTAGAGAGGGTGACTCCATCACCTGCAGGTACACTACCGTGCCAGGAGTCGTCCATTCTAAAACACCTTTAGAATGCTGTCTAAGTACCCAGATTGGGAAACTACCCAAATCTAGATCTAAAACCATAGATCCAGTAACCAGAATGTCTGATATTATATCTATATCCTATGTGGAGAAACCACTGTGTGACAACCAAAGCATAACCGATCGTAGTGTAGGAACTTCACTTCCTACTCTGTGTATGTCATCCAAATACCAGGACATCACACCCTACTACCTTCTTAACAGATCCATCCCTTATTCTGATGAAGTCAAAGCCCTTGACTATCATATCAAAAGTAGATGATCTATATCCGCTATATCTGTTTTAGTCTATAAATAGACACAAGCTACTTGTCTACTATGCTTCCGCTGCTCCCACTGACTACGACAACCATAGCATGGAATAACTGTAGGGTTCCTAGGCACCCTAATGAGGTCTCACAAGGCATCAACCATGCCAATTTCAAAAAATACGGTGCCGAGAAACCCTAAACTACGGATCGTTTGCTAGAAATCTAGGCGAAAAATAAACTAGTTAACAATTAACTAAGAGATACGGAAATACAACCTTTGTAGATCCGGTCCTCCACCTCCACGGCTCCGAGATGAGGTCCTCTCCGCTGTCCAAATCAAATCCGGGCTCTAGCGTCGGCTTCGTCGGAGAATGGGCAAGCTAGGTCGTCGATGTCCATGCCGAAGATGATCTACGTCGAAGCATCGCTAGATCAAGCTCCAACTTCACCAAGTCAAGAAAACTTATGAAGGAAACACACTCTACTACTTGGCAAGAGGTAGAGGATGAAGAAATAGGAAGTGGGTAGACTTTAGAATTGGATTTCTCACTTTATTTCATCAATCACCATTGATGAAGAAAGGTTTTCTTCATGGAAGAAGATGAAGAAGAAGAAGATGAATATTATCATAAGTATTTTACAAAAAGGAAATAATAAGAATACTTATCATAATGTAACCATGGTAATGTGTAGAGAGTTAATCATGGTTGAAAGGAATGGTTAGGGTTAAGCATGAGACAAAATGGTCACTTGGTCAAAGTCTTCATGAAGCTTCAACAAGCTTCCAAAGATAGCCACCATTTTGCATTATGCTTATCATTTTCCAATATGAATAAACAAATAAATAAATAGATATGAAAATGAAAACCCTAACCATTACATAACCATGGTTTATGTTGGAGATAGTGCCCTCAGAGTCAATTATTAGGTCACAGGTACGTGATTGTAATGATTGATGGAGGACCTATCCCGGTAGGACAGTCTTACTCGAGATGATAGTATGCTATCTGGTTTACCTTTATCATCGTGTACTGTTTTAAGTGACCTGACACGTCGCTATTACACGTTGATAGAGCCCCTAGGATTCTTGCTTGACCACCAGCAGTATGAGGGCGATCATATAAGTGGGAGCTGGGGGTCTATAAGCATATCCTTAAAAGGTCCCTAGTCGTGGGAGTTTCGAGACTGGGCATCGATACTCCATTAGTAGACTAGTGTATACAGTCGAGACCCCGACGAGGGGCGGTGGCCGGTCTCACAAGCCACTGGTGTCAGTTGGATCACCTAAGATGTATACAGGTGCTCATTGGGTTATGAGTACACCGGACAGGACTCGCCGGGAACATGCTAGTTGGTCATATACCAGACGTCAGATGGCAGTTCCCTGGTGACATGTGTGCAGGTTAGTTCATCGACCTGGGGATCGTCATTTGTCTCGTGTGAGTTCCCACTGTACTTTGATTACTACCCTACCACGGCTCAAAGGAGTCGTGCAAACAGGTTTTAGTTGGGTACAGTCCCGAGCCACATGGAGGCAGTGAGCGTATCTTCAGGGGTTCGTCTCTCCCGGTATTGGGGGTGAGGTCGTGCTGTGTCTAGGAGAGCCATTACACAAAGTCCTTGGCCAAGGCAAGGAGATTTACTGGTAGGTATTCCAGTAGTATCTCAGGGTGTTCTGGGCTACACTCCGACACGACTTGTACCGCTTTTGGGGGTCTGACTTTTACCAACCCCCTAGGCCCGCCATGCGATACTCATAGACGAACGGACCGGACTGTACGGATATTGTCACTGACAGGCTCAGTAGGGTGTCAGGCTGAGTTCGCTCACAGACGTCCCTTTTGGTCAATACCTGGTAGCCCGTTATGTATTGGCTTATACCTCTAACGTGCTAGTGGTTAAATCCACAACCAAGGTGTTGATGAGTCTTTAGAGTCCCCCACATTCAGTTACTCAGCTTTCGGGCGAAAGGTTGTAGAGGTCGTATGGAGATATGGTAAGGTCCGATCAGATACGTGCGGTATTGCACGCATCAGGATCAGACAGTTTGTACTATAGGCCGTATGGTTATATGGCAGGGTTCGATCAGATACGTGCGGTATTGCACGGATCAGGATCGAACAGATATTACTAGCCGGTTTTGGTATAAGCCGGATCCTAGTATAGTACAGTGTAGATTTTGTCTCATTGCATTTTGTATTTCGGTCGAAATACAGATGCGGGTGTGTATGCACAGTATCGGGGTTTTCCTGTAATTTATTACGGGACCAGTTTTCTGGAGTTGCCAGTTTGCTTTCCGTTTCGGCCAATTTCCATTGTTCCGTTCATTGGCCGAAGATTGGTGGAGGAGGGTTTATTTGCATTGTTGCAAATAGGCATTAGTGGAGGGGGTTCTTTGCATCTTGTTGCATCATGATGGTTTTCATGATGAGCACCATCACTTGACTTCTTCTTCTCATGATGGCTTGACTTTTTGAAGCCATCATGCATGAGATGATGGTTGCCTTGGAGTGTTGGATTTGTTGATAATCATTTCCTTTTGCATGATTGACTCCTCTCTCTCTCTCTTGTATCATATGAGTGAGGCTCCCATTTTGGATACATCTTATCTCATTCTCTCCATTCCTCTTGAGATGGCCGGCCATGTATAGGAGGGGGCTGTCCAAATATTTTGGTGAGGGTATATGGTTCATTTCATGCTCCAAAAATGTCCCCAAGTTCCTCCACATACTTCTTGTTTTCATCCCTCCACCATTTGGCAACTCCTTCAACCCCAATAGAGACAATAGCTCACTACACATTCTACAGCAAATCTTGGGCACGTCGAGTAGCCGGCTTCGTGCCCGAGTTGCCTCGGCATTGAGGTGGGAGCCCGTAAACAAAGTAGGCGATGTGGTGCACTTCCGGCGACAAGGAGGAGACGGGACTTTTCCGCAGGAGATCCGGACGATGATGAGAAGACCGGAGGACTTGGATCGTCGGTATATCTCTTTCTCATCTTATAGTTAGCTAGGACTAGTTAATGGTTCGATCCGGGTTATAGTGCGCGGTGGTGCCGGTTTGCTAAGTCCGCAAAAATTTAAGTTTTTCACCGCTTCCGCATTCCGGCGTCGGATTGACGGCCGGGGCGCCGCCGTGCACTTACAGTGGTATCAGAGCCTCGCCATTAACTTAGTCTAGCTTGGTGTAGTGTGTTTTTCTGTTTCGATCGATCGAATGTTCCAAAACTACATTTTTGTTAGCATCAGTTTTCTGTTGGAATTTTTTGGTGTCGAAAAATTTTTCAGGTTGTAAAATATTGATGTACTGGAAAATCTAAGAGCTCTGTAAAAATTCGACGAAGTAACTCCACAGTGGGAGCGCGGAACCGCCGCGAAAACCCCCTTCCCGCCACCCTTCCGCCGCACACTGTGGAGATCACTTCACCATTTTTTTACAGAGGCCTTCTGGGCTTAAAATATGGGTTTTGGAATATTAAAATTGGGCCCAGGATTTCTGTGAGTGCTACAGTTTTGATTGGGGGGCCACTTGTTAATTTTTGATCGATCGGATATTTTAAACACATTTTTCACAGTATTTATATTATATCTGCGACCGTGAATGTCACTTGATCGGTAAATCCGGTCTAACTGCTATAGCCCGGTTAGACGGACTTGCGAACGTGACTTTCACGTTGATGTTTTGTTTTTGCTGTGATGTTGCGGATCGGTCGTGGGGGATAGCCTGGATGCAATGCTAGTACCGTTTTGTTGTATTTTGTACATTTGATATTGCGGGGCGAGCGTCCGACATGTGGACTGCCGTCACTGCCTGTTTGTATTATTATTTTGGGGCACGACCTGGTTGCGGTCGATGTACCCGTTGTATGTATATTTTACTTTCTGTACTAGGATTGCCCCGCGGAGGGGTGCACGGATAGCCGGGTTCTGGAGGGCAACAAGCCCGCATCTCATGGCATTGAGACGGAAGGGGCTTCACTCTAGGATTGGCGGGCTATTCGCCGCACTCGTAGGGGGTACTGGTTGACCCAGGAGGGGTGCCTAAGTTACCGGATTCCGTGAAGTGCTGGGTGGTCCATTCACGTTGCTGAAGGGGGCTGCCTCGCTTCAGGTTTTGGCGGGTAACTTGCCGCGCCCGTAGGGGTCTAGGATTACATTGCACAGGCTATCCACACGACCAGGGGAACGTCGGGTTTCAGCAGTGGCTCTGTGAAACCCGGGGATCCCAGATATCTGTATTGTTTCTGTGATGCTGTACATTTCTGTGATGTTGCATTTTATTCACGCCTTGAGCGAAATACTATATATTGGTATATATATTAGTAGATGTCGTATATGTTTTGCATCCGCGCTAGTCCAGTCCCCGCTCTGTCGTTAGTAAGCTAACCTAACGGGTAATGACGGGACCCAGTGGCGAATGCGGATGGCATATACGTACATCAGTATATTTTCGTTCTTTTTGGTGTGATCAATTGATGGGACTGCATTGATTCGGATCAATGCAAGTTAAAACAAACCTAATCTGATGTTGTTGGAACACTTTTCAAAAAGCTGTTATTGCAAGGACGTTCACTTTTGTTTTGCATCGTGGTATTCAGTTGGAATATCCTGCTCCTCAGTCGACGAGGCAAGGGCCGAGATCCCTTCACCGGGAGTGACCCCTTGGACAAAAGTTTGCGTCAGGGCATTAACTTCACTATAGCCGATTACTTTTGCTTTGCATCGCGGTATTCATTTGGAATATCCTGCACCCCATTCTACGGGGAAAGAGCCGAGATCCCTTCACCGGGAGTGACCTCTTTAGCAAAGGTTTTCGTCACTATATTTTTAAAAAGCTATCCGTTCCTTCAACGATATCAAGTTCATTACGTTAAAGGTTTTCGCCAGAAACCATTCGTAGCCCTCCGTCGTTTCATATGGATAGTCAGTAGTATTCAAGCTGTGTATGTTGGCCAAAGTCAAGGCACAGTGTTTGGTAGCTATTGGTTATTCATATGCAGCATAGATAGATGCGTTGGTTTGGAACAGTCGTACTGCCATGTTGGCCAAAGTCAAGGGTATGTACGGGTGGATTCAAATTAACCTGGAGAATGACGGGTAGAACTTGACATGTGACTTATGATATGTTGGCCAAAGTCAAGGTCATAAGAGCATGGGGCAGAAATCACATCGGGAGTTTCAAAAGAACTGAAACTTGCCAGATATGCGCATACCTTCTGGAGTGTGATGACGTGAGCGGATTCCGTCACGTTATCATGCGATGATAGTTGGATCCCGATTCCCACTGATGAGTTAGTTTACTCCTCGGGTGACCCCGACTAATTCTTCTTTCAGGTTTGGAGGAGAATTTGAGGTACAGTGGGAGGTTTCCAGATTAGATAAATTGGTGACCATTCTGATCTAGGTTAGAGTGCACGCTGAGTGTTTCTTTTCTCTCTCTCTTTGGCAGCGACCTTTGACCCGACCCTAAGACTTTGACTCAGTGACCAAGTTGACCGAACCTTCTTAAACACCGACTTTTGGATTGTCAGAGTTGCAAACCTCATTGCCACTCCTACTTTTACCCTTTTCTCCAGGACACCCCGTTTTACTACGAACGTCCACTTCCATTGGACAAAACCATCGTATGGTTAGATACGAACTCGAAAGAATTTATTCGAGGATGGTTTCCGGTTCTGGAGAAAACGGATAGGATTATTCAGTTGTCTTTTCCTTTTACCCTCTCTCAGGTTACGAGTACTCCTTGGTTTAGGGGTAGTACACCTATTACGCAAATTGGATTGTCTTCTTCCAAACCTTAGGCTGGTGCCGACCGGTAGGGAATGAAGAAAACCAATTAGCATAACGATGGTGTGCAGAAGGTATTAAGTTCAGACAAAGCAAGGGATTAGTAAGAGGGCAAAGTAAATTGCAACAGATATTCACGACCAAACCAAATATTTCGTTACCACTCCCACATCACCTTTGTATTTCTCCAGGACACTCCGTATCACTACGAAGATCCACAGTTTATTTGGATACTCCATCGTATGGTTATATACGAACTCGAATGGAACTTATTCCAGTTCGGGGATGGATTCTGGTTCAGGAGAAATAGGAATAAGGTTTATTCGGTTGTCTTTTATCTTCACCCTCTCTCTCATTGCGAGTGTTCCTAGGATTGGGACAGTACACCCATTATGCTTATTGGATAGTCTTCTTCCAAACCATAGGCTGGTGCCGAACGGTAGGGAAGGAAGAAAACCATTTGGCCTAAAAGGGTGTGCAGAAGGTAAAGACTAAATACATATGAAGGGATTTGGAGAGGTGGCAAAGAACTATACGGTTACAGTCGTGAATCTGGAAGAGGCATTACTAGGAATACCAGAATACCCCATCGGAACATTTCAATGTTTCAGTTTCACTGTGTAATGTTAAAGGAAAACTGATTTCCCGATTAGATAATTACTCCAGGGTATATATTTACCAGGTATGATTCTCACATCTGTATGGTTTTACAGATGATGAGTGGGAGTAAGTTATTGGGAATTGGGTGATTATCCTCATTATATCGGGATTCGTTGTAATCGGTGATATTTGAGGAAATCACCTGGGCTGTTTGCCGGTCGGCAAATATTTGGTTTTGAATATCCGCTGTTATGCACCAATTTCAAATTGATATATCTGTACGTCTATTTTCATAGAGTGAGATATACCTTTCTGAAATTATGTCTATGACATTTACCTATATCAGTGGATGGTTAGGTAAGGAGCATTAAACAGCGGTGTAATTCTTCTTAACCATAAGTACAGTTTTCAACCTACGACACACAGTGAATGAGTTATCAGACTCAAGGGACTTATACAAAGGATTGTATGTTGTCCAGGGTCCATCAGGACAGAGGGGTTGGTCCTCGTACTATATTCGGTTTACTTATGACTTCTCTAGTTTTTAGACAGGTGTTTCGCGGAAACACAGGGTCCGAATTTTGAGAAGTTATAGGTATTTGAATAGAGTAGAGAACCAGGTATAGCAAGTATCGGGATTCTTCAAAGAGATCGAAGATGTAGATACTTGTGTATGGTGTTCAGTTGATAGTAATGACTAAGAGAACTTGCATCTCTTTCAGGTCACTCATAATTGGAAGCATTCCTAAGTTGAGTAACGCTGATCGGCCTCCTTCCATTTAGTTGACATGCACTGGAGACAGTTGCATGATTTGGATCTGGTTCAATTAAATCAGTGCCTCTGTTTCTATATTGGATATAGAACAGTTCATATCTTAACATTGTTAAGGTACGGGGAGTTGTCCGGTTTATGCTTAAAACCAGACACTGGACAACTCAAGGCACGTTTCTGTAATGGCTGTTTGTGGGTTGACCCAGGCTATGACGCGGGTTGACTTTCTACCATCTGGAAGATCAATAGCAATATTGTTCTTGACTCGCCACAGTTTTAAATTAAAAATGGATTTTTTCAGGAAAACAGTAGTGGGAGTATGGTAGAACTGGAAGTGATTCCAGAACCACAAACGATTACTGAAGATTTGATAAGGAACCTAAAGATTCAATCTGGATTGACATTCCATTGGCCACTCCGCAGATAAGGTGGGTAACTTCAGGCACCCGAGAGGCACTACGGTAGCCTCAAGGACGGTAACAGGGAAGTTCTTGTTTACCCACAATTGCCATTGCTGTTGTTCCAGGTTACGAGACCCGGCGGGAGGATGAGTATAGCGTCGTTCTAAACCAGTTTTAGAAGTGTACGTCTATATGACTCTGCCAGAGGGTTGTCGTAGTCAGTGGGAGCAGCGGAAGCATTGGTGGACAGGTTGCTTGTGTCTATTTATAGACTAGAGCAGATGTAGCGGAGATAGATCATCTATTTCTGACGTGACAGTCATGGGTTTGACTTCATCAGAATAGGGGATGGATCTGTTGAGAAGGTAGTAGGGTGTGATATCCTGGTATTTGGATGATATACACAGAGTAGGAAAAGAAACTCCTACACTACGATCGGTTATACTTTGGTCGTCACACAGTTGTTTCTCCACAAAGGAAATAGATTTTATATCAGACATACTGGTTACTAGATCTATGGTTTTAGATCTAGATTTGGGTGGTTTCCCAATCAGGGTACTTGACAGCATTCTAAGAGTATTTAGGATGGACGACTCCTGGCACGGTAGTGTACCTGCAGGTAATGGAGTCACCCTCTCCAAAGGTGTCTTACAGACTAAAAGAGAGAGGGACGGGCATGATTGGCAGATCACTTGCTCAGGCAATTGAGTCAATCGTGAGATGTCAAGTACCACACCAGATGTTGTTCTTGCACTAGATGCAATAAGTTGACATTAATCCAATCCTGGAGAAACAGTCGGAAGCAGTTTTAGAACATAAGTGGATGTTCTAGGGAGATGATAACGACAGCCTCATTCAGGAGACAGTTATCATTCCAGGCTTCCAAGGTGACATGGACGACAAGGAGGTTGTCAGAGTTATAGTTTTTCCTTCTGATGAGGGGAAGTATTTTAGACAGTTGGTCCAAGGCAATACTGAGGGAGGCATGGCGCAGGATACTGATTAAGTTCAGTTGACGATACAGTCTAAGAAGTTTGGATTTGGAGTTCATTTATGAGCTATGTCCCATCAGACATCCAGACACATTCTAAGACAGGTATTGCTCATTTCGGGAGATGGGTTTCTCCGCGAACTTGAGATATAGAGAGACATGGAAAGAGACAACAAGGCGGATCCACTCACTGAGGCTATTCCTCGAACGCAATAGTTTCGCAAACGAGCTTTGTGAGACTGACTAGTAGAGGAGTTGGGTGTTCGGTATCACACGGGCTGTGAGTATGCGACATCGCAATAATTAGCCTTGAGTGCAAGTGGGAGATTGTTGGAGATAGTGCCCTCAGAGTCAATTATTAGGTCACAGGTACGTGATTGTAATGATTGATGGAGGACCTATCCCGGTAGGACAGTCTTACTCGAGATGATAGTATGCTATCTGGTTTACCTTTATCATCGTGTACTGTTTTAAGTGACCTGACACGTCGCTATTACACATTGATAGAGCCCCTAGGATTCTTGCTTGACCACCAGCAGTATGAGGGCGATCATATAAGTGGGAGCTGGGGGTCTATAAGCATATCCTTAAAAGGTCCCTAGTCGTGGGAGTTTCGAGACTGGGCATCGATACTCCATTAGTAGACTAGTGTATACAGTCGAGACCCCGACGAGGGGCGGTGGCCGGTCTCACAAGCCACTGGTGTCAGTTGGATCACCTAAGATGTATACATGTGCTCATTGGGTTATGAGTACACCGGACAGGACTCGCCGGGAACATGCTAGTTGGTCATATACCAGACGTCAGATGGCAGTTCCCTGGTGACATGTGTGCAGGTTAGTTCATCGACCTGGGGATCGTCATTTGTCTCGTGTGAGTTCCCACTGTACTTTGATTACTACCCTACCACGGCTCAAAGGAGTCGTGCAAACAGGTTTTAGTTGGGTACAGTCCCGAGCCACATGGAGGCAGTGAGCGTATCTTCAGGGGTTCGTCTCTCCCGGTATTGGGGGTGAGGTCGTGCTGTGTCTAGGAGAGCCATTACACAAAGTCCTTGGCCAAGGCAAGGAGATTTACTGGTAGGTATTCCAGTAGTATCTCAGGGTGTTCTGGGCTACACTCCGACACGACTTGTACCGCTTTTGGGGGTCTGACTTTTACCAACCCCCTAGGCCCGCCATGCGATACTCATAGACGAACGGACCGGACTGTACGGATATTGTCACTGACAGGCTCAGTAGGGTGTCAGGCTGAGTTCGCTCACAGACGTCCCTTTTGGTCAATACCTGGTAGCCCGTTATGTATTGGCTTATACCTCTAACGTGCTAGTGGTTAAATCCACAACCAAGGTGTTGATGAGTCTTTAGAGTCCCCCACATTCAGTTACTCAGCTTTCGGGCGAAAGGTTGTAGAGGCCGTATGGAGATATGGCAAGGTCCGATCAGATACGTGCGGTATTGCACGCATCAGGATCGGACAGTTTGTACTATAGGCCGTATGGTTATATGGCAGGGTTCGATCAGATACGTGCGGTATTGCACGGATCAGGATCGAACAGATATTACTAGCCGGTTTTGGTATAAGCCGGATCCTAGTATAGTACAGTGTAGATTTTGTCTCATTGCATTTTGTATTTCGGTCGAAATACAGATGCGGTTGTGTAAGCACAGTATCGGGGTTTTCCTGTAATTTATTACGGGACCAGTTTTCTGGAGTTGCCAGTTTGCTTTCCGTTTCGGCCAATTTCCATTGTTCCGTTCATTGGCCGAAGATTGGTGGAGGAGGGTTTATTTGCATTGTTGCAAATAGGCATTAGTGGAGGGGGTTCTTTGCATCTTGTTGCATTATGATGGTTTTCATGATGAGCACCATCACTTGACTTCTTCTTCTCATGATGGCTTGACTTTTTGAAGCCATCATGCATGAGATGATGGTTGCCTTGGAGTGTTGGATTTGTTGATAATCATTTCCTTTTGCATGATTGACTCCTCTCTCTCTCTCTTGTATCATATGAGTGAGGCTCCCATTTTGGATACATCTTATCTCATTCTCTCCATTCCTCTTGAGATGGCCGGCCATGTATAGGAGGGGGCTGTCCAAATATTTTGGTGAGGGTATATGGTTCATTTCATGCTCCAAAAATGTCCCCAAGTTCCTCCACATACTTCTTGTTTTCATCCCTCCACCATTTGGCAACTCCTTCAACCCCAATAGAGACAATAGCTCACTACACATTCTACAGCAAATCTTGGGCACGTCGAGTAGCCGGCTTCGTGCCCGAGTTGCCTCGGCATTGAGGTGGGAGCCCGTAAACAAAGTAGGCGATGTGGTGCACTTCCGGCGACAAGGAGGAGACGGGACTTTTCCGCAGGAGATCCGGACGATGATGAGAAGACCGGAGGACTTGGATCGTCGGTATATCTCTTTCTCATCTTATAGTTAGCTAGGACTAGTTAATGGTTCGATCCGGGTTATAGTGCGCGGTGGTGCCGGTTTGCTAAGTCCGCAAAAATTTAAGTTTTTCACCGCTTCCGCATTCCGGCGTCGGATTGACAGCCGGGGCGCCGCCGTGCACTTACAGTTTAAACTTTACACAAAACACAAGTTAGCATGCATCATCAAACATGATACATACAAGTGCACAAAAATATATCACATATACAATGTGCACATCCGAGTGAGAAAATCCATCTTAAAGTGAACCAATACTAGTTAATGCAAAGTAATATATCAAATATATAATTATGCATTAAATCATTAAATCAACACTTGATTCAATGATCCGATCATGTCGCACATAACCGACTGGTATCATCAGTAACAACTTATCGAATCAACACTTGATCCGATAACCCGGCTATATCGCATATAACCGATCAATGTCACATCGCGAGAATGAAATACGGTATCACATACACGCATCATTCTCGGTCCCGCACATATCTCATATGCGCTCCTATTTCGTTTCGCTTGAGCCAGGAAACCTCTGTGTAGGACTCTAAAGACTCGTCAATACGCCGGCAGCAGATGATGATCATATCAAACACCCACAAGCCGCAAGCGGTCTGCTAAACGTAATGGCCACCCGGGTATTGAGCGATCTGAAGATCGACGAGCAAGCCCGCTCACACTCCAGTGAATCCAACCAGTAACACTACCGTACAGTCCGGTCTGTCCGTCTGATATGTCGCATATCTCGCCTAGGGGTGGTAAACGTCAGACCCCAATAGCTCGATAAGTCGTGTCGATATGAGGTCTATAACAATTCGAGAAACTACAGGTAACACTTACCAGTAAATCTCAGCAATTCTGGCCAGGGATTTCCTGTTATAGCCAATCGAACACAGCGCAACATCAACTCCCTATACCGGGAGAGACGAATCCCCTCCTATCGCTCATTACCTCCATGTGACTCGGGACTGTACCCAAAAACCACCGTTTTGCACGCCCTCTTGGACGTGGTAAGATGGAAATCAAAGCACAGTGGGAACCACACAAGACTCTATGACGATCTCGGGTCAACAGACTACTCTGTACCAGTGTCACCAGAGAACTGCCATCTGACGTGAGGTATAATACCATCTGGGAGTTCTCGGCGAGTCCGTCCAGTATACCAAGTCTCCACTGAGCACCCGTATATCATCTCTGATGTCAAACACCAATGGATATGGGATCATCCATCGCCCATCTGTATGGGTCGAGAAGTTACACGCTAGTCTACTCTGGTATATCGATGCCCCGTCTCGATACACCCACGACTAGGGACTTTGAAGGATGTACTTATGGACTACCATGTCCCCACTAGTATGATCCGCATCATAGTCCAGGTAGTCAAGTACAGATCCTAAGGGCTTTACCAACATGTAACAGAGAGACAATCAGTATACACGTTAAGGTAAAGTTCAACCAGATAGCATACTATCATGTCGAGCAAGAAAGTCCTCCCTATATACGTCCCAGCATCCACTACAATATACATCCTATGTACAGTAATGGCCTCTAGGGCATACATATAACTAACAATCTCCCACTTGCACTAGGGCCATCTGATAGCAGTGGTTGTAGTATCTCATACTCAACCATCCCATAAAAGTCTCCCTCTGGGAAAAGGCCTTTGTGAGTGGATCCGCCGTGTTGTCCTCTGAGTCTACTTTCCTAACCTCGATCCCTTGGAGATCTACCATCTTCATGATCAGGTGACACTGCCTCAGAATATGTCTGGATCACTGATGGGACGGACGTTCCTAGGCATAAGCCACAACTCCATTGCCTCACAATGGTAGGAACGAAGTTCATCTCATGAACTAATATACATCCAGACTGCCTCTTTGGTAGCATCTTAAGTAGCGATGTATACAGCCTTTATCGTCTAGTTTGCCATGGTATCTAGCTTGGAACTCTTCAACATACCGTCCCTTTACTGAGGGTAAAGACAATGCCTGTGACTGACTTTCAGTCGTCCTTATCACTCTGGAACCTTTCCAGTGATTCTCCCCAGGATCAACTGATACCATCTTACTGCAACTAGTGAGTATCCTAACATCCAATTAGATCTATCTCATAGATCAAAAACCCAGGATTTAGTAGGTATCACTATGATCCTATACGGAGAATCCTTGTGATAAGCGGAGATTGACCGAGCGTAGCATAGGAAACCCCTTTCCTTATCAAGAGTATGTCATCCACGTGCTCTACGAGGATCACTACCATACTCCCTACTACCTTTTTGTTTATACAAGGTTCATCTACCATTTTGATGATGTCAAACTCTTTGACTAACTCATCAAAACAGACGTTCCAACTCCGCGATGCCTGCTTTATCACATAAAGCATCTTGTACACGTTTCTGCTGCTCGCACTGTCTACGAAGCCCTCTGGCTGTGTACTTACAGACGCTCTCTTCTAAAACATCATTTTAGAAAAGCAGTCATGACACCCAACCGCCAGATATCGTAGTCATGGTATGTAGCCGTGGCAAGTAGGATCTGGATGGACTTAAGCATAGCCACTGAAAAAGGTTTCATCATTATCCACGCCTGGTCAATGATGAAAACCTTTAACATGTCTAGCTTTGAAAGTCTCAACTTTTCCATTTACACCAAGTAATCTTCTCAAGATATACTTACTCCTGATGGGGATTTAACCCTTCAGATAAAGCAACCAAAGTCCATACTTTGTTGGTGTACATGGATTCCATCTCAGATTGCTAAGCATCCAGCCATTCTTACAGAGTCCCACTCCTGATGGCCAGCTCGAAAATAGTTGGGTCATCATCTCATGATGCAATCCTCGCTCCCACTGCCATAGAGAAACCGAAGTAACTCTCAGGTGGGTGAGGAACCCTACTGGATCGGCGGAGAGGCTGAGGTTCGTTGGAATCTACTGAATCCTTTGGTTGTATCAAATCATCAGCTGCAGATTGTATAGCTGGAACATTTCCAGTTCTACATAACAGATCTTGCCTTGAGCTTGTCCGGATTTTGCTTTTAGACATAGGCCGTGCAACCCCAAATCTTAACTAAATTAAGATATGGGCTCTTCCCTTTCCATATCATATATGAAGCGGTAGGCAACTGATTTGATTTGAACCCTATTCAATAGGTATGCAGCTTCTCAAGTGCATAACTCCCAAAAGGAAACAGGTAACTCAGTAGTACTCATCATAGAGCACACCTTATCATATATAGGGTGTGATTGCTCCGCCCTGATATACCATCGTGCTATGGTGTATACAGAGGAGCAATGCTGAGAGAGAATCTCATTCTCCTTTAGAATAGTCCAGTATTTACGTGCTCAAGTATTCTCCCCCCTGATCACATCAAAGGACATAATACTTATACCCGTATTTTTGGTTCTCTACTTCTCGCTTATATTATGTGAATATCTCAAAAGGTTCGGACTTGTGTTTCAACAGGAACATAGGTCTGAATCTCGAAAGATCATCGAGAATGTAATGAAGTATAAAGAACCAGTCCTGGCATGTGTAGACAGGAGACCTTACATACATCATCATGTATCAGTCCCAAGAGTTCATTAACTCTTTCTCTGTTTCCAGTAAACGGAGCTATGGTCATCTTATCTTTGTGACATGACTGGCGAGTTTCACAAGATGTAAATTCAAACTGATTTAAATATGCATCTATATGTAACTCTAGCTAGTCGGGTCACATTGATCTGACCTAGTCTACAATGCCTCAAGAAGAATTCGTTTATTTCTGAACTCTTCCTCTTGTGTGTGATCTGTATACTAAGAACTGTAGTTTGATTTAGAACATTAATGCTTTTAGATAACGTGCCTGAACCGATCAACTTTTGATATAGGAAATGTTCAAAACATTATTCAACAATAAAAAATTATATCGTTTCTTTACTAATAAAGAGACAGATATGATTTTGTATATCAGGTTCGGTATCTAACAACATTCGTTCAGAATCAATGTATTCGTAATACAGGGTGACAGTGACCAACAGACTTGGCTGCAACACTTGCCCCGTTTTCTGCCTCATGAAACTTATCACCCGTTCTCAGTTCTCTACCTTTCTGTAGCCCTATGTAACAGATTACATATCTGGGATCCTGATCTGGTATCACATACCCAGGACGTAGAGGATACAGAGAAACAGTTCTTTGTAATAAACACACCCGAAGATGATGCATCAGCATGCACTCTCTTCGTTTGGGCGGCACGGGAAATCTGGTATTCCCCAATTTCCTGCTCTGTCTTATAACAGATATAAGTTGGAGCGGGACCAACGTTCCCCAGCTCAGTATAACAAGCGGGTTCGGTCAATATTCCGTATTATTATCTTGATTAAGGCGTGATATGGTCGCTACCTGGAGAGAGAGAGAAGAAAACACTCAGCGTGCGCTCTGTCAAGAATAGATTGGTTATTATTTTATCTAATCAGGATGGCTCCCACTGCTTTTTATCAAATCTTCCTTCAAACCCTAAAAGGAAAGACTAGCCGGGATTAATTACACACTACAAGTTCGCCAATCTTTCAGCCAGGCCAGTGTCGGTACTTTGAGGGAGGTCCCCGTGCTTTCGCACGAACCTAATTAATGTAAACCTCGTTTTCCCAGAGGCGTAACCCCGTTGACACCTTTCTAGACACCTACTTGATCGGCTAATTGTAATGTATAAAACTCTCCCAGGAGTAACTCTTACTCGCAGCGGGTATCGGGATCCAACTATCTCATAGAAGGTATGCAATCTCATTGCAAATTTCAACACTTGAAATTCCCGATAATATTTTGCCCCTAGCTCGCTATGACCTTGACGCATGCCAAACAACCCATAGTCTGCTAGTCAAGTTCAACCCGTACATTTCTTGATTGAATTAAACCCACCCGCACGACCCTTGACGCATGCCGAACAACGCCGTACGAATACCCTAATCCAATCGCATCATATGCTAGCAGATAAGCACTAGTTAGCTACCGTACACTACGCCTTGACGCATGCCAAACAACCGCAGCACGAATACTAACTAGTACTTATCTGAAATGACGGAGGGCTACGACAGGTTTTTCTGAAAACCTATTGCGTAATGAACTTGATATCGTTGTAGGATCGAATGAATTTTGAAATGGAGTGTTTTTGAGGCTTTTCTAGTTTTGCTAAAGGAGTCACTCCCGGTGAAGGGATCGTCGGTCCTTTCCTCGTCGAATGAGGTGCGGGATATATCATATATATCACTGTGCAAAGCAAAAACACTTAAAAGCAATCAAAAGACAAACCGAGTGTGTAGCATCTGCCAGTTATTGCTAAAGGAGTCACTCCCGGTGAAGGGATCTCGGTCCTTTCCTCATCGAATAAGGTGCTGGATATATCACATATACCGCTGTGCAAAGCAAGAACTGTAGCTACCTGTTTTATTTTGAAATTCGATTCTACAACATCTTAGGTTTCTATTACTTTCATTAATCACATTAATGAAGTCCCATCAATTATGTACCTAAACATCACAGATAAATACGACGTACACTTATGCCATCCGCATTCGCCTCGATGTCCCCTCATGCACCGTTAGGTTAGGTAACTAACGGCAGAGCGGGGCAGGGCTAGCGCGGGTGCAAAACATAAGTAACGTCTATATAATATATCATATATACTATATACTGTATCTAACACAGAACATCACATGATCACATCACAGATATCGCAGCAGAAGAATCATATGAAATATTGGATATACTAGGACGTCCGTGTTTTTAATACGAGCCAGTATAAAACACGGATTCCACGGTCGTGATGAATAGCCAAACCCACACCCCTAGACCCCTACGAGAGCGGCAAGCAACCCTACCAATTCTAGAGTCAGGAGACCCGGACTCGACTCCTCGAGTTGGTCTCCCACTGGACTCCAGAACCCGGTTACTTGTGGTCCCCTCCTTGGGTCTATCCTAGTGCGGAAAAGTAAATAATATACAAACGGTGACATCTTCCGCAACCTGGAAGTGCCCCAATAAAAGAATATTACATACAAGTTTTTACATGAATGAAAATGAAAAACACTCATCTCACATAAAAACCCCCGGCTATTCAAACACGACGATCCAATATAACATATCCAGCAACACATAACATCACATGTCATCAATGTAAGTAAATATGTCCATCCCAATTGTCGTTGACATATAGCAACGAAACCGGCGATATCACATATTACACTTACGGTCACAGAAAAGAAAGTGTAAAACTACAACAGTTGGAATTCGCAACCTCCATAGACATCGCATGCCTAATCAAATGAAATTCTTAGACATCGCATGCCTAACAATTATAAACCCCGTATTTTAGTCTCATTATCGAAAACACTTTTCAATATCAAGTCGGGTAATTCAACAAGATTCCCGACATCCTGATCGAATGCTCGTCGCAAACTTCAGTAGACGGCCGCACCCCCGATACCGTCGACGAAGTGCACCAAGGCGGAACACCGCTGCCGCGAGCACCCGAACGGATGCTTTCGGCGACGGGGTTCTCCTACAGTCACTTGGTCTGGGCTATGGAGTGAGGCTGTCTATTAAGTTTACCCGGCGAGTATCCGCGTACGCTACGTGATTGCAACGGACTTTTGATCACATCAAAATTCCGTGGCAACCGATCAAGTGAGACTAAACTGCTACGTTTATAACATTCATTTAGTTATCTCATAACTACTTGTGAATTCCAATTATTGTATCCCATTCCGGATAAATAGAAAATGTCAAACTTTCCGATCGAACAATCGAACACCCAAGTTTTCCCGATACAGATCAACACATGAAATAAGTCTAACAACATTCAGTTCGTGCCTCAGTAGCAACGGTCCAGCCGTAGAAGGGTCAAGCCAACGCCTCACATGTGGCACGCCGTACTGCCCCAAACCCGAAGGTTCAAAGGGCAGTTCAAGACGGTCACATAATCGAGTTAAGGTTTGTTGTCTTCTAGAGGGTCCATCGCGTTACTTGCACTACTTAGAACGTCGTTAAACTACGGAAAAATCCAACACTTGGAAATTTCCCGACAGGGGAAAAATTGGGTATTTATATCCGGTCGAACTTTTTAACATATTCTAAAAATTATCCGGAAAGCCACACAGACAAAATTTGATACCCCGATCGAAACACCGAATCCCCAAAACAACTCCAGAAAAATTCAACTCTTGAATAAATTTTAAAAATACCCAGAAAATCCAGCATAATTTAATAAGAGTTACTGTGCAAACAAACGAGGATGACGTCATCAAGGTGCGGCGGAACCGCCGCATAATGCAGGATTATGCCGCGCTTCCGCCGCGGGATTTACTGTTCATGGAAAAAAATTGCACCGTAATTCTTATAATTCCATGCTGAATTTTTTAGCAATTTTTAATTTGGAAAAATCCCAGTTTTTGAAAAAAGGACAGAGAGCATGGATGTGATCGGGTTTCGGGTTCGTTCGGGTTTCAAATTCCGTCTGGACTTCGCCTAAGGCTCTAGCTAGGCTCTGATACCACTGTAGGGTTCCTAGGCACCCTAATGAGGTCTCACAAGGTATCAACCATGCCAATTTCAAAAAATACGGTGCCGAGAAACCCTAAACTACGGATCGTTTGCTAGAAATCTAGGCGAAAAATAAACTAGTTAACAATTAACTAAGAGATACGGAAATACAACCTTTGTAGATCCGGTCCTCCACCTCCACGGCTCCGAGATGAGCTCCTCTCCGCTGTCCAAATCAAATCCGGGCTCTAGCGTCGGCTTCGTCGGAGAATGGGCAAGCTAGGTCGTCGATGTCCATGCCGAAGATGATCTACGTCGAAGCATCGCTAGATCAAGCTCCAACTTCACCAAGTCAAGAAAACTTGTGAAGGAAACACACTCTACTGCTTGGCAAGAGGTAGAGGATGAAGAAATAGGAAGTGGGTAGACTTTAGAATTGGATTTCTCACTTTATTTCATCAATCACCATTGATGAAGAAAGGTTTTCTTCATGGAAGAAGATGAAGAAGAAGAAGATGAATATTATCATAAGTATTTTACAAAAAGGAAATAATAAGAATACTTATCATAATGTAACCATGGTAATGTGTAGAGAGTTAATCATGGTTGAAAGGAATGGTTAGGGTTAAGCATGAGACAAAATGGTCACTTGGTCAAAGTCTTCATGAAGCTTCAACAAGCTTCCAAAGATAGCCACCATTTTGCATTATGCTTATCATTTTCCAATATGAATAAACAAATAAATAAATAGATATGAAAATGAAAACCCTAACCATTACATAACCATGGTTTAAACTTTACACAAAACACAAGTTAGCATGCATCATCAAACATGATACATACAAGTGCACAAAAATATATCACATATACAATGTGCACATCCGAGTGAGAAAATCCATCTTAAAGTGAACCAATACTAGTTAATGCAAAGTAATATATCAAATATATAATTATGCATTAAATCATTAAATCAACACTTGATTCAATGATCCGGTCATGTCGCACATAACCGACTGGTATCATCAGTAACAACTTATCGAATCAACACTTGATCCGATAACCCGGCTATATCGCATATAACTCATCAATGTCACATAGCGAGAATGAAATACGGTATCACATACACGCATCATTCTCGGTCCCGCACATATCTCATATGCGCTCCTATTTCGTTTCGCTTGAGCCAGGAAACCTCTGTGTAGGACTCTAAAGACTCGTCAATACGCCGGCAGCAGATGATGATCATATCAAACACCCACAAGCCGCAAGCGGTCTGCTAAACGTAACGTCCACCCGGGTATTGAGCGATCTGAAGATCGACGAGCAAGCCCGCTCACACTCCAGTGAATCCAACCAGTAACACTACCGTACAGTCCGGTCTGTCCGTCTGATATGTCGCATATCTCGCCTAGGGGTGGTAAACGTCAGACCCCAATAGCTCGATAAGTCGTGTCGATATGAGGTCTATAACAATTCGAGAAACTACAGGTAACACTTACCAGTAAATCTCAGCAACCCTGGCCAGGGATTTCCTGTTATAGCCAATCGAACACAGCGCAACATCAACTCCCTATACCGGGAGAGACGAATCCCCTCCTATCGCTCATTACCACCATGTGACTCGGGACTGTACCCAAAAACCACCGTTTTGCACGCCCTCTTGGACGTGGTAAGATGGAAATCAAAGCACAGTGGGAACCACACAAGACTCTATGACGATCTCGGGTCAACAGACTACTCTGTACCAGTGTCACCAGAGAACTGCCATCTGACGTGAGGTATAATACCATCTGGGAGTTCTCGGCGAGTCCGTCCAGTGTACCCAGTCTCCACTGAGCACCCGTATATCATCTCTGATGTCAAACACCAATGGATATGGGATTATCCATCGCCCATCTGTATGGGTCGAGAAGGTACACGCTAGTCTACTCTGGTATATCGATGCCCCGTCTCGATACACCCACGACTAGGGACTTTGAAGGATGTACTTATGGACTACCATGTCCCCACTAGTATGATCCGCATCATAGTCCAGGTAGTCAAGTACAGATCCTAAGGGCTTTACCAACATGTAACAGAGAGACAATCAGTATACACGTTAAGGTAAAGTTCAACCAGATAGCATACTATCATGTCGAGCAAGAAAGTCCTCCCTATATACGTCCCAGCATCCACTACAATATACATCCTATGTACAGTAATGGCCTCTAGGGCATACATATAACTAACAACAACAGTAGTGTCAAGTCTGGATAAACAAGAACCTCCTTGTCACCATCTTTGAGCATACCGAAGTACCTCTCGAGTGCCTGAGGTTACCCACCATATCTGTGGAGTGGCCAATGGAATGTCAATCCAGATTGAATCTTTAGGTCCTATTAAATTTTCAGTAATCATTTGCGGTTCTGGAATAACTTCCAGTTCTACCATACTCCCACTACTGTTTTCTAAAAAAATATATTTTTATTAAAACTGTGGCGAGTTATGAACAATATCACTATTCATCTTCCAGATGATAGAAAATCAACCATCGTCATAGCCCGGGTCAACCCACAAACAACCATTACAGAAATGTGCCTTGAGTTATCCAGAGTCTGGTTTTAAGCATAAGCCGGAAAACTCCCCGTACCTTAACAATGTTAAGATATGAACTATTCTATATCCAATATAGAAACAGAGGTCTCCAGTGCATGTCAAATAAATGGAGAGAGGCTGATCAACATTACTCAACTTAGGAGTACATCCAGATATGAGTAACCTGAAAGAGAAGCAAGTTCTCATAATCATTACTATCAACTGAATACCACACACAAGTATCTACATCTTCGATCACCTTGAAGAATACTGATACTTGCAACACCTGGTTCTGTTGGATATGGTTCCCTCTAAGTCAATTATTGGATCGCAGGTACGTGATTACAATGATTGAGGGAGGACCTATACCGATTTGACAGTCTTGCTCGAGATGATAGTATGCTATCTGGTTTGTCTTTATCATTATATACATGCTTTAGTTCACTATTGCATGTTGATAAAGCCCATAGGATTCTTGCTTGACTGCCAGCAGTATGATGGCGATCATATACGTGGGAGCTGGGGTCTATAAGCACATCCTTAAAGTGTCCCTAGTCATGGGAGTTTCGAGACAGGGCATCGATACTCTAGAGTAGACTAGTGTATACAGCGGAGACCCCGACGAGGGGCGGTGACCGGTCTCACAAGCCATTGGTGTCAGTTGGTTCACCTAAGATATATACAGGTGCTCATTAGGTTATGAGTACACCGGACAGGACTCGCCGGGAACCTGCTAGTTGGTATTATACCTAGCGTCAGATAGCAGTTCCCTGGTGACATGTGTACAGGTTAGTTCATCGACCTGAGGTCGTCATTTGTCTCGTGTGAGTTCCCACTGTGCTTTGATTTCTACCCTACCACGGCTCAAATGAGTCGTGCAAACAGGTCTTTTTTGGGTACAGTCCCGAGCCACATGGAGGCAAGTGAGCGGATCGGCAGGGGATTCGTCTCTCCCGGTATTGGGGGTGAGATCACGCTGTGTCTAGGAGAGCTATTACACAAAGCCCTCGGCCGAGGCAGGAGATTTACTGGTAGGTACTCCAGTAGTATCTCAGGGTGTTCTGGGCCACTTTCTGACACGACTTATACCGCTATTGGGGGTCTGACGTTACCAGCCCCCTAGGCCGATATGCGATACTCATAGACGAACGGACCGGACTGTATGTATATTATCACTGTTAGGCTCAGTAGGGTTTCTGGATGAGTTTGCTCGTCAGCCTCCCTTCCAATCAATACATAGGCAACCGTTACGTACAGCCAGTACCTTTGACGTGCTAGTGGTTATACCCAGTGCCAGTGTGTTGATGAGTCATTAGAGTCCCTCACAGACAGTTTCCCAAGTTCGGGACAAACGTTATAGAGGCCGTATGGTTTTATGGCAGGGTTCGGAAAATGCACGTGCGTTTACGCACGTGTCATATTTCGGGCAGATAATACTGGTGGGCTTTGGTTTAAGCCAGATCCAAGTATTATACTGTGTAGATATAATATCTTTGTCTCAGTTGCATTTGTATTCGGTCGTAATACAAATGCGGGTATGTTTATACTGATACGGGGTTATCCTGAAATTCGTTTCGGGATCGCTTTTGGAAGTTGCCAGTTTCCTGTTTTCTATCACCCGTATTTGACATTCGGTTAAATACAGATTTATTTTTTCGTCTCTTGGGTGAGTCATGTGGGTGAGTCGTGCTTCTAGAAGTTTCTAGATGATGACTAGGATGGTGAGGTGGCTTAGTACATTAATTATATGATGATGTGTTGTAATGAATCATTGTTTCATTAAATGATTATGCTAGGTGTTCTTTGTGACTCATTCATTTGTTTTAGTGCTTATGGTCACCATTTTAGTTCATACACTCACCCCCTCCTCTACTTAGTGGCCGGTCCCTCTTTTGGGAAGGATGATGGTTGCTTGATAAAAGATTAAGGTTATGGATTCATGGAAATTAGTATATTCAATTCTCATTTCACCCGATCCAAAAGGTAACTTCATTAACCGTTCGTCCATAACTTTGGACGTAACGAGACAAAGTGTTCTACTCATTCTCTACATCAATCTTGGTCATCTCTTTTAGCAAACTTGATGATCGAGTTGCCTCGGTTCAGAGGCGGGAGCCCGTTTAAAGATCCGTCGACGTGGTGCCACCTGGACGAGAAGACTGGAGATTCACGAGATCGGAGCAGCCGCAACAAAGCGTGGGATGATGGTTGAAGACCGAAAGACTCGGATCGTTCGGTATAACATTTCTACCCACTTTGTAGTTTGTTAGTTTAGCTTTAATGGCAGATCCGGGTTATAGTATACGATAGCGCCAGTTAAAAAGTTTTTGTTCCGCATTTGGCGTCTGTTAGACGGCCGGGGCGCTACCGTGTACTTACAGTGGTATCAGAGCCTCACCATTAAGCTTTACTAACTTGTGCTAGCGCGTTAAAAATATCGATCGAACGGAATTTCAAAAACTACAGTTTTTTTGTTCAATGTTTCTGTCGATTTTAAATCAGGTCTAAAAATTATTTTGCATATCACAGAAAATTGAGCAGGGTTTTTGAAGAATTATGGTGAAATTTGGGCACGTGTTACTACAGTACAGCTACGGATCCGCGGTCAAAGCTAGGGTTTGACCGCGGAACCGCGGCCAGTATGTGGCAACAGTGTTCCAAAATTTTCCACTAAGTTCTTCTTGGTAAATTATGGTTTTTGGTACTGTTCTTTTGGGCCCAGATTTTGTTACTGGACAGCAGATGTACGTGGGGCCCACTTGGGAAGTTTGGTCGATCGAAATTTAAACGTGTTAGTTTACAGTACTTATACTATATCTCCGACCAGGAATGTCATTCGAGCGGTAAATTGTGTTTAATTGCTATAGCTCTTCTAGATGGATTTGCGAACGTGACATTCGCGTTGATGTTCTGTGTTGTGCTGTAATGTTACGGATATGTCGTGGTGGATAGCAGTGTGCAATGGTAGTGCTGTTTGGATTTATTTGTACATTTGATATTGCGGGGCGAGCGTCCAACATGTGGACTGCCGTCACTGCCTGTTTGTATAATATTCTTTTGGGGCACGACCGGGCTGAGGTCGATGTACCCGTTGTACATATTTTTTATTTTTTTCTGTACTAGGTTTACCCCGCGACGGAGTGCACGGATAGCCGAGTTCTGGAGGGCAACGGGTCCATATCTCATGGCTTTGAGAGGTAGAGGGGTCTTACTCTAGAATTGGCAGACTATTCGCCGCACTCATAGGGGGTACAGGTTGACCCAAGGAGGGGTGCTCAAGTTACCGGATTCCGTGAAGTGCCGGGTGGTCCATTCACTATGCTGTAGGGGGCTGCCTCTCTTCAGGTTTTGGCGGGTAACTTGCTGCACCCGTAGGGGTCTAGGTTTCATTGCACAGGCTATCCACACGACCAGGGGAACGTCGGGTTTCAGCAGCGGCTCTGTGAAACCCGGGGATCCCAGATTATCTGCATTGTTCTGTGATGCTTATTACTTTTCTGTAATGTTGCATATTATCACGCCTGGAGTGATTATTGTATATTGGTATATATACTATTAGATGTTGTATATGTTTTACACTCGTGCTAGTCCAGTCCCCGCTCTGTCGTTAGTTAAATAACCTAACGGGTGATGACGGGACCAAGTGACGAATACGGATGGCATATACGTACATTTTATTTTCGTTCTTTTCTGGTGTGATTGATTGATGGGACTGCATTGATTCTTATCAATGCAAGGATAAAACAAACCTATATTTGATGTTGTTGGAACAAATTTTAAAAGGGTGTTATTACAAAGATGTTTCCTTTTGTTTTGCATAGAGGTATTCAGTTAGAATATCCTGCACCTCATTCGACGAGGCAAGGGCCGAGATCCCTTCACCGGGAGTGACCCCTTGGGCAGAACTTTACGTCAGGGTAATAACTTCACTATAGTCGATTACAAGTTGCTTTGTATAGCGGTATTCAGTTAGAATATCCTGCACCTCATTCCATGAGGAAAGAGCCGAGATCCCTTCACCGGGAGTGACCTCTTTAGCAAAGGTTTTCGTCACTATATTTTTTATAAAAAGCTGTCAGGTTCCTTCAACGAGATCAAGTTCATTACGTTAAAGGTTTATCGCCAAAAACCAGCCGTAGCCCTCCGTCGTTTCTTATGGATAGTCAGTAGTATTCAAGCTATGTTTGTTGGCCAAAGTCAAGGCATAGTGTTTGGTAGCTGCTGAATATTCATCTGTTGCATAGATAGATGCGTTGGTTTGGGACAGTCGTATTACCTTGTTGGCCAAAGTCAAGGGTATGTACGGGTGGGTTCAAATTAACCTGGATAATGACGGGTAGAACTTGACATGTGACTTATAATTTGTTGGCCAAAGTCAAGGTCATAAGAGCTTGAGGTAAAAATCACATCGGGAGTTTCAAACATACAAGAAACTTGCCAGGTATGCGCATACCTTCTGGAGTGTGATAACTTGAGTGGTTTCCATCAAGTTATCATGCGATGATAGTTGGATCCCAATTCTTACTGATGAGTTGGTTTACTCTTCGGGTGATCCCGACTAATTCTTCTTTCAGGTTTGGAGGAGAATTTGAGATAACAGTGGGAGGTTTCCTGATTAGATAAAGTGATAACCATTCTGATCTAGGTTAGAGTGCACGCAGAGTGTTTCTTTTCTCTCTCTCTCTCTTTGGCAGCGACCTTTGACCGACCCTTGACTATGACTCAGTGACCAAGTTGACCGAACCTTCTTATAATACTGGCTTTTGGATTGTCCGAGTTGCATAAGTCATTGCTGCTCCTTCTTTCACCCTTTGCATTTCTCAGAACACCCCGTATTACTACGGACATCCACTTCCATTGGATAGATCCATCGTATGGTTATATACGAACTCGAAGGGACTTCTTCGAGAATGGATCCAGGTTCAGGAGAAATAGAATTGGTTTATTCAGTTGTCTTTTATTATCACCTTCTCTCAGGTTGCGAGGGCTCCTTAGTTTAGGAGAGTACACCTATTACGCTTATTGGATAGTCTTATTCCAAACCATAGGCTGGTGCCGAAAGGTAGAGAATGAAGAAAACCAATTAGCCTAAGTAGGGTGTACAGAAGGTAATAACTAAAGAAAAAATAAAGGGATTAGAAAGAGGGCAAAGTAAATTGCGACTGCTATCATTCACGACTAAAACCGCGTACTTCATCGCCACTTCTATTTCACCTTTGCTTTTTTCCCCAGTTCGGGAGAAATAGAATAAGGTATTATTCAGCTGTCTTTTATCATCACCTTCTCTCAAGTTGCGAGTACTCCTTGGTTGAGGAGGGTACACCTATTATGCTTACTGGATAGTCTTCTTCCAAACCATAGGCTGGTGCCGAACGGTGGGGAAGGAAGAAAACCATTTAGCCTAATGATGGTGTACAGAAGGTAATGAATAAAGACAAATAAAGGGATTTGGAGAGAAGGCAAAGAAATATACGGTTATAGTCATGAATTGGATTATGGAAGAGGCATTACTAGGAATACCAGGATACCCCGGCGAAACATTTTTTTGTTTCAGTGCATTATTAATGGAAAACTGATTTCCCGATTAGATACTTACTCCAGGGTATGTATTTACCAGGTAAGATTCTCACATCTGTATGATTTTACAGATGATGAGTGGGAGTAAGTTATTAGGAATTAGGTGATCATCCTCATTATATCGGAATTCGTTGTAATTGGTGATATTTGAGGGAATCGTCTGGGTACAGTTTTCAACCTACGACGCACATGCTTTGAGTTATTTAACTCAGCGGACTTATACAGAGCATTGTATGTTGTCCAGTGTCTATCAGGACAAAGGGGTTGGTCCTCGTACTCTGTTCTGTTTACTTGTAACTTCTCTAGTTTTTAGTCAAGTGTTTCTTAGAAATACAATGTCTAAGTTTTGAGAAGTTGTGGGTATAGGAATAAAGTAGAGAACCAGGTGTCGCAAGTATCGGGATTCCTCAAAGAAATCGAAGATGTTGATTCTTGTGATAGGTATTCAGTTGATAGTAACGGTTTTGAGAAACTTGTTTCTCTTTCTGATTACTCATAATTGGATGGATTCCTAAGTTGAGTAATGCTGATTAGCCTCTCTCTATTAAGATGATATGCACTGGAAATAGATGCATGTTTTTGAATCTGGTTCCAATTAAATAAGTGCCAAAGTTTCTATATTGGATATAGAATAGTTCATATCTTAACGATGTTAAGGTACGGTGAGTTGTCCAGCTTATGCTTAAAACCAGACTCTGGATAACTCAAGGCACATTTCTGTAATGGCAGTTTGTAGGTTGACCCGGGCTATGTCGAGGGTTGATTTTCTACCATTTGGAAGATCAATAGTGATATTGTTCTTAACTCGCCACAGTTTTAGTAAAATGGATTTTTTTAGAAAAAATAGTGGGAGTATGGTAGAACTGGAAGTGATTCCAGAACCGCAAACGCTTACGAAAAATTTAATAGGACCTATATATTCAATCAGGTTTGACATTCCATTAGCCACTCCACAGATATGGTGGGTAACCTCAGACACCCGAGAGGTACTCCGGTAGCCACAAGAACGGTGACAGGGAGGTTCTTGTTTACCCAGACTTGACACTACTGTTGTTCCTGACTATGAGACCCGACAGGAGGATAAATTTAGCGTCATTCTAAACTATCTTTAGAAGTGCACGTATATATATTATTCTGCCAGAGGGTTGTGGTCAGTGGGAGCAGCGGAAGCAAAGTAGGCAAGTAGCTTATGTCTACATATAGGCTTGAGCAAATATAGCGGAGATAAGATCATCTAATTTTGATGTAACAGTCATAGCTTTGACTTCATCAGAATAGGGGATGGATCTGTTAAGGAGATAGTAGGGTGTGATGTCCTGGTATTTGGATGATATATACAGAGTAGGAAGTAAAATTCCTATACTACAATCGGTTGTACTATAGTCATCACACAGTTGTTTCTCCACAAAGGACATGTATATAATATTAGACATTCTGATTTCTAGATCTATGGTTTTAGATTTGGATTTGGGTAGTTTCCCAATATGGGTACTTTGACAGTATTCTAATAGTATTTTAGAATAGATGACTCCTGGCATGGTAGAGTACCTGCAGATGATGGAGTCACCCTCTCTAAAGGTTGTTGGATATATGTATGCCCTAGAGGCCATTATATGATAGTGGATGTATATATATATATTCAGTATGCATTCTTGCTCGACATGATAGTATGCTATCTGGTTCTTCTTTATCTGACATGTTGATTTGATCATGCTTTTATTCATTCATACATGCTGATAAAGCCCTGAGGATATCGGCTTGACTACTCTGATTATGATGGAGATCATACTAGTGGGACATCTGTAGTCTATAAGCATATCCTGGAAAGTCCCTAGTCATAGGTATATCGAGATGGGGCATTGATATACCAGAGTAGACTAGCGTATATGATACTAGACCCATACGATGGGCGATGAATGTTCCCACATTCGTCGATGTTTGACATCAAGATCATATACGGGTGCTCAGTGGTGACTGGGTACACTGGACGGACTCACCGAGCAATCCTATATGGAATTATATCTATCGTCGGATAGCAGTTCTCAGGTGACACTGGTACAGGTTAGTCTGTAGACCCGAGATCGTCATAGAGTCTTGTATGTTCTCCCACTGTACTTTGATTGCCACCCTACCACGGCTCTACTGAGTTGTGCAAACAGGTGGCCGTTGGGTACAGTCCCGAAACACACAAAGGCGATGAGCGATAGGAGGGATTTCGTCTCTCCCGGTATTGGGAGTTGATGCTGTGCTGTGCCCGACTGGTTATATCAGTAAGTCCCTGGCCAGGACTGCTGAGATTTGCTGATAAGTGTTATCAGTAGTTTCTCGATCTGTTATAGACCATTCACCGGCACGACTTATTGATTTATTGGGGTCGATGTGACCATCCCTAGGCTCTATATGCAGCATATCCGACGAAGAGACCGGACTGTACGGTAGTGTTGCCGGTTGGCTCGACGAGAGTTGTAGCAGGTTCGCTTGTTTTCTTCTGATCGCTCAATACCCAGGTGGCCGTTACGTTTAGCTGACCGCTTGCGGCTTGGGGGTGCCTGATATGATCATCACCCACTGCTGGCGTATTGATGAGTCTTAGAGTCCCACAAAGAAGTTACCTAGTTCAGGCGAAACGTTGTGGTGCGTATGCGATATGCGCATGGACCCGATTAAAGTGCGCGTATAGGATACAGTATATTGATCGGGCGGCTTGCTTTTGGTGGGGTCTTATGTGATATGGCCGGATTGATAAATCAAGTGTTTATTTATCATTTAACCATTAGTTTTCTCACTTGAAATCTTTTCTTGTACATGATGGATGTATGCATGCATGTATGCTTTCTTTCTTTTAGTTTCATGCACATATGGATGTGCATACATACATACATACATCATCTATCATGGTTGATTACACATGGAAAATGGTGGCAATATAAGACTCACACCATGGATTAAATATATGGATAATTATTTAATTTGTGTTAAAAACAAAATGTTAAAAGAAAGGATAATTCATGGCTAGTTTCTACATCCTTCTTAAACCTAACCATGCTCACCTACTCCTAACCATGAGTTAACCTTCTCTTTGTGTTTTAAACTCAAGTTAAATAATATCTTTATCATCTACCCATGGTTTGAGATGAGGATAAGAAAATATATATACATATATTTTCTTTTTCTTAACATGAATTTTCTTTTTCACTCTTGTTAAAAAGAAAGCCATCATCTTCCTCCTCCTTCACTGTCACGCCCCGCTTCCCAGAGTACGCTAGATTGGGCACGTGACATAGCCAACCATGCTACCTGTGGGTAGGAAGTATCCATCCACAGTCATATTACGGCTGTAGAGATATCAAGAACAAGATAAAACTATCTAAAAACATGTCCATAATCCAGAATAACAGGAGTCAATGATAAATGAATGCGGAAGCAAATGATCCAATACAATAACTGAAAAGTAAGTCCCATAATGCGGGCTCAAATCTGGAAATAAATGCAGGAAATAAAACTAACCACTACAGGACTCACAACTCAGCCTGCTGGCTGAAGTACTCCTGCTCGGACTGCGACAGTGGTACAGAATCTGGGCCATGCAAAACCCAGACGTCAGCGCGTCATGTCAACCAGTAATATAATATGAAAATGTAACAGGCAATGCAAAATAAGCATGAATAAAGCAATAATGTGAAATGAGCAGTACAGGGTAATGTACGGTGGGTAACTAAACTGTTCTATCAGGTTTTCTATTCTAAAGTCTTTGAAATCAAATTGAGTAATCCTCCATGTAACTCAAAGGATATATCCCGTTACCCCCCGGGACCACGGATCAGGAATATGTGAACCAATAGTGGTTCTATCCCGTTACCCCCCGGGACCACGGATCAGGAAAATGTAAGAGTCACGAATGGCTCTGTCCCGTTACCCTCCGGGACCACGGATCAAGTAATACCCTTTTAAGTTACACTTTAGTTTACACTTTTGATTTCCCCATACCCCCAAGTTATATATGTCAGGTCAGGTATTCAGTAATCAAGAAACTAATGCCAACACAGGATCAGGTAAATAGGTTTGTCTGGATAGACAACAGGAACGGTCCATGAGGACTACATGTTATGTTTGTTGGCATTAGACACAAGATCAGGTACCAGGTAAAGCCATGGTACATCAGGTCAAGCCAGGTAATGTATAAAGGTGTCATGTCATGTCAAGAGTGTACGGTACCATGTCATGTCAAGTAGGAAGTGTAACAGGTCATGTCAGGAAGCACAAGATGTCATGTGGGTGCTCATAATCAACTAACATAAGCATGTGTATAAATAAACAAGCATGAGTACTATCAGAACAATAAACTGGAACATGTAATATGATATGCAAATAGATATAATTTCAAGGATATGGATGCACAGTTATCGATTAGGGTTACATTTATAGTTCCAATATTAATTAGGATGCAATTTATTAAACATGGAGTGTTAATATCACACTATTTTGTAGTAATGTGATCTATGGATGCAATTATATGTATCTTAAATGCGATGGATGCAAACGGGTATCCGAAAAGTTATAAAACTATAAAATGGTAATGTGGGATGTACAACTAAGCAATATGTGATATAAATATTGATATAATAATATTAATATGGATAGCATATTCAAAGCGATTAATAACTATAAAAGTGGTATTGATTAACCATGCACAAGAAAGTTCCGTTCAGAAATTCAGCGTCACCCTAATTTGTTAAATAGCTTAAAAATAACAAACGTTCTCCAAAAGGAACGCGTCTTATACCAAAACAAATATAATTTAATAAGGTTTTCAGTTTTATAAGTATAAGCATCTCAGGTTGTCCCTACAAAAAGTTATGAACATTCGAAGTTGAAAGTTTGCTGTTGGAATTTCCCTGGACAGCAGTTTGGAGACATTTTCATTTGAATTTTACGTTATTTAAACAATTTATTTTGCAAGTAAATATTTCATAGAGTTATAGTATTCTGAGTTAGCTTCGTAACGAACTAAAAAACGTATACTAATGATTTTTCTATGATTTATAATGAATTTTATAAGATAAGGTGTACAGTAAATTTCAGATTTGTCATATCCGATTTTTCAACGACGTTTCATGTGTAAACTATAAGATTTTCAAATGTATAACATTATAAAATGAAGATTATAAACTAATTAAAGATAATAATAATAAATATTACGACGATATATATTTTAAATGATATGGTTGCAGTATAATGTAATCTAGTATGTCACAAGATAAGTTTTCATGATCTAGATTTAATATGATATAAACGGATGCAAACGGAACATCGAAACGTTATAAAATTAAACATGGGGCACTAGATTTAAACTATAGGTATGGTATTTATTTAAATAGGTATAAAATTAATTATATAGCATGTAGCAAGATTAACTTGCCTCGATGGGTCGTGAATCGGGAAAACGGAACGTTAACCGTCGGCGGGGAAAACTCGCGACGGGCGCACGGTTCACGGAATGAACCCAAAAGACGAACAAAGGAACCACACGGGTCAGGGTACCTCGCTGGAACGTCGAGAAGCGTCACCGGCACGACGGAATTCCGGCAACAAAAGAACAGTTAAAAAAAATGAGAAACGAGACATGAAGCAAGAAGAGAAAGAATGATAAAGAGAAGTACGAGAGAATATATGAGAGAGAGAGAGAGAGAAAGTGGAGAGAGAGAGAGAGAGCTGCAGGTGGGGACCTACGGAATTAAAAGGAACACGATTGGCTAAAGGGGAATCGTTAGTTAGGGATAAATATTAATTAAAGATTCAAAACATTTTAAGGAACAGTAGAATACATATATAGGTTAATTTAAAGATTTAAAAGATAGGTAATGAACAGTAAGATATCATGTTAGTTAGAAAAATATATGCGATGGTTTTAATAATATTAAAATTTGAGATTTTGGCGCCAAATAAAACATTTCCAAATCGCGCCCGGGTCGGGTCCAAAAATTTGAAATTGAAATAATAGGATTTTAAGCGGGATCCAAATTTTAAAATTAAGTGTTTTATGATCAAAAAGCATACCCCCAAAACGGACACACGTACGTGCACGTAGCTGTCCAAACTCGCCCGTTTCACGGAACGGGACGAGAACACAATGCACGGACGCTACCACGAGGCTAGGGGTGTCAAGTAGGCCAAGATGAATATTTTCAATTTTATTTTAGATGCCAAAATTTGTTATATGTAGAAATGACTTTGCCGGGTAAATTTTACAGTAAGCAACAAATAAGCAAGTTAAATGAAATGAGTACCACATTATGCTCAAACAGTAACTGAAAATAGTAGCATTGGGCTCGGGTGTTACATTATACCCAACTACAAAAAGAATTTCGTCCTCGAAATTCCAAGAATACAAAGATAGATAACTACAAGAAAAGGTGAGGAAAATTCTGCCGGATCTCATTTTCTCGTTCCCAAGTGGACTCTCCATGCGATCGATTTCCCCAAGAAACAAGCACAAGGGAAAAAACCTTGTTTTTGAGAATCTTTTCCCTTCGATCCACGATTTCAATCGGTCGCTCCTCAAAAGTCAAGTCTTCTCGTACTGTTAGCTCCGAATGATCCAAAACGTGTGTTTCATCTCGAACATACTTACGGAGTTGAGATACGTGAAACACATCGTGCACATTTGCCAAGGACTGCGGTAACGCCAAACGATACGCTACCTCACCAACACGCTCCACGATCTCAAGGGTCCAACGAATCGAGGACCAAGCTTTCCTCGACTTCCAAAACGAATCACCCCTCTAGTCGGTGATGTCTTCAAGAATACCAAATCACCCACGGTGAACTCTAGAGGTCTTCTTGACGTATCTGCCCAACTCTTCTGTCGGTCCTGTGCTGCCTTCACATGATTTCTGATAGGGTTAACCATCTCAACTGTCTGCACAACCAAATCTGGTCCCAATAATCTTCGTTCACCGACATCGTCCCAACAAACAGGTGAACGGCATTTACGACCATACAAAGCTTCAAATGGAGCCATCTGAATAGTCGCCTGAAAACTGTTGTTGTAATACAACTCCACCAAAAGTAGATGATCCTCCCAAGACCCCTTGAAGTCCAACATGCATGCTCTCAACATATCCTCAAGAGTTTGGATCGTTCTCTCCGACTGACCATCAGTTTGAGGATGATAAGCTGTGCTAAACTTCAATCGAGTCCCCCAAACTTTCCTGTAAACTCCTCCAGAAGTGTGATAAGAACCGAGTGTCCCGATCGGACACGATGCTCACCGGTGCTCCATGCAATCTTACAATCTCCTGCATGTACCGCTCTGCCAAACTCTCTGTTGATTGACCAACCCGAAAAGGAATAAAGTGAGCTGCCTTGGTCAGTCGGTCAACAATTACCCATACTGCATTGTTGCCTTTTGGACTTCGCGGTAAAGCCGTCACGAAATCCATGGTTATATGTTCCCACTTCCACTGAGGAATCGGAAGTGGTTGCAATAAACCAGCAACCCTTTGATGTTCAGCCTTAACTTGCTGACACACCAAGCACTTTGCCACAAAGCGAGCAATCTCCCGCTTCATGCACTCCCACCAGAAATGCTGTCGAATATCTCGGTACATCTTTGTGCCTCCTGGATGTACAGAATAAGCTGAGCTGTGTGCCTCCTTCATAAGCTCTTCACGAACATCACCCTTTGGCACACACAAACGGCTACCATACCTCAACGAACCATCTTCGTGGATCAATAAATCTGTTCGTAGCCCGGCTTCAACCTGATCTCGAAACTTTTGCAGTCTAGGATCCTACGATTGAGCTGCTTTAATATTCTCGATCAAAGACGAATGTACTTGCAGCTGCAACAACTGTCCCGTAGAACGCGGTAGCACAACCTCCAAGTCAAATCTTCGAAAATCTGCGACGATCTCCTTCTGCGTAGTTAACACCTGAATTACTGGTAACCGACTAAGCGCATCCGGTACAACATTAACCTTCCCCGGATGGTACTTAAGATCAAGATCATAGTCAGCCATCAGCTCCAACCATCTACGCTGCCTCATGTTAAGCTCCTTCTGTGTGAACACATACTTCAAGCTCTTATGATCTGTAAAAACTTCGACTCTTTCGCCCAAAAGGTAGTGTCTCCAAATCTTCAAAGCGAAAATCACAGCCGCAAGCTCCAAGTCATGAGTTGGATAATTCTTCTCATGGGTCTTCAACTGTCTCGATGCGTATGCTACAACCTTCCCATGCTGCATCAAAACACATCCCAATCCTTTTCCAGATGCGTCGCTGTGAATCACCAATCCTTCGGAATTGTCTGGCACGGTCAGAATAGGGGCGGTTATCAACTTCTGCTTCAACGTCTCGAAAGCTAACGCACACTTATCCGCCCATACAAAAGGTACCTCCTTACGCGTAAGCTTGGTCAACGGCTCTGCCAGACGAGCAAAGTTCTCCACAAATCTCCTGTAGTATCCGGCTAATCCAAGTAAACTTCTTATCTCAGCAACATTCTTTGGAATAGGCCAATCTCAAACTGCTGCAATTTTTTCTGGATCGACGGCAATGCCATCGCCAGACACAACATGCCCCAAAAACCTTACTTCCTCCAGCCAAAAATCGCACTTATTCATCTTCGCGACCGTACAGAGGATTCATGTCTTCCTTTTTCCACAGTAATTCCAAAAACTGCTTGTATATTGTTTTTAGGTATGTTTAATCTGAATATAGTACTGTAAATTCTGGAGATGGTTTTGGACTCGACGATTCGATCGGAATTTTCATTTCGTTGTTTTTCCGGGTAAATTAGAAAGTATTGAAGTGTTCGAACGAGTATCATTTGCTCACTTTTCACGGGGTTTAAATATTCTGGAGATACGTGCAAGTTTTTTTTATGGTGGACCCTCTAGAAGACAACAAACCTTAACTCGATTATGTGACCGTCTTGAACTGCCCTTTGAACCTTAGGGTTTGGGGCAGTACGGCGTGCCACATGTGAGGCGTTGGCTTGACCCTTCTACGGCTGGACCGCTACTACTGTGTCACATTCCGGGTTTTTGAACTCCGCTCAAGTGTTGAGCTTTAGGGGATTTTGGGTATTTGATCATTCATTCGAAAACTTTAATACTGTCTAATTATCTGGAATGTGATACAATATGTGGAATTCATATAGTTTAGGCATGAAATACGAAGTATGTGATATCTCTCATTTATGATGTCTAAAGAGAATGTGGATTCCAAATATTGTAGTTTTACACTTTCTTTTCTGCGACCGTAAGTATAGTATGTTTGATATCGCCGGTTTCGTTGCTATACATCAACGACAATTGGGGTACGCATACTTACTTATGTTGATGATATATGATATTATGTGTTGCTGAGATATGATGTGCAGGATTGTCGCGATTGAATAGCCGGGGGGTTTTATATGAGATGAGTGTTTTATTTTTCATTCATGTAAAATTCAATTGTAATGTAATATTCTTTTATTTGGAGCACTTCCGGGTTGAGGTTGTGTCACCAGTGTTGTATATTATTTACTTTTCCGCATTAGGATGGACCCAAGGAGGGGAGCACAGGTGACCGGGTTCTGGGGTTCAGTGGGAGGCCATCTCGAGGAGTCGAGACCGGGTCTCCTAAACTCCAGAATTGGTAGGGTCGCTTGCCGCTCTCGTAGGGGTCCAGGGTGTGGGCTTGGCTATTCATCGCGACTGTGGAATCCGTATTTTCTATTCTGGCTAAATACTAAATACGGACGTCTTAGTATATCCCACATTATATCTATGTTTCTGCTGCCTGTGTTCTGTGATATCTGAGACGAATGACATATTATATATATGATATATAGTAGACGTTGCTTATGTTTTACACCCGCGCTAGTCCCGTCCCGGTATGCCGTTAGTTAAGTAACCTAACGGTGCATAACGGAACATTGCGGCGAATCCGGATGGCATAAGCGTACGTGTTATTTTCGTTTATTTTCTGTGATTGGCTTAAGGACTTAAATGATGGGATTATATTAATGTGATTAATGTAAAGAAAATAAACCTAAAAAGATATTGTAGAATCGTATTTGAAAACCATTCGGCTATTTATGAAAAAGCTATGTTTCAAAACTGCGGAGCTTAAGCCACTCCTTTTGAAAATCATTTGATTCTACAATGATATCAAGTTCAAAGCGTTAAAGATTTTCTTAAAAATCATCCGCAACCCTCCGTCATTTTAGGAAGTAGAGCACTTAGTATTCGTGCTACGTTTGTTGACTATAGTTAAGGCGTAGTGTACGGTAGCTAAGTGATGTCTTCCTACATTGCATGTGATGCAGATTAATTAGGACATTCTTATGACTTTGTTGACCATAGTTAAGGGTCATATGAGTGGGTCTAATTAATTAAGAAATGACGGGTAGAACTTGACTGGTACTTATGATTTGTTGACCTTAGTTAAGGTCATAAGCACTAGGGGTAAAAACTACATCGGGAATTTCAATAGTTGAAATTTGCAATGAGATTGCATACCTTCCATGTGATGGTTGGATCCCGATCCCACTGTGGGCAATAGTTGCTCCTAGGAGAGTTTTACAGTTTACAATTAGCTAACTCATTAGGTGTTTAGAAAGGTGTTAAGGGGGCTCCGCTTCTGGGAAAACGAGGTTTACTCTAATTAGGTCCGTGCGAAAGCACGGGGAACCTCCCTCAAGTACCGACACTGGCCTGGCTGAACGGTTAGCGAAGTTGTAGACTGTAATTAATCCTGGCTAGTTTTTCTTTTTAAGGTTTGAAAGAAAAACTCGATAAAAGCAGTGGGAAATATCGATTAGACAAGATAACAACCAATCTGATATATGCAAGAGCTTTCGCTGAGTGTATTCTTTTCTCTCTCTTAATGGCAGATACCCATGACTGGACTCAAGCTTCTACTAGATAAAAACAAACTGAATGGGACCAATTATAAAGACTGGCTGAGGAATCTGAAAATAGCCTTGACTTATGATAAAGTATCATATGTCCTCACGGCTTCAGTCCCGCCCGTCCCAGGTCCAAAATCCTCAGTTGCGGACATTGAAGTCCGCAAGACATGGGACGCTGACTGTACCACGGCCAAATGCTTCGCGCTTGCATCGATGGATAACACACATCAAAAGCAGCACGAGGACATAGACATTCACGGTATATTGCTCCATACAAAGGAGTTGTATGGAGAGCAATCCCGCGTATTACGATATGAAGCATCAAAGAAATTGTTTCAGATGCGAATGGCCCCTGGCACATCAGTAGGAGACCATGTTCTGAAGATGATAGCTCTTATAGAAGAGCTTGAGGACCTAGGATGGACAATGGACAATGAACAATATACAGATATTATTCTGCAGTCCTTCCCCTCCACCTTTGCTCAATTCATAGTGAACTTCAACATGCACGGCAAGGAGAAGGAACTCCCTGAACTCCTTAATATGTTAAGGAGTGCAGAGAGCACTATGAAATCAATGAAAACTCCCGTTATGACTATTGGGCAATCTTCTTCTTCTCGCCCAAAAGCTAAGGCCAAAGGAAAGAAAAAGAAGAAGCCCACTAATCCTAAGGGTGGAGTTAAAAAGGTGAAGGGAAAGGAAAAGTCCAAAGCTGGAGACTCGGGGAAAGGCGAATGTTTTCATTGCCACAAGACAGGACATTGGAAGCGCAACTGCATGGAGTACTTAAATCTCAAGAAGAAGCATGGGGATGCTTCTGCTTCAGGTGCGTTTGTAACAGAAAACTGTTTTTCAATTCTGCTTCCTGGGTATTGGATACCGGTTCAGGTTCTCACATTTGCAATTCTATCCAGGGGCTGAGAAATAGCAAAGTTTTGAAGACAGGTGACCATACTCTCCGCGTTGGAAATGGTTCCAATGTACATACAGTCGCAGTGGGAGAGTATCACTTGGGGTTGCCATCTGGATGTATTTTGGTTTTGAATCCATATTATTTTGTACCTAGTATGCTTTGTAATATAATATCCGTTTCTTTGTTAGACAATGAAGGATATAATTTTGTATTGCAGAACAATGTTATGAACATTCACCTGAATCAAATGTTGGTTTGGTATGGTACGCTTAATAACGGAATATACGTCCTAAATCAACACACATTTTTCAGTATACAACACACTAATAAAAGAAAATTTTCAGAATTAAATGAAGCTTTTCTTTGGCACTGTAGACTTGGTCATATTAACGAAACAAGACTAAACAAGTTACACAAAGATGGATATTTAAACTCTTTTGAATATAAATCTTATGCGACTTGCCAGTCTTGTATCAAGGGTAAAATGACCAAAACTCCGTTTACCGGACACGGAGAAAGAGCTACTGAGCTCCTAGGCCTCATACATAGTGATGTATGTGGGCCAATGTCTACACAGGCTAGAGGCGGTTTTTCATACTTCATTACATTCACTGACTATTTCTCAAGATTCGGTCATGTATTTTTATTAAAGCACAAGTCCGAAGCTTTCGAGAAATTCATTGAATATAAACAAGAAGTAGAAAAACAAACCGGCTTGAGTATTAAGATGCTTCGATCAGATCGAGGTGGTGAGTATCTCAGTACAGAATTGCAAACTTCCTAAAAGAGAATGGGATTCTCTCTCAGCTCACTCCTCTTTACACACCACAGCACAACGGTGTGTCAGAATGACGGAATAGGACCCTATTAGAAATGGTCCGATCCATGATGAGTGACGCTGAGTTACCCGTCTCGTTTTGGGGGCATGCATTGGACACTGCAGCGTTTCTACTAAACAGGGTTCCAACCAAAACCGTGTCTACCACACCATATGAAATATGGCATGGGAAGAGACCATCTCTTAAGAGAATTAAGATTTGGGGTTGCCCGGCCTATGTTAAAAAGCAGAATCCGGACAAACTCGAGACACGGTCAGTCATGTGTAATTTTGTGGGATATCCAAAGAATTCTTATGGATATCTATTCTACCACAAAGAGGAACAAAAAGTATTTGTTTCTCAGTATGCCACATTCTTAGAAAAAGTGTTTTTCACAGATAAAGATGATGGCAAGGTGGTAGATCTAGAAGAGGTTCTAGAAACACAAACTACAAATGACGATTTGGTTGAACCGGCTGTTGCAATAGAAACTGAAGAACCTCGGCCACTCCGTAGGTCTGGTAGGACTTCTCGCCCACCGGAGAGGTACTACGGTTTCCTCATTGATGGTGACGGAGAAGACTGCATCATGGATGATGATGATCCTACCAGTTTTCAGCAAGCTATCACGAGTGGAGACTCTGTGAAGTGGCTGGATGCCATGAAATCCGAAATGGAGACTATGTACACCAACAAAGTATGGACTTTGGACGTTGTACCCCCTGGGGTAAAACCTGTAGGGTGAAAATGGATCTTTAAAAGAAAGATTGGTGTAGATGGGCAGGTGGAGACCTATAAGGCAAGACTTGTGGCGAAGGGTTTTCGTCAAAGACCAGGTTTGGACTATGACGAGACTTTTTCTCCCGTAGCCATGCTTAAATCCATTCGGATCCTACTTGCTATTGCTGCTCACTACGACTATGAAATCTGGCAGCTGGACGTTAAAACCGCATTTCTAAATGGAAATTTAGAAGAATGCGTTTATATGGATCAGCCAGAGGGCTTCATTGACAGTGGGAGCAGCGGGAAAGCATGTAAATTGCTTAAATCCATATATGGGTTAAAGCAGGCATCACGGAGTTGGAACATCTGTTTCGATGATGTCATCAAAGAGTTTGATTTCATCAAAAATCCAGATGAACCTTGTGTTTATAAGAAGGCTGTAGGGAGAGCTGTCACGTTCCTCGTATTGTACGTGGACGACATTCTTCTGATAGGAAATGATATTCCTATGCTACAGTCGGTCAAATCTTTCTTATCACTAAGGTTCTCCATGAAGGACCTGGGTGATGCCACATACATTCTGGGCATAAGGATCTATAGGGATAGATCCAAAAGGTTATTGGGATTGTCCCAAACCAGGTACATTAACACCATCCTAAAAAGGTTTAGTATGGAAGACTCCAAGAGGGGAGCCTTACCCGCTTGCCATGGGGGCACTCTCTCCAAGGATTCTTGCCTAAAGACCGATGAAGAGAGAGCTCGCATGAGTGTTATACCCTATGCTTCGGCAGTAGGATCTATAATGTATGCGATGTTATGTACACGCCCAGATGTAGCTTATGCACTTAGTGTTGTAAGCAGGTATCAATCCAACCCAGGGGAGAATCACTGGACAGCTGTGAAGAACATTCTTAAGTACTTACGAAGGACTAAAGAATTGTTCTTGGTGTATGGTAATGGAGGTCTCCAAATGGAGGCCTTTACCGATTCGAGCTTCCAGAGCGATAAGGACGACAGCAAATCTATTTCTGGGTTTGTATTTACCCTCAATGGAGGGGCGGTGAGTTGGAAGAGTTCCAAACAAGATACCATTGCAGACTCTACGATGGAAGCTAAGTACATTGCTGCGAATGATGCCGCCAAGGAAGCCGTCTGGGTGAAGAAGTTTGTCTCGGAGCTAGGTGTAGTTCCAACCATTATTGATCCAATACCTTTGTATTGTGATAATAATGGGGCTATGGCGTTAGCCAAAGAGCCCAGATCCCATCAGCGGTCCAGACACATCCTGAGGCGTTTTCATTTGATCCGGGAGATTGTAGATCGCCGCGAGATCGAGATTGGGAGAGTAGACACAAAGAATAACGCCGCGGATCCATTCACCAAGGCCCTCCCTCAGCCTCAGCATGAGCGACTTTTTGAGATGTTGGGTATGAGATACGCCAATAACTGGCCTTAGTGCAAGTGGGAGATTGTTGGATATATGTATGCCCTAGAGGCCATTATATGATAGTGGATGTATCTATACATGTATATATATATATATATATATATATATATATATATTCAGTATGCATTCTTGCTCGACATGATAGTATGCTATCTGGTTCTTCTTTATCTGACATGTTGATTTGATCATGCTTTTATTCATTCATACATGCTGATAAAGCCCTGAGGATATCGGCTTGACTACTCTGATTATGATGGAGATCATACTAGTGGGACATCTGTAGTCTATAAGCATATCCTGGAAAGTCCCTAGTCGTAGGTATATCGAGACGGGGCATTGATATACCAGAGTAGACTAGCGTATATGATACTAGACCCATACGATGGGTGATGAATGTTCCTACATTCGTCGATGTTTGACATCAAGATCATATACGGGTGCTCAGTGGTGACTGGGTACACTGGAAAGACTCACCGAGAACTCCTATATGGAATTATATCTATCGTCGGATAGCAGTTCTCAGGTGACACTGGTACAGGTTAGTCTGTAGACCCGAGATCGTCATAGAGTCTTGTATGTTCTCCCACTGTACTTTGATTGCCACCCTACTACGGCTCTACTGAGTCGTGCAAACAGGTGGCCGTTGGGTACAGTCCCGAGACACACAAAGGCGATGAGCGATAGGAGGGGTTTCGTCTCTCCAGGTATTGGGAGTTGATGTTGTGCTGTGCCCGACTGGTTATGTCAGTAAGTCCCTGGCCAGAGCTGCTGAGATTTGCTGATAAGTGTTATCAGTAGTTTCTCGATCTGTTATAGACCATTCACCGGAACGACTTATTGAGTTATTGGGGTCGATGTGACCATCCCTAGGCTCGATATGCAGTATATCTGATGAAGAGACCGGACTGTACGGTAGTGTTGCCGGTTGGCTCGACAGGAGTTGTAGCAGGTTCGCTTGTTTTCTTCTGATCGCTCAATACCCGGGTGGCCGTTACGTTTAGCTGACCGCTTGCGGCTTGGGGGTGCCTGATATGATCATCACCCACTGCTGGCGTATTGAAGAGTCTTAGAGTCCCACAAAGAAGTTACCTAGTCCAGGCGAAACGTTGTGGTGCGCGTATGCGATATGCGCATGGACCCGATTAAAATGCGCGTATAGGATACCGTATATTGATCGGGCGGCTTGCTTTTGGTGGGGTCATATGTGATATGGCCGGATTGATAAATCAAGTGTTGATTTATCATTTAACCATTAGTTTTCTCACTTGAAATCTTTTCTTGTACATGATGGATGTATGCATGCATGTATGCTTTCTTTCTTTTAGTTTCATGCACATATGGATGCGCATACATATATACATACATACATACATCATCTATCATGGTTGATTACACATGGAAAATGGTGGCAATATAAGACTCACACCATGGATTAAATATATGGATAATTATTTAATTTGTGTTAAAAACAAAATGTTAAAAGAAAGGATAATTCATGGCTAGTTTCTACATCCTTCTTAAACCTAACCATGCTCACCTACCCCTAACCATGAGTTAACCTTCTCTTTGTGTTTTAAACTCAAGTTAAATAATATCTTTATCATCTAACCATGGTTTGAGATGAGGATAAGAAAATATATATACATATATTTTCTTTTTCTTAACAAGAGTTTTCTTTTTCACTCTTGTTAAAAAGAAAGCCATCATCTTCTTCCTCCTTCACCATTTTGCTCTCTAGATTTTTATAGTGAGCAATATACACATCAAGAAAGGTTTTTGAAGTGAGAATTAGAACCACAACATCATTCTACACAAGTCTAGCCCACTTGTTTAGAGTGTTATCTTCTTTTCTTCTTTTGGAAAGTGAAGACGATAGCTTGGACGAAGGAGCTTCGGGTGGATCGTCGTGGACACTAGAAGACTTCAAGAGGACCTTCCTCCAACACTCAAGAGGCCAAAGAGTCTAGCGAAGGGAGCTACAAAGGTTGTACTCTCGAAACCCTAGTCTTTGTTGCCTTTAATATTCAGAAACCGTAATTTTCTAGGATCGATCCTTTGTATGCTTGCTTAGCACCATAAAAATTTGAACTTTGTGACTTGTGATGCTACCAAACTCTACATAGGGTGCTAGGTAAACCTAACAAAGGTGTCTTACAGACTAAAGGGGAGAGGGATGTGCATGATTGGCAGATCACTTGCTTAGGCAATTGAGTCAATCGTGAAAAGTCAAGTACTACACCAGATGTTGTTTTTGCACTAGATGCATTAAGTTTATATTAATCCAATCCTGAAGAAACATAAGGAAGCAGTTTTAGAACATAAGTGCATGTTCTACGGACCAGATGACGGCAGCCTCCTTCGGGAGACGGTTATCATTCCAGGCTTCAAAGGTGACATGGATGACAGAGTGATTGTCAGAGTTATAGTTTTCCCTCTGACGAGGGACTGTATTATGGACAGGTGGTCCTGTAGGAGGCATGGTGCTGGATACTGATTAAGTTCAGTTATAAATACAGTCTAAAGAAGTTTGGATTTAGAGTTCATTTATGAACTAGGTCCCATCAGATATCCAGACATATTCTAAGACACCTATTACTCGATTCGGGAGATGGCTTTCTCCGCGAACTTAAGATTAAGAGAGACAAAGAAAGAAACATCAGGGCGGATCCACTCACTGAGGCTATTTCTCGAACACAAGAGTTTTACAAACTAGCTTTGTGAAACTGATTAGTAGAGAAGTTGGGTGTTCGGTATCACACGAGCTGTGAGTATGCGACATCGCAATAATTAGCCTTAAGTGCAAGTTGGAGATTGTTGGATATAGTGCCCTCTAAGTCAATTATTGGATCGCAGGTACGTGATTACAATGATTGAGGGAGAACCTATACCGATTTGACAGTCTTGCTCGAGATGATAGTATGCTATCTGGTTTGTCTTTATCATCATATACATGCTTTAGTTCACTATTGCATGTTGATAAAACCCATATGATTCTTGCTTGACTGCCAGCAGTATGATGGCGATCATATACGTGGGAGCTGGGGTCTATATGCACATCCTTAAAGTGTCCCTAGTCGTGGGAGTTTCGAGACTGGGCATCGATACTCCAGAGTAGACTAGTGTATACAGTCGAGACCCCGACGAGGGGCGGTGGCCGGTCTCATAAGCCTTTGGTGTCAGTTGGTTCACCTAAGATGTATACAGGTGCTCATTAGGTTATGAGTACACCGGACAGGACTTGCCGGGAACCTGCTAGTTGGTATTATACCTAGCGTCAGATAGCAGTTCCTTGGTGATATGTGTACAGGTTAGTTCATCGACATGAGGTCGTCATTTGTCTTGTGTGAGTTCCCACTGTGCTTTGATTTCTATCCTACCACGGCTCAAAGGAGTCCTGCAAACAGGTCTTTTTTGGGTACAGTCCCGAGCTACATGGAGGCAAGTGAGCGGATCGGCTGGGGATTCGTCTCTCCCGGTATTGGGGGTGAGATCGAGGAGAGCCATTACACAAAGCTCTCGGCCGAGGCAGGAGATTTACTGGTAGGTACTCCAGTAGTATCTCAGGGTGTTCCGGGCCACTCTCTGACACGACTTATACCGCTATTAGGGGTCTGACGTTACCAGCCCCTAGGCCGATATGCGATACTCATAGACGAATGGACCGGACTGTATGTATATTGTCACTGTTAGGCATAATAGGGTTTCTGGATGAGTTCGCTCGTCAGCCTCCTTTCCAATCAATACATAGGCAACCGTTACGTACAGCCAGTATCTCTGACGTGCTAGTGGTTATACCCAGTGCCAGTGTGTTGATGAGTCATTAGAGTCCCCCACAGACAGTTTTCCAAGTTCGAGCGAAACGTTGTAGAGGCCGTATGGTTTTATGGTAGGGTTCAGAAAATGCACGTGTGTTTACGCACGTGTCATATTTCGGGCAGATAATACTGGTGGGCTTTGGTTTAAGCCGGATCCAAGTATTATACTGTGTAGATATAATATCTTTGTCTCAGTTGCATTTGTATTCGGTCGTAATACAAATGCGGGTATGTTTATACTGATACGGGGTTATCCTGAAATTCGTTTCGGGATCACTTTTAGAAGTTGCCAGTTTTCTGTTTTCTATAACCCATATTTGACATTCGGTTAAATACGAATTTATCTTTTCATCTCTTGGGTGAGTCATTAGGGTGAGTCGTGCTTCTAGAAGTTTCTAGATGATGACTAGGATGGTGAGGTGGCTTAGTACATTAATTATATGATGATGTTTTGTAATGAATCATTGTTTCATTAAATGATTATGCTAGGTGTTCTTTGTGACTCATTCATTTGTTTTAGTGCTTATGGTCACCATTTTAGTTCCTACACTCACCCCCTCCTCTACTTAGTGGCCGGCCCCTCTTTTGGGAAGGATGATGGTTGCTTGATAAAAGATTAAGGTTATGGATTCATGGAAATTAGTATATTCAATTCTCATTTTACCTGATCCAAAAGGCAACTTCATTAACCGTTCGTCCATAGCTTTGGACGTAACGAGACAAAGTGTTCTACTCATTCTCTACATCAATCTTGGTCATCTCTTTTAGCAAACATGATGATCGAGTTGCTTCGGTTCAGAGGCGGGAGCCCGTTTAAAGATCCGTCAACGTGGTGCCACCTAAAAGAGAAGACTGGAGATTCACGAGATCGGAGCAGCCGCAACAAAGTGTGGGATGATGGTTGAAGACCGAAGGACTCGGATCGTTCGGTATAACATTTCTAACCACTTTGTAGTTTGTTAGTTTAGCTTTAATAGCAGATCCGGGTTATAGTATACGATAGCGCCAGTTAAAAAGTTTTTGTTCCACATTTGGCGTCTGTTAGACGGCTGGGGCGCTTCCGTGTACTTACAGGTTCTCTACTTTATTCTTATATCTATAACTTCTCAAAACTTAGACCTTGTGTCTCTACGAAACACATGTCTAAGAACTAGAGAAGTCACAAGTAAACAGAATATAGTACGAGTACCAACCCCTCTGTCCTAACGGACACTGGACAACATACAATACTCTGTATAAGTCCCTTGAGTCTGATAACTCATTCGCTGTGTGTCGTAGGTTGAAAACTGTACTTATAGTTAAGAAGAATTACACCGCTGTTTAATGCTCCTTACCTAACCATCCACTGATATAGGTAAATGTCATGGACATAATTTCAAAAAGGTATATCTCACTCTATAAAAATAGACGTACAGATATATCAATTTGAAATTGGTGCATTATAAAGGATATTCAAAACCAAATATTTGCCGTCCGGCAAACAACCCAGGCGATTTCCTCAAATATCACCAATTACAACGAATCCCGATATAATGAGGATGATCACCCGATTCCCAATAACTTACTCCCACTCATCATCTGTAAAAACCATACAGATGTGAGAATCAAACCTGGTAAATACATACCCTGAAATAAGGGCTAATTGGGAAATCAGTTTTCTTTTAACAATACACAGTGAAACTGAAACATATAAATGTTTCGAAGGGGTATCCGGGTATTCTTAGTAATACCTCTTCCATTATCAGATTCACAACTGCAACCGTATATTTCTTTGCCAACTCTCCAAATCCCTTTATATGTCTTTAGTCATTACCTTCTGTACACCCCTTTAAGCTAAATGGTTTTCTTCCTTCCCTACCGTTCGGCACCAGCCTATGGTTTGGAAGAAGACTATCCAATAAGCGTAATAGGTGTACTGTCCTAATCCTAGGAGCACTCGCAACCCGAGAGACGGTAAAGATAAAAGACAACTGAATAAAATCTTATTCCTATTTCTCCTGAACCAGTTTCCATCCCCGAACTGGAACAAGTCCCTTCAAATTCGTATATAACCATACGATAGAGTATCCAATAAACTGTGGATCTTCATAGTGATACGGGGTGTTCCGTAGAAATACAAAGGTGAAATAGGAGTGGCGATAAAATACTTGGTTTGGTCGTGAATAGCAGTCGCAATTTTACTTTGCCCTCTTACTAATCCCTTTATCTGTCTTTAATTAATACCTTCTGTGCACCTTTTAGGCCAAATGGTTTTCTTCATTCCCTAACGTTCGGCACCTGCCTATGGTTTGGAAGAAGACTATCCAATTAGCGTAATAGGTGTACTGTCCTTATCCAAGGAACACTCGCAACCTGAGAGAAGGTAAAAAGAAAAGACAACCGAATAGTCCTATTCATTTTTCCCAGAACCGGAAACCATCCTCGAATCTGGAACAAGTTCCTTTGAGTTCGTATATAACCATACGATGGTTTTATCCAATGGAAGTGGATGTTCGTAATGATACGGGGTGTTCTGGAGAAAAGGGTAAAAGTAGGAGCGACAATGAGGTATGCAGCTCTGACAATCCAAAAGCTAGTGTTTTAAGAAGGTTCGGTTAACTTGGTCACTGAATCATAGTCAAGGGTCGGGTCATGGTCGCTGCCAAAGAGAGAGAGAAAAGAAACACTCAGCGTGCACTCTAACCTAGATCAGAATGGTTATCACATTATCCAATCAGGAAACCTCCCACTGTATCGTCAAATTCTCCTCCAAACCTGAAAGAAGAATTAATCGGGATCACCCGAGGAGTAAACCAACTCATTAGTAGGAATCAGGATCCAACTATCAACGCATGATAATGTGATGGAATCCACTCACATTATCACACTCCAGAAGGTATGCGCATGCCTGGCAAGTTTCAGTTTCTTTAGAAACTCCCGATGTGATTTTTACCCCTAGGACCCAAGTGACCTTAACGAATAATCAACAAATCAAAAGGTCCTAGTCAAGTTCAACCCGTCATCATCTTGATTGCGTTAAACCCACCCGCACGACCCTTGACGAATAATCAACAAAGTCATACGACCATCCTAACCAATCAACATATCCATGCGACAGAAAAGCACAACAGAGCTACCGCACACTACGTCTCGGCGAATAGCAACGACAAACGTAGCGCGAATACTAAGCAATACTAATCTGAAATGACGGAGGGCTACGGCTGGTTTTTGGAGAAAAACCTTTAACGTAATGAACTTGATATCGTTGAAGGAACTAGATAGCTTTTTATAAAAATATAATGGCGAAAACCTTTGCTAAAGAGGTCACTCCCGGTGAAGGGATCTCGGCTCTTTCCCCGTAGAATGAGGTGCAGGATATTCCAACTGAATACCATGATGCAAAGCAAAAAGTAATCGGCTATAGTGATGTTATTACCCCGACGCAAACTTCTGTCCAAGGGGTCACTCCCGGTGAGGGATCTCGGCCCTTGCCTCATCGACTGAGGTGCTGGATATTCATAACCGAATACCTCTGTACAAAATAAAAGAGAACGCCCTTGCAATAACAGCTTTTTGAAAAATGTTCCAACAACATCAGAATAGGTTTGTTTATCTTGCATTGATCCGAATCAATGCAGTCCCATCAAATAATCACACCACAAAAGAACGAAAATATAATGTACGTATATGCCATCCGCATTCGCCACTGGGTCCCGTCATCACCCGTTAGATTACTTAACTAACGACAGAGCGGGGACTGGACTAGCACGGGTGTAAAAAATATACAACATCTACTAGTATATATAACAATATATAATAATCGCTCAAGGAGTGATAAAATGCAACATCACAGAAATGTAATAAGCATCACAGAACAATAGAGATAATCTGGGATCCCTGGTTTTCATAGAGCCCCTGCTGAAAACCCGACGTTTCCGTGGTCGTGTGGATAGCCTGTGCAATGAAATCCTAGACCCCTACGGGGGCGGCAAGTTACCCGCCAAAACCTGAAGCGAGGCAGCCCCCTTCAACAAAGTGAATGGACCACCCAGCACTTCACGGAATCCGGTAACTTGAGCACCCCTCCTTGGATCAACCTATACCCCCTACGAGTGCGGCGAATAGCCTGCCAATTCTAGAGTAAATCCCCCTCCGTCTCAAAGCCATGAGATGCGGGCCTGTTGCCCTCTAGAACCCGGCTATCCGTGCACACCACCGCGGGGTAATCTAAGTACATAAAGTAAAATATACAACGAGTACATCAACCTCAGCCCGGTCGTGCCCCAAAAGAATAATATACAAATAGGCAGTGATGGCAGTCCACATGTCGGACGCTCGCCCCGCAATATAAAATGTACAAATACAACCAAACTGTACTACCATTGCATCCAGGCTATCCACCACGACAAATCCGCAACATCACAGCACAACACAGAACATCAACATGGATGTCACGTTCGTAAATCCGTCTAAAAGAACTATAGAAATTAGACAAGATTTACCGCTCGAATGACATTCACGGTCACAGATATAATGTAAATACTATGAACTAACATGTTTAAAATTTTCGATCGACAAAATTTCCCGAAGTGGGCCCCAAGCACAATTCCCAGTACTCAAAATAATCTGGGCCAAAACAAAAATTACTAGAAACCCCAATTCCAAGTCAGAGAGCACTGCAGAAAATTTGGTGCACTAATGCTACAGTACGGCGGTGGAACCGGGGCCAAAACAAGGGTAATGCCGCGGTTCCGCGGCTCTACAGTGATATCATGCTACGAAATTTCTGCTGTGGTCTTAGAAATGCTTGACTGATTTTCTGACACACTCAAAATAATTTTTTGACCACAAAAGAATTTCGACAGAAACTGCATAAATTGGAATCGCGGTTTTGGAAATTTCATTCGATCGAAGTTCTAAACACGTTAGAGCAAGCTAGTAAAGGTTAATGGCGTGGCTCTGATACCATGTAAGTCTACGGTAGCGCCCCGGCCGTCTGTCCGAGGCAAAAATGCGGAAATGAAAACTTTTTCTAAACTAGAAACCGGCACTATCGTATACTTTAAATCCGGATCGAACCATTAACCTATAACTAGCAACTAGAGAAAGGGTTGGAAAAGCTATACCGATCGATCCGTGTCCTTCGGTCTTTGTCCACCATCCCAAGCTCCTCGCGGCATCTCCGATCTTGATCTCTTCGTCGGAAAGGGCACCACATCTTCGAGTCTTTTTACGGGCTCCCACTTCGTCCGAAGCAACTCGGGCACGAAGTTCGCTAGCCGACGTGTCCAAGGCGATGTAGAGAATGTGTGTGACAACTTTGTCTCTTGCATCCATTGCATGGATGGAGGTTGAAGATGAAGCCATCAATGGAGTTTGTGAGCTAGAGAAAGAAGAAGATGATGAGCCATTTTCTTTCTCTTTTTTCTATCATAAAATGAGAGTGTGTATCAAAAATACAAGACCAAAAACCTTTACAATGGCTGCCCTTCTCTCTCTTCCTCTCATTTCAAATCACAAATCAATCACATAATGTGACATTAGCACAAGAAAAGAGACCATGAGTCACTAATGAAGTCTATGTCGCATTAAATGCTCAAAATGATGATTTAAGCTCACAATTTCCATTTGTAAACATTAATCCAAATGTTTATAACAACAAAAAGATACGGCAACATCTAAAGTAAACTCATGACGGATCACAAGGATACCCCTCACCTGTATATATATACCTCCATCCGCATTCCGACTGAATGCGAATGCGATGGGAATAAAGTAATCCAACAAATCTAATACTAGGATCCGGCTTAAACCAAAACCCACTAGTATGATCCGCCCGATCATGATCCGTGCACTAATGCACTTATATGATCGAACCCTGCCATATATCATACGGCCTCTACAACGTTTCGCCCGAAACTTGAGAAACTGTCTGTGGGGGACTCTAAAGACTCGTCAATACGCTGGCTGTGGATTTAACCACTAGCACGTCAGTGGTACAAGCCGTACGTAACGAGCTACCAGGTATTGACTAAAAGGGTGGTCGATGAGCGAACTCATCCTAACACACTACTGAGCCTGTCAGTGACAATATCCGTACAGTCCGGTCCGTTCGTCTATAAGCATCGCATGTCGGGCCTAAGGGGTTGGTAAAAGTCAGACCCCCAAAAACGGTACAAGTCGTGTTGGAGTGTAGCCTAGAACACCCTGAGATACTACTGGAATACCTACCAGTAAATCTCCTGCCTTGGCCAAGGACTTCGTGTAATGGCTCTCTTAGACACAGCGCGATCTCACCCCCAATACCGGGAGAGACGAAATCCCTGCCGATCCACTAACTGCTTCCATGTGGCTTGGGACTGTACCCAACTAAAACCTATTTGCATGACTCCTTTGAGCCATGGTTGGGTAGTAATCAAAGCACAGTGGAAACTCACACGAGACAAATGACGATCTCAGGTCGATGAACAAACCTGTACACATGTCACCAGGGAACTGCTATCTGATGTCAGGTATAATACCAACTAGCATGTTCCCGGCGAGTCCTGTCCGGTGTACTCATAACCCAATAAGCACCTGTATACATCTTAGGTGAACCAACTGACACCAATGGCTTGTGAGACCGGCCACCGCCCCTCGTCGGGGTCTCGACTGTATGCACTAGTCTACTAATGGAGTATCGATGCCCAGTCTCGAAACTCCCATGACTAGGGACCTTTTAAGGATGTGCTTATAGACCCCAGCTCCCACGTATATGATCGCTATTATACTGCTGGCCGTCAAGCAAGAATCCTATAGGCTCTATCAACGTGCAATAGTGACCTGTAATGTCACCTAAAGGATGTACACGATGATAAAGATAAACCCGATAACATACTATCATCTCGAATAAGACTGTCCTACCGGCATAGATCCTCCCTCAATCATTGCAATCACGTGCCTGTGATCCAATAATTACCTCTGAGGGCACTATATCCAACACAAATACTCAAAACCCTAACTTGAATTCAAACCCCATTCTTGAATTTCAACTTGCAATTAAAACCTATATTAAACTCTCAATTAACTTAGTCTGAAGTAATGATCCAACAATTAAACCATAGGTTAAGACTTTTACCTCCCAATTTTAGAGATCTAGCTTGGGAATTAGCATCCAAAATGCCAACCTTTCTCCAAGATCCATGTTAGAATAGGCCAAGGAAAATGGGTAAGGATTGTATTTTGATTTTGTAAGGTTTTTGATTTGGATTTTTTTTGATGAAATCTTAGGGGTTTTGAAAGAAATAAAGAAGAACAAAGAGGGGGGCTGCTGCAGTTGCAGGGCCGAGCCTAGGAGGTAAGTGGGGTGTGAGGTGAGTGAGTGTGTGGGGGTGAGTGTAACAAGTAAAAGAAAGACCCATACCACATTGATTAAACTCAATTCCTATTTATTTTGTTTTAAATGAGAAATGGGGTTGCAATTAGATGGGAAAGAGGTTGTAAATGGGGGAGTGGGCTGCTGCATGAGGTAGGCTTGGCCAAGATGAGGGGTGGGGGTGAGAGAAAAATTACCAAGTCAAGAAAAGAAACAAAGCCCACACTTCTTTCTTTATTATTCTCTTTAAATTTTTCCCTTTTCCAATTAACCTTTTTCTTTAAAATCCTAGAACCATCTTGACAATTTCTTTTCATTTTAAAAACAACATGTTACATTTTGGTTTAATGTGTCATGATGCACAAAACTTGTATTAACCCATTCCAATTTGTAATTATCACTAATTAAATGTATTAGTGAAGGCTTAAAATAATATTAAAAATAATTAATTTCGGAAAATATTTTAGTGAATTAGAAATTTTAAAAGTGACTAAATAAATACCAATACTAGCCATTACATAGCTAGAATAGGTATATTTAATTCTATGAAAAATAATTATATCTGGATTTTTACGGAAAACCCAGTTATTTTACCGATTATCCTAAATTTCACCTAAACGATTTTCAAAACGTTACACATACAGCCTTGTTGGCATCCGTCAAGGGTGAGTATGGGTGGGTCTAAATTAATCTGGACAATGACGGGTAGAACTTGACTTGCGCTTTATGATTTGTTGGCATCCGTCGAGGTCATAAGACGCCTGGGGTAAAAACCACATCGGGAGTTTCAAATATACAGAAAACTTGCTAGTATTGCATACCTTCTGGAGTGTGGTGACTATAGTGGCTTCCATCTAAGTTATCATGCAATGATAGTTGGATCCTGATGAGTAGGATTACTCTTGGAAGATTTTCTTACTTAACAATCAATGCTATAAACCAAGTAGGTGTCTAGAACGGTGTTAGCGGGGCTAAGCCCCCACGGAAAAGAGTTTATGTAATTAAGGAACTTCGCGAAAGCGTTGGAAAACCTCCCTCGAAGTACCAACACCAGCCTAGCCGAAAAGTTAAGCAGGTATTGTGATGTGCGATTAATCCCAACTAATACTTCTTTTAAGGTTTGAAGAAGAATTCGAGGAAACAGTGGGAGCCATCCAGATTAGATAAACTAATAACCAATCTAATCTTGCAAGAGCGCATGTTGAGTGTTTCTTTTCTCTCTCTCCAGGTAGCAACCAATTCACGCCCTAATCAAGATAATAAAATGTATCGCTTGACCGATCCGAATTCTTATTCGAGGTTGGGGAACGTCGGTTAGGCTCTAACTTATGACAACAATCATGAGTATGAGTAAGGGAAAGATGATTGTTTGAATTCCTTGATGACCCCATTGAAGAAGAAACATACTATTGTGTCTTCTTCAGGTGTTTTTGTTAATGAGAACTATTTTTCAGTCAGTCCTACCTCCTGGGTACTAGATACCGGATCAGGATCTCATATCTGTAATTTATTGCAGGGACTGAGAAAAAGTAGGATAGTTGGGCCAGGTGATATGTCCCTCAGAGTAGGGAATGGAGCACAAATTGATGCTTCTGCCGTTGGTGAATATCACATAGCATTGCCAAATGATAATACTATGATTTTGAACAATTGCTACCATGTACCTTCTATGGTTTGCAACATCATTTCAGTTTCTTTACTTGATAAAGATGGATATAAGTTTGTTCTTGATAGAAATATCATGAACATTTACCTTAATCAGGTATTGGTTGCGGAAGGTACACTGTGTAATGGTATCTATGTTCTTAATCAAAACACAGTTCTCAGTGTACAAAACACACGCAAGAGCAAGAGTTCAGAAGTGAACGAATCCTACTTGTGGCATTGTAGATTTGGTCATATCGGAGAGAAAAGACTAAGTAAGTTGCATAAAGATGGACTTTTGAATACGTTCGAATTTTCCTCTTATGAAACTTGTTAGTCTTGTCTCAAGGGAAAAATGACCAAATCTCAATTCACTAGATACGGAGAAAAAGCAGCAGAGCTCTTGGGACTAATGCATAGTGATGTATGTAGTCCAATGTCTATACATGTAAGGGATGGGTTCTCGTACTTCATCACATTCACTGATGATCTCTCTAGGTTCGGATATGTGTATCTTATGAAACACAAATCTGAAGCTTTTGAGAAATTCAAAGAATTCAGAAACGAAGTATAGAACCAGACTGGAAAAAGTATCAAGATCCTCCAATCTGACAGAGGAGGGGAGTACTTAAGAACGGAATTCCTAGATTACCTAAAAGAGAATGGAATTCTCTCTTAGCTTACTCCTCCATATACACCACAGCACAACGGTGTATCGGAGTGGAGGAACCGTACCCTATTGGACATGATTCGCTCCATGATGAGTAACGCCGAGTTAGCTCTTTCATTTTGGGGACATGCACTTTTGACAGCGGCGTACCTATTGAATAGAGTTCCGACCAAATCCATGCCTACCTCCCCATATGAAACATTGGAAGGGAAAAGACCATACCTTAATTTTATTAAGATATGGGGATGTCCGATATATGTTAAAAAACAAAATCCGGATAAGCTTGAGGCACGATCAGCTCTTTGTAAGTTTGTAGGATATCCTAAGCATTCGCAAGGATATGAGTTCTACCACACCGAGGAACAAAAGGTGTTTGTTGCTCGCCACGCCGTCTTCTTAGAGAAAGAATTTCTTGCAAAAGAAATTTATGGGAGTATGGTAGAACTGGAAGAAATTCCAGAAGGACAAACTGTAACTGAAGGTTTGGTAGAACCATAGAATTCAATAGTCCCAGACGAACCTCAGCCACTCCGCAGATCTGGTAGGATTTCTCATCCGCCCGAGAGATACTACGGTTTTCTCATAGACGAGGATCTAGAGGATTGCACCTTGGAAGAAGATGATCCTACTAGTTTCAGGCAAGCCATTATCAGTAGGGACTCTGATAAGTGGCTAGATGCTATGCGATCTGAAATGGAGTCTATGTACGCCAATAAAGTGTGGACCTTGGAAGTTGCTTCACCTGGGGTAAAACCCGTTGGATGCAAATGGATCTACAAGAAGAAGATTGGTGTAGATGGACAGGTGGAAACCAATAAGGCCAGACTTGTTGCCAAAGGTTTTCGTCAAAGACCAGGATTGGACTATGACGAAACCTTTTCTCTAGTGACTATGTTCAAATCCATTCGGATCCTACTTGCCATTGCTGCCTTCCATGACTATGAAATCTGGCAGATGGACATAAAAACGGCTTTCCTAAACAGATGTTTAGAAGAGTGCGTTTATATGGATCAGCCGAAAGGTTTTGTAGACGGTTGGAGCAGCGGGAAGGTGTGCAAGTTGCTTAAATCTATTTATGTATTGAAGCAGGCATCGCGGAGCTGGAACATCTGTTTTGATGAAACAGTCAAGGAATTTGACTTCATCAGAAACGAGGATGAGCCTTGTATTTATAAGAAGATTGTAGGACGAACTTTTGTGTTCCTAGTTTTGTACGTAGACGACATTCTTTTGATAGGAAATAACATTCCTATGCTACAATCGGTCAAGCTATTCTTATCACAAAGGTTCTCCATGAACGACCTGGGTGATGCCTCGTACATTCTGGGAATTAAGATCTACAGAGATAGATCCAAGAGATTACTCGGACTCTCGCAGTCCAGGTACATAGAGACCGTACTAAAGAGATTTAGTATGGAAGATTCCAAATGCGGTAACATACCCGCATTGCACGAAATCACCCTCTCTAAGGAGATGTCTCCCAATACTGACGATGAGAGGGTTCGCATGAGCACTATACCCTACGCTTCAGCGGTAGGATCTATAATGTATGCGATGCTATGTACAAGGCCAGATGTAGCTTATGCGCTAAGCGTGGTGAGCCGGTTTCAGTCGAACCCAGGTGAGGACCACTGGACAGCAGTAAAGAACATTCTCAAATACCTTAGAAGGACTAAGGAGATGTTTTTGGTTTACGGTAATGAAGACCTAAAGGTCGTGTCCTTTACCGATTCAAGCTTCCAGAGTGACAAGGATGACAGTAAGTCTGTCTCGGGTTTTGTGTTTACCCTCAACGGAGGGGCGGTGTGTTAGAAGAGCTCCAAACAGGATACCGTTGCAGACTCGACGATGGAGGCTGAATACATTGCTGCAAGCGATGCCGCAAAAGAGGTGGTCTGGATGAAGAAGTTCATTAATGAACTTCAGGTAGTTCCGTCCATTGTTGACCCAATACCTTTATATTGCGATAACATTGGGGCTCTAGATTTAGCGAAGGAACCACGATCCCTTCAGAAATCCAGGCACATCTTAAGGCGGTATCACCTGATCAGGGAGATCGTAGATTGCCAGGAGATCGAGGTCCGGAGAGTGGATACAAAAGACAACACCGCGGATCCATTCACCAAGGCCCTTCCTCAAGTACAGTTCGAGAGACTTTTTGAGATATTGGGTATGCGGTACGCCAACAGCTGGCCCTAGAGCAGATGTTGGATACTCGGTACGCCAATATATATGGCCTTAGTGCAAGTGGGAGATTGTTGGATATGTATGTCTTAGAGGCCATTATTGTATATGTATACATATGGATGCTTGGACATATATATGTACAGGACAGTCTTGCTCGATATGATGGTATGCTATCTGGTTTGTCTTTATCTTAACATGTGCATGTTTTACTTGCTATTACATATCTTATATACATGTTGATAAAGCCCGTATAATCATTGTTAGACTACTTGCGTTGTGATGGCGATCATACTTGTGGAAGATGGGTAGTCGGTATGCACATCCTTAAATGGTCCCTAGTCGTGGGAGTATCGAGACTGGGCATCGATATTCTGGAGTAGACTAGTGTATACGTTTCTAGACCCCTACGAGGGGCAATGGTTTGGTCCCGCAACCATTGGTCTTTAGACCTAAGATCGTATACAGGTGCTCACTGGGGGTGAGTACACCGGACGAACTCGCCGAGAACTTCCAGATGGTACTATACCTATCGTCAGATGGAAGTTCTCAGGTGACATGAGTACAGGTCAGTCTTTAGACTTGAGATCGTCATTTTTCTTGTGTGAGTTCCCACTGTGCTTTGATCACTACCCTACCATGGCTCTACTGAGTCGTGCAAACAGGTTTTGGTTGGGTACATTCCCGAGCCACATGGAGGCAGTGAGCGATTGTCAGGGATTCTTCTCTCCCTGTATTAGGAGTCGATATCGCACTGTGAGTTTGGTCAGGACCATAAGACCTTGGCCAAGGCAGTTGGGATTTACTGATAGACTGATCAGTAGTTTCCCGGATTGGTCCTGAGCCGCATCAGCACGAATTACCAGGTTATCATGGTCTGACGTTTACCACTGTAATATTTCAGAAAAATAAAATATTATTTTTGGGAATTTATATAATTAAAGTAATAAATATTATGAATATTTTAATGATGTGGTATAATTATATACCGATAAATTTGGAAATATTGGAAAATTAAATTGAATGGTGATTTTTGGAGGGATTTATGTGATTTAGGCAATCTATTTTTTTTATAATTAATTATATACAAGTTTATTTCTAAACTTGATTAATTTTCACTAATCTTGCATTAAGCATGATTTGGCACCATGGCATGCAACAAAACTTGTTTCATTTTTTAACCATGTCATCTTGTTTCTTTTATATATATGGTTTTATTTGTTTTGGGCTTTAGAAGAAAAGAAAAAGGAAAAAGAAAAGAAAGGGGAATAAAGAAAGAGGTATGGGCATGAGAGAGAAGAGAGAGAGCATGAGAGAGAAGAGAGAGAGAGGTGACGGGTCATTTGACCAAGGCTCCCATTTGTTTCTTCCTTCATTCTTCATCATTTTCTCCTCCCTCTTCACCCTATGGTTGCCCTCTTCTCTCCACCACCCCTCCACCACCTCAACCCCTCACAACACCACCAAAAATACACCAAAACACTTCTTGCCCTTCATTAAAAACATGCATAAGCTCACTACAAGCATGAGAGATCAAGAAAAATTGGATTTTTAGTACTTGGGGCAACTCAAGAAAATTCTTGAGTTGCCAAATGAGGTATTTCCTTCACCATTAGAATAGTAATTCTCCCCCTTTAGCATCTTTACATGTTTAGAAGCGTTTTAATGTAGTTAAGTGATCTTGGAAAATTCCAAGTTGATGTTAGGGTTTGAGTTGAGTTGAGATGGTGCAATTGAGGTTTAGTAGCGACCTTAAACCCCTGTAGTGTTAGTTTTATGGAATGAAACCAGAGATTGAACCCCAAGACATGAACTTAGAATCTCCGACGTCGGGTTTTGTGAGGAATTGTGGTGTAATTTTGAGATCTGCTTTCACCCGGGGGTCCTGAAAATTATTTAGCAATTACTGAGATGTGTGCAGGCAACCTAGAACCTATACCCAAGACCCGAGACCCTAATTCCTTTTCCTGGCCTCAAATTAACTCTTTTGCCGCAAATTGCGGCCTTGGTGTGATGGACTCACCTCATGCTTGGTCCATGGCTCCATTTTAGGTAAATTAGACCTACCCTATATGCAATTTTGGCTAATTTCACCTGGAACAAAATCTAGAGGTGTTTTCTTATGTTTCTGATTTGGTTTTGCGACTATTTATGACTTGGATTTTAGTATTTGGGTTTTGACTCGGTGGTGTGACGTTTGCACGTCAATCTCGAGGGTTGTTTGGTTATTCTTGCATGCGTAGACCATAGGTTTTAACCTATGTGTGTTCCGTGTGCCGTTTTGGTTTTCATCCGCGATTTCGGTTTACGATAATATATGTTTATATGTAGGCACCTTCACGCGGACTACGGGCGATGAGGAAGAGAATGGAGACATCGACTTCGGCAAGTAAGGATCAATGTGAGTAGATATATATCTACAGGAAAGTCGGGTGGATGGCGTATAGCACCCCCGCAGTTTGTAGTGTAGCATATGTTATATCATGTATATATATACGATACTATGCGTTATGTGAAACATTTTTGATTATCAAGGAGGTTTTAGGAGATTATGGGTTAAATTTTAGTGTAATTGGATGATAGTGTCGTTAGCTAGTTTTAGTCGCGAAACCCTAGAATAAGGTACATGCACACACACACACATATATTTTACTTTCTTGTGCGTATATGGGGATATATATATATATATATATATATATATATATATATATACATATATGAATGTGAGTATGTATGTATATGTATATATACATATATATGGATGATGAGGATAGTATATGGTACTTGGAGATGAGTCGATGTGATTGGACATGATGTCACGAGATCGGTGATGTGACTTGGTTCGTATTATGAGATACGATATGATATTATAGCGGGTCTTTAGGCGAAGTGTTTTCATACACACGCATATATATATATATATATATATGTTGATGGTATCGGAATGTACTAGACTTTATATCAGTACCCCTAATTGAGGATATGATGATAAGAATACCAGATGAATAATGAGATAAATATGATATTCGACCCGTACCAAGGTTTGGGATGCCGTAGGATAGATTTACCGTACGAGAGATAACTATGATGATAGATCCGCACTCTTGACTCGAGGATGTTATATTGTATATTATATCGTACGTGATACTATTGGGGCGGGATCACCGACTAATAGATATGGATATCGACTCAGACTTAGGTGGTTTTCCTTACCCTTTCGATTAGCCTGTTAGTTTAGTCCTGTAGCTTACTTAGTAGATGTTAGACTGGGCTCGAGTCATACTTATTTCCAAAGCTAATGTATCGTGAGTATTTTAAGACAGACCAAGGGATACTACGGATATTTCAAAGGACGTACATTTTCTTCAAAACATCGTAGCCCCTATTTTCTAAACACCAAGATTCGTGCGATTTCAGATACCAAAAACTGTATGTCTTGTATATAGGAATGTATATTTCTTTATTGCTGCATTTACTATTCATTTGCCATTTATTATTGCTGTTCGCATCGCATCGCATGCTTATATGTATTTTCATTAGTTATTATGAAACATGTTGTTAGGACACCAGCACCATTACCGATGATGCGTATGCTCCACGTACACTCGCTTGCCGGCTCACACACATCATCACCGGTAATTGCCATGACACGTACACTTTAGAAGTATTACTTCATTGACATAACTTGCTAGTTGATAGTTTCATTATGTTATTGCTTTATTAGGCTAGTTTAATTATTGCATTCCTTGCTGGATATCAAATGCATTCATATATTCATTTGTCATGCAATATTATGGAGTTTTATGCTGGTAATTTATTGTTATTTACTCTTGAGGTTGGGATTTCGGATTTCCATGAGATTTCTGGATTTGGAGAAACCGCAAAGATTTTATAAACTTATTATCATTTTAAAGACAGAAAATTACGGTTTTCTCCTGATATGATTTGAGAGGTGTCCACCATGAGTTTTCTCGGCTCTTGAGCAGTATCATACACCCGATTCGAGGAGGAGAATGAACAGTCTGTGGGTGCATGGTGGACCCGGTGCGGTACCCCGGGGTAAGATGGTCGCAGGAGATGGTGTTGAGACCGGCAGTGGAGCACTACCGATCGGTTATTGTGACGCGCCGGATATCCGGAGGATACCGACGTCGTCTTGAGATTTGATTATACAGGCCACTCCGGATAGCCGGAGCCTGAGATATTGAGATTTGATGATACAGGCCAGTCCGGATAGCCGGAGCCTGAGATATTGAGATATATATTTTGTGTCGATACTTGACACCGATTCTCTGTTGATTTCATTGGTGATACTTGATTTTTATTTAGAAATCTTACTGAAATATGGAAACAGTTTTCTCATTTAGATGTATTCTGTTTTCATTTTAATGCATTTATACATCATAAATGTATTAAGTTGCTACCTAAGGCACTGACACGAGCACTTTATATTGTACTTATGTGTAGATGGTTCAGGTTTTTATATTGAGGATATAGGTTATCGTATGACCTAGGATTGAGTCATACATGCGATTTCTGCTCGGTGATATTTTCTACTCACGAGTTGGCAACCCACCCTCGTTGTGCCACAGTTTCTTGCAGGTTTTATCGTACAGCTTTCATTGCGGCTTGCTGGCATACTGCTTCCTTCCGGGCGATTGCTTGGTAGGTGGGTTCACTTGCATCGTGACCACCATTGTACCTTATTTACATTCTGTTGTATCTAGTAAACTCCATTAACCATATTTGTATTATTAGTACACTTAGAAGACCAGTGTATATTATTTCGACCTTAGAGTCGCGCTTGTATTATTATGGTTTTCTGGAGGTTATTGGTTTTCTTCTGAGTTTTGATCCTCGCCATTTGGCATTGTATATTATATTGCTTGCATAGTTGTGTCCGCCAATTGGCGAAGAGCTAGCTCCTGCTTGGGGATGCCTTTATTCATTATGCATATTATTTATGTTTGTTCCCGTTTGGGGCCAGTATTTACAAAGGAAACTCTACCGAAATTTTCGGAAAAGATTTGATATTTTAAAAATGTTTACTACGACTTTCAAAGTGACTTATATGCAAACTTTTAAACAAGTTTTCCTTCACTTTCTTCTTTTAAATGGTTTAGATTTCTGGGATGTTGGCTTACTTGAATTAGATGGGGTTCCATAGACTTCATATGATTCAAGTGCCAGTCACGTGCCATTTCGGGTCGTAACAAAGTTGGTATCAGTGCGCTAGGTTTAACCTTGGTTCAAGTCTATGTTTGACTATGCGGAGTCTAGGGCGTTTATATATATTCGGAACCTAGGCTTGACCTTGTTAGATATGTATGCCCTAAAGGCCATTATTGTAAAGTACTGGTTTGTATATTACATTTTGGAGGCTTGGGATATATATATGGTTTTACGACAGTCTTGCTCGAAATATTAGTATGCTACTTGGTTTGTTTCTATCTTAATATGTGTATATGTTTCTTTTAACATATCGCTAAAAACATATTGGTAGAGCCCTTAGGATTTTTTCTTGACTACCGGCGTTGTGATGGCGATCACACTAGTGGGGGCTGGGTAGTCTATAAGCACATCCTTATTTTGGTCCCTAGTCGTAGGATTATCGAGATAGGGCATCCATACTCCAGAGTAGACTGGTGCATACGCTTCTCTTCCCAGCAGGAGAGATGGTCTGTCCCACAGCCATCAGTACGTCGTACTGGAGATAGTATGCAGGAGCTCGTTAGGTTACGAGTACACTGGACAGGACTCGTCGGGAACTGTTGGTTGGTATTATACCTATCGTCAGTTAACAGTTCCCAGGTGACATGAGTACAGCTTAGTCCGCTGACTTGACACTGTCACTTCGCCTCGAGTGTGTTCCCACTGTTCTTAGATTACTACTCTACCACGGCTCTACTGAGTCGTGCAAACAGGTAGTAGTTGGGTGCAGTCCCGAAGCACTTGGAGGCAGTGACGGTTAGACAGGATTCGTCTTTCCCGGTATTGGGGGTTGATATCGCGCTGTGTCTAGGAGAGCCATTACACAAAGTCCCTGGCCAGGGCAAGCGAGAATTGCTGGTAGGTTTTCCAGTAGATTCTCAGGGTGTTTTGGGCTACACTCCGACACGACTTATACCGCTATTAGGGGACTGACGTTTACCGCCCCCTAGGTTCGCCATGCGATATTCTCAGACGAACAGACCGGACTATACGGAGATTGTCACATTCAGGCTCAGTAGGAGTTCGATGGGTTCACCTCATCAGTCTTCTTATCGGCATCTACCTGGGGACCGTTACGTACAGCTAGTACCGCTTGCGGCCTGTGGTTAAACCCACTGCCAGCGTAGTATCGAGCCTTTAGAGTCCCACACAGAGGGTTACTCGCCTTTGGGCAAAACAGAGTAGAGGTTGCATGGTTTTGCGACGGGGTTCGTTCACATCCGCGCACTTGTGCATGTTTGGTGTCCGGACAGTAGTTACTAGCGGGCTTTGGTTTAAGCCGGATCCTAGTAACTGTTTTGGGATTGGTTTTGTCTCAGTGTATTCGTGTTCCTTGGAGCACGGATACGGGTGTGTATGCACAGTTGACAGAGGCAGAGGCAGAGGATTCTCATTAGGGTTGTTGACCATTTGGCTTTGGTTGACTTGTTGACCGTTGACTTTTCTTTAAACCCTAATGAGAATATGATATATGATTAATAATATTAATTAAGTATTATTGTGCCATGGTTGAGTTGAAAGTTTGACTTTTGTTGACTTGTTGACTTTGTTGACCGGTTGACCATTTTGGACTTGTTGACCATCATCATTTCATGGCTATCATTTCATGGGTATGACTTTGGCTTGCTTGTTGTTTGCAAAAGCAATAATAGCATGAAATGATAATGGTCATTGAAACTAACCATCACCATATACTCAATTATTATTATCATTATTCTCACTTTTGTGAGAAGGGTTGGATTATGAGAGCTCATTCTATCATTCTCTTTCTCTCTCCTAGAAAGAAAGCTCTCCCTCTTCCTCCTCCTCTCTCAATGTTCAAGTGTTCTATGAGTTGGAAATCATAAACCTTTGAGACAAAACCACCATCACTTTTCTCTACTCAATCTAAGGTATTAGGTTTAGCAAACCAAACACCTTAATCATCTCTAGGTTGAGATAGGAGCCCAATTTTGAGACCCTCGGGTGGATCCATCTATGGCAAAGAGGAGACGATAAGGAGAATCCGTTCAAGCGACTACGAGGAACAAGAAAGAGGAAGAACCACAACAAGAAGAGAAGGAGTTCAAGACCAAGGTATAGCCATTCTACATAGTAGTTAGAACTTGTAGAATATTTGTTAGTTTTTGTTTAGCAACGATCCTTCACGAAACGGTCCATGCTACCTAGCTAGGGAAAATTTTCGTTTTACCTATTCTGCCTCCCCGAAAGGACCGGGGTGGGTAACGTGGACCTCACAGTGGTATCAGAGCCTAGCTAAGCAACAACTAACTGTTAGCAAAGTTTTTAGAATCTCGATCCGGAAAAAAATCCCGAAAACAAACCGAAAAATGTATTTTCTGTCGATTTTCAAAACAGGCCTAAAAATATTTTGTACGACATGAAAAATACAGGCAGGGTTTTCTGGGAATTTACAAGAAATTTGAGACCCCGACTCGGCCAACTCACCGCGGCAGCGCGACGGAACCATGCGTTCCGCCGCGGATCCACGGCCGAGTTGACTCGGCCGCGGCTCAACTTTGTTGCAGATTCCCCTGTTTGCTATTTTGGGATTTTTGGGATATTTTGTTTCTGCCCAGATTTTCTAGAGAAAAATGTTATTTTTTGGGGTAGTTACAATTTTGTATTTTGATCGGAATTCTACAAACTTTGGCTAAATGGTTATATCTGTAATGTGATATATGCACTGAACATCGGCTAATCGCTATACGTCGATTAGTGGGGTTGTGCATATCTGTGATCTGTAATGTTATTGGATTGTGTATATGAATTCGTTGGATTGTCGCAGATGAATAGCCGGGGGGTTGTGAGATGAGAGTTTTGTTTATCTTTCAATTCATGTAATTTGTAATTGATGTAATATTATTTATATGGCCACACAACCGGGATGGGGTTGTAGCCGTCATTGTATAATTTCTTTTACTGTTTTTGATCCTAGGATAGACCCAAGGAGGGGTGCATAATTTACCGGGTACCTCGAAGTGCCGAGTGGCCTACTCACGTTGTTGAGGGAGGTTGCTTCTCTTCGGATATTTGGCGGGTAGTTTGCCGCACCCGTAGGGGTCTAGGGTAGGGTATTGGCTATTCATCGCGACCGTGTAATCCGCTTTTCGTTACAGGCTCGTACGGAATGCAGATTCCTAGTATATCCAATGTGTTCATCTGTGATATGGAATGGCTATCATTTCATCTGACGAATGTGTATATATATCTATATGATATCTATTTAGGCGTTGCTTATGTTTTGCATCCGCGCTAGTCCAGCCTCCGCTCAGTCGTTAGTTAAGTAACCTAACGGGTAATGACGGGGCCCCGTGACGAATGCGGATGGCATAAGCGTACGTCATATTTTGGTTATTTTCTGCAATGGTAGGATTAATTGATGGGACGCATTAAATTAATGCAAGAAAACAAACCTAAAAAGAACGTTGTTAGAACAATTTTTTCAAAAAGCTGTTATTGCAAGGACGCTCTCTTTTGTTTTGCATAGAGGTATTCGGTTATAAATGCCCAGCACCTCAGTCGACGAGGCAAGGGCCGAGATCCCTTCATCGGGAGTGACCCCTTGGACAAAAAATTTGCGTCAGGATAATAACTTCACTATAGTCGATTATTCTTGCTTTGCATCGAGGTATTCAGTTTGGAATATCCTGCACCTCATTCGATGAGGAAAGAGCCGAGATCCCTTCACAGGGAGTGACCGCAAGAGTTTTTCGCCACTATGTTTTCAAAAAGGGCTATCATGTTCCTTCAACTATATCAAGTTCATTACGTTAACGGGTTTTTCTCCAAAAACCCAGCCGTAGCCCTCCGTCGTTTCAGATAATTAATACTTAATATTCGTACTGCGTTTGTTGATTATTCGTCAAGGCACAGTGAATGGTAGCTAAGTAATAATATTCTGTTGCACTGATAGATGCGATTGGTTAGGACGGTCGCATGATTTTGTTGATTATTCGTCAAGGATCATGCGGGCGGGTCTAATGCAATCCTGGATAACGACAGGTTGAACTTGACTAGGACCTTTTGATTTGTTGATTATTCGTCAAGGTCACTTGGGTCCTAGGGGCAAAAATCCACATCGGGAGTTTCTAAAGAAACTGAAACTTGCAGATTCAGCATACCTTCTGGAGTGTGGTGACTAGAGTGGATTCCATCTAGGTCATCGCACAATGATAGTTGGATCCCGATCCCACTGATGAGTTGGATTACTCTCGGGAGAATATTTCACTTAACAATCAATGCTATAAACCAAGTAGGTGTCTAGAAAGGTATTAGCGGGGCTACGCCTCCAGGGAAAAGAGGTTATTTAATTAAGGAACTTCCCGAAAGCGTTGGAAAACCTCCCTCGAAGTACCAACACTAGCCTGGCTGAAAGGTTAAGCAAGTATTGTGACGTGCGATTAATCCAGACTAGTTCTTCTTTTAAAGGTTTTAAGAAGGATTTGAGGAAACAATGGGAGACATCCTGGTTAGATAAACTAATTGTAAGTCCACGTTGCCCACCCCGGTGCTTGCGGGGAGACGGAAAACGGAATAAAAATCAGATTTTTACTATTCTAGGCAACATGGACTAGACAAAGTCGGGATCTTTGCTAAACAAAAACTAGCTAAAGCTAACTAGAAACTAGCTAAAGGGTAGAATGGTTATACCTAGGGCTTTATGTCCTTCTCTCCTTGCTCCTTGGAGTAGTAGAAATGGATCACCTTTGTCGTCTTTTCACGTCGAAGAAGGATCCACCCGAAAGCCTCAACCTTTGGCTTCAACTTCAAGCTAGAAGTAACTAGGGTGCTAGAAGTGCTAATCCTGGAACCCTAGATGAGAGTAGAGATTACTATGGAATGGTTTTTCTCAAGCTCAAGTGTTTCTCAACACATGAGAGGGGAGAGCTTGAGGAAGAGGAAGAGCAAGAGAGAGAAACTATATGATAGAATGAGAGAATTAAGAAGCATTCTCACATATATGTGTGAATTATTGTGAATTCATAATTAGTGAGATAATTGTCATGGCTTAATCAAGACATGACCATTATCATTTCATTTTTAATGCAAATTGCAAGGATCAAAGAGTATCTTCCAAATGAAATGATGATGGTCAAAGTGTCAACCTAGGTCAACAAGTCAAGAATGTCAAATGGTCAACAACCATGACCATGCACAATTATATTAAACTAATATCAATTAACCATAATACACACATAAGCATTAGGGTTAATAAAATGACAATGGTCATCAACCCTAATCATACTCCTCTCCCTCTGTCTCAAGCAACTGTGCATACGCACCCGTATTCGTGATCCGAGGAACACGAATACAAAGAGATAAAACCAATCCCAAATCATATACTAGGATCTGGCTTAAACTAAAGCCCGCTAGTATAAGCTGTCCGGACAGCAAACGTGCACAAGTGCGCGGATGTGAACGATCCCTGTCGCAAAACCATGCGACCTCTACTCATTTTGCCTAAAGGCGAATAGCTCTCTGTGTGGGACTCTAAAGACTCGACACTACGCTGGTAGTGGGTTTAACCACAGACCGCAAGCGGCACTAGCTGTACGTAACGGTCCCCAGGTAGATGCCGATAAGAAGACTGACGAGGTGACCCCATCTGAACTCCTACTGAGCCTGTATATGACAGTCTCCGTACAGTCCGGTCTGTTCGTCTGATACATCGCATGGCGGGCCTAGGGGGCGGTGAACGTCAGTCCCCTAATAGCGGTACAAGTCGTGTCGGAGTGTAGCCCAGAACACCCTGAGATAACACTGGAAACCTACCAGTATATCTCGCTTGCCCTGGCCAGGGACTACTCGTGTAATGGCTCTCCTGGACACAGCGCGATGTCAACCCCCAATACCGGGAGAGACGAGTCCTGTCTAACCGTCACTGCCTCCAAGTGCTTTGGGACTGCACCCAAAAACTACCTGTTTGCACGACTCCTTTGAGCCGTGGTAGGGTAGTAATCAAAGTGCAGTGGGAACACACTCGAGGCGAAGTGACAGTGTCAAGTCAGCGGACTAAGCTGTACTCATGTCACCTGGGAACTGATAACTGACGATAGGTATAATACCAACCAACAGTTCTCGACGAGTCCTGTCCAGTGTACTCGTAACCTAACGAGCACCCGCATACTATCTCAAGTACGACGTACTGACGGCTGTGGGATAGACCGTCTCCCACGCTGGGATGAGAAGCGCATACGCTAGCCTACTCCGGAGTATCGATGCCTGTCTCGATAGTCCAACGACTAGGGACCTGTATAAGGATGTGCTTATGGATTACCCAGCCCCCACGAGTGTGAGCGCCATCACAACGCTGGTAATCAAGCAAAGATCCTAAGGGCTCTACTAATATGTATATAAGCGATATGCTAAAAGAAACACATGCACATATTGAAGTAGAGACAAACCAAGTAGCATACTACCATTTTGAGCAAGATTGTATATACAACTGTGAATATCCCAAGCTTCCATTAAGTAATATACATACTAGTATGATACAGTAATGGCCTCTAGGGCATATACACTAACAATCTCCCACTTGCACTAAAGCCATGTACTGGCGTATCGAAGACCTATCATCTCGATCAGCCGCTCGAACTAAGTCTGGGGTAGGGCCTTCGTGAGTGGATCTGCAGTGTTGTTCTCCGTATTTACTCTCTTCACCTCGATCTCCCGACGATCAATGATCTCCCTGATCAGGTGGTACCGCCTCAAAATGTGCCTGGACTTCTGATGGGACCTGGGTTCCTTCGCTAAAGCTATAGCGCCGTTGTTGTCGCAATACAGCGGTATTGGATCAACAATGGTAGGAACCACCTGAAGCTCCGTGAGGAACTTCTTCATCCAGACGGCTTCCTTTGCGGTATCGCAAGCAGCTATGTACTCCGGTTCCATAGTTGAGTCTGCAACGGTCTCCTGCGTGGAACTCTTCCAGCAAACCGCCCCTCCATTGAGGGTAAAGACATAACCCGACATGGACTTGGAGTCATCCTTGTCACTCTGGAAGCTGGAGTCAGCAAAGGCCTCGAGCTGGAGGTCTTTTCTGCCATACACAAAGAACATCTCCTTAGTCCTTCTCAGGTACTTGAGAATGTTCTTTACTGCTATCCAGTGTTTCTCCCCTGGGTTTGACTGATACCGGCTTACAACGCTTAATGTGTATGCTACATCTGGTCTGGTACATAACATCGCATACATTATAGAGCCTACCGCAGAAGCGTAGGGTATAATAGACATGCGATCCCTTTCCAAATCAGTCTTGGGAAACATCTCTTTGGAAAGGGTGATCCCGTGACAAGCCGGTAAATTACCGCGCTTGGAATCTTCCATACTGAATCTTTTCAGTATGGTGTCGATGTACCTTGACTGTGAAAGTCCCAACATCCTCTTAGATCTATCACGATAGATCTGGATCCCCAGAATGTAGTTGGCATCGCCCAGGTCCTTCATGGAGAACCTCTACGACAAGAATCCTTTGACTGACTGTAGCATAGGAATATCATTTCCTATTAGGAGAATGTCATCCACGTACAAGACGAGAAATACCACAGTTCTCCCTACAATCTTACTGTAAATGCATGGTTCATCTGGGTTTTTGATAAAGTCGAATTCTTTGACAGTATCATCAAAGCAGATGTTCCAACTCCGCGATGCCTGCTTGAGTCCATAAATGGACTTGAGCAACTTGCACACTCTACTGCTGCTCCCACTCTGAATGAATCCCTCCGGCTAATCCATATAGACGCACTCTTCCAAATTTCCATTTAGGAAAGCCGTCTTTACGTCCATCTGCCAGATTTCATAATCGTGGAAGGCAGCAATGGCAAGAAGGATCCGAATGGATTTCAGCATAGCCACTGGAGAAAAGGTCTCATCATAGTCCAAACCAGGTCTTTGACGAAAACCCTTTGCAACAAGTCTAGCTTTATAGGTCTCAACCTGCTCATCTACACCAATCTTCTTTCTGAAGATCCATTTGCAGCCTACGGGTTTTACCCCTTCTGGTGCAAAGTCCAAAGTCCAAACTTTGTTGGTGTACATGGACTCCATCTCGGCCCGCATTGCATCCAGCCATTTTACCAAGCCGCCGCTCTGAATGGCTTGCTGGAAGCTAGTAGGCTCACCATAATCCATGGTGCAATCCTCTCTATCCCCGTCTATGAGAAAACCGTAGTATCTCTCGGGCGGATGAGACTGCCTACTACTCCTGCGGAGTGGCGCAGGGATGTCCGGTTCTCTTGAAACCTCTGGTTCTTCCAAGCTTTCAGTAACAGCTTGTGGTTCTGGAATTTCTTCCAGTTCTATTGCGCTCCCACTTATCTGATTTTCTAAAAATTCAGTTTCCAAGAAGTGGGCATGCTGAGAAACAAAAACCTTTTGTTCCTCTGCGGAATAGAAAAGATACCCCCTGGAGTTCTTTGGATATCCCACAAACTTACACAGTACTGAGCGTGCCTTGAGCTTGTCCGCATGCTGCTTTTTTACAAAAGCTGGACATCCCCATGTCTTAAGGTACTTGAGACAGGGTTTCTTCCCACTCCACATCTGATATGGGGTGGTAGGCACAGTCTTCGTTGGAGTCTTGTTCAAGAGATATGCAGGTGTTTCTAGCGCATAACCCCAGAAGGATCGCGGCAACTCAGCCTTACTCATCATGGAACGAACCATATCCAATAGGGTTCGATTCCGCCTTTCCGATACACCGTTGTGTTGTGGTGTGTATGGAGGAGTAAGTTGAGAGAGAATTCCATTCTTTTTTAAGTAGCCCAGAAACTCGGCACTCAAGTATTCACCACCTCGATCAGATCTTAGTGTCTTGATACTTTTGCCTGTTTGTTTTTCAACTTCATTCTTGTATTCTTGAAATTTCTCAAAGGCCTCGGATTTGTGCTTCATCAAGAAGACATGCCCATACCTAGAGAAATCATCTGTGAAAGTAATGAAGTATGAATAACCACTTCGCGCATGTGTAGACATTGGACCACACACATCACTGTGTATGAGTCCCAAGAGCTCGCTTGCTCTTTCTCCGTGTCCAGTGAACGGAGTCTTTGTCATCTTTCCCATGAGACAAGATTCACAAGTGGCATAAGACTGATACTCGAACGGATTCAAGTATCCCTCTCTATGTAACTTTGTTAACCGTGTCTCATTAATTTGACCCAGTCTACAATGCCATAAGAAAGCCTGATTTGTTTCCGGAGACTTTCTTTTAAGTGTGTTCTGGACACTGAAGATCTGAGCTTGATTTAATACGTATATCCCGTTTTGTAATGTACCTGACCCAATCAGAACTTGATTTAGGTGGATGTTAACTACATCGCTTACAAAAGTAAAATCATATCCTTCCTTAGAAATCAAAGATACAGATATGATATTACAAGTCGCACCTGGTACATAAAAACAGTTACGCAGAATCAATATCTGCCCAGTTGTCAGTCCTAGATGATATTCCCCTATGGATTCAGCGTACATGCTCATTCCGTTAGCAACCCTGAGAGTCATATCACCTTTCCTGATAACCCTACGGTTTCTCAGAGCCTGTAATGAATTACAGATATGAGATCCTGATCCGGTATCCAATACCCAGGAAGTAGGGTTAACTGACATACAGTTCTCAATTACAAACACACCCGAAACCGAAGCCACAACATGCTTCGAATTCTGGCTACTGGCTTTGCAAGCCCTGCAATCCTTCTGCCCATGTTCATTCCCGTAACAATAGGAACATCCCTCTTTTACTACATCCATTCCCGAAACTTCTGCCTTTCCCTTTCTTTCTACTTCCCTGGTTTCCTTCAGGGTAGTAGGTAGAGACTGTTGAACTAAGTCAGCATCTGACCCGTTCTTCAACGTGGTCTTTAGGTCCGAGAGCTCAAAAGAGCTGGTCTCTGTAAGGACGTTACCCCCTACAGATGACCTGATAGCCAACCTCGCTGGAAGCAATTCGTTCGAGGTCTCATAACTTGCGATACGAGATTGCTCTCCATATAAAACTTTGTTATGGAGGAAGATAGAAGCCGAGTCGATCTTCTCGTGCTGCCTCTGGTATATACCATCAACTGAGGCTAACACGAGGCACTTGGCTTTCGCACAGTCTTCTTCCGATGTCCTACGGATATCAATATCCGTGACAGGGGAAACTGGACCTGAGACGGCAGGGGTTGGATCAGTCAAGAGGTGTCCCAGCTTGTCCTGGGCAATGGACATCTGGACAGACCTTTGCCAGTCATAACAGTCAGATTCAGTCATTTTATTATCTAGATGTAACCTAGGTGCGGTCATTGGGTCGCTGCAATTAAGAGAGAGAGAAGAAAACACTTAGCATGATGCTCTTGCAAGTTTAGATTGGTTTTTAATTTATCTAAACAGGATGGCTCCCACTGTCTCTCGAATCCCTCCCCAAACCATAAAGGAAGGATTAGTCAGGATCAATCTCACCGTACAATACTTGCTTAACCATTCAGCCAGGCCAGTGTCGGTACTTCGAGGGAGGTTTTCCAACGCTTTCGCGAGGTTCCTTAATTATGTAACCTCTTTTCCCTATGGGCGTAGCCCCGCTAACACCTTTCTAGACACCTACTTGGTTTATAGCATTGATCGTTAAGTGAAAAAGTTCCCGAGGAGTAGCATATACTCACAGTAGGATCGGGATCCAAATATCATCGCGTGATAAAACCGAAGGAATCCTACCAGAATCATCACACTCCAAATGGTATGTAGCGCTAGAAAGTTTCAGTACTTATGAAACTCCCGATGTGGATTTTTGCCCCATGCTCTTATGACCTTGACGAAGGTCAACAAATCATAAGTCACATGTCAAGTTCTACCCGTCATTATCCAGGTTAATTTGAACCCACCCGTACATACCCTTGACGAAGGTCAACAAGGTAGTACGACTGTCCCAAACCAACGCATCTATCTATGCTACATATGAACACCCAACAGCTACCAATCACTATGCCTTGACGAAGGTCAACAAACATAGCTTGAATACTATTGAATATCCATACGAAATGACGGAGGGCTACGAATGGTTTTGGCGAAACCGTGAACGTAGTGAACTTGATATAATCGATGGAACGAGATAGCTTTTAAAAGGAGTGGTTCAAGCTCCGCGTTTAAAAGTTTAGTTTTGAAAAGAACCGAGTGGTTTTCAAAGTGTTCCAATCGACTTTTACTTGGTTTATTTTCTTGCATTAGTTCTTTTAATGTGTCCCATCATTTAATCCTACCATTGCAGAAAACAACCAAAATATGACGTACGCTTATGCCATTCGCATTCGCCACGGGGCCCCGTTATCACCCGTTAGGTTACTTAACTAACGACAGAGCGGGGGCTGGGCTAGCGCAGCTGTAAAACATAAGCAACGCCTAAATAGTTATCATATATAAATATATAGCAATGATAGGCATTACAGATCACAGATGAATACATTAGATATACTAGGAATCCGCAATCCGTTCGAGCCTACAACGAAAAGCGGATTACACGGTCGCGGTGAATAGCCAAATACCCCATCCAAGACCCCTACGGGTGCGGCAAACTACCCGCCAAGTACCCGAAGCGAAGAAACCTCCCTCAACACCGTGAGTAGGCCACTCGGCACTTCGAGATACCCGGTAGTTTGTGCACCCCCTCCATGGGTCTATCCTAGGAGCAAAAACAGTAAAAAGAATTATACAATGACGGCTACAACCATGACCCGGTTGTGCGGCCATACAAATAATATTACATCAATTTACATATTACAATGAATGAAAGAAAAGAAACACTCATCTCACATCCACCCCGGCTATTCACCCGTGACAATCCAACGCATTCATATATACATACCATCATCAAACACAGATCACAGATATGTATAACCCCCACTAATCGACGTATAGCGATTAGCCGACGTTCAATACATTTAAACATCACAGATATAACCCATTAGTCAAAGTGTAGTGAAGTTCGACCAAAAATACGGATTTATAGGTCCCCAAAAACAAATTTCTTTTCTGGAAAACCTGGGCACAAATAAACCATCTTAAAAATCCCAAAATCATGTCAGAAGAACACTGCACCAAACTCGACCCTGAACCGAGTCAACTCGGCCGCGGTTGCGCGGCAATATCTTTCTATTGCCGCAGAACCGCGGCGCGTTGAACGATTCACTGGATCGTTTTTGGTGGCTTTCTTTACAAAACCCTGAGATGATTTTTGGAGTATGACTTTTTATTTTTAGAGCAGAAAAAAAAATTAACAGAAACTTGGGTTTTGCATGTCGTAGTTTTGCGATTTTTCCGATCGAACTTCTATACACTTTACTACCTAGCTAGTTTATGTTTAGTTAGGCACTGATACCACTTCAAGTCCACATTGCCTACCCCGGTGCTTGCGGGGAGGCGGAAAACGGAATAAAAATCGGATTTTTACTACTCTAGGCAACATGGACTAGACAAAGTCGGGATCTTTGCTAAACAAAAACTAGCTAAAGCTAACTAGAAACTAGCTAAAGGGTAGAATGGTTATACCTAGGGCTTTATGTCCTTCTCTCCTTGCTCCTTGGAGTAGTAGAAAGGGATCACCTTTGTCGTCTTCTCACGTCGAAGAAGGATCCACCCGAAAGCCTCAACCTTTGGCTTCAACTTCAAGCTAGATGTAACTAGGGTGCTAGAAGTGCTAATCCTGGAACCCTAGATGAGAGTAGAGATTACTATGGAATGGTTTTTCTCAAGCTCAAGTGTTTCTCAACACATGAGAGGGGAGAGCTTGAGGAAGAGGAAGAGCAAGAGAGAGAAACTATATGATAGAATGAGAGAATTAAGAAGCATTCTCACATATATGTGTGAATTATTATGAATTGATAATTAGTGAGATAATTGTCATGGCTTAATCAAGACATGACCATTATCATTTCATTTTTAATGCAAATTGCAAGGATCAAAGAGCATCTTCCAAATGAAATGATGATGGTCAAAGTGTCAACCTAGGTCAACAAGTCAAGAATGTCAAATGGTCAACAACCATGACCATGCACAATTATATTAAACTAATATCAATTAACCATAATACACACATAAGCATTAGGGTTAATAAAATGACAATGGTCATCAACCCTAATCATACTCCTCTCCCTCTGTCTCAAGCAACTGTGCATACGCACCCGTATTCGTGATCCGAGGAACACGAATACAAAGAGATAAAACCAATCCCAAATCATATACTAGGATCTGGCTTAAACCAAAGCCCGCTAGTATAAGCTTTCCGGACAGCAAACGTGCACAAGTGCGCGGATGTGAACGAACCCTGTCGCAAAACCATGCGACCTCTACTCATTTTGCCTAAAGGCGAATAGCTCTCTGTGTGGGACTCTAAAGACTCGACACTACGCTGGTAGTGGGTTTAACCACAGACCGCAAGCGGCACTAGCTGTACGTAACGGTCCCCAGGTAGATGCCGATAAGAAGACTGACGAGGTGACCCCATCTGAACTCCTACTGAGCCTGTATGTGACAGTCTCCGTACAGTCCGGTCTGTTCGTCTAATACATCGCATGGCGGGCCTAGGGGGGCGGTGAACGTCAGTCCCCTAATAGCGGTACAAGTCGTGTCGGAGTGTAGCCCAGAACACCCTGAGATAACATTGGAAACCTACCAGTATATCTCGCTTGCCCTGGCCAGGGACTACTCGTGTAATGGCTCTCCTGGACACAGCGCGATGTCAACCCCCAATACCGGGAGAGACGAATCCTGTCTAATCGTCACTGCCTCCAAGTGCTTCGGGACTGCACCCAAAAACTACCTGTTTGCACGACTCCTTTGAGCCGTGGTAGGGTAGTAATCAAAGTGCAGTGGGAACACACTCGAGGCGAAGTGACAGTGTCAAGTCAACGGACTAAGCTGTACTCATGTCACCTGGGAACTGATAACTGACGATAGGTATAATACCAACCAACAGTTCCCGACGAGTCCTGTCCAGTGTACTCGTAACCTAACGAGCACCCGCATACTATCTCAAGTACGACGTACTGACGGCTTTGGGACAGACCGTCTCCCACGCTGGGATGAGAAGCGCATACTCTAGTCTATTCCGGAGTATCGATGCCCTGTCTCGATAGTCCAACGACTAGGGACCTGTATAAGGATGTGCTTATGGATTACCCAGCCCCCACGAGTGTGAGCGCCATCACAACGCTGGTAATCAAGCAAAGATCCTAAGGGCTCTACTAATATGTATATAAGCGATATGCTAAAAGAAATACATGCACATATTGAAGTAGAGACAAACCAAGTAGCATACTACCATTTTGAGCAAGATTGTATATACAACTGTGAATATCCCAAGCTTCCATTAAGTAATATACATACTAGTATGATACAGTAATGGCCTCTAGGGCATATACACTAACACTAATAAACCAATCTGATCTTGCAAGAGCGCACGCTGAGTGTTTCTTTTCTCTCTCCCCAGGTAGTAACCATTTCATGCCCTAATCAAGATAATAAAGTGTATCGCTTGACCGATCCGAATTCTTATTCGGGGCTGGGGAACGTTGGTTTGGCTCTAATTTACAACAACAGTCATAAGTATGAGCAAGGGAAAGAGGATTGTATGGATTCCAAGGATACCCAGTTGAAGAAGAAGCATGGTTTTGCATCTACTTCAGGTGTTCTTGTAATTGAGAACTGCTTTACGGTCAGCCCTACCTCCTGGGTACTTGATACCGGATCAGGATCTCATATCTGTAATCTATTGCAGGGACTGAGAAAAAGTATGAGAGTTGTACCTGGTGATATGTCGCTCAGAGTAGCGAACGGGGCACAAGTTAATGCGGCAGCCGTCGGTGAATATCACCTAGTGTTGCCAAATGGCAATACTATGATTTTGAACGATTGCTACTATGTACCTTCCATGGTTTGCAACATCATATCAGTTTCTTTATTCGATAAAGATGGATATAACTTTGTTCTTGATAGAAATATCATGAACATCTACCTTCACAAGGTACTGGTTGCAGAAGGTACACTGTGTAATGGTATCTACGTTCTAAATCAGAATACAGTTCTCAATATACAAAATACACGCAAGAGGAAGAGTTCAGATACGAACGAATCCTACTTGTGGCATTGTAGACTTGGTCATATCGGAGAGAAAAGACTAAGTAAGTTGCATAAAGATGGACTCTTGGATACGTTCGAGTTTTCATCTTATGAAACTTGTCAGTCTTGTCTCAAAGGAAAGATGACCAAATCTCCGTTCACCGGATATGGAGAAAGGGTAGCAGAGCTCTTGGGACTCATACACAGTGATGTATGTGGTCCGATGTCTATACATGCAAGGGGTGGGTTCTCGTACTTCATCACATTCACTGACGATCTCTCTAGGTTCGGATATGTGTATCTGATGAAACACAAATCTGAAGCTTTTGAGAAATTCAAGGAATTCAGAAACGAAGTAGAGAACCAGACTGGTAAAAGTATCAAGATCCTCCGGTCTGATAGAGGAGGGGAGTACTTAAGCACAGAATTCCTAGATTACTTAAAAGAGAATGGTATTCTCTCTCAGCTTACTCCTCCTTATACACCACAGCACAACGGTGTATTGGAGCGGAGGAATCGTACCCTACTGGATATGGTTCGCTCCATGATGAGTAATGCCGAGTTGCCTCTTTCATTTTGGGGACATGCGCTTCAGACAGCGTCATACCTTTTGAATCAAGTTCCGTCCAAATCTGTACCTAAAACTCCATATGAAATATGGAGCAGTAAGAAGCCATGTCTTAAATTTACTAAGATATGGGGTTGTCCGGCCTATTTAAAAACACGGAAACTGGACAAGCTTGAGGCACGGTCAGTTCTGTGTAAATTTGTGGGATATCCTAAAGACTCACTAGGATATCTGTTCTACCACACTGAGGATCAGAAGGTGTTTGTATCTCATCACGCTACCTTTTTAGAAAGGGAGTTTCTTGCAAAAGAAACTAGTGAGAGTTCGGTAGAACTGGAAGAAATTCAGCGACCACAAAATATAACTGAAAATTTGGAGGAACCACTGGATTCAATAACCCCAAACGAACCTCAGCCACTCCGCAGATCTGGTAGGATTTCTCATCCGCCCGAGAGATACTACAGTTTTCTCTTAGACGGGGATCGAGAGGATTGCATCTTGGAAGAAGATGACCCTACCAGTTTCAGGCAGGCCATTATTAGTAGGGACTCTGATAAGTGGCTGGAAGAAATGCAATCCGAAATGGAGTCCATGTACACCAATAAAGTGTGGACCTTGGATATTGCTCCATCTGGGGTAAAACCCGTTGGATGCAAATGGATCTACAAAAGGAAACTTGGTGTAGATGGGCAGGTGGAAACCTATAAGGCTAAACTCGTTGCAAAAGGTTTTCGTCAAAGACCTGGTTTGGACTATGACGAAACTTTTTCTCCAGTAGCTATGCTCAAATCCATTCGGATCCTACTTGCCATTGCTGCCTTCCATGACTATGAAATCTGGAAGATGGACGTTAAAACGGCTTTTCTAAACGGTTGTTTAGAAGAGTGCGTTTAGATGGATCAGCCAGAAGGTTTCGTAGACAGTGGGAGCAGCGGGAAGGTGTGCAAGTTGCTTAAATCCATTTATGGATTAAAGCAGGCATCGCGGAGCTGTAACATCTGTTTTGATGAGGCAATCAAGGAATTTGATTTCATCAAGAATGAAGATGAACCTTGTGTCTATAAGAAGATTATAGGACGAACTGTCGTATTCCTAGTCTTGTACGTGGACGACATTGTTTTGATAGGAAATGATATTCCTATACTACAATCGGTCAAGCTATTCTTGTCACAACGGTTCTCCATGAAGGACCTGGGTGATGCCTCGTACATTCTGGGGATCAAGATCTACAGAGATAGATCCAAGAGACTACTGGGACTTTCACAGTCCAGGTACATAGAGACCATACTAAAGAGATTTAGTATGGAGGATTCCAAGCGCGGTAACATACCCGCATTGCACGGAATTACCCTCTCCAAGAAGATGTCTCCTAAGACTGACGAGGAGAGGGTTCGCATGAGCACTATACCCTACGCTTCGACGGTAGGATCTATAATGTATGCAATGCTATGTACAAGACCCAGGTGAGGACCACTGGACGACAGTGAAGAACATTCTCAAGTATCTGAGAAGGACTAAGGAGATGTTCCTGGTTTACGGTAATGGAGACCTCAGGGTCGAGTCCTTTACCGATTCAAGCTTCCAGAGTGACAAAGATGACAGCAAGTCTGTCTCGAGTTTTGTGTTTACCCTCAATGGAGGGGCGGTATGTTGGAGAAGTTCCAAACAGGATACCGTCATAGACTCGACGATGGACACTGAATACATTGCTGCAAGCGATGCCGCAAAAGAGGCGGTCTGGATGAAGAAGTTCATTAGTGAACTTCAGGTGGTTCCGTCCATTGTTGACCCAATACCTTTGTATTGCGATAACAATGGGGCTATAGCTTTAGCGAAGGAACCAAGGTCCCATCAGAAATCCAGACAAATCTTAAGGCGGTATCACCTGATCAGGGTAATCATTGATCGCCAGGAGATCGAGGTACGGAGAGTGGACACAAAAGACAACACAGCGGATCCATTCACGAAGGCCCTCCCTCAAACACTGTTCGAGCGACTTTTTGAGCTATTGGGTATGCGGTACGCCGGCAGCTGGCCTTAGTGCAGACGTTGGGTATGTGGTACACCAATTACTGGCATTTTAGTGCAAGTGGGAGATTGTTAGATATGTATGCCCTAGAGGCCATTATTTTATAGTACTGGTTTGTATAATACATTTTGGAGGCTTGGGATATATATATGGTTTTACGACAGTCTTACTCGAAATAGTAGTATGCTACTTGGTTTGTTTCTATCTTAATATGTGTATATGTTTCTTTTAACATATCGCTAAAAACATATTGGTAGAGCCCTTAGGATTTTTGCTTGACTACCGGCGTTGTGATGGCGATCACACTAGTGGGGGCTGGGTAGTCTATAAGCACATCCTTATTTTGGTCCCTAGTCATAGGATTATCGAGACAGGGCATCAATACTCCAGAGTAGACTGGTGCATACGCTTCTCTTCCCAGCAGGGGAAATGGTCTGTCCCACAGCCATCAGTACGTCGTACTGGAGATAGTATGCAGGTGCTCGTTAGGTTACGAGTACACTGGACAGGACTCGTCGGGAACTGTTGGTTGGTATTATACCTATCGTCAGTTAACAGTTCCCAGGTGACATGAGTACAGCTTAGTCCGCTGACCTGACACTGTCACTTCGCCTCGAGTGTGTTCCCACTGTTCTTAGATTACTACTCTACCACGGCTCTACTGAGTCGTGCAAACAGGTAGTAGTTGGGTGCAGTCCTGAAGCACTTGGAGGAAGTGACGGTTAGATAGGATTCGTCTCTCCCGGTATTGGGGGTTGATATCGCGCTGTGTCTAGGAGAGCCATTACACAAAGTCCCTGACCAGGGCAAGCGAGAATTGCTGGTAGGTTTTCCAGTAGATTCTCAGGGTGTTTTGGGCTACACTGTAGGGTTCCTAGGCACACTAGTGAAGGTTCATAAAGCATCAAACATGCCCGAATAAAATTCTACATGTGCCGAACAAGCCAAAGACGGGATCTTTGCTAGATTATTAGGGTTAAGCATGCAAGATAACAACTTTTTATCTAAGTGTGAGGGATTACAACCTTTGTAGTCCGCTCCTTCGCTTCACAAGCTCCGAGTAGAAGTCCCTTTGCCGCGATCCACGATCTCCCGGACTCAAGAGAGGCTCCACGACTCGAACGATCCATGCTAGCTTAAAGTGTTCCGAATCTCCGATGATCTACGTCGAAGTTGCAAAAACCCAAGCTTTCTCACTCTATAGAGATGAACACCCTAATCTCATGGGCTAGATGAGATGAGGATGGGGGAATAGTATTTATGCTTCCTTTTTAATTCACTTTCTCACAATTTATCATCACAAAAAGAATTTCTAGTAAGCTTTTTCTTTTTAACTCAAGAGAGAAGAAGATGATAATGAAAAGATAATCCCTTTTGTGATGAATAGAAAAGAAATGTATATGATTGATTATAGAACCATGGTCAAGGATGATAGGCTAAGAGTTTGTAGAGAATAAACTAGAGTTAGGGTTTGGTTAGGTTAAGTTATGAGTCATGGAAAAATATCAACCATAATATCTTAACCAAGACAAAAGCAAAGCTTCTAGAATGAACAAGAAGAAGCTAACCCTAATCAAACCCTAATCCCATTTAATCATCCTTAAACATGTTTAATAATAAATCATATCATGTCACAATAATATATATCACATATATATTATATATTTGCAATAAAAGAAAATAATACAATTAACATATATCGCATATATATCAATGTATCATCCAGTGAGAAAATGAAATAATAAAGCGAGCCAATATTAGATAATGTAATATAATATATCATATATATCATTATACATTAAATCATCGAATCAACACTTGATCCAACGATCCGGCTATATCGAATATAACCGACTAATATTTCATGTACCGATTCATCGAATCAACACTTGATCCGATGTCCCGATTCATATCTAAATATCACGAGAATATAATACGGTATATCATATCGCATTATCCTCGGTCCTGCACATATCACATATGTGCCTCTACTCTGTTTCGCCTGAGCCAAGAAACCTCTGTGTAGGACTCTAAAGAATCGTCAATACGCCGGTAGCAGGTGATGATCATATCAAACACCCACAAGCTGCAAGCGGTCAGCTAAACGTAACAGCCACCCAGGTATTGAGCGATCAGAAGATCAACAAGCTAGCCTGTCCGTTCTTCTGTGAATCCAATCAGTAACACTCCTGTACAGTCCGGTCTGTTCGTCTAATATGTCGCATATCAAGTCTAGGGGTGGTATACGTCAGACCCCAGTAACCGATAAGTCGTGTCGATATGAGGCTCATAACAGGTCGAGAAACTACTGGTAACACTTACCAGTATATCTCTATATCAGCCCTGTCCAGAGACTTCCAATTATAGCCAATCGAACACAGCACAACATCAACTCCCTATACCGGGAGAGACGAATCCCCTCCTATCGCTCATTACCTCCATGTGATTCAGGACTGTACCCAAAAGCCACCGTTTTGCACGCCCTCTTGGACGTGGTAAGGTGGAAATCAAAGCACAGTGGGAATCACACAAAACTCTATAACGATCTCGGGTCTACAGACTACCCTGTACCAGTGTCACCGGAGAACTGCCATCTGACGTGTGGTATATCACCAACTGGGAGTTCTCGGCGAGTCCGTCCAGTGTACGCAGTCTCCACTGAGCACCCGTACACCATCCTTGATGTCAAACACCGATGGATATGGGATCATCCATCGCCCATCATATGGGTCAAGATGCGTATACGCTAGTCTACTCTGGTGTATCGATGCCCTGTCTCGATATACTCTCGACTAGGAACATTTATAGGGTGTACTCATCGACTACCGTGGCCCCACTAGTATGATCTCATCATAATCCCAGTAGTCGAGTACAGATCCTAAGGGCTTTATCAACATGTGAGAAAAAGACAGTAAACCAATACAAGTCAACATGTTAAGATAAAGTGAAACCAAATAGCATACTATCATGACGAGCAAGAAATTCCTCTCTGTATATATCCAAGCATCCATCATAATATACATCATATGTACAACAATGGCCTCTAGGGCATATACATAACTAACATACACTCCGACACGACTTGTACCGCTATTAGGGGACTGACGTTTACCTCCCCCCTAGGCCCGCCATGCGATATTCTCAGACGAACAGATCGGACTGTACGGAGATTGTCACATTCAGGCTCAGTAGGAGTTCGATGGGTTCACTTCATCAGTCTTCTTATCGGCATCTACCCGGGGACCGTTACGTACAGCTAGTACCGCTTGCGGCCTGTGGTTAAACCCACTGCCAGCGTAGTGTCGAGCCTTTAGAGTCCTACACAGAGGGTTACTCGCCTTTGGGTAAAACAGAGTAGAGGTTGCATGGTTTTGCGACGGGGTTCGTTCACATCCGCGCACTTATGCACGTTTGGTGTCCGGACAGTAGTTACTAGCGGGGTTTGGTTTAAGCCGGATCCTAGTAACTGTTTTGGGATTGGTTTTGTCTCAGTGTATTCGTGTTCCTTGGAGCATGGATGCGGGTGTGTGTGCACAGTTGACAGAGGTAGAGGCAGAGGATTCCCATTAGGGTTGTTGACCATTTGGCTTTGGTTGACTTGTTGAACGTTGAATTTTCTTTAAACCCTAATGAGAATATGATATATGATTAATAATATTAATTAAGTATTATTGTGCCATGGTTGAGTTGAAAGTTTGACTTTTGTTGACTTGTTGACTTTGTTGACCGGTTGACCATTTTGGACTTGTTGACCATCATCATTTCATGACTATCATTTCATGGGTATGACTTTTGCTTGTTGTTTGCAAAAGCAATAATAGCATGAAATGATAATGGTCATTGAAACTAACCATCACCATATACTCATTTATTATTATTATTATCATTATTCTCACTTTTGTGAGAAGGGTTGGATTATGAGAGCTCATTCTATCATTCTCTTTCTCTCTCCTAGAAAGAAAGCTCTCCCTCTTCCTCCTCCTCTTTCAAGGTTCAAGTGTTCCATGAGTTGGAAATCATGAACCTTTGAGACAAAACCACCATCACTCTTCTCTACTCAATCTAAGGTATTAGGTTTAGCAAACCAAACACCTTAGTCATCTCTAGGTTGAGATAGGAGCCCAATTTCGAGACCCTCGGGTGGATCCATCTATGGCAAAGAGAAGACGACAAGGAGGATCCGTTCAAGCGACTACGAGGAACAAGAAAAAGGAAGAACCACAACAAGAAGAGAAGGAGTTCAAGACCAAGGTATAGCCATTCTACATAGTAGTTAGAACTTGTAGAATATTTGTTAGTTTTTGTCTAGAAACGATCCTTCACGAAACGGTCCATGTTACCTAGCTAGGGAAAATTTTCGTTTTACCTATTCCGCCTCCCCGAAAGGACCGGGGTGGGTAACGTGGACCTCACAGACCTTACGGAACTTAGATTTGGTCGAGGGGGTATTAGACCCGATCTTTCGTCACGTAGGTTGACCTTGGTTGATGGAGTAGGTGACTTAAGGAGAGTGACGTACCGTGTGTATGTTCCGCGGCATACTTACGATGCGCTACTCCGCTTAAGAAGCCTTAGGATGTGCATTTTCCTTGCACAGTATTATATTCATTCCTTTGATCTATTCTTATCGATATCGGTTTATGGTTTTACTACCACGATTGCATAGATAGAGAGAGCCGCGGCTAGAGTTGCGGTCAGCATAAGCTTGTTACGGACGAGGACTGACCAGGGCGTGATTCCAGGGATACATGATTGTATAGATATGTCATTTTATTGTGTTTTCGCACTGTGAGCGTTTGATGGATTGCTTTTACAAATTTCTCGAACGTACAGATCAGCACTAGAGGATTGGGCTACCGCCAGAGGCCAGCCAGAATGTGATGACCGTCAATGCACTATTATTCTTAATGATTGAGGAACTGTTTAGCATGCGGATGGATGAGCCAGTTGTTGCGGCGACTGACAAGATATTGCCCCAGATGTTTGAAGCTAATGCTGCACGAGTTATACGTAGAGAAATGATAGAAGATCGCTAGTCACCCAAGAAGGAATGACTAGGACATGTGGTTCGTTGCATATCCCGATGCGAGGTCATCAGATTGATTGATTTCAGCTTGAGAAGACTTCACGCAGGTACGTTGAGAGTCGATAGAAGACGATTGAATGTCAGAAACCAATTTTTCCAAGTTTAAGGTATTCGGAAAAACATTCAAGTATTTTGTAGACCTTCTAGAAGAATGAAACCCTCACTAGATATAATGACCATGGGAACTCTTTGGAACATTAGGGTTTGCGGCAGTTCCGCGGTGTTATTAATGAGGCTTGGGTTTGCCCTTTTACGGTTGGTCCATAGGTATTATGGTATGTACTGGATATTATTAAACTGTGCACGAGTGTTGAGCTCTCGGGGAATTATGGGACTTTGACGAATCGATCGAAAAGTTCGACGTCGTTCGGATATCATGTGATGGGATACAGTACTTGGAAGACTCCAGATATAAGTATAGCCGTTGGAGCATAGCCCAAACAGCTACGAAGAGACGAGTCCGAATCAGTCGACATTAGAGAAAAGTGGAGTAAGAGATTCGTACGAGATTTCGACGAGATGACGTTCCACTTCGTTTATATCAGAGATGTGACACGCATGCAAAGGCGTTGAATATGAATATATCTTTTAGAAGGAGTCGCGATGAGTATCCAGCCGTTCCGGAATAAGAAATAAATTTAGTAAAGGGTGATAACTTCCGGGAAGTTCGGCAGAAATGAGATTTGGGAAAGACCTCGATAGAACCTTTCTGGAATACTATACGAGAAGACTTGGGCCCAGGATCAGTCGTATTATGCACACCCAGTAGGCCAGAGTTCAGCATCGTCGACGAGACATGTTATGAGTGACCATGATAGTTGGCCAGGGATCTTTAAAGGATGTGCCAGAGTGGGACTGTTTCCGTCGTCTTTTATTTCGGTAATTTGGGTGATTTATTTGCATGATTGAGATTTTGTGCACCACAGTTGCACTTGACTTCGATTTGATGTCATTCGAGATGTTGATTTGGATTTCATGCCTATGATATGCACGTGATTTGACTTGTGCTTTCGGCATAGTTTTCATGCACTTTTAGTATTTTGATTCGATTTTGTGCACGCTGATGCACATGGTTGTGAGATTAGATACCACGATATACTTGATTTGGATTGAGATGTGTCGTATACCGTCGATTTCGATTGTGATACTCGATATTTATTTTTGTCCACCTTATGCACTTGATTTGGATTATTGCGCATGCCTGGACGCTTGATGTGATTTTGGTGCACATCAGATGCACTAAATCGGGATTCTTCGTGCATATCAGATGCACCTGATATTGTTGTCAGGCACACCCATTGCTTTTGATAGGTGTTTCGTGCACACCCGTTGCACTTAGATTTTGTTTCTGTGCACATGTATGGCACATTCATGGATTTCGATCTCCATACGCACCAGACGCACGTGGCATTCTTATACACATTTTGAGTACGATTTTTCTTAAGCAGTATGTTTTATGATATTTACTATTTAGTATAGTGGCTGAGCAGGACTAGTCCGAGGACGGTACCTGATTATGTTTTTTCAAGTATTGATAGTTATCGAAGGAATTTCCAAAAAGGAGCTATAGTCTCAGTATATACCTACGTGTCCGAGATGACACGAAAATTTTTACAAGGAAACCCTTCTAAATTGTTTTCAAAACGGCGGGGCATGTATGTTAAACAAAGGATATATATATATATATAGTTATTTTCTTACAATAAACATCCACCACTGTGCCATGATACGCTCATCGCATAGCGACTTGAAAGGGTTTGGCATGCATTTCTTCAGATGTTTTGACGAATTTACAACAATGTGTACATTTATAGTTTTGATGTATAACATGTTGTTTTTCGTATTAGATTTTGACATTGGTGTCCTCACCATAACTCCGATGATTGCGGGATGCTTGACAGAGTTTTGATTTTTGAGTTATACACTCATTTTCATGTGCATGCATTGCGCTACGATATGTTTTATGTATTTATGATTTCGGAGCCCCGACGACTTGATCATTTTACTGAAATGTTTTAGTATTGAGGGGTTTAAATTTAAATTCGGGGACCGAATTTATTTAAGGGGGGAAGACTGTAACATTTCAGAAAAATAAAATATTATTTTTGGAAATTTATATAATTAAAATAATAAATATTATGAATATTTTAATGATGTGGTATAATTATATACCGATAAATTGGGAAATATTGAAAAATTAAATTGAATAGTGATTTTTGGAGGGATTTATGTGATTTAAGAAATCATAATTTTTTATAATTAATTATATACAAGTTTATTTCTAAACTTGATTAATTTTCACGAATCTTGATTTGGCACCATGACATGCAACAAAACTTGTTTCAATTTTTAAGCATGGCATCTTGTTTCTTTTATGTATATGGTTTTATTTGTTTTGGGCTTTAGAAGAAAAGAAAAAGGAAAAAAAAAAGAAAAGGGAATAAAGAAAGAGGTATGGGCATGAGAGAGAAGAGAGAGAGAGAGAGAGGTGACGGGTCATTTGACCAAGGCTCCCATTTGTTTCTTCATTCATTCTTCATCATTTTCTCCTCCCTCTTCACCCCATGGCTGCCCTCCTCCCTCCACCACCCCTCCACCACCTCAACCCCTCACAACACCACCAAAAATACACCAAAACACTTCTTTCCCTTCATTAAAAACATGCACAAGCTCACTACAAGTATGGGAGATCAAGAAAAATTGGATTTTTAGTACTCAGGGCAACTCAAGAAAATTCTTGAGTTGCCAAATGAGGTATTTCCTGCACCATTAGAATAGTAATTCTCCCCTTTTAGCATCTTTACATGTTTAGAAGTGTTTTAATGTAGTTAAGTGATCTTGGAAAATTCCAAGTTGAGATTAGGGTTTGATTTGAGTTGAGATGGTGCAATTGAGGTTTAGTAGTGACCTTAAACCCCTGTAGTGTTAGTTTTATGGAATGAAACCAGAGATTTAACCCCAAGACATGAACTTAGAATCTCCGACGTCGGGTTTTGTGAGGAATTGTGGTGTAGTTTTGAGATTTGCTTTCACTCGGGGGTCCTGAAAATTATTTAGCAATTACTTAGATGTGTGCAGGAAACCTAGAACCTATACCCAAGACTCGAGACCCTAATTCCTTTTCCTGGCCTCAAATTAACTCCTTTTGCCGCAAATTGCGGCCTTGGTGTGATGGAATCGCCTCGTGCTTAGTCCTTGTTTCCATTTCAGGTAAATTAGACCTACCCTATATGCAGTTTTGGCTAATTTCACCTGGAACAAAATCTAGAGGTGTTTTCTTATGTTTCTGCTTTGGTTTTGCGACTATTTATGACTTGGATTTTAGTATTTGGGTTTTGACTCGGTGGTGTGACGTTTGCACGTCAATCTCGATGGTTGTTTGGTTATTCTTGCATGCGTAGACCATAGGTTTTAACTTATGTGTGTTTCGTGTGCCGTTTTGGTTTTCATCCACGATTTCAGTTTACGATAATATATGTTTATATGTAGGCACCTTCACGCAGACTTCGGGCGATGAGGAAGAGAATGTCGACATCGACTTCGGCAAGTAAGGATCAATGTGAGTAGATATATATCTACGGGGAAAGTTGGGTGGATGGCGTATAGCACCCCCGCAGTTTGTAGTGTAGCATATGTTATATCATGTATATATATATGATACTATGCGTTATATGAAACGTTTTTGATTATCAAGGAGGTCTTAGGAGATCATGGGTTAAATTTTAGTGTAATTGGATGATAGTATCGTTAGCTAGTTTTAGTCGCGAAACCCTAGAATAAGGTACACGCGCACACGCACACACGTATACATTTTACTTTCTTGTGCGTATATGGGGATATATATATACATATACATATACATGTATGGATGTGAGTATATATATATATATATATATATATATATATATACATGGATGATGAGGATTGTATATGGTACTTGAAGATGAGTTGATGTGATTGGGCATGATGTCATAAGATCGGTGATGTGACTTGGTTCGTATTATGAGATATGGCATATATTATAGCGGATCTTTAGGCGATGTGTTTTCATACACACGCATATATATATATATATATATATATATATATATATGGTATCGAAATGTACTAGACTTTAGATCGGTACCCTTAATTCAGGATATGATGATAAGAATTCCAGATGAATAATGAGATAAATGTGATATTCGACTCGTACCCAGATTTGGGATGCCGTACGATAGATTTACCGTACGAGAGATAACTATGATGATAGATCCGCACTCTTGACTCGAGGATGTCATATTGTATATTGTATCGTACGTGATACTATTGAGGCAGGATCACCGACTAATAGATATGGATATCGACCCAGACTCAGGTGGTTTTCCTTACCCTTTCGATTAGTCTGTTAGTTTAGTCATGTACTTTACTTAGTAGATGTTAGATTGGGCTTGAGTCATACTTATTTCCAAAGCTAACGAATCGTGAGTATTTTAAGACAGACCAAGGGATACTACGGATATTTCAAAGGACGTACATTTTCTTAAAAACACCGTAGCCCCTATTTTCTAAACACCACGATTCGTACGATTTCAGATACCAAAAACTGTATGACTCGTATATAGAAATGTATATTTCTTTATTGTTGCATTTACTATTCATTTGCCATTTATTCTTGCTGTTCGCATCGCATTGCATGCTTATATGTATTTTCGTTAGTTATTATGAAATCTGTTGTTAGGACACCAGCACCATTACCGATGATGCGTATGCTCCACGTACACTCGCTTGCCGGCTCACATACATCATCACCGGTAATTGCCATGACACGAACACTTTAGAAGTATTACTTCATTGACATAACTTGCTAGTTGATAGTTCCATTATGTTATTGCTTTATTATGCTAGTTTAATTATTGCATTCCTTGCTGGATATCAGATGCATTCATATATTCATTTGTCATACAATATTATGGAGTTTTATGCTGGTAATTTACTGTTATTTACTCATGAGATTGGGATTTCGGATTTCCATGAGATTTCTGGATTTGGAGAAACCGCAAAGATTTTATAAACTTATTATCATTTTAAAGATAGAAAATTGCGGTTTTCTCCTGATATGATTTGAGAGGTGTCCACTATGAGTTTTCTCGGCTCTTGAGCAGTATCATACTCCCGATTCAAGGAGGAGGATGAACCGTCTGTGGGTGCATGGTGGACCCGGTGCGGTATCCCAGGGCAAGATGGTCACATGAGATGGCGTTGAGACCGGCAGGGGAGCACTACCGACTGGTTATTGTGACGCGCCGGATATCCGGAGGATACCGACGTCGTCTTGAGATTTGATGATACAGGCCAGTCCGGATAGCCGGAGCCTGAGATATTGAGATTTGATGATACAGGCCAGTCCGAATAGTCGGAGCCTGAGATATTGAGATATATATTTTGTGTCGATGCTTGACACTGATTCTCTGTTGATTTCATTGGTGATACTCAATTTTTATACAAAAATCTCACTGGAATAAGGAAACAGTTTTCTTATTTAGATGTATTCTGTTTTCATTTTAATGCATTCATACATCATATATGTATTATGTTGCTACCTGAGGCACTGACACGAGCACTTGATATTACACTTATGTGTAGATGGTTCAGGTTTTTATATTGAGGATATATATTATCGTATGACCTAGGATTGAGTCATACATGCGATTTCTGCTCTGTGATGTTTTCTACTCACGAGTTGGCAACTCACCCCCGTTGTGCCACAGTTTCTTGCAGGTTTTGCCGTACAGGTTTCATTGCGACTTGCTGGCACACTGCTTTCTTCCGGGTGATTGCTTGGTAGGTGGGTTCACTTACATCGTGACCACCATTGTACCTTATTTACATTCTGTTGTATCTAGTAAACTCCATCAACCAGACTTATATTATTATTACACTTAGAAGACCAGTGTATATTATTTCGACCTTAGAGTCGCGCTTGTATTATTATGGTTTTCTGGAGGTTATTGGTTTTCTTCTGAGTTTTGATCCTCGCCCTTCGGCGTTGTATATGCAGGGTTACCTAAGATGACAGCAAGATTTTAGGAGGCATCGTCCATACCAAATTCAAAAATTTGCCGTTTAACCCTAACTAAGATTCGTTAACTTGAAATCGACTGAAATATAAATGCAAACACTTTGCAACCTAAGTGAGCAAGGAATACAACCTTTGTAGACCGGTCCTTCACTTCAATAGCTCCATATAGTAGTCCCCTTCGCTGCGATCGTGAACTCCGGACTCTAGAGAGGCTCCCTTGAAGAAACGAACATGCTTGCTTCGAAGACTTCGAGGTGGAAGATGATCTACGTCGAGGAGACACTACCCAAACTATCTCTTCACTAATCATAGGATTAGTGAAGCAAACACCCTATACTAAATGGCAAGTAGTAGAGGATGATGAAGTAGGAAGTGGGCTCACTTTAGAATTGATTTTCTAACATTTTATCTCATACCTCCACTGAAGCTAGAAAGCTTGAGAGGAAGAAGAAGATGAAGAAGAACTCATCATATGAGTTAATCCAAATGAATTATTGTAACCATGCTGAGTTAAGCCCTCATGCCTAACTTATGTAGAGAATTAACCAAGGGCTAAGGTTAAGGGTCGGGTTAACAAAATATCCTAAGCTAGACAAAAGAGTGGACTTTGTTAATATTTCTACAAGCTTCATCCAAGCTTAACAACATTGACCAAGTCTTCTCTCTTTTTTTATTAACTTAAGAAATAAATAAAACCCTAACTTAACCCTAGCATGGTTTAAGTCTCATACACCCATCTTGCATGTATCATCAAGCATGACACAAAATAATGTACACTTGCATATATCACATATATACAATGTGCACAAAGTGAGTGAGAAAAGAACCATAAGTGAGCTAATACTAGTTAATGTAATGTAATATATCTAATATATAATTATACATTAGATTATCAAATCAACTCTTGATTTAATAATCCGGCTATATCACATATAACCGACTAATATCAGGTGTAACAACTTATCGAATCAACACTTGATCCGATAATCCGGCTATATCTCATATAACCGACCAATGTTACAAATCGCGAGAATAAAATACGTTATCTCATATCTATAAGACTACGGTAGCGCCCCGGCCGTCATTCCGAGGCCATAATGCGGAAACAAAAATTTTTCTAGACTTGAAACCGACGCTATCGTATGCTTAAAACCCGGATCGAACCATTAACCTACAACTAGCAAACTAGAGAAGGGATATAAAGTTATACCGATCGATCCATGTCCTTCGGTCTTTGGCCACCATCCCAAGATCCTCGCAGCATCTCCGGTCTTGATCTCCTCATCGGAAAGGGCACCACATCTACGAGTCTTTTTACGGGCTCCCGCTTCATCCGAAGCAACTCGGGCACGAAGTGTGCTAGCCGATATGTCCAAGGTGTTGTAGAGAATGTTTGTGATCACTTTGTCTCTTACATCCATTTCTTTTGATGGAGGTTAGAGGTGTTGCCATTAATGGAGATTTGAGCTAGAGAAGAAAGAGGAAGAAGGAGTTTCTCTCTTTCTTTTCTTTTGTGATGTGTTTGATAAAAATGAGAGAGTAAGATATCAATAATACAAGACCATGAGTCACATTATATGACACATGCACAAGAAAAGAGACCATGAGTCACCACTTGTGCATGTGTCACAATAATGCTCCAAATCATGATATCTAGCTCATAATATCCATATGTAAACATTAACCCAAATGTTTACAACAATAAAAAGATACGGCAATATCTAAAGTAAACTCGTGATGGATCACAAGGATACCCGTCACCTGTATATACATACCTGCATCCGCATTCCAACTGAATGCGAATGTGATGACACTAAAGTAATCCAACAAATCTAATACTAGGATCCGGCTTAAACCAAAGCCCACTAGTATGATCCGTCCGATCATGATCCGTGCAATACCGCACGTATATGATCGAACCCTGCCATATATCATACGGCCTCTACAACGTTTCGCCCAAAACTGGAGAAACTGTCTGTCGGGGACTCTAAAGACTCGTCAATACTTTGGATGTGGATTTAACCACTAGCACGTCAGAGGTATTAGCCGTACGTAACAGGCTACCAGGTATTGACCAAAAGGGAGGTCGATGAGCGAACTCATCCTGACACCCTACTGAGCCTGTCAGTGACAATATCCGTACAGTCCGGTCCGTTCATCTATGAGCATCGCATGTCGGGCCTAGGGGGTTGGTAAAAGTCAGACCCCCAAAAGCGGTACAAGTCATGTCGGAGTGTAGCCCAGAACACTCTGAGATACTACTGGAATACCTACCAGTAAATCTCCTGCCTCGGCCGAGGGCTTTGTGTAATGGCTCTCCTAGACACAGCGCGATCTCACCCCCAATACCGGGAGAGACGAAACCCCTGCCGATCCGCTCACTTGCCTCCATGTGGCTCGGGACTGTACCCAACTAAAACCTGTTTGCACGACTCCTTTGAGCCGTGGTTGGGTAGTAATCAAAGCACAGTGGGAACTCACACGAGACAAATGACGACCTCCGGTCGATGAACTAACCTGTACACATGTCACCAGGAACTGCTATCTGACGTCAGGTATAATACCAACTAGCATGTTCCCAGTGAGTCCTGTCCGGTGTACTCATAACCCAATGAGCACCTGTATACATCTTAGGTGAACCAACTGACACCAATGGCTTGTGAGACTGGCCACCGCCCCTCGTCGGGGTCTCGACTGTATACACTAGTCAACTAATGTAGTATCGATGCCCAGTCTCGAAAACTCCCACGACTAGGGACCACTTTAAGGTTGTCCTTATAGACCCCAGCTCCCACGTATATGATCGCCATCATACTGCTGGTAGCCAAGAAAGAATCCTAAGAGCTCTATCAACGTGCAATAGTGATCTGTACCATCACCTAAAATAGTACACGATGATAAAGATAAACCAGATAGTATACTATTTTCTATCAATATGTAATAGTGAACTGCAATGTCACTTAAAGCATGTACACGATGATAAAGACAAACCAGACAGTATACAATTCTCTTGAGTAAGACTGTCCTACCGGCATAAGTCATCCCTCAATCATTGCAATCACGTGCCTGTGATCCAATAATTGACTCTGAGGGCACTATATCCAACAATCTCTCACTTGCACTCAAGGCTAATTATTGCGATGTCGCATACTCACAGCCCATGTGATACCGAACACCCAACTCCTCTACTGATCAGTCTCACAAAGCCCTTTGTGAAACTATTGCGTTCGAGGAATAGCCTCAGTTAGTGGATCCGCCCTGATGTTTCTTTCTATGTCTCTCTTTATCTCAAGTTCGCGGAGAAAACCATCTCCCGAAACGAGTAATACCTGTCTTAGAATATGTCTGGATATCTGACGGGACCTAGTTCAGAATGAACTCCAAATCCAAACTTCTTAGACTGTATCGTCAACTGAATTTAATCAGTAACCTGCTTCATGCCACCCTCAGTGTTTTCTTGGATCACCTGTCCAAAACACTGCCCCTCGTCAGAAGGAAAATTATAACTCTGACAGTCACTCTGTCATCCAGGTCACCTTGGAAGCCTGGAATGATAACCGTCTCCTAAAAGAGGCTGTTGTTATCATATCCCTAGAACATCCACTTATGTTCTAAACCTGCTTCCGATCGTTTCTCCAGGATTGGATTAATATCAATTTATTGCATCTCGTGCAAAAACAACATCTGGTGTGGTACTTGACATCTCATGATTGACTCAATTGCCTAAGCAAGTGATCTGCCAATCATGCACATCCCTCTCCCCTTTAGTCTGTAAGACAACTTTAGAGAGGGTGACTCCATCACCTGCAGGTACACTACCGTGCCAGGAGTCGTCCATTCTAAAACACCTTTAGAATGCTGTCAAAGTACCCAGATTGGGAAACTACCTAAATCTAGATCTAAAACCATAGATCTAGTAACCAGAATATCTGATATAATATCCATATCCTATGTGGAGAAACCACTGTGTGACAACCAAAGTATAACCGATCGTAGTATAGGAATTTCACTTCCTACTCAGTGTATGTCATCCAAATACCAGGACATCACACCCTACTACCTTCTTAACAGATCCATCCCCTATTCTGATGAAGTCAAAACCCATGACTGTCACATCAAAAATAAATGATCTATCTCCGCTCTATCTGCTTTAGTCTATAAACAGACCTAAGCCACTTGTCCACTATGCTTCCGCTGCTCTCACTGACTATGACAACCCTCTTGCAGAGTCGTATACACGTGCACTTCTAAAGCCAGTTCAGAACGACGCTATACTCATCTTCCTGCCGGGTCTCACAGTATGGAACAACAGCAATGGCAAGTCTGGGTAAACAAGAACCTCCCTGTCACCATCCTTGAGGCTACCGAAGTACCTCTCGGGTGTCTGAGGTTACCCACCATATATACGGAGTGGCCAATGGAATGTCAAATCATATTGAATCTTTAGGTTCTTATCAAATTTTCAGTAATCGTTTGTGGTTCTGGAATCACTCCAGTTCTACCATACTCCCACTACTGTTTTCTGAAAAAATCCATTTTACTAAAACTGTGGCGAGTCAAGAACAATATCATTATTGATCTTCTAGATGGTAGAAAATCAACCCTCGTCACAGCAAGGGTCGACCCACAAACAACCATTACAGAAACGTTTCTTGAGTTATCCAGAGTCTGGTTTTAAGCATAAGCCGGACAACTCCCCGTACCTTAACATCGTTAAGATTTTTTTTTTATATCCAATATAGAAACAGAGGAACTGATTTAATTGGAACCAGATTCAAATCATGCAGCTGTCTCCAGTGCATGTCAACTAAATGGTGAGAGGCCGATCAGCATTACTCAACTTAGGAGTGCTTCCAATTATGAGTAACCTGAAAGAGAAACAAGTTTCTCAAAACCATTACTGTCAACTGAATACCATACACAAGTATCTACATCTTTGATCACCTGGAAGAATCCCGATACTTGCAACATCTGGTTCTCTACTTTACTCTTATACCTATAACTTCTTAAAACTTAGACCTTGCATTTCAACGAAACACATGTTTAAGAATTAGAGAAGTCACAAGTAAACAGAATATAGTACGAGTACTAACCCCTCTGTCCTCATGGACACTGGACAACATACAATATAAGTCCCCTGAGTCTAATAACTCATTCACTGTGTGTCATAGGTTGAAAACTATACTTATGGTTAAGAAGAATTACACCGCTGTTTAATGCTCCTTACCTAACCATCCACTGATATAGGTAAATTTCATGGACATAATTTCAAAAGTTATATCTCACTTCATAAAAATGAACGTACAGATATATCAATTTGAAATTGGTGCATAACAATGGATATTCAAAACCAAATATTTACCGTCCGACAAACAACCCAGGCGATTTCCTCAAATATCACCAATTACAACGAATCCCGATATAATGAGGATGATCACCCAATTCCCAATAACTTACTCCCACTCATCATCTGTAAAACCATACTGATGTGAGAATGAAACCTGGTAAATACATACCCTGGAGCAAGGACTAATTGGGAAATCAGTTTTCTTTTAACAATACACAGTGAAACTGAAACATGTAAATGTTTCAAAAGGGTATCCGGGTATTCCTAGTAATGCCTCTTCCATTATCAGATTCACAACTGTAACCGTATATTTCTTTTCCATCTCTCCAAATCCCTTTATATGTCTTTAGTCATTACCTTCTGTACACCCCTTTAAGCCAAATGGTTTTCTTCCTTCCCTACCGTTCGGCACCAGCCTATGGTTTGGAAGAAGACTATCGAATAAGCGTAATAGGTGTACTGTCCTAATCCTAGGAGCACTCGCAACCCGAGAGAAGGTAAAGATAAAAGACAACTGAATAAAACCTTATTCCTATTTCTCCTGAACCAGAATCCATCCCCGAACTGGAACAAGTTCCTTCGAGTTCATATATAACCATACGATGGAGTATCCAAATAACTGTGGATCTTCATAGTGATGCGGAGTGTTCCAGAGAAATACAAAGCTGAAGTAGGAGTGGCGATGAAATACTTGGTTTGGTCATGAATAGCAGTCGCAGTTTACTTTGCCCTCTTACTAATCCCTTTATTTGTCTTTACTCAATACCTTCTGTACACCATCGTTAGGCTAATTGGTTTTCTTCATTCCCCACCGTTCGGCACCTGCCTATGGTTTGGAAGTAGACTATCCAATAAGCGTAATAGGTGTACTGTCCTAATCCAAGGAGCACACGCAACCTGAGAGAAGGTAAAAGGAAAAGCCAACTGAATAGTCCTATTCGTTTTCTCCAGAACCGGAAACCATCCTCGAATAAATTCCTTCGAGTTTGTATATAACCATACGATGGTTTTATCCAATGGAAGTGGACGTTCGTAGTAATACGGGGTGTTCTGGAGAAAAGGGTAAAAGTAGGAGTGGCAATAAGGTATGCAACCCTGACAATCCAAAAGCCAGTATTTTAAGAAGGTTCGGTCAACTTGGTCACTGAGTTATAGTCAAGGGTCGGGCCATGATCGTTGCTAAAGAGAGAGAGAAAAGAAACACTCTGCGTGCACTCTAACCTAGATCAGAATGGTTATCAATTTATCTAATCAGGAATCCTCCTACTGTAACCTTAAATTCTCCTCCAAACCTTAAAGAAGAATTAGTCGGGATCACCCGAGGAGTAAACCAACTCATCAGTGAGAATCGGGATCCAACTATCATCGCATGATAGCGTGATGGAATCCACTCACGTTATCACACTCCAGAAGGTATGCGCATATCTGGCAAGTTTCAGTTTCTTTAGAAACTCCCGATGTGATTTTAACCCCTAGGACCCAAGTGACCTTGACGAATAATCAACAAATCAAAAGGTCCTAGTCAAGTTCAACCCGTCATTATCTTGATTGCGTTAAACCCACCCACACGACCCTTGATGAATAATCAACAAAGTCGTACGACCGTCCTAACCAATCCACATATCCATGCGACAGAAAAGCATTACAGAGCTACCGCACACTATGCCTCGGCAAATAGCAGCGACAAACGTAGTGCGAATACTAAGCAATACTAATCTGAAATGACGGAGGGATACGAATGGTTTTTGGCGAAAAACCTTTAACGTAATGAACTTGATATCGTTGAAGGAACCGGATAGCTTTTTATAAAAATATAGTGGCGAAAACCTTTGCTAAAGAGGTCACTCCCGGTGAAGGGATCTCGGCTCTTTCCCCGTAGAATGAGGTGCAGGATATTCCAACTGAATACCATGATGCAAAGCAAAAAGGAAATTGGCTATAGTGAAGTTATTGCCCTGACGCAAACTTCTGTCCAAGGGGTCACTCCCGGTGAAGGGATCTCGGCCCATGCCTCGTCGACTGAGGTGCTGGATATTCATAACCAAATACCACTGTGCAAAACAAAAGAGAACGTCCTTGTAATAACAGTTTTTCTTTGAAAAATGTTCCAACAACATCGGAATAGGTTTGTTTAGCTTGCATTGATCCGAATCAATGCTGTCCCATCAATTAATCACACCACAAAAGAACGAAAATATGATATACGTATATGCCATCCGCATTCGCCACTGGGTCCCGTCATCACCCGTTAGGTTACTTAACTAACGACAGAGCGGGGACTGGACTAGCGCAGGTGTAAAACATATACAACATCTACTAGTATATATATCAATATATAATATTCGCTCAAGGCGTGATAAAATGCAACATCACAGAAATGTAATAAGCATCACAGAACAATACAGATAATCTAGGATCTCCGGATTTCATAGAGCCGCTACTGAAACCCGACGTTCCCCTGGTCATGTGGATAGCCTGTGCAATGAAATCCTAGACCCCTACGGGCGCGGCAAGTTACCCGCCAAAACCTGAAGCGAGGCAGCCCCCTTCAACAAAGTGAATGGACCACCCAACACTTCACGGAATCCAGTAACTTGAGCACCCCTCCTTGGGTCAACCTGTACCCTCTACGAGTGCGGCGAATAGCCCGCCAATTCTAGAGTAAAGCCCCCTCCGTCTCAAAACCATGAGATGCGGGCTTGTTGCCCTCTACAACCCGGCTATCCGTACACCCCACCGCGGGGTAATCCTAGTACATAAAGTAAAATATACATACAACGGGTACATCGACCTCAGCCCGGTCGTGCCCCAAAAGAATAATATACAAATAGGCAGTGACGGCAGTCCACATGTCGGACGCTCGCCCCGCAATATCAAATGTACAAATACAACCAAACTGTACTACCATTGCACCAGGCTATCTACTACGACAAATCCGCAACATCACAGCACAACACAGAACATCAACGTGAATGTCAAGTTCGTAAATCCGTCTAAAAGAACTATAGCAGTTAGACGAGATTTACCGCTCGAATGACATTCACGGTCGCAGATATAATGTAAATACTGTGAACTAACATATTTAAATTTTCGATCGACAAAATTTCCCGAAGTGGGCCCCAAACACAATACCCAGTACTCAAACAAATCTGGGCCCAAACAAAAAATACCAGAAACCACATTTCCAAGTCAGAGACCACCTCAGAAAATTTCGTGCACTGTGGCTACAGTACGGCCGCGGATCCGCGGCCAAAACGTGGGTACGGCCGCGGATCCGCCGCGCTACAGTGAAATCAACCCACCAAATTTTCTCAGTTCTCTTTAAGAACCCTGCTTGATTTTCTGACATGCCCAAAAAAATTTTTAGAGCACAAAACAAATTCGACAGAAACTGAACAATTGGAAACGCGGTTTTTGGAAATTTCGTCCAATCGAAGTTCTAAACACGTTAGTGCAAGCTAGTAAAAGTTAATGGTGTGGCTCTGATACCATGTAAGACTACGGTAGAGCCCCGGCCGTTATTCCGAGGTCATAATGCGGAAACAAAAAATTTTCTGGACTTGACACCGGCGCTATCGTATGCTTAAAACCCGGATCGAACCATTAACTTACAACTAGCAAACTAGAGAAGGGATAGAAAGCTATACTGATCGATCCATGCCCTTCGGTCTTTGGCCACCATCCCAAGCGCCTCACGGCATCTCCGGTCTTGATCTCCTTGTCGGAAAAGGCACCACATCTACGAGTCTTTTTACGGGCTCCCGCTTCATCCGAAGCAACTCGGGCACGAAGTGTGCTAGCCAACGTGTCCAAAGTGTTGTAGAGAATGTTTGTGATCACTTTGTCTCTTGCATCCATTGCTTTGGAAAGAGGTTAGAGGTGTAGCCATTAATGGAGATTTGAGCTAGAGAAGAAAGAGGAAGAAGAAGGAGTTTCTCTCTTTCTTTTCTTTTGTGATGTGTTTGATTAAAATGAGAGAGTGAGATAACAATAATACAAGACCAACCTCCTCATGGCAGCCCCTCTCTCACTCTTCATCTCATATCACCACAAATCAATCACATTATGTGACACATGCACAAGAAAAGAGACCATGAGTCGCCACTTGTGCATGTGTCACAATAAATGCTCCAAATCATGATATCTAGCTCATAATATCCATATGTAAACATTAACCCAAATGTTTACAAAAATAAAAAGATACGACAACATCTAAAGTAAACTCGTGACGGATCACAAGGATACCCCTCACCTGTATATACATGCCTGCATCCGCATTCCAACTGAATACGAATGCGATGAGACTAAAGTAATCCAACAAATCAAATACTAGGATCCGGCTTAAACCAAAGCCCACTAGTATGATCCGTACGATCATGATCCGTGCAATACAGCACGTATATGATCGAACCCTGCCATATATCATACGGCCTCTACAACGTTTCGCCCGAAACTGGAGAAACTGTCTATGGGGGACTCTAAAGACTCGTCAATACTTTGGATGTGGATTTAACCACTAGCACGTCAGAGGTATTAGCCGTACGTAACGGGCTACCAGGTATTGACCAAAAGGGAGGTGGATGAGCGAACTCATCCTGACACCTGATCAGTCGAAAATACTGCATTTTTAACACGGCAATTTCCCTATCATTTGCACTCATCTTGAAGTGTTCGGTATTCATTTAGCACATATTAGCAAAACAGTCCTGAAATATCAGATTGCATGTGTTAGACTCTAAAACCAACATTTCTGAGGAAATTGTGTGTTTATCATGGCATCGCATCATTCTTGTATTGCGCAACACTTGTGTCGAGATTTGTGCAGGAAATTGCAGGAGCAAAACCAAAAGAGCTGATAAAAAATACGCCAACTCAATGATTTCAGATCTGGTAGCAATTCAAAAGGAAATATAAAAATCAACATATCAAAGTAAGGCCCAATTGTCAGCCCAAGACCACTACAGAGAGACCAAGATCTAAAGCCCCCAAAGCGCCGCGGAGATCAGTCGAAAATACTGCATTTTTAACACGGCAATTTCCCTATCATTTGCACTCATCCAGAAGTGTTCGGTATTCATTTAGCACATATTAGCAAAACAGTCCTGAAATATCAGATTGCATGTGTTAGACTCTAAAACCAACATTTCTGAGGAAATTGTGTGTTTATCATGGCATCGCATCATCCCTGTATTGCGCAACACTTGTGTCGAGATTTGTGCAGGAAATTGCAGGAGCAAAGCCAAAAGAGCTGATCAAAAATACGCCAACTCAATGATTTCAGATCTGGTAGCAATTCAAAAGGAAATATAAAAATCAACATATCAAAGAAAGGCCCAATTGTCAGCGCAAGACCACTACAGAGAGACCAAGCTCTAAAGCCTCCAAAGAGCCGCGGAACCGCGGCGGGAGCTGGCTTGCGCCGCGGTTCCGCGGCGGTTGTGCCACGTCAGCGCAAATTGTTCAGTGCAGAATCTCAATCTTAAGGCCTACAGCTCAGAAACATGATTCAAATTCCAGAAAACCCTCGAAGCTTCTACCAGATCAGCAAAGATCATTAAGCAACCTAATCTTGATTAAGCTAATCAAGCTCCTAACTAACCTTTTCTAGAAGCTTCTCCTCAACAAACTTTTGGAGGGAAATTCAAATTTCCTCAACAAACTTTTGGAGGGAAACTTAAAATTTGAAATCCTAGATCTAAGGTTTGGATATCTATAAATAGGAACCTAGATCTAAGGGTTGAGGTTGTTCTTTACTAGTTCTTTAGTAGTTCTTGAATAGTTCTTGAGTTGTTCATTCTTACACCATTTTTTCCACAAGTTGAGTGACACGACTTGTGCGAAACCCTAACCCTAATTTCAACCCAAATTCAAGATCCCGAGTACCAATCAAGCGAGAAGCCCTTCAACCTTTTAGGAGCGGAGCCGATCTCCAACCGAGCAAGTGATCCAAGCTGATCCGCGACTCACGGAGCCGAGCGAAGCCAAATCGACGATCGAGTTCTTCCTCTTGTAGTTCTTGAGCGATGGTAATGAAATTGTTGATATAAATTAAAGGTGAAATTCTTTAATCTTGCTTTCTTTTAATTCTTGCATCATGATTAGATCTCAATTTGTAATTGTAGTTCTTGTTGTGATGTTTGAGTAAAACTCCGCTCGTAAAGGAGTCGAGACGATCAATAGAATGATGATGTAACAAATGTTAATACGATTCTTGAGTCCTACGAGTTTTGTAAACCCTAGAAAGTTCAAGAATCGATGACCTAGTTTCGTTGCGATGCTTTCTTGATTGTTACCGCTCGAAATTAGGGTTCTACGATCGTTTCTTGAATTTACTAGAGGCTAGAATGTGAATGATATCAACGAAGGAACAAGGGATAAATGATGAAACCCTAGTTTCACTAGAAATCCCTAATTCTCGTCGATCATCATCGATCTAGTATCAATTCATCGAAGGATAAGAATACGTCATCGTGAGATTGCATCACATCTATAGATCCGATCGATTCCTACGAGCCTCATTTAGATTCTTGGTATTTGGTTGGAAAAATCATCAAACTCTCAATTCTTGATTCTATCTTTTACTTTTATTAGATCCAGATTTTTCTAATTCTTGAACTTCAAATCCAAATCATGAATTGTTTGTTTTCTTTCTATTAAAGTTTCGACTCATCTAATTCAAAAGAAGAACGATTACACTTTCCCTGTGGACGATCCGCACTTACTAACGCGCTACAATCGACACCGTTATTGATTGCGGTCAAATAACTTTTGGTTGTGATTTCTATATACAATTCTCAATACTACACAACGAGAAATTCATACAATCAAATGGCGCCGTTGCCGGGGATAGTGCGCTAATTATTCGTATTTTGAAATTTGAGTTGAAAATTTTATTCCATTATAATTTTTAGATCAAAATTCGCGCAAACACTAATACGTGTTGTTGTGATTTGTGCGAGGAAATCTGGAGCTTGCAGTGAAATTGGAAAATTATTTGGATAATTCCAGAGGACTAGAGAAGTGATCAGGAGTGTTCTGGTAAAATTTGGTGCAGAGATCTCACTACTAAACCGCGATTCCGCGGTCTAAGCACCCAATTGCGGCGGAACCGCGGCATCCTTGAGGGATCTCTATAAAAATTTTCCTCGGGTACCTTCTATCCTTCTTATCTATCCTCTTTTTGGCTCCAACTAACAAATTTCTGCAGGCTTCTTTGCAAAAATCGCAGCGCCGCAAAAAGCAAATTAAAATTGTGCGTGTTTTTGTTTCTTGGTTGTTTGCATAATTAATACGGACATTAAGGGGCAAAGACCAAATCCAGATTAGGTGGGGAGTTCATTACCCTTCCTAAGCCCCGAAAATCGCAAAATTTGCATCCGCATTTACCCTCATTAATTAAAAAATATCTAGAGATGACTCTAAGGACCGTCGCGCTCACTTAGGACAAGAGAAGGCCGTGGGTAATTCATTGCTTATCTGCGTTTCTTTGTGGTGTCTAAGGCAAGTGTGTCGAAAGCTAGTGGTTATTAATTAGGCCCACTACTTACGTAGTGGAGTACCTTCCCACTTACCTGGCACTTACCTGGCCACAGAGGGACAAAGAGGCAGTGGAGGATTCTATCCTGCGACTTGTCTTTTGGCAGTTAGGAGCGGTCTAGAGCCTGACCTAGGTGACCACTAGATTTTTAGGGTATTACTTGTTGCATTTGTTGTGATCGCATCATATTTTCAAAAATCCGTATCATTTTTCAAAATAAACTCCAACACTTCATTTCCCCTAATTATAAAATCATGCTGCCACTTGTACTAACCCTTTTTAGTGCAAGATAGGCTGGACACGGGTTTCTAGTGCCTGTTAAGTCCGCGTTTCCTTGATCGACCCTAAAGTCGGTATTTCTACATTTACCTTTCCTTTACCCACCACCACACCCACATCGATGGATCCACCTCCATCGAACTTCTTTTCCACTACCCTGCCGCCGTCCGTTGGTGCGCAGAATCCACTTCGCATCTATCTCCATGAGAGGTGCTATCCTACACGAGGCCCACTTTCCACCTGTCTTTCCATTCCACCAGCCAACGGGAAAAATTTTCAAATAAAACCCCAATACATCAACCTTCTACCAAAATTTCACGGTCTCGAGTCTGAAGACGCATATGCATTTATCACGAAATTTGAAAATGTATGCGCAATGATGGGTACTTCACAGCTTTCTGTGGATGCTTTACGTCTTCGTCTTCTCCCATTTACCTTGTGCGATTTAGCCGAGAAGTGGCTATATAACACTACCGCACATTCAATTTCAAATTGGGACGAATTCGTCAAAGTATTCCTTATGAAATTTTACCCACATCACAAAACAGCTCGAGTCCGTAGCGAAATCTATCAATTCACCCAGCTTCCAAATGAAACATTTTCAAAATGTCTTGAACGTTTCAAGGATCTGTTAGTCCAATGTCCACATCACGGAATCCCGAGATGGGATATGTGCCGAATCATTTATGAGGGCATTAATCCTAACACACGACAGACCCTTGAATCCATGTGTCAAGGCAACTTTATGACCAAAGATGATGGGGAAGCCTGGAAATTCCTAGAAGATTTCGCTGAAAAATCGTTACAGTGGGAGGGTGTGAGTCAATCATCTAGGGATGGCAATGATATTTCCATAGGAGTTAGAGCTGACATTTCAGCTATGCAAAAGAAACTCGAGACTATGGAAAACAAATTTTTAGCCGCCCTAAGTCAAATATCACTCTCCAAAACTGTATGTGGCTGCTGTTCTGATCCTTCACATCTCACGGACGAATGTCCAATAAATTCTCCGTTTCAAGGTCATATCAATTCTGCTTACCAACAAGGACCTAGAAACGATCCATTTTCTTCCACATATAATCAGGGTTGGAGGAATCACCCTAACTTTGCTTGGAACCAATCCCAATCTCAAAACACGGTTCCAACCCAGAACAATTTCCAAAGGGTCCCTCCACCACAACAGCAACAACTTCAATTGAGTCAGCACCCCTTCCAAGCACATAACTTTCAAAATCCGGTCAACACACCCACACCGTCTAGTCCTTTGCAGTTGACCGGGACTGATGAATCCTCTTCATTCATAAACTTGCTTCTGACAAATCTCATGCAAGTATCGGCTGAAATAAAGACTTCCGTCGATGATATAAAGAAAAACTCTGCGTCCCAAAGCGAGAGTATCAAATCGATGGAAGAACAAATTGCACAACTAAAAGCCGAAATGAGTGCAAGAGAGAAAGGGAAACTTCCAGCTCAACCCTTACCCAATCCTGGCTATTCACATCATGTGGATGCAATCACGTTGAGATCTGGAAGAGTGCTTGACAATCATGTTGGGGAAGAGTTTGATGATACAGAAAAATTAATCAATAATACCCCGGCTGAGACCTTTCCTTCCACTTCTACTTCTAATTCTGACCCCAGTTCTTCTACCCCACCGGCTTCTCATGAGCCTATTCTCCGTTTCCTAAAAGGCTCGCCACTTCAGCCCACCTCTTCTACTCCTCCACGGACGATCCCCACTTCTATTCTGGGATTGGTTCCACACACACTTCCTTCTCCTATGATGGACCCAGCGCTCATTGCTAAAGCACCTTATTCTAATCGGTTAAGGGCTAACACACCGAGTCCACATATGGAGAAGATTATGAACATTTTTAAGCAAGTTAACATCAACATCCCTCTCCTAGATGCCATCCAACAAGTTCCGTCTTATGCGAAAACTCTTAAGAACTTGTGCACTAGGAAGAGGAAGACTCAAGTGCCCAAGAAGATATTCATGGCAAAAACAGTAGATACGGCCTTCCTCCAGCATTTACCAAGGAAACGTAAGGACCCTGGATATCCTACTATTTCTATTTCTATTGGGGGAAAACACATTAACCGTGCTCTACTAGACCTTGGCGCTAGTGTTAACTTGCTTCCATACTCGGTTTATGAGCAACTAGGTATCGGAGAGTTAAAGCCAACCCATTGCACTCTCCAGATGGCTGACCGATCAATCACCAAACCTAGGGGTGAACTGGAGGATGTGTTAATAAAAATCGGGGAATTCATATTCCCTGTGGACTTTATTGTAATTGATACACAGCCTGTAGCGAACCCACGGAATCAAATTCCGGTGATTTTAGGTCGCCCCTTTTTGGACACTTCCAACGCTATCATCAACTGTCGTAATGGTTCTATGACCCTATCCTTCGGGAATAGGTCAATAGAGCTGAACATTTACAAGTTGGGAAGTGTACCCTCCGAACCTACTGCTCAGGTCTGTTCTGTCGACTTAATGGATATCGACAGCAGCGAATTTGATGATCCTCTTTATACTGATCTTGACTCTTTTCATACGTTATTGTTTGACCCAACTATGTATCATACACATACGGACTCTTCCACTGAGATGTCCGGGTCAACAACTAACACTGATTATGAACTGCTTTTAGAGTCTGAAGATCACCCCGCACTTTGTGATGACATTATTCATCGGGGTATAGATGGAACTTTTGAGGAGATCTTCGCTGATGAACTCACATGTTTGAATGACACGGGTGTTGAGATGAATCATCTAATCACTGAAATTGAACCTCCACCCCTTCCTCTGAACTGTAAAAAGAATGCGAGTAATCCATCACAATCACTGCATCGTCTCTCCAAAATGAGACGCACACACATTCTATTCCATCACTTGACCTTTCCCCACTTCTTCTTTCACCAACCAGAGCACTGCATCGATAAAATTTTTGAATGGTTGGTGTTAACATTTGGTCTTTGCAAAGCTTGGCAGCGACCACTGATTTTTGACCCCCTCATGTGATTTTCAAAGATTAACATTGCTTAAGTTTGGGGGGGCATTTTTTCTGGCTCTTGAAAAGAAATTTTTACAAAATGATGAGCCAAAAATAAGTTTGGGGGAAGTTCTTCACTTAAATATTTTGCCCCCACTAATAAATTCCTCCCAAGCTTATTACAGGTTTTTCGAGATTTAGCAGATGGCAACAGTGAGGACACTGTTGAAAACAAGTTTGGGGGAGGTTTGTGCTTATTTTCGCATCATTTGCATATACTTTGCATAAGCACAAAACATTTTTGAAAACCTATAAAAATTTAAAAAAATTCGAAAAATAAAAATATTTTTGTACATAAATAAGATAATAAAAGATTAGATAGTGAAAAATTACATCCATGAGATTAGAAAAATTTAAGAAAACTAAGAAAATTAGAAGTTTTCTTATACGAACTAGTAATAAGTAGTTATGAGCCATTGTCCCAAGGGTTAGTAAGATGAAGGAAGTCACTAATCTGAGAATAAAAATAAGTCTGAAAAATAGTTTCTATTCTGGAAAGCCAAACATTTTGAACGCTGATACCTTGCTATTCGCACTTACACACGTTTTGAAGCCTGGGATAGTAGAGGATACCTTGAAATGCTCTTGTCTTAAAGCCAAAAGTATGAAGGAAATAAATTTAAAAAAATGAAGAAAATATAAAGTGGTGAGAAAAATGGACACTGGTTTTGTTATCACCAAGGGCAATAAAAATATATATATATAGCGAGGGTGCCTCTTCACCTAGTGCCCTAAGGCCAACTGGTCTGGGAGTCACTGCTATGCCTGAGGTGGTGCAAGACGAGGAAAATACACCAAATAAGCAAACACATGAGTAATCGGTCGGTTAGTACCTCAAGAAGTATTAACGGTCGCATGAAAGTGTGTGAGCAAATTCGTCTAAATATTCATTAATTAAAAAGTACTGAGGCTGATAGGCAAGAGTATGATAGCTTGAATTGAATTCTCCGGGTGTAGGGATGTTCTTTACACACACGCAGGGTTATATGATCGATGTTTGGAAGAAAGATAGGAATGAAAAATAAGACAATGTTTTATTGAAGGAGGACATGATTTCTGACATCTTTTCATGATCATTAAGATAGGGCTCATGACAACCGAAAAGCTAGCTTAGTTGGAAACCCTAATTTTCAAGGCTTTTCTTTTACAATTCTTTTCTTTAAATGTAATATTCATGATTTTTCTTCTATTATTGGATTTTGTGGGTGCAATCCGCTGAAAACCCTCAGGAGACAATACTCCTCCTACTAGGGACACCTAGAGGTTTAAAGGCTTGTTGCACATACTCAGTGCAATCGTGTTGCCTACGAAAGTGTGCTAGTTAGTTTTTCTCTTTCTTTATTTTCTCCTTCTTTTTAATAAAACAGTTCGCTCGAGACGATCGAAAATAAGTTTGGGGGAATTTGATCAGTCGAAAATACTGCATTTTTAACACGGCAATTTCTCTATCATTTGCACTCATCTAGAAGTGTTCGGTATTCATTTAGCACATATTAGCAAAACAGTCCTGAAATATCAAATTGCATGTGTTAGACTCTAAAACCAACATTTCTGAGGAAATTGTGTGTTTATCATGGCATCGCATCATCCCTGTATTGCGCAACACTTGTGTCGAGATTTGTGCAGGAAATTGCAGGAGCAAAGCCAAAAGAGCTGATCAAAAATACGCCAACTCAATGATTTCAGATCTGGTAGCAATTCAAAAGGAAATATAAAAATCAACATATCAAAGAAAGGCCCAATTGTCAGCGCAAGACCACTACAGAGAGACCAAGCTCTAAAGCCTCCAAAGAGCCGCGGAACCGCGGCGGGAGCTGGCTTGCGCCGCGGTTCCGCGGCGGTTGTGCCACGTCAGCGCAAATTGTTCAGTGCAGAATCTCAATCTTAAGGCCTACAGCTCAGAAACATGATTCAAATTCCAGAAAACCCTCGAAGCTTCTACCAGATCAGCAAAGATCATTAAGCAACCTAATCTTGATTAAGCTAATCAAGCTCCTAACTAACCTTTTCTAGAAGCTTCTCCTCAACAAACTTTTGGAGGGAAATTCAAATTTCCTCAACAAACTTTTGGAGGGAAACTTAAAATTTGAAATCCTAGATCTAAGGTTTGGATATCTATAAATAGGAACCTAGATCTAAGGGTTGAGGTTGTTCTTTACTAGTTCTTTAGTAGTTCTTGAATAGTTCTTGAGTTGTTCATTCTTACACCATTTTTTCCACAAGTTGAGTGACACGACTTGTGCGAAACCCTAACCCTAATTCCAACCCAAATTCAAGATCCCGAGTACCAATCAAGCGAGAAGCCCTTCAACCTTTTAGGAGCGGAGCCGATCTCCAACCGAGCAAGTGATTCAAGCCGATCCGCGACTCACGGAGCCGAGCGAAGCCAAATCGACGATCGAGTTCTTCCTCTTGTAGTTCTTGAGCGATTGTAATGAAATTGTTGATATAAATAAAAGGTGAAATTCTTTAATCTTGCATTCTTTTAATTCTTGCATCATGATTAGATCTCAATTTGTAATTGTAGTTCTTGTTGTGATGTTTGAGTAAAACTCCGCTCGTAAAGGAGTCAAGACGATCAATAGAATGATGATGTAACAAATGTTAATACGATTCTTGAGTCCTACGAGTTTTGTAAACCCTAGCAAGTTCAAGAATCGATGACCTAGTTTCGTTGCGATGCTTTCTTGATTGTTACCGCTCGAAATTAGGGTTCTACGATCGTTTCTTGAATTTACTAGAGGCTAGAATGTGAATGATATCAACGAAGGAACAAGGGATAAATGATGAAACCCTAGTTTCACTAGAAATCCCTAATTTTCATCGATCATCATCGATCTAGTATCAATTCATCGAAGGATAAGAATACGTCATCGTGAGATTGCATCACATCTATAGATCCGATCGATTCCTACGAGCCTCATTTAGATTCTTGGTATTTGGTTGGAAAAATCATCAAACTTTCAATTCTTGATTCTATCTTTTACTTTTATTAGATCCAGATTTTTCTAATTCTTGAACTTCAAATACAAATCATGAATTGTTTGTTTTCTTTCTATTAAAGTTTCGACTCATCTAATTCAAAAGACGAATAATTACACTTTCCCTGTGGACGATCCGCACTTACTAACGCGCTACAATCGACACCGTTATTGATTGCGGTCAAATAATTTTTGGTTGTGATTTCTATATACAATTCTCAATACTACACAACGAGAAATTCATACAATCAACACCCTACTGAGCCTGTCAGTGACAATATCCGAATAGTCCGGTCCATTCATCTATGAGCATCGCATGTCGGGCCTAGGGGGTTGGTAAAAGTCAGACCCCCAAAAGCGGTACAAGTCATGTTGGAGTGTAGCCCAGAACACTCTGAGATACTACTGGAATACCTACCAGTAAATCTCCTGCCTCGACCGAGGGCTTTGTGTAATGGCTCTCCTAGACACAGCGCGATCTCACCCCCAATACCGGGAGAGACGAAACCCTGCCGATCCGCTCACTTGCCTCCATGTGGCTCGGGACTGTACCCAACTAAAACCTGTTTGCACGACTCCTTTGAGCCGTGGTAGGGTAGTAATCAAAGCACAGTGGGAACTCACACGAGACAAATGACGATCTCAGGTCGATGAACTAATCTGTACACATGTCACTAGGGAACTGCTATCTGACGTCAGGTATAATACCAACTAGCATGTTCCCGGCGAGTCCTGTCCGGTGTACTCATAACCCAATGAGCACCTGTATACATTTTAGGTGAACCAACTGACACCAATGGCTTGTGAGACCGGCCATCGCCCCTCGTCGGGGTCTTGACTGTATACACTAGTCTACTAATGGAGTATCGATGCCCATTCTCGAAAACTCCCACGACTAGGGACCACTTTAAGGATGTCCTTATAGACCCCAGCTCCCACGTATATGATCGCCATCATACTGCTGGTAGCCAAGCAAGAATCATAAGGGCTCTATCAACGTGCAATAGTGATCTGTACCATCACCTAAAACAGTACACGATGATAAAGATAAACCAGATAGTATACTATTTTCTATCAACGTGTAATAGTGAACTGCAATGTCACTTAAAGCATGTACATGATGATAAAAACAAACCAGACAGTATACAATTCTCTTGAGTAAGACTGTCCTACCGGCATAGGTCCCTCAATCATTGCAATCACGTGCCTGTGATCCAATAATTGACTCTGAGGGCACTATATCCAACAATATCGTATTAATCTCGGTCCCACACATATTACATATGTGCTCCTACTCCGTTTCGCTTGAGCCAGAAAACCCCTGTGTAGGACTCTAAAGACTCGTCAATACGCCGGCAGTAGGTGATGTTCATATCAAACACCCACAAGCCGCAACCTGTCTACTAAACGTAACGGCCACCCGGGCATTGAGCGATCAGAAGATCAACAAGAAGGCCTGCTCACAGTCCTGCGAATCCAATCAGTAACACTACCGTACAGTCCGGTCTCTTCGTCTGATACATTGCATATCTTGTCTTGGGGTCGTAAACGTCAGACCCCAGTAACTCGATAAGTCGTGTCGATATGAGGCTCATAACAGGTCAAGAAACTACCGATAACACTTACCAGTATATCTCTGAAGCAGCCTTGGCCAAGTACTTCCTGTTATAGCCAATCGAGCACACGCAACATCAACTCCCAATACCGGGAGAGACGAAACTCCTCCTATCGCTCATTGCTTCCATGTGACTCGGGACTGTACCCAAAAGCCACCGTTTTTCACGTTCTCTTGAACTTGGTAAGGTGGAAATCAAAGCACAGTGGGAATCACACAAGACTCTATGACGATCTCGGGTCTACAGACTAACCTGTACCAGTGTCACTAGAGAACTGCCATCTGACGTTAGGTATAATACCATCTGGGAGTTCTCGGCGAGTCCGTCCAGTGTACCCAGTCTCCACTGAGCACCCGTATACTATCTCTGATGTCAAAAACCAATGGATATAGGATCATCCATCGCCCATCTATATGGGTTGAGAAGCTATACGCTAGTCTACTCTGGTATATCGATGCCCTGTCTCGATACATCTATGACTAGGAACATTTGAAGGATGTACTTAGCGACTACGCTGTCCCCACTAGTATGATCTGCATCATAGTCCTGGTAGTCAAGTACTCATCCTAAGGGCTTTATCAACATGTAACATAGAGACAATCAGAGTACATGTTAAGATAAAATGCAACCAGATAGCATACTATCATGTCGAGTAAGAAAGTCCTCCATATATATGTCCAAGCATCCACTACAATATACATCGCATGTACAGTAATGGACTCTAGGGTATATACCACTAACAGGAAGTGTCCGCCAATCGCATGTAACATAGAGACAATCAGAGCTTGCATGGCTGTGTCCGCCAATTGGCGAAGAGCTAGCTCCCGCTTGGGGATGCCTTTATTCATTATGCATATTATTTATGTTTAACCGTTTGGGGCCAGTATTTACAAAGGAAACTCTGCCGAAATTTTCGGAAAAGATTTGACGTTTTAAAAATGTTTACTACGACTTTCAAAGTGACTTATATGCAAACTTTTAAACAAGTTTTCGTTCACTTTCTTCTTTTAAATGGTTTAGATTTCTGGGATTTTGGCTTACTTGAATTAGATGGGGTCATATAGACTTCATATGATTCAAGTGCCAGTGATATACCATTTCAGGTCGTGACAACCATCCCCTAGACCCGGTATGTGATACTCTCAGACGAAGAGACCGGACTGTACGTAGATTGTCACAGATAGGCTCGGTAGGGATCCAGATGAGTTTGTTCGTCGGCCTTCCTTTTCGACAGGTACCCGGGTAGCCGTTACGTACAGCTAGTGCCGCTAACGTGCTTGTGGTTATAGATTTATCCAGTAACTCACTGCCGGTGTGAAGGGTTATGGGAGGGCCCCGGCCATCGAACCATGGCCAAATGCGGAACAAAAATTTCTTAAAACCCAGCATTACCATTACCCGATTAACAAGATCGAAAACCATTAACCCTAAAATTAGCAATCTAAGAAAAGAGATAGGAATGGTTATACCTAATGAACCAAGTACTTCGGGTCTTCAACCATCTCCAAGCTCCTAGTGATGTTGCGGATCGACTTTGGTCGCCGGTCTTCGTCCATCTCCGATGATCCACCTGAGAGATGTAATTCCGGCTCTAGCTCCACGCCAAGATACTAGTGGAGCAACTAGGGTCTCTAGGATGCTACCCTAGAGAGCCTAGGATGTAGTGAGTGTATTAAAAGTGTTTACTATCTCATATCATGAAGGTGGAAGCAAAAAGTAAAAGCTAGAGGAGGATGAAGCTAATGGTGAGGGAGGAGCTCAAGAAGAACTCAAGTGGAGAAAACCTAGCATGCTTGGAAAAATGAAGACTTAGGAAAGAGAAAATCAAGCATGCTTGGTTTTGTAAAAGCCAGTTTTCCATTTTAAAAATCCTACCATGCTTGAATAGTGCACACAAATGAATTAACAATTCATTTGTGAGCACTATTCCAAGCATGGTTCTCACCATGCCTTCTCATGCTATTTTCCATCTCATTATCCATTTTAATAAAAATGGTCAAATCCAAAATGACGTGGAACCTTCTAGAATGTTATCCGGCAAAAAATACGGATTACATTCTACTGTATATACATACCTGTATCCGTACCGAAATACAAATATCAAAGAGATAGAATAACACAAAGAATATAATACTAGAATATACGTATCGAAATACATATGTAAATTATTAAATCTATACTTGATTTAATAATCCGGCTCAAAACCCGAGCCGGCTAGTATTATCAACTGTCCGATCGAAAGTCCGAGTATTAAGCATATCAATCGATCGGAACCCTGCACGTATCCAATACGGCTACTACATCATTTCGCCACAACCAGGGAAACCCTCTGTGTGGAACTCTAAAGACTCGTCAATACGCTGGCAGTGGGTTTAACCACAAGCACGTCAGCGGCACTAGCTGTACGTAACGGCTACCCAGGTATTGAGCGAAAGGAAAGCCGACGAGCAAACTCGTCCGAACCCTTACTGAGCCTGTCAGTGACAATATCCGTACAATCCGGTCTGTTCGTCTAAGAGTATCGCATATCGAGTCTAGGGGGTGGATAAAGTCAGACCCTAACAACGCAATAATTCGTGTCGGTATGAAACCCATCACTACCTGAGAAACTATCGATGCTGGATCGGTAATTCACACATACCCCGGCCGAGGATTTCTAATGATGGCCACCCGTGCACTGCGCGACATCAACCCCCAATACCGGGAGAGACGAATCCCCGGCGATCCGCTCACTGCCTCCATGTGTCTCGGGACTGTACCCAACTAAAACCTGTTTGCACGACTCTTTTGAGCCGTGGTAGGGTAGTAATCAAAGCACAGTGGGAACTCACACGAGACAAATGAAGATCTCAGGTCGACAGACTAACCTGTACACATGTCATAAGGGAACTGCTATCTGACTATAGGTATAATACCAACTAGCATGTTCCCGGCAAGTCCGTCCAGTGTACTCATAACCCAATGAGCACCTGTATACTATCTTAGGTGAACAACTAACACCAATGGTTTGTGAGACCGGCCACCGCCCCTCGTCAGGGTCTACATAAGTATACACCAGTCTATACTGGAGTATCGATGCCCAGTCTCGATACTCCTACGACTAGGGACATTTAAGGATGTGCTTATAGACCCCCAGCTCCCACGTATGTGATCGCCATCATAATACTGGTAGTCAAGCAAGAATCCTATGGGCTCTATCAACATGTACATGATGATAAAGACAAACCAGATAGCATACTATCATCTCGAGTAAGACTGTTTTATCGGTATAGGTCCTCTCTCAATCATCATGATCATCTGTCTGCGACTATGATAATTGCCTTGAGGGCACTATAACCAACAATCTCCCACTTGCACTTAAAGCTAATTATTGCGATGTCCCATACTCACAGCTCGTGTGATACTGAACACCCAACTCCTCTACTAATCAGTTTCACAAACCTTGTTTGTAAAACTATTGCGTTCGAGAAATAGCCTCAGTGAGTGGATCCGTTCCAGTGTTTCTTTCTATGTCTCTCTTTATCTCAACTTCGCGGAGAAAACTATCTCCCGAAATGAGCAATACCCGTCTTAGAATATTTCTGGATATCTGATAGGACCCAGTTCACAAATGAACTCCAAATCCAGCAAACTTCTTAGACTGTATAGTCTACTGAACTTAAACAGTATGCTGCGCAATGCCTTCCTCAGTATCCGCTTGGACCACCTGACCAAACTACTGCCCCTCGTCAGAGAGAAAACTATAACTCTGACAGTCACTCTGTCATCCAGTCACCCTGGAAGCCTGGAATGATAACTGCCTCCCGAAGGAGGCTGCCGTTATCAAATCCCTAGAACATCCACTTATGTTCTAAAACTGCTTCCCAACGTTTCTCCAGGATTGGATTAATAGCTCAACTTATTGCATCTAGTGCAAAAACAACATCTGGTGTGGTACTTGACATGTCATGATTGAGTCGATTGCCTAAGCAAGTGATATGTCAATCATGCACATCCCTCTCCCCTTTAGTCTGTAAGACACCTTTAAAGAGGATGACTCCATCACCTGCAGGTACACCACCATGCCAGGAGTCGTCCATTCTAAAATACTTTCAGAATACTGTCTAAGTACCCAGATTGGTACATTTTCCAAATCTAGATCTAAAACTATAGATCTAGTAACCAGAATGTCTGATATAATATCCATAGCCTATGTAGAGAAACTACTGTGTGACAACCTAAGTATAACCGATCGTAGTATAGGAATTTCACTTTCTACTATGTGTATGTCATCCAAATACCAGGACATTACACCCTACTACCTTCTTAACAGATCCATCTCCTATTCTGATGAAGTCAAAAACCTATGACTGTCACATCAAAAATAGATGATCTATCTCTGCTATATCCGCTTTAGTCTATAAATAGACACAAGCTACTTGTACACTACGCTTCCATTGCTCCCACTGACTACGACAACCCTCTGGCAGAGTCATATACATGTGCACTTCTAAAGCTAGTTTAGAATGACGCTATACTCATCCTCCTACCGGGTCTCATAGTCTGGAACAACAGCAATAGCAAGTCTGGGTAAACAAGAACCTCCCTGTCACCGTCCTTGAGCCTACCGGAGTACCTCTCGGGTGCGTGAGGATACCCACCATATCTGCGGAGTGGCTAATCGAATGTCAAACCTGATTGAATGTTTATGTCCTATAAAATTTTCAGTAATCGTTTGCGATTCTGGAATCACTTCCAGTTCTACCATACTCCCACTACTGTTTTTCTGAAAAAATCCATTTTACTAAAACTGTGGCGAGTCAAGAACAATATCAATATTGATCTCCCTGATGGTATAAAGTTAACCCTCGTCAAAGCCCGGGATTACCCACAAACAACCACTACTGAAACGTGCCTTGAGTTTATCTGGATTCTGGTTTTAAGCATCAGCCGGACGACTCCCTATACCTTAACATCATTAAGGTATAAATTGATTCTATATATATCTAATATAGAAACAAAGGCACTAATTTAATTGGAACCAGATTCAAATCATGCAGCTGTTTCCAGTGCATGTCAACTAAATGGAGAAAGGCCGATCAGCATTACTCAACTTAGGAGTGCATCCAATTATGAGTAACCTAAAAGAGAAACAGGTTTCTCAAAACCATTACTATCAACTGAATACCATACACAAGTATCCACATCTTCGATCACCTTGAAGAATCCCGATACTTGCAACACCCGGTTCTCTACTTTATTCTTTTACCTATAACTTCTCAAAACTTAGACTTTGTATTTCTATGAAATACGTGTCTAAAAATGGAGAAGTCACAAGTAAACAGAATATAGTGTGAGTACCAAGCCCTCTGTCCTAATGGACACTGGACAACATACAATATATTGTATAAGTCCCCTGAGTTTAATAACTCAAACCTTGTGCGTTGTAGGTTGAAAACTGTACTATGGTTATGAAGACTTACACCGCTGTTGAATGCTCCTTACCTAACCATCAACTGATATAGGTAAATATCATGGACATAATTTCAAAAAGTTATATCTCACTTTATAAAAATAAATGTACAGATATATCAGTTTGAAATTGGCGCATAACAACGGGTATTCAAAACTAAATACTTGCCGTCCGGCAAACAACCCAGGCGATTTCCTCAAATATCACCAATTACAACGAATTCCAATATAATGAGGATGATCACCTAATTCCCAATAACTTACTCCCACTCATCATCTGTAAAACCATACAGATGTGAGAATCAAACCTCGTAAATACATACCCTGGAGTAAGGACTTAATTGGAAAATCAGTTTTCAATTAACATCGCATAGTAAAACTGAAACATTAAAATGTTTTGTAGGGGTATCCTGGTATTCATAGTAATGCCTCTTCCATTATCCAGATTCATGACTGAAATCATATATTTCCTTTCCATCTCTTCAAATCCCTTTATTTGTCTTTAGTCGTTACCATCTGTACACCTTCGTTAGGCTTAAATGGATTTCTTCTTTCCCTACCGTTCGGCACCAGCCTATGGTTTGGAAGAAGACTATCCAATAAGCGTAATATGTCTACTCTCCTAATCCTAGGAGTACTCGCAACCTGAGAGAAGGTAAAGATAAAAGGCTACTGAATAAACCATATTCCTATTTCTCCTGAACCAGAATCCATCCTCGAAAAAGGTTCCTTCAAGTTCGTATATAACCATACGATGGATTTATCCAATGGAATTGGATGTTCGTAGTGATACGGAGTGTCTACAAAGGTGAAGTAGGAGTGGCGATGAAAGACTTGGTTTGGTCGTGAATAGCAGTCGCAATTTACTTTGCCCTCTTTCTAATCCCTTTATTTGTCTTTACTCATTACCTTCTGTACACCACACTTAGGCTAATTGGTTTTCTTCATTCCCTACCTTTCGGCACCTGCCTATGGTTTGGAAGAAGACTATCCAATAAGCGTAATAGGTGTACCCTCTCCTAATCCTAGGAGCCCTCATTACCTGAGAGAAGGTAAATGGAAAAGACCACTGAATAGTCCTATTCTTTTTCTCCAGAACCAGAATCCATCCTCGAAAAGGGTTCCTTCGAGTTCGTATAAAACCATACGATGGATTTATCCAATGGAAGTGGATACACGTAGTGATACGATGTGTTCTGGAGTAAAGCAAAGGGTAAAAGAAGGAGTGGCAATGATGCGTGAAACTTAGACAATCCAAAAGCCAGTGTTTTTAAGAAAGTTCGGTTAACTTGGTCACTAAGTCATAGTCTAGGGTCTGGGCATGGTCGATGCCAAAGAGAGAGTGAAAAGAAACACTCAGCGTGCACTCTAACCTAGATCAGAATGGATAATCACTTCATCTAATCTGGATGGCTTCCACTGTTTCCTCGAATTCTCCTCCAAACCTAAAAGGAGAATTAGTCGGAATCACCCGAGGAGTAATCCTACTCATCGGTAGGAATCGGGATTCAACTATCATCGTATGATAACTTGATGGAAGCCACTCAAGTCATCGTACTCCAGAAGGTATACACATGCCTGGCAAGTTTCCTGTATGTTTGAAACTCCCGATGTGATTTTTACCCCAAGTGGCTTATGACCTTGACAGAGGTCAACATATCATAAGTCGCAAGTCAAGTTCAACCCGTCATTGTCCTTGTCACTACCCACCCCCAAACATAGATAGTATTGTCCGCTCTGGTCGAAACCGCACGGTTTTGTCCTTTTGAATGAACCCGGGGCTACTTCCCAGTAGGTCACCCATCCCAGAATTTCTCTGGCTCAAGCACGCTTAACAACGGAGTTCTTCAAACTCCAGAGTTCCGATTCATCCAAAAGGCGACTCTTTTCTATAAGAGTGGTATCATTCCATTTATAGTTCAGATCGTGCCCTCTTTCGGAATGGAATTCGATACTCCCCAATGTTCTGGTGGGTCCCCGTGTGCATCCGTATCGGTTACATCCCCACCTCGATACCGGATAACATCACACTTCTCACGGGGTAGGTAGTATTCAGCCCCAAATCCACCTGGGGTATTACATTCCCCCCCCCACACTTAGAACAATGGATCGTCCTCGAACCACATACCTACTTTTGAGTGACCGGCTCTGATACCATACTTGTCACTACCCACCCCCAAACACAGATAGTATTGTCCGCTCTGGCCGAAACCGCACGGTTTTGTCCTTTTGAATGAACCCGGGGCTACTTCCCAGTAGGTCACCCATCCCAGAATTTCTCTGGCTCAAGCACGCTTAACTACGGAGTTCTTCAAACTCCAGAGTTCCGATTCATCCAAAAGGCGCCTCTTTTTTATAAGAGTGGTATCATTCCATTTATAGTTCAGATCGTGCCCTCTTTCGGAATAGAATTCGATACTCCCCAATGTTCTGGTGGGTCCCCGTGTGCATCCGTATCGGTTACATCCCCACCTCGATACCGAATAACATCACACTTCTCACGGGGTAGGTAGTATTCAGCCCCAACTCCACCTGGGGTATTACATTTACTTTGTCACGACCCAAGTTTGGATGTGACCGGCACTTAGATTGCATCCTATCTAAAGATATGCACACAGTCCAAGTAAGCCGAAAACCAAGATCAAAATCCTTTTTGCGGAATTCTTTATATAGAAAATTAAATTTTTTAAAGTAAAAATCACATGTTATGAAGTTAAAATATTAAACAAGTATAAGGTGTTAAGTTTGGTTGCACCCCTAGTTGGGATCAACAATATCAATAGCGGAAAATGAAATCTCAGCATATAGGACATCAACACGAATTTCAAACATAAAGAAAGAAACCACAATTTATAGAACTAAACGATCTTAACTGTCAATAATATACATATCATCTCTCACTCTAAGTCATATACAGGTTTGATGGAGATTTTCTAGATACAAAATACAATACCAAAAGAGAAGGTTACTACATATGTAACCCACCTATCAAAAGATGAGATAAAGCTGCAAAAGTAGATCTGCACCGCAGCTAACCGTCCACTCTACCCCTGCAAGGAAATGTAGCACAACGGGGGTGAGTTGCCAACTCAGTGAATTTAACTAACATATAACGGTTAATTATGTAAATATGACGATCATACCAACTGAGATGTGAACAAGTATAATGTATGATTATATGTAAAAATCAAGAATCTATAACATGAACCTCATAGTCCAAACTGAAATCTCATCATTTATTCCCAATAAAGTTCATCTCCTAGTGTCCATCATCGACATAAAATTTCCATTTCTCACAGACATCATTCCTCGAATGATCCTGAGATCAACAATACCGGTCGTTATCCTCTAGATAAACGCCGTATTTTTACCACTATATCCAGTATCGAGTAACCTCGCTAGGCTCACCCACCTCAATACGGCTATCCTGCCCCTCGGTCTCGACCGGGTCCACCATGTATCCAACTGTATATCTCCCCCATTCAGTATGGATAACGTAAAATCCATGATCGTATATCTCCCTCACTCGGTCCGGAACAAAAACAAATCATAAAACCTTTCATGGTGGACATGACACATCAATCATGAAATCACTGGATTTATGTAATAGTATTCAAAACTCAAAACCATAAATCCTCAATAATACGTTTACCTCTTATATCAACATGAAATACTAAAACATGATATTAATGATGCAATTTACTACTATTTATCGGTGTGTATGATACGATATAAATCATTTTAATAAGAACTTGCTAAGTGTAAAAGTGACATGGTAATATTGACGAGGTGTGTGTAACATATAAGATGTGCACGTGACATGACCCGTCGATAATTGTGTACTGTTCTAGCAACTAAGCAAGATATGGGTGACTTATGAATACATATTGTTAATTTAGCACATCAAATAATTCATTTATTTAAATACAACTACGGGCGTAAAACGCCATCTTTACAAAATTCCCCGGTAGATGTTTAATCTACTCACCGGAAAACGTCGAATCTATTCAGGAATTGCCAATCCTTTCCCTTTCCTTGCTGCCTTCGCAAATTCCGTATTCGAATCTAATATCACAATTTAATTTATATAAGTAAACGGCTACTCCGACATGACGGAAAAGAAAAACACCCGTTCCCACATACTAGTTATATTGTAAACGACTATATCGAGCTATTAAACACTTAACCTTACTGGATTTTAACCCTAACCTGCAACGCTATAGAATTTAAATCGCGATGCGTTTTAATCGTGTCGTATTTGGTGTTTTAAGATATCATTTCCGATATACGCTTCCAGATTCTATCTGCAGTGAAACTAATTTTTTTAAACAACACCAAAATGGTCAAAATGATACACTGAAATACACCCAACCAACCAAAACTACCTAGCCACCTACAAAACCGGCGTCGCCGGAATTACCATATTGGTCACCGGCCCAAATCCGAGCCCTCTGGTTCGTGATCCTATGGGTTGCTCTAGGTGTTACATACATCATTTTAGCACTGTTTCGTTAAGTTTATTATCTTCCAAACAAAAGCAGATTTACACAGATCCTAGTTTGGACAAAAATACGAATTTATTGGACATTGTTCATTTCAATTTAAACTAAGCTACAGAACTTAAATCTCCTACTGTGTTTAAGAATTTTACCCTCCAAATAGTTATTGGAATAACCCCTCCAAGATGCTAAGCCCCTCCTAGCTTGATGGTAAAGAAAACCTAGAACATAGCTTCTTTCATCTTCTTCCTTTTGTTCTTTCTTTTTCTCTTTAATTTTATTTTGATTTCAGAAATTTTCAGAATTGTTAATTAACTATGATCTGAACATATCCTATATATGAGAAGAAGGAAGGGTGAGGTGGTAGAAGGAGGTGTCAAAGGTTGAAGAGTGCTCAATTCATGCAAGGAGGATGTGTGAGATGAGTGTGTGCATGCAAGCAAGATGTGTGCTTGCATTAACCTTTAATTTTGTTTTAATTTACAATTAAATTCTGAGCTAAATGTTTTCTATCACTTTTTCATTTACACCCCTAACAATTTTCCATTTGTACAAAAGTCCTAAACTTTACCTAAAAATTCCTCACAACTTAGTTTATTATAAAACACACATTTTATTAAAATGAAGCTAAAATTGTCACTAAAACCCTTATAACTTATTTATGTTGCATACTAAATTTTTTATTTAAATTGTTTTACATAGAACTTATGAAAGTTGACTTATTTGTTTTTAACAACTTTGCGATATATCATATTATTATTAATTAATTTTATTTATTTCTAAATTTTCAGAATGCTACAATATCCCCCCTTAAGAAAATTCGGTTCCCGAATTTAAAACAATTAACTAGACATACCTTCGAAAAGATGTGGAAATTTCTTTCGCATCGCATCCTCGGTCTCCCAAGTAATCTCCTCGCGATTCTTTCCTTACCAAAGAACCTTTACAGACGGAAGTACCCTCGATCGTAGTTTCTTTCCCTGCCTGTCAAGAATAGTGACTGGCTGCACTGTGTAGGATAAATCCGGCTCAAGTTGTAAGGTCTGATGCTGGATCGCGTGAGATGGATCGTGAAGATACCTGCGAAGCATCGAAACGTAGAACACCGGATGCACGTCGGGAAAACTCAGTGGAAGTGCTAAGCCATAAACTACAGCACCCACTCTCTCCAGAATCTCGTAAGGTCCGACATATCTGGGGCTGAGCTTCCCCTTCTTCCCGAAACGCATCACACCTTTCATTGGAGATACCCGAAGGAACACATGATCTCCTACTTCAAACTCGAGTCTACGACGTCGTCGATCTGCATATGATTTCTGTCTACATTGGGCCGCCTTCATTCTATCCCGTATCAACTGAATCTTCTCTGTAGTCTCCTGTACTATCTGCGGTCCCAATATGCAACTCTCGCTCAGTTCCGTCCAGCAAACGGGCGATCAACATTTCCTCCCATACAAAGCTTCAAAGGGCGCCATCTGGATCGTCTCCTGAAAACTGTTGTTGTACGAGAATTCTATCAAAGGTAGGTGACGATCCCAACTACCACCGAAATCAAGGCTACAAGCCCGAAGCATATCCTCTAGTATCTGAATGGTCCGCTCCGACTGACCATCTGCCTGTGGGTGAAAAGCGGTACTAAAACTCAACCGTGTACCCAAATCTCCTTGAAGTTTCTGCCATAGCCTGCTAGTAAACTGGGTACCCCTATCTGAAACTATGCATGTCGGAACTCCATGCAGACGCACAATCTCATCGATATAAATCTGAGCATACTGTGCAAAACCATACGTCGTCTTTACTGGGAGAAAATGAGTGGCCTTTGTCAATCTATCAACAATCACCCAAATGGAATCGTACCCTCTGCTAGTCCTGGGTAGACCCACCACGAAATCCATGGAAATATGTTCCCATTTCGACTCTAGAATGGGTAAGGGCTGCAACTCTCCGGCTGGCCTCTGGTGTTCTGCTTTGACTTGCTGACAAGTCAAGCATCTTGAAACATATTCCGCAACATTCCTTTTCATTCCTTCCCACCAGTAAACATCCTTCAGATCATGATATATCTTGGTGGAACCAGGATGAATACTGTATGCTGATCTATGAGCCTCCTCTAAAATCTCACGCATCAACCCGTCAGAATCTGGCACACAGAGACGAGTCCTAAAACGTAATACTCCATGATCATCAACCACAAACTCCGTCTCCCTGCCCTGCCTAACCTGATCCATAATCTCCATCATACGACTATCTGCGGGCAGTGCCTCTCGAATGCGATCCAATAACTGAGGTAGGGTGCGAACATGTGCTAGCTGGCCTCCTGCCGATGTGAACTCAAACTGTATACGACTATCACATAAGATCTGCCAGTCTGTAGAAGACTGTCTCTGCAAGATGCGCAAATGAGATAAGCTTCCTCCAGGTCTCCGACTCAAAGCATCTGCTACAACATTCGCCTTGCCTGGATGATATAAGATCTCACAATCGTAATCTTTCACTAGTTCCATCCATCTACGCTGCCTTAAGTTCAGATCCCTCTGCTGAAAAATATACTTTAAGCTCTTATGATCTGTGAAGATTTGACACGACTCTCCATATAAGTAATGTCTCCAAATCTTCAATGTGAATACCACAGCAGCCATCTCTAGATCATGAGTAGGGTAGTTTTGTTCGTGCATCTTCAACTGTCGAGAAGCATAAGCTACAACCCTGCCGTGTTGCATTAGCACACAGCCTAAACCCACTCTAGAAGCATCACAATACACAACAAAACCACCTGACCCGGAAGGTAAGGATAAGACAGGTGCAGTCGTCAAGCGCGTCTTCAACTGCTGGAAACTCTGCTCACATGCATCTGTCCACTGAAATGGAACCTCCTTCCTAGTCAATCCGGTCAAAGGTGAAGCGATCCGTGAAAAATCCTGCACGAAGCGTCGGTAATAACCTACCAGACCTAAGAAACTCCGAACCTCTGTAACTGACACAGGTCTGGGCCAGTGTTGTACAACTTCAATCTTCTTTGGGTCCACACATATACCCTCTCTCGTAACTATGTAACCCAAGAACTCCACACTATCGAGCCAAAAAGCATACTTAGAGAATTTTGCAAACAGCTGATGCTCCTTCAAGGTCTGCAACGTAATACGCAAATGCTGCTCGTGCTCTGTCCGACTCCGAGAATAAACAAGAATGTCATCTATGAACACTATAATAAACCAATCAATGAAAGGTCTAAAGATACGGTTCATCATATCCATAAAAGCTGCTGGAGCGTTGGTGAGTCCGAACGACATCACCAGAAATTCATAGTGCCCATATCTTATATGAAACGCAGTCTTCAGAATATCGTCTTTCCGAACCTTCAACCGGTGATACCCTGACCTCAAATCAATCTTCGAGAAATAACCATCTCCCTGCAACTGATCGAATAAGTCATCTATACGTGGTAGTGGATACCTGTTTCGCACAGTGACGCGATTCAGCTGTCGGTAGTCAATACACAGTCTCATACTACCGTCCTTCTTCTTTACAAATAAGACAGGAGCTCCCCATGGTGATACACTGGGACGAACAAGCCCTCCATCTAACAACTCTTGCAACTGGCTTTTGAGTTCCTTCAATTCCGTCGGTGCCATTCGATAGGGTGGTATAGAAATAGGCCCCGCACCCGGAATCAAGTCGATGCAAAATTCAATGTCACGATCGGGTGGCAATCCTGGTAACTCAGCAGGAAACACCTCAGGAAATTCTCATGCGATCGGAACCTGGTCCAAGGAAATCTCAGCGACCCCTAAGTCCTGAACAAAAGCCAAGAACCCATGACAACCCTTTTTCGAGAGTCGCCCCGCACAAAGAGCAGAAATCATGTTAGCAGGAGTTATTTTACAATCCCCCTGCACAACAAACACCAGCTCACCTGGAAAACAAAAATCTAACCGTCTTTCCCCGATAATCTACATAGGCATGACAGGCGGCTAACCAATCCATACCAAGAAGTATATCAAAATCTAGCATATCTAGGAGTATCAGATCAACTAGCGAATCTCTATCACCAATACACACAGAGCATGACCTGAATACGTGCCGAGCTATAAAAGAATCTCCCACCGGGGTGATCACCACTAATGGCAACTCTAACAACGACGACTATTTCCCCAAAGAAAGTGCAAATCGTGAAGATACATAAGAATGTGTAGAACCGGGATCAAATAAAACATGTGCCTCTAACGAACATACTCTAAGAGTACCTGTCACAACTGCATTTGATGCCTGGACATCCTGTGGGGTCAGCGCAAATACCCGTGCCTGGTTCCTGCCCACATCCTGTCGTCCTCTACCTCTATCTCCTCGACCTCTCTGAGAACGTCCTGCAAAGCCTCTACCTCGTGGTGCAACTGCCTGGCGTGTAGCGCCAACTGGGGGAGGAAGTAAAGCCATCGGCGTAGAAGGTGGAAGGGGTAAAGCAGCCTGTGGAACAACGGTCCTTCCCTGGGATCTACAATCCCGCGCAAAGTGTCCGGGAAGTCCACAACTAAAACATGTAGATGGAGGCCTCTGATCATCGGGATAAGAACTGAACATCTGGCCCTGGGTCCAAACTCGTCCGACACTGTGGCCTGGAGTATATCTGCTTTTACCTGTGCCAAACTGTCTAGTTATTGGCCCGATCGGTCTACTCCTCTTTGGCTCTGGAACAACCACTGACTCGCTCAAACGCTCCTCCGCTCGTATCGCTGCATCCATGGCCTGCGCATACGTATCAAAATGCTGGGAGCCTATAGCCAGATACAACTATGTGTCCCGACTCCTTAGGAACCTCTTCACCCGGAGCTCCTCCATAGGTACTAAGTATGGGGCATAGCGCGACAGCTGGGTGAATCGTAAATCATAATCTGCCACCGACATACTTCTCGATTTCCGCAATGCTTCAAAACTGCTAGCTCTAGCGTCCCTCACACTCTGGGGAAGAAATCTGGAAAGAAAGACCGTGGAAAACTCGGTCCACGACATCGGAGGAAGACTCATAGCTCGCTCTCTCTCCATCGACTCACACCACTCCTGTGCAAGTCCCTCCAAACGAAAGCTAGTCAGCTCAACCGACCTCGCATCAGAACATCGCAATGATCTGCCAATCCTCGCCATCCTATCAAGAAAGGACTGAGGATTTTCCGCCACATCGATCCCTGTAAATACCGGAGGTCTCTATCTCATAAACTCCGCAAGCGATACCTCTATCACCCTCATATCTACCAGTGCCACCGTCTGCGTAGGCTGTACCTCGGACTCGGCTACGGTCGGTGCCGGATCCTGTCTCAATACTCGAGTGGCCTCAGCTAACTGTCCTACCACTCGCTGTAATCCCAACATGCCCTCCTCAATCCTAGTCATGCGATCTGGAGGAGGAGGATCAACATGCTCATACACTGCCGGAACGTCCGGTGTACCAGTCGTCGTCACAGGCGGACTCGCCCTAGCTGCATCTCTGGCTGTGGCTCGCCTAGCCCGCGTAGCCATAGCAACTGGAACAAGAAACGAGAGTTGATAAGGCGTAAGAATAGGAACAATCAATAACGGAGAATCAACGGAAGAATAGATCAAGATACACATCCTAAGGTTAGTTAGGCTGAACGCTAACGTAAATATGCCGCGGAACATACGTACGGTACTGCATTCATCCTAATTCACCTACTCCATCAAACCAAAGGTCATCCTAACTCACGGACTCACGTCAATCTATTTTAATTCCCTACTCAATTCTGTAAGGTTATTCCTAAGCTCTGATACCAACTTTGTCACGACCCAAGTTTGGACGTGACCGGCACTTAGATTGCATCCTATCTAAAGATATGCACACAGTCCAAGTAAGCCGAAAACCAAGATCAAAATCCTTTTTGCGGAATTCTTTATATAGAAAATTAAATTTTTTTAAGTAAAAATCACATGTTATGAAGTTAAAATATTAAACAAGTGTAAGGTGTTAAGTTTGGTTGCACCCCTAGTTGGGATCAACAATATCAATAGCGGAAAATAAAATCTCAGCATATAGGAAATTAACACGAATTTCAAACATAAAGAAAGAAACCACAATTTATAGAACTAAACGATCTCAACTGTCAATAATATACATATCATCTCTCACTCTAAGTCATATACAGGTCTGATGGAGATTTTCTAGATACAAAATACAATACCAAAAGAGAAGGTTACTACATATGTAATCCACCTATCAAAAGATGTGATAAAGCTGCAAAAGTAGATCTTCACCGCAGCTAACCGTCCACTCTACCCCTGCAAGGAACTGTGGCACAACAGGGGTGAGTTGCCAACTCAGTGAATATAACTAACATATAACGGTTAATTATGTAAATATGACGATCATACTAACTGAGATGTGAAAAAGTATAATGCATGATTATATGTAAAAATCAAGAATCTATAACATGAACCTCATAGTCCAAACTGAAATCTCATCATTTATTCCCGATAAAATTCATCTCCCCGTGTCCATCATCGACACAAAATTTCCATTTCTCACAGGCATCATTCCTCGAATGATCCTGAGATCAACAATACCGGTCGTTATCCTCTAGATAAACGCCGTATTTTTACCACTATATCCGGTATCGAGTAACCTCGCTAGGCTCACCCGCCTCAATACGGCTATCCTGCCCCTCGGTCTCGACCGGGTCCACCATGTATCCAACTGTATATCTCCTCCACTCAGTATGGATAACGTAAAATCTGCGACCGTATATCTCCCCCACTCGGTCCGGAACAAAAACAAATCATAAAACCTCTCATGTTGGACATGACACATCAATCATGAAATCACTGGATTTATGTAATAGTATTCAAAACTTAAAACCATAAATCCTCAATAATACATTTACCTCTTATATCAACATGAAATACTAAAACATGATATTAATGATGCAATTTACTACTATTTATCGGTGTGTATGATATGGTATAAATCATTTTAATAAGAACTTGCTAAGTGTAAAAGTGACATGGTAATATCGACGAGGTGTGTGTAACATATAAGATGTGCACGTGGCATGACCAATCGATAATTGTGTAGTGTTCTAGCAACTAAGCAAGATATGGGTGACTTATGAATACATATTGTTAATTTAACACATCAAATAATTCATTTATTTAAATACAACTACGGGCGTAAAACGCCATCTTTACAAAATTCCCCGGTAGATATTTAATCTACTCACCGGAAAACGTTTATTCTATTCAGGAATTGCCAATCCTTTCCATTTCCTTGCTTCCTCCGCAAATCCCATATTCGAATCTAATATCACAATTTAATTTATATAAGCAAACGGCTACTCCGACATGACGGAAAAGAAAAACACCCGTTCCCATGTACTAGTTATATTGTAAACGACTATATCGAGCTATTAAATACTTAACCTTACTGGATTTTAACCCTAAACTGCATCGCTATAGAATTTAAATCGCGATGCGTTTTAATCGTGTCATATTTGGTGTTTTAAGATATCCTTTCCGATATACGCTTCCAGATTCTATCTGCAGTGAAACTAATTTATTTAAACAACACCAAAATGGCCAAAATGATACACTGAAATACACCCAACCAACCAAAACTATCTAGCCACCTACAAAACCGGTGTCGCCGGAATTACCATATTGGTCGCCGGTCCAAATCCGAGCCCTCTGGTTCGTGATCCTATGGGTTGCTCTAAGTGTTACATACATCATTTTAGCACTGTTTCGTTAAGTTTATTATCTTCCAAACAAAAGCAGATTTACACAGAGCCTAGTTTGGACAAAAATACGAATTTATAGGACATTGTTCATTTCAATTTAAACTAAGCTACAGAACTTAAATCTCCTACTGTGTTTAAGAATTTTACCCTCCAAATAGTTGTTGGAATTGTAAGTCCACGGTAGCGCCCCGGCCGTCTAACAGATGCCAAATGCGGAACAAAAACTTTTTACAACTGGCGCTATCGCGTACTATAACCCGGATCTGCCATTAAAGCTAAACTAACAAACTACAAAGTGGGTAGAAGAGTTATACCGAATGATCCGAGTCCTTCGGTCTTCAACCATCATCCCACGCTTGTTGCGGATGCTCCGATCTTCTGAATCTCCAATCTTCTCGTCCAGGTGGCACCACGTCGACGGATCTTTAAACGGGCTCCCGCCTCTGAACCGAGGCAACTCGGTCGTCAAGTTTGCCAAAAGTGACGACTAAGAAGAAGTAGAGAATGAGTAGAACACTTTGTCTCGTTACGCCCAAGGCTATGGACGAACGGTTAATGAAGTTGCCTTTTGGATCAAATGGAAAAAGAGAAATCGATCACATCTAATTTCTATGCACCAAAACTTATATGTTTTTTCCAAATAACAACCATCATCATCCCACAAGAGAGGGGCCGACCATATTTATCAAGGAGGGGGGTGAGTGTAGGAGGGAAGTGGTGACCATTAGCACTAAGTAAAACGCATGAGTCAAAGAACACCTAGTATGAACATAATTAGTGCAAGTGATGAATCACTAACCTTGTCATCAAAACTCATTAAATGCACTAATAAGTCACAAAGATGCATGAACCTAGTCACCACCTTCTAGATACCTCTAGAATCTTCCACACTCATCTCAAGAAAAAATAAATCCGTATTTAACCGAATGTTAAATACGGCTGATAGAAAACTGGAAACTGGCAACTTCCAAAAGTGATCCTGAAACGAATTTCAGGATAACCCCGTATCAGTATAAACATACCCACATTTGTATTACGACCGAATACAAATGCAACTGAGACAAAGATATTATATCTACACAGTATAATACTGGGTTCCGGCTTAAACCAAAGCCTACCAGTATTATCTGTCCGAAAATGAACACGTGCGAAAACGCACGTGCATTTTCCGAACCTTGCCATAATACCATACGGCCTCTACAACATTTCGCCCGAACTTAGGAAAGTGTCTGTGGGGGACTCTAATGACTCATCAACACACTGGCACTGGGTATAACCTCTAGCACGTCAGAGGTACAAGCTGTACGTAACGGTTTGCCGATATATTGATTGGAAAGGAAGCTGACGAGCGAACTCATCCATAAACCCTACTGAGCCTAACAGTGACAATATACATACAGTCCGGTCCGTTCGTCTATGAGTATCGCATATCTGCCTAGGGGCTGGTAACGTCAGACCCCCAATAGCAGTATAAGTCGTGTCAGAGAGTGGCCCAGAACACCCTGAGATACTACTGGAGTACCTACCAGTAAATCTCCTGTCTCGGCCGAGGGCTTTGTGTAATGACTCTCCTAGACACAGCGCGATCTCATCCCCAATACTGGGAGAGATGAATCCCCTACCGATCCGCTCACTTGCCTCCATGTGGCTCGGGACTGTACCCAAAAAAGACCTGTTTGCACGACTCATTTGAGCCGTGGTTGGGTAGAAATCAAAGCACAGTGGGAACTCACATGAGACAAATGACGACCTCAGGTCGATGAACTAACCTGAACACATGTCACCAGGGAACTGCTATCTGACGATATGTATAATACCAATTAGCAGGTTCCCGGCGAGTCCTGTCCGGTGTACTCATAACCCAATGAGCACCTGTATACATCTTAGGTGATCCAACTGACACCAGTGGCTTATGAGACCGGCCACCGCCCCTCGTCGGGGTCTCGACTGTATACATTAGTCTACTCTGGAGTATCGATGCCCTGTCTCGAAACTCCCACGACTAGGGACACTTTAAGGATGTGCTTACAGACCCCAGCTCCCACGTATATGATCGCCATCATACTGCTGGTAGTCAAGCAAGAATCCTGTGGGCTCTATCATTATGCAATAGTGAACTAAAGCATGTATACGATGATAAAGACAAACCAGATAGCAAACTATCATCTCGAGCAAGACTGTCATATCGGTGTAGGTCCTGCCTCAATCATTGCAATCACGTACCTGCGATCCAATAATTAACTTTGAGGGCACTATCTCCAACAATCTCCCACTTGCACTTAAGGCTAATTATTGCGACGTCGCATACTCACAGCCCGTGTGATACCGAACATCCAACTCCTCTACTAATCAGTTTCACAAAGCTAGTTTGTAAAACTCTTGTGTTCGAGAAATAGCCTCAGTGAGTGGATCTGCCCTGATGTTTCTTTCTATGTCTCTCTTAATCTCAAGTTCGCGGAGAAAGCCATCTCCCGAATCGAGCAATACCTGTCTTAGAATATGTCTGAATATCTGATGGGACCTAGTTCATAAATGAACTCCAAATCCAAACTTCTTAGACTGTATCGATAACTGAACCTAATCAGTTTCCAGCACCATGCCTCCCACAGTATCCTCTTGGACCACCTGTCCATAACACTGTCCCTCGACTAGGGAAAACTATAACTCTGACAATCACTCTGTCCTCCATGTCACCTTTGAAGCCTGGAATGATAACCGTCTCCCGAAGGAGGCTGCCGTCATCAAATCCGTAGAACAAGCACTTATGTTCTAAAGCTGTTACCTTATGTTTCTTCAGGATTGGATTAATATAAACTTATCGCATCAAGTGCAAAAACTGCATCTGGTGTGGTACTTGACATCTCACGATTGACTCAATTGCCTAAGCAAGTGATCTGCCAATCATGCACTTCCCTCTCTCCTTTAGTCTCTAAGACACCTTTAGGGAGGGTGACTCCATCACCTGCAGGTACACCACCATGCCAGGAGTCATCTATTCTAAAATACTATTTAGAATATTGTTAAAGTACCCACATTGGGAAACTACCCAAATCTAGATCTAATACCATAGATCTAGTAACCAGAATATCTGATATTATATATATCCTGTCTGGAGAAACAACAGTGTGACGACCACAGTACAACCGATCATAGTATAGGAATTTTACTTCCTACTCTGTGTATGTCATCCAAATACAAGGACATCACACCCTACTACCTTCTAAACAGATCCATCCCCTATTCTGATGAAGTCAAACCTATGTCTGTCACATCAAAATTAGATGATCTTATCTCCGCTATATCTGCTTAAGTCTATAAATAGACATAAGCTACTTGCCCACTATGCTTCCGCTGCTTCCACTGACTACGACAGCCCTCTGGCAGAATAATATATACGTACACTTCTAAAGCTTGTTTAGAACGACGTTATACTTATCCTCTTGCCGGGTCTCCTAGTCTGGAACAACAGTAGTGTCAAGTCTGGGTAAACAAGAACCTCCCTGTCACCGTCCTTGAGGCTACCGGAGTACCTTTCGGGTGTCGGAGGTTACCCACCATATCTGCGGAGTGGCTAATGGAATGTCAAACCAGATTGAATATATAGGTCCTATTAAATTCTTCGTAATCGTTTGCGGTTCTGGAATCACTTCCAGTTCTACCATACTCCCACTACTGTTTTCTGAAAAATCCATTTTACTAAAACTGTGGCGAGTCAAGAACAATATCACTATTGATCTTCCAGATGGTAGAAAAGTCAATCCTCGTCGAAGCCAGGGTCAACCCATAAACTGCCATTACAGAAACGTGCCTTGAGTTATCCAGTGTCTGGTTTTAAGCATAAGTTGGACAACTCCCCGTACCTTAACATCGTTAAGATATGAACCAATCTATATACAATATAGAAATAGAGGCACTAATTTAATTGGAACCAAATTCAAATCATGCAACTGTCTCCAGTGCATATCAACTTAATGGAAAGTGGCTACTCAGCATTACTCAACTTAGGAATCCATCCAATTATGAGTAACCTGAAAGAGAAACGAGTTTCTCAAAACCATTACTATCAACTGAATACCTATCACAAGAATCTACATCTTCGATCTCTTTGAAGAATCCTGATACTTGTGATACCTGGTTCTCTACTTTATTCTTATACCCACAACTTCTCAAAACTTAGACATTGTATCTCTACGAAACACTTTTCTAAAAACTAGAGAAGTCATAAGTAAACAGAACATAGTACGAGGACCTACCCCTTTGCCCTGACGGACACTGGACAACATACAATACTCTGTATAAGTCCATTGAGTTGAATAGCTTAAAACCTGTGCATCGTAGGTTGAAAACTGTACCCTGGCGATTTCCTCAAATATCACCAATTACAACGAATTTTGATTTAATAAGGATGATCACCTAATTCCCAATAACTTACTCCCACTCATCATCTGTAAAACCATACAGATGTGAGAAAGAAACCTGGTAAATACATACCCTGGAGTAAGTATCTAATTGGGGAAATAGTTTTCTTTTAACAATGCGCAGTGAAACTGAAACATTAAAATGTCTCGTAGGGGTATCCTGGTATTGTTAGTAATGCCTCTTTCATAAACCTATTCATGACTTTAACCGTATATTTCTTTGCCATCTCTCCAAATCCCTTTATTTGTCTTTAGTCGTTACCTTCTATACACCATCATTAGGCTAAATGGTTTTCTTCATTCCCTACCGTTTGGCACCAGCCTATGGTTTGGAAGAAGACTATCCAGTAAGCATAATAGGTGTACCCTCCTAATCCTAGGAGTACTCGTAACTTGAGAGAAGGTGATGATAAAAGACAACTGAATAATACCTTATTCTTTTTCTCCTGGACTGGGGAAAAAAAGCAAAGGTGAAATAGGAGTGGCGATGAAGTACGTGTTTTGGTCGTGAATGATAACAGTCGCAATTTACTTCGCCCTCTTTCTAATCCCTTTATTTTGTCTTTACATATTACCTTCTGCACACCCTACTTAGGCTAATTGGTTTTCTTCATTCCCTACCTTTCGGCACCAGCCTATGGTTTGGAATAAGACTATCCAATAAGCGTAATAGGTGTGCTCTCCTAAACTAAGGAGCCCTCGCAACCTGGGAGAAGGTGATAATAAAAGACAACTGAATAAACTAATTCTATTTCTCCTGAACGTGGATCCATCCTCGAAGTAATACCTTCGAGTTCGTATATAACCATACGATGGATCTATCCAATGGAAGTGGATGTCCGTAGTAATACGGGGTGTTCTGAGAAATGGAAAAGGTAAAAGAAGGAGCGGCAATGACTTATGCAACTCAGACAATCCAAAAGCCAGTATTATAAGAAGGTTCGGTCAACTTGGTTACTGAGTCATAGTCTAGGGTCGGTCAAAGGTCGCTGCCAAAGAGAGAGAGAGAAAAGAAACACTCTGCTTGTACTCTAACCTAGATCAGAATGGTTATCATTTTATCTAATCTGGAAACCTCCCACTGTTATCTCAAATTCTCCTCCAAATCTGAAAGAAGAATTAATCGGGATCACCCAAAGAGTAAATCAACTCATCAGTGAGAATCGGGATCCAACTATCATCGCATGATAACTTGATGGAAGCCACTCAAGTTATCACACTCCAGAAGGTATGGGCATGCCTGGCAAGTTTAAGTTTATATGTTTGAAACTCCCGATATAAATTTTGCCCCATGCTCTTATGATCGTAACTTTGGCCAACCCATCATAAGTCACATGCCAAGTTCTACCCGTCATTGTCCAGGTTAATTTGAACCCACCCGTACATACCCTTGACTTTGGCCAACAAGGTAATACGACTGTCCCAAACCAACGCATCTATCTACGCAACAGATGCATACTCAGCAACTACCAAACACTATGCCTTGACTTTGGCCAAACAAACATAGCTTGAATACTACTGAATACCCAAAAGAAATGACGGAGGGCTACGGCTGGTTTTTGGCGAAAAACCTTTAACGTAATGAACTTGATCTCGTTGAAGGAACCTGATAGCTTTTTATAAAAATATAGTGACGAAAACCTTTGCTAAAGAGGTCACTCCAGGTGAAGGGATCTCGGCTCTTTCCTCGTGGAATGAGGTGCAGGATATTCACACTGAAAACCGTGATGCAAAGCAACTTGTAATCGACTATAGTAAAATTACTACCCTGACGTAAACTTCTGCCTAAGGGATCACTCCCGGTGAAGGTATCTCGGCCCTTGCCTCGTCGAATGAGGTGCGGGATATTCTAACTGAATATCACTATGTAAAACAAAAGGAAATATCTTTGTAATAACACTTTTAAAATTTGTTCCAACAACATCAAATATAGGTTTGTTTTATCCTTGCATTGATAAGAATCAATGCAGTCCCATCAATCAATCACACCAGAAAAGAACGAAAATATAATGTACGTATATGCCATCCGCATTCGCCACTGGGCCTCGTCATCACCCGTTAGATTACTTAACTAACGACAGAGCGGGGGCTGGACTAGCGCAGGTGTAAAACATATACAACATCTAATAGTATATATACCGATATACAATAATCGCTCCAGGCATGATAATATGCAACATTACAGAAAAGTAATAAGCATCACAGAACAATACAGATAATCTGGGATCCCCGAGTTTCACAGAGCCGCTGCTGAAACCCGACGTTCCCCTGGTCGTGTGGATAGCCTGTGCAATGAAACCTAGACCCCTACGGGTGCGGCAAGTTACCCGCCAAAACCTGAAGCGAGGTAGTCCCCCACAACATAGTAAATGGAACACCCGGCACTTCACGGAATCCGGTAAATTGAGCACCCCTTCTTGGGTCAACCTGTACCCCCTACGAGTGCGGCGAATAGTCTGCCAATTCTAGAGTGAGGTCCCTCTGCCTCTCAATGCCTTGAGATACGGACCCGTTGCCCTCCAGAACCCGGCTATCCGTGCACTCCGTCACGGGATAAACCTAGTAAAGAAATAAAAATATATACAACGGGTACATCGACCTCAACCCGGTCGTGCCCCAAAAGAATATTATACAACAGGCAGTGACGGCAGGCCACATGTTGGACGCTCGTCCCGCAATATCAAATGTACAAATAAATCCAAACTTCACTATCATTGCACACTGCTATCCACCACGACAAATCCGCAACATCACAGCACAACACAGAACATCAACGCGAATGTCACGTTCGCAAACCCGTCTAAAAGAACTATAGCAATTAGACGCGGTTTACCGATCAAATGACATTCCCGGTCGGAGATATAAAGTAAGTACTGCAAACTAACAAGTTTAAAATTTCGATCGACCAAATTTCCAGAAGTGGGCCCCACGTACATCTGCTGTACAGTAACAAAATCTGGGCCCAAAAGAACTATACCAAAAACCACATTTTCCAAAAAGAAGCTCTCTGTGAAAAATTGATGCACTGTTCCCACTAAAGCGCCGCGGTTCCGCGGTCAAACCCTAGGTCTGACCGCGGATCCGCGGTGCTATTGTGGGGGTTTGACCGCGGATCCGCGGTGCTATTGTGGGATCACGTGCCCAATTTTCATCTGTATGCTTAAAAAACCCTGCTTAATATTCTGTGATATGTAAAATTATTTTTAGACCCTGTTTAAAATTGATAAAAACTTAAGCACTTGAAAATTGTGATTTCGGAAATTCCGTTCGATCGACCTTTTAAACGCGTTAGCACAACTTAGTATAGCTTAATGGTGAGGCTCTGATACCACTGTAAGTCCATGGTAGCACCCCGGCCGTCTAACAGACGCCAAATACGGAACAAAAACTTTTTACAGCTGGCGCTATCGCGAACTATAACCCGGATCTGCCATTAAAGCTAAACTAACAAATTACAAAGTGGGTAGAAGAGTTATACCGAACGATCCGAGTCCTTCGGTCTTCAACCATCATCACACGCTTGTTGCGGATGCTCCGATCTTCTGAATCTCTAATCTTCTCATCCAGGTGGCACCACGTCAACGGATCTTTAAACGGGCTCCCGTCTCTGAACCGAGGCAACTCGATCATCAAGTTTGCCAAAAGAGATGACCAAGATGAAGTAGAGAATGAGTAGAACACTTTGTCTCGTTACGCCCAAGGCTAAGGACGAACGGTTAATGAAGTTACCTTTTGGATCGAATGGAAAAAGAGAAATCGATCGCATTTAATTTCTATGCACCAAAACTTATATCTTTTTTCCAAATAACAACCATCATCATCCCACAAGAGAGGGGCCGGCCATATTTATCAAGGAGGGGGGTGAGTGTAGGAGGGAAGTAGTGACCATTAGCACTAAGTAAAAAGCATGAGTCAAAGAACACCTAGTATGAACATAATTAATGCAAGTGATGAATCACTAACCTTGTCATCAAAACTCATTAAATGCACTAATGAGTCACAAAGATGCATGAATCTAGTCACCACCTTCTAGAAGCCTCTAGAAACTTCCACACTCATCTCAAGAAAAGATAAATCCGTATTTAACCGAATGTTAAATACGGCTGATAGAAAACTGGAAACTGGCAACTTCCAAAAGTGATCCTGAAACGAATTTCAGGATAACCCCGTATTAGTATAAACATACCCACATTTGTATTACGACCGAATACAAATGCAACTGAGACAAAGATATTATATCTACACAGTATAATACTGGGTTCCGGCTTAAACCAAAGCCTACCAGTATTATCTGTCCGAAAATGGACACGTGCGAAAACGCACGTGCATTTTCCGAACCATGCCATAATACCATACGGCCTCTACAACGTTTCGCCCGAACTTGGAAAAGTGTCTGTGGGGGACTTTAATGACTCATCAACACACTGGCACTGGGTATAACCTCTAGCACGTCAGAGGTACAAGCTGTACGTAACGGTTTGCCTATATATTGATTGGAAGGGAAGCTGACGAGCGAACTCATCCATAAACCCTACTGAGCCTAACAGTGACAATATACATACAGTCCGGTCTGTTCGTCTATGAGTATCGCATATCTGCCTAGGGGCTGGTAACGTCAGACCCCCAATAGCAGTATAAGTCGTGTCAGAGAGTGGCCCAGAACACCCTGAGATACTACTGGAGTACCTACCAGGAAATCTCCTGCCTCGGCCGAGGGCTTTGTGTAATGGCTCTCCTAGACACAGCGCGATCTCACCCCCAATACCGGGAGAGACGAATCCCCTGCCGATCCGCTCACTTGCCTCCATGTGGTTCGGGACTGTACCCAAAAAAGACCTGTTTGCACGACTCCTTTGAGCCGTGGTAGGGTAGAAATCAAAGCACAGTGGGAACTCACACGAGACAAATGACGACCTCAGGTCGATGAACTAACCTGTACACATGTCACCAGGGAACTGCTATCTGACGATATGTATAATACCAATTAGCAGGTTCCCGGCGAGTCCTGTCCGGTGTACTCATAACCCAATGAGCACCTGTATACATCTTAGGTGATCCAACTGACACCAGTGGCTTGTGAGACCGGCCACCGCCCCTCGTGGGGGTCTCGACTATATACACTAGTCTACTCTGGAGTATCGATGCCCTGTCTCGAAACTCCCACGACTAGGGACACTTTAAGGATGTGCTTACAAACCCCAGCTCCGACGTATATGATCGCCATCATACTGCTGGTAGTCAAGCAAGAATCCTATGGGCTCTATCATTATGCAATAGTGAACTAAAGCATGTATACGATGATAAAGATAAACCAGATAGCAAACTATCATCTCGGGAAAGACTGTCATATCGGTGTAGATCCTGCCTCAATCATTGCAATCACGTACCTGCGATCCAATAATTGACTTTGAGGGCACTATCTCCAACAGGAATAACCCCTCCAAGATGCTAAGCCCCTCCTAGCTTGATGGTAAAGAAAACCTAGAACATAGCTTCTTTCATCTTCTTCTTCCTTTTGTTCTTTCTTTTTCTCTTTATTTTTATTTTGATTTAAGAAATTTTCAGAATTCTTAATTATCTATGATCTGAACATATCCTATATATGAGAAGAAGGAAGGGTGAGGTGGTAGAAGGAGGTGTCAAGGGTTGAAGAGTGCTTAATTCATGAAAGGAGCAGGTGTGAGATGAGTGTGTGCATGCAAGCAAGATGTGTGCTTGCATTAACCTTTAATTTTGTTTTAATTTACAATTAAATTCTGAGCTAAATGTTTTCTATCACTTTTTCATTTACACCCCTAACAATTTTCCATTTGTACAAAAATCCTAAACTTTACCTAAAAACCCCTCACAACTTAGTTTATTATAAAACACACATTTTATTAAAATGAAGCTAAAATTGTCACTAAAACCCTTATAACTTATTTATGTTGCATACTAAATTTTTTATTTAAATTGTTTTACATAGAACTTATGAAACTTGACTTATTTGTTTTTAACAACTTTACGATATATCATATTATTATTAATTAATTTTATTTATTTCTAAATTTTCAGAATGCTATAGTCCTGGATTAACTTAGACCCACCCATACGAGCCCTTGACAGAGGTCAACATGACCGTGCGACTGTCCTAAATAATCGCATATCTATGCAACAAACAAGCATTACCCAGCTACCAAGCACTGTACTTTGACAGAGGTCAACATACACAGCATGAATACTGAGTAATACCTGTAAGAAATGCCGGAGGGCTACGACTGGTTTTTGGAAAAAAACCTTTAATGTAATGAACTTGATATCGTTGAAGGAACCTGATAGCTTTTATAAAAATATAGTTGCGAAAATCTTTGCTAAAGAGGTCACTCCCGGTGAAGGGATCTCGGCTCTTTCCCCGTCGAATGAGGTGCAGGATATTCCAAACTGAATACCACGATGCAAAGCAAAAAGTAAATGACTATAGTGAAGTTATTACGTTGATGCAAACTTCTACCCAAGGGGTCACTCCCGATGAAGGGATCTCGGCCCTTGCCTCGTCGAATGAGGTGCAGGATATTCCAAACTGAATACCACGATGCAAAGCAAATAGTAAACGACTATACGCAAACTTCTACCCAAGGGGTCACTCACGATGAAGGTATCTCGGCCCTTGCCTCGTCGAATGAGGTGCAGAATATTCCAAACTGAATACTATTGTGCAATGCAAAAGCGTACGTCTATAATGTCAGTTTTTAAAATCTTGGTTCCAACAACATCATATATATAGGTTTGTTTTCCTTGCATTGATAAGAGTCAACACAGTCCCATCAATTAATCACACCAGAAAAGAACGAAAATAAAATGTACGTATATGCCATCCGCATTCGCCACTGGGTCCCGTCATTACCCATTAGGTTACTTAACTAACGACAGAGCGGGGACTGGGCTAGCGCGGGTGTAAAACATATACAACACCTACTAGTATATATAAATATATATAACAATCATCTCAGGCATGATAAATGCAACATCACAGAAAAGTAATAAGCATCACAGAACAATACAGATAATCTGGAAGCCCCGGGTTTCCTTCGAGCTACAACTGAAAACCCGACGTTCTCCTGGTCGTGTGGATAGCCTGTGCAATGAACTCCTAGACCCCTACGAGCGCGACAAGTTACCTGCCAAAACCAGAAGCGAGGCAGCCCCCTTCAGCAAAGTGAATGGACCACCCAGCGCTTCACAAAATCCGGTAACTTGAGCACTCCTCCTTGGGTCTACCTATACCCCCTACGAGTGCAGCGAATAGCCCGCCAATTCTAGGGTGAAGCCCCCTCTGTCTCAATGCCATGAGATGCGGGCCCGTTGCCCTCTAGAACCCGGCTATCCGTGCACCCCACCTTGGGGTAATCCTAGTACAGAAAAGAAAATAATATACAAGGGTGACATCGACCTCAACCCAGTCGTACCCCAAAAGAATAATATACAAACAGACAGTGACGGCAGTCCACATGTTGGACGCTCGCCCCGCAATAACAAATGTACAAATAAATCCAAACTACACTACCATTGCACGCAAGCTATCCACCACTACAAATCCGCAACATCACAGCACAACATAGAATATCAACGTGAATGTCACGTTCGCAAATCCGTCTAAAGGGACTATAGCGATTAGACAAGATTTACCGATCAAATGGCATTCACGGTCACAGATAGAAATGTAAAGTACTGTAAATTTTAAACAATATTAAAACATATCGACTTCGAAATAAACCCCGAATAGCCACAGGCAAACTGATAAAACTATATCCAAAATTGGCTAAATAAACAATGCCACTGCACATAGATTACAGAGACAAGATAACACCCCAAAAACCAAAGCCCAAGTCCACAAAAAATCCGGCCTCGCCGGATTTTCACCTCATGTGATCGACCAAAATCCGGCGACAGGGCTTGGGGCTTGGGGTGTGGTCTTGTGTCCATGTCAGTAGCCTTCTGCACATGTTTAAATAATTTTTGAAGGCACTTTTAAATTCGACAGAGAAGCAGATGTGTAGGGCAGTGAACCGGGTTTTATTCGATTTTGATATGTTAACATTGTCTAAACATGCTATATTACGGGTTAATGGGAGACTCTGATACCATGAAGGGTTATGGGAGTGCCCCGGCCATCGAACCGTGGCCAAATGCGGAACAAAAATTTCTTAAAACCCGGCGCTACCATTACCCGATTAACAAGATCGAAAACCATTAACCCTAAAACTAGCAATCTAAGAAAAGAGATAGGAATGGTTATACCTAATGAACCAAGTCCTTCGGGTCTTCAACAATCTCCAAGCTCCTAGTGATGTTGCGGATCGACTTTGGTCGCCAGTCTTCCTCCATCTCCGATGATCCACCCGAGGGATGTAATTCCGGCTCTAGCTCCACTCCAAGATACTAGTGGAGCAACTAGGGTCTCTAGGATGCTACCCTATATAGCCTAGGATGTAGTGAGTGTATTCAAAGTGTTTACTATCTCATATCATGAAGGTGGAAGCAAAAAGTAAAAGCTAGAGAAGGATGAAGCTAATGGTGAGGGAGGAGCTCAAAAAGAACTCAAGTGGAGAAAACATAGCATGCATGGAAAAATGAAGACTTAGGAAAGAGAAAATCAAGCATGCTTGGTTTTGTAAAAGCCAATTTTCCATTTTAAAAATCCTACCATGCTTGAATAGTGCACACAAATGAATTAACAATTCATTTGTGAGCACTATTCCAAGCATGGTTCTCACCATGCCTTCTCATGCTATTTTCCACCTCATTATCCATTTTAATAAAAATGGTCAAATCCAAAATGAGGTGGCACCTTCTAGAATGTTATCCGGCAAAAAATACGGATTATATTCTACTGTATATACATACCTGTATCCGTACCGAAATACGAATATCAAAGAGATAGAATAACACGAAGAATATAATACTAGAATATGCGTATCGAAATACATATATGTAAATTATTAAATCAATACTTGATTTAATAATCCGGCTCAAAACCGAGCCGGACAGTATTATCAAATGTCCGATCGAAAGTCCGAGTACTAAGCACATCAATCGATCGGAACCCTGCACGTATCCAATACGGCTACTACATCATTTCGCCACAACCAGGGAAACCCTCTGTGTGGGACTCTAAAGACTCGTCAATACGCTGGCAGTGGGTTTAACCACAAGCACGTCAGCGGCACTGGCTGTACGTAACGGCTACCCAGGTATTGAGCGAAAGGAAGGCCGACGAGCAAACTCGTCCGAACCCCTACTGAGCCTGTCAGTGACAATATCCGTACAGTCCGGTCTGTTCGTCTAAGAGTATCGCATATCGAGTCTAGGGGGTGGATAAAGTCAGACCCCTAACAACGCGATGATTCGTGTCGGTATGAAACCCATCACTACCTGAGAAACTATCAATCCTGGATGGGTGATTCTCACATACCCCGGACGAGGATTTCTAGTGATGGCCACCCGTGCACTGCGCGACATCAACCCCTAATATCGGGAGAGATGAATCTCCGACGATCCGCTCACTGCCTCCATATGGCTTGGGACTGTACCCAACTAAAACCTGTTTGCACGACTCCTTTGAGCCGTGTTAGGGTAGTAATCAAAGCACTGTGGGAACTCACACGAGACAAATGATGATCTCAGGTCGACAGACTAACCTGTACACATGTCACCACGGAACTGCTATCTGACTATAGGTATAATACCAACTAGCATGTTCCCGACGAGTCCGTCCAGTGTACTCATAACCCAATGAGCACCTGTATACTATCTTAGGTGAACAACTGACACCAATGGCTTGTGAGACCGGCCACCGCCCCTCGTCAGGGTCTAGATAAGTATACACCAGTCTACACTGGAGTATCGATGCCCAGTCTCGATACTCCCATGACTAGGGACATTTAAGGATGTGCTTATAGACCCCCAGCTCCCACGTATGTGATCGCCATCACAATGCTGGTAGTCAAGCAAGAATCCTATGGGCTCTATCAATATGTACATGATGATAAAGACAAACCAGATAGCATACTATCATCTCGAGTAAGACTGTTTTATCGGTATAGGTCCTCCCTCAATCGTCATGATCACCTGTCTGCGACTATGATAATTTCCTTGAGGGCACTATAACCAACACGGCATACTGTCGAGTCTTTAGAGTCCCACACAGAGGGTTTCCCTGGTTCAGGCGAAATGATGTAGTAGCCGTACTGGATACGTGCAGGGTCTCGATCGATTGATGTACTTTGTACTCGGTCTTTCGATCGGACGGTTGGTAATACTAGCCGGCTCGGGTTTGAGCCGAATTATTAAATCAAGTATTGATTTAATAGTTTACATATATGTATTTCGATATGTATATTCTAATATTACGTTCTTCGTGCTATTCTATCTCTTTGGGCATTCGTATTTTTATTCGAATGCAGGTATGTATATACAGCAAGCTGTAATCCGTATTTATTACAAATTACCTTCTAGAAGATGGCCACCTCATTATGCTTTTTCCATTTATTTGATAAATGGAAAATGAGGTGTAAAGTGTGAGATATGGAAGGAATGGTAATAAGCATGCTTCAATATTTAACAAATGAATTTTTAATTCATTTGTAGTTACTATTGAAGTATGGTTGTTGATTGTTTATTCAAGAAATTCATAAAAAAAACCTTTATGTGGATTTTCTCTCTCATGGATGCTTCATTATTTTCTTGAGCTCCCATTTTGCTTCACTCTCCTCCTTCCTCTTAAGTTTCCTCCACCTTCATCATCTTCCTTTTCACTACCCTTCTCATGAGTTGAGATACAAGTGAAGAGATATGAAAGAGAGAAAAACACTTAGATCATCACTCTACATCCTAGACTACTTGGTTTGGCAACCCAAGTTCTCTAGTTGCACCACTTGACATATAGTGTGGAACTACAGCTATGGATCATATCTCTCGGGTGGATCATCTACGACAAAGGAAGGCCGGAGAACAAGCTCGATCCCGGAGGATCGATGGAGCCAAAAATGGAGATCAAGCATGTTCAATATGGACACTAGGAGCACGTGATGAGGAAAGAAGACCGAAAGACTTGGATCGTTTGGTGAGACTTCTTTCTTAATAGATATCACCACTTTAGTTTTGCTAGTTAGGTTTATGGAAAGATCCGGGTTAAAAGTTATTCTAATGCCATATTCTAATCGTTAGAAAAAATTTTGTTCCGCATTTGGTCATGGTAGTAGGTCGGGGCACTAGCGTACTGGGGGTCCGGGGGGTCTTTGGGTGGTACCCCTACACATGGCCACACAATTGTGTGGCCATATGCAGGGGCTGGTCGAGAGCAACCGGTAGGGTGCTCTCAGTCAAACCACCACTCGGGGCTGCAAAAATGTGGCCTCGAGTGGTGGCCCCCACCCTCTGTAAGTGCAAAGCGGCGTCCCGACCGTCAATCCGACGCCGGAATGCGGAAGCGGTGATTAACTTTAACTTTTCAAACCGGCACCACCGCGCACTATAAACCCGGATCGGGCCATTAAACTAGTCCTAGCTATCTAGAGAGGGGGTAGAGAGATATACCGAACAATCCGTGTCCTCCGGTCTTCTCGTCGTCGTCCCGATCTCCCGCGGAATGTCCGGTCTCCACCTCCTCGCCGGAAGGGAACCACGTCGCCTGCTTCTTTTACGGGCTCCCACCTCTTGACCGAGGCAACTCGGGCACGAAGTTGGCGAGTCGACGTGCCCAAGAGCTGCTGTAGAATACGTGTAGTGCTCTATGTCTCATTTGGGGTTACTAGAAGTTGCCTTTGGTGGAGGATATGAAGTGATAGCATTTTTAGATGAACTTAGGGGTTTTTCCAAGCATAAAGAGATGAAAAACCCCCCACTCCAAATTGGGACAGCCCCCTCCCTCTATCATGGCCGGCCAAAATGGTGAGGAAAATCCAAAAGGAGAGAGAGGAAAAGAATGAGGGAGCCACACACTATTATCCAAGGGAGAGAGAGAAAAGGCTATCATGTAAAGAAATGATCACTAGCCTAAACCAACACTCCATCAACTATCATCACTTCCAAAAGTCATGCCATCATGAAGATAGAAGTCAAGCAATGATGAAGTGAACAAGTCAAGGTCAATAAGAGCTATCATGAAGCAACAAAATGCAAAGAACACCCTCCACTAATGCTTATTTGCACAAATGCAAATAAGCCCTCCTCCACCAATCTTCGGCCAATGAAAGATACAAAGAAATATAGCCGAAACGGAAAACAAACTGGCAACTCCAAAAAACTGATCCCGTAATAAATTACAGGAAAACCCCGCTACTGTATATACATACCCGCATTTGTATTCCGACCGAATACAAATGCACTGAGACAAAATCTACATTGTGCAATACTAGGATCCCGCTTAAACCAAAGCCCACTAGTATTAACCGTGCGATCCTGATCCGTGCAATACCGCACGTATCTGATCGAACTCTGCCATATCTCCATACGACCTCTACAGCGTTTCGCCCGAAAACTTGAGCAACTGTCTGTGGGGGACTCTAAAGACTCGTCAATACTATGGCTGTGGATTTAACCACTAGCACGTCAGAGGTATTAGCCATACGTGACGGGCTACCAGCTATTGACCAAAAAGGACGTCGATGAGCGAACTCATCCTGACACCCTACTGAGCCTGTCAGTGACAATATCCGTACAGTCCGGTCCGTTTGTCTATGAGCATCGCATGGCGGGCCTAGGGGTTGGTAAAAGTCAGACCCCCAAAAGCGGTACAAGTCGTGTCGGAGTGTAGCCCAGAACACCCTAAGATACTACTGGAATACCTACCAGTAAATCTCCTGCCTCGGCCGAGGGCTTTGTGTAATGGCTCTCCTAGATACAGCGCGACCTCACCCCCAATACCGGGAGAGACGAACCCCTGAAGATCCGCTCACTGCCTCCATGTGGCTCGGGACTGTACCCAACTAAAACCTGTTTGCACGTCTCCTTTAAGCATGGTAGGGTAGTAATCAAAGTACAGTGGGAACTCACACGAGACAAATGACGATCCTCAGGTCGATGAACTAACCTGTACACATGTCACCAGGGAACTGCCATCTGACGTCAGGTATAAGACCAACTAGCATGTTCCCGGTGAGTCCTGTCCGGTGTACTCATAACCCAATGAGCACCTGTATACATCTTAGGTGAACCAACTGACACCAGTGGCTTATGAGACCGGCCACCGCCCCTCGTCGGGGTCTCGACTGTATACACTAGTCTACTCTGCAGTATCGATGCCCTGTCTCGAAACTCCCACGACTAGGGACCTTTTAAGGATGTACTTATAGACTACCAGCTCCCACATATATGATCGCCCTCATACTGCTGGCAGTCAAGCAAGAATCCTAGGGGCTCTATCAACGTGTAATAGCGACCTGTCTGATCACCTAAAGCAGTACACGATGATAAAGATAAACCAGATAGCATACTATCATCTCGAGTAAGACTGTCCTACCGGCATAGGTCCTCCCTCAATCATTGCAATCATGTGCCTGTGATCCAATAATTGACTCTGAGGGCACTATATCCAACAATCTCCCACTTGCACTCAAGGCTAATTATTCTGATGTCGCATACTCACAGCCCGTGTGATACCGAACACCCAACTCCTCTACTAGTCAGTCTCACAAAGTTCGTTCGCGAAACTATTGCGTTCGAGGAATAGCCTCAATGAGTGGATCCGCCTTGATGTTTCTTTCTATGTCTCTCTATATCTCAAGTTCGCGGAGAAAGCCATCTCCCGAAATGAGCAATACCTGTCTTAGAATGTGTCTGGATGTCTGATGGGACCTAGCTCATAAATGAACTCCAAATCCATAAATGAACTCCAAATCCAAACTTCTTAGACTGTATCGTTAACTGAACTCAATCAGTATCCTGCGCCATGCCTCCCTCAGTATTGCCTTGGACCACCTGTCTAAAATACTGCCCCTCGTCAGAAGGAAAACTATAACTCTGACAACCTCCCTGTCGTCCAAGTCACCTTGGAAGCCTGGAATGATAACTGTCTCCCGAAAAGAGGCTGCCGTTAACAAATCCCTAGAACATCCACTTATGTTCTAAAACTGCTTCCGATTGTTTCTCTAAGATTGGATGAATATCAACTTAATGCACCTACTGCAAGAACAACATCTGGTGTAGTACTTGACATCTCATGATTGACTCAATTGCCTAAGCAAGTGATCTGCCAACCATGCACATCCCTCTCCCCTTTAGTCTGTAAGACACCTTTAGAGAGGGTGACTCCATCACCTGCAGGTACACTACCGTGCCAGGAGTCGACCATTCTAAATACTCATAGAATGTTGTCTAAGTACCCAGATTGGGATACTTCCCAAATCTAGATCTAAAACCATAGATCCAGTAACCAGAATGTCAGATATTATATCCAAGTCCCATGTGAAGAAACCACTGTGTGACAACCAAATTTTAACCGGTCGTAGTATAGGAGTTTCTTTTCCTACTTTGTGCATGTCATCCAAATACCAGGACATCACACGCTACTACCTTCTTAACAGATCCATCCCCTATTCTGATGAAGTCAAACCTATGACTGTCACATCAGAAATTGATGATCTATCTCCGCTATATCTGCTTTAGTCTATAAATAGACATAAGCCACTTGTCCACCATGCTTCCACTGCTCCCACTGACCACGACAACCCTCTGGCAGAGTCATATAGACGTACACTTCTAAAGCCAGTTTAGAACGACGCTATACTCATACTCCTGCCGGGTCTCACAGTCTGGAACAACAGCAATGGCAAGTCTGGGTAAATAAGAACTTCCCTGTCACCGTCCTTGAGGCTACCGGAGTACCTCTCGGGTGCCTGAAGTTACCCACTTTATCTGCGGAGTGGCCAATGGAATGTCAAACCAGATTGAATCTTTAGGTTCCTATCAAATCTTCAGTAATCGTTTGTGGTTCTGGAATCACTTCCAGTTCTACCATACTCCCACTGTTGTTTTCTGAAAAAATCCATTTTTATTAAAACTGTGGCGAGTCAAGAACAATATCACTATTGATCTGCCAGATGGTAGAAAGTCAACCCTCGTCATAGCCTGGGTCAACCCACAAACAGCCAATACAGAAACGTGCCTTGAGTTATCCAGAGTCTGGTTTTAATCATAAGCCGGACAACTCCCCGTATCTTAACAACGTTAAGATATGAACTGTTCTATATCCAATATAGAACCGGAGGCACTGATTTAATTGAACCAGATTCAAATCATGCAACTGTCTCCAGCGCATGTCAACTAAATGGAAGGAGGCCTATCAGCGTTACTCAATTTAGGAATGCTTCCAATTATGAGTAACCTGAAAGAGAAGCAAGTTCCCTAAATCATTACTATCAACTGAATACCATACACAAGTATCTACATCTTCGATCACTTTGAAGAATCCCGATACTTGCTACACCTGGTTCTCTACTCTATTCAAATACCTATAACTTCTCAAAATTCGGACCCTGTGTTTCTACGAAACACCTGTCTAAAAACTAGAGAAGTCATAAGTAAACCGAATATAGTACGAGGACCAACCCCTCTGTCCTGATGGACCCTGAACAACATACAATACTCTGTATAAGTCCCTTGAGTCTTATAACTCATCCACTGTGTGTCGTAGGTTGAAAACTGTAATACCCAGTCCTTTTGAATACCAATATCCGTATTTTTGTCACTCTCAAAATTTATTTATTTTATAATTATTATTTGTATTATTCTAAAAACCCAAATCCTAATCTAATCTCATATCTTTTAATTTTCCCTAACCCAAACCCTCATTCCCTTCCTCTTTTATTATCCCCTTTCTTTTTCATCTTTAGCCCGGTCGTTACTTTCCCCAAGCCCAGAGCCAGCCCACTCCTCTAATCCTTTTCTCATTCACTTAAAATCCCAAGCCCGGCCCCTTTCTTTTCCCTACTATCTTATCCTTTGGCCCGAGCCCATTTTCCCTCCCCAGCCCATTAAAATAACAATTATCCCACCTCATTTCTTTTAAATCCCTTCAAATCCAAACCCAAATCTCCTCTATAAATTCCTATTAAACCACCAAGTTAATGCCTCTTTAATCCCAATTAATTTCCTCCATTAATCCCTTTTAAAATCCTATTAATCACCACTTAATTCTCATTCATTCTATTCCCCCTCTCTCATCTCACCCACATTCTTTCTCTCTAATTCCCTCTCTCTCTCTCTAATTCTCTTTTCCTCTCTCTCTAAATTTCTCTCCCTTTATCAGCGTCTCACCCTCCCTCACATCAAATCAAGGAACAGCGTGAAGCAGTGAAGAAAAGGAGGGCACGAAGAGCAGCTAGATCGAGTGAAATTGTCGGATTCCAAAGGACTCAGCCGGTGCTGCGTTCGTGGCGCGATCGTGCTGATACCACTGCAGTATTATTGTCGACACATTTCCAGGCAAGTTCCCTACTTGCTACATGCTAATTTGTGTTGGTTACAAACTATAATCGTATAGATTCCATATTTACTATTCCTGATAAACTATATGACGTAACTGTTCGATGCATGATCTCAATGGAAATCTTCATTTAATTTGACGGAACTCGATTGCATGGTCTGGCCCATAAGGCATGAACCTAGTGTGTAAATTTCATTGGAAAATATGACCGTTAATGACTAAAACGAATAACCCCAAATACATCCGTAAAACTGGGATTTTCCCGCGTCTGAAAATCGTTAAAATCACCATAAATTATGTACATATAGAAATGATGCGTTCAAGGGCTCAAATCGAAGATGACTCGCCGACCTGTAACGCTATGCAAGTTTCTCATGGTTTCTGTACTTAAACTGTGACAATATTTGGATCGGAGTGCGACTCTGGACTGCAGTCCAGAGCGACTCTGTTTACTATGTGCTGTCCCGTAATGAGTACCACCATGTTTCCTTAACTCGTAGGTTGCAGAAATCCACAGTTTATTAAAGGTGAATCTATTAGCTAGATAACACAAGTGGTTTCATTCTGTTTCGTCATCGGTTGCTATTTAATCTGTAATTTAAAAGATGGGGACGTATAACAGTCCCAACAGAATCAGAATTGACATACTAGTATTGAACAGTGTATATCTCCTGACGTACAGATGCAATTGAGAATCTGTCTTCTGCGTTGAAAACCTTACTAAAAACCCTAGATTTCATTCAGCTCTAACGTCGCTAAAATCTGATCCCAACTATGATTAAAATGCGTTGCGAAACGGACCTCCGATTCTGAAACCGGATTTCCAGCCGTGAACGCTTAAAATGTAATGGCCATAACTAGTGATCCTGAAACCCGATTGACGTGAAACTAAATTCGTTGGATAGATAATTGAACATACTATTTATTCCTCATTCATTGTTTTGCTAAACTATACCAGTATGATTCATGATAAATTGTGCAAGTGGTACATTACCGATTCATGACATCCTAATCATGCTTTACATACTGTTTACGCATCATATCATACATATGTCATTGCATTGATAACCTAGTGATAATATGCATTAGCCAGTGTTAGGTATTAGTGATGATTGTGGCAAGTACATAGCGTTCGTGCATGAGTGAATAAGTGGAAGTGACACGTACTTGTACACAATCAGTGAACCTTATTATTTTATTGCATTGTCGACGTCTGTGGGACGCGTGTACGTGTGACTATAAGTGGTATGGGACACTTATGGAAGCTCTTGCATGGGTGTCATAGATAAGGCACCAGACACTGCCATTTATCTTAGATATCAGTCGGGACGTGCTTGATGGAGGTCCTGCCTCCAGTTCTCGCGCAGACTTGTCACAGACCGATTGGTATTTGAGGTTATAGTTAGCGTTTGATGTAGACCACGAGGTGTGGGGTAGTCTGAGTGTGAGTTCAACAGAATCTCGGGAGTCCCATGCCGGCTTATATATATGGAGATATATGGAGATTTACAGGGTACATGATTATTACCGTGAGTTACATGTTGGGCCCGTGGTCCCTTGCCCTTGGGTCCTACCCTTGGGTGGAGGACACTCGCGAGTGGTTGACTCTCACACTTGGACTGACGATAGGCTCAGTGACCTGTATAGTGAGACTTAGAGACTGATAGGGATAATGATATTGATATACATTACTTACTGCGTTGGCATACCTGGCATATTATTTTACTGTTTTACTGTTCACCTGATCCATTGGACACTTCATTGATTACTGCATGTTCATATCTATACCATTCTGATTTACTGTTATATATATCTATTATCACTGTTCGAGTTGTCACTTGTGTCTATATATTATATTGCTATTGTGTCGCTCTGACGACCTGAGTATGCATGCTCAGTGTGAGGAGTGGATTTAGCCGGGACTAGGATCAGACGCACATCACGGACATCGTGACTAGCTATCCAGAGTTATACCCTTTTGTTTCCCATCAGGTCAGTTCTTTATATTGTTTTGTTTCAGTTACTGCATTTTTCATTACCTGCGCATTATTTATTGATTACCACGTAAAGCTAGAAGCCGAAGTGTGACTACGGCAGGATATTTCCTTGACCGTAGGAGTATGGCTGGCCTTGTCAACCCCTCGTATTCCGTATTTTGGGAAGCGGTGCGTGATATGGTTTAGTTGGTATCAGAGCCCAGGTTTTGCTTCGATTGGGATTGCAGTTTTCCGTGTATAACTTGGCAATCTAAGACATTCCTTGGTCTAGGTTGTAAACTTGTCATTCTTGATCCATATTCACATCGAATGTTCTGCTATCCATTTGCTAGGGTTTCGAGTGACTCGGCAAGGTTAGGTGGTTGCAATTACACTACCATACTCTGTTTAAGTGACTTGGAGTCATATAGTTGATTTTTCCGCTTGTAATAAATTTCATGACATCTGATATTCTTGAATCTTTGTCCAATCCTTATTATATTTGAATCTTATAGCTTGTGCCTTATATCATCTTCAAAATTATTATTTCAGGATCATGTCTTTCAACGACTCTTCCTCTATCTCCACTCCCCAGAATCAGACTGTTGAGATCCTGAGTGTACTGCAAGGTTTGAAGGAAGCCCAGGAGCGAACAAATGACTTGTTAGCTGAAGGACTGAGAAGGCAGGTGAATCAGGCACCAGCGGGAGTCTCCAATCATAAAGGGATTCATGTTAGACGAGGAAAAGAGAAGAAGATGAAGCGCCAATTTGTTTCCCCGTGACAGAAGCAGCAGAAGACCCCATGTTGTGGGTACTGTAAGAGGCCAGGACATCTTCAAAGGGATTGTCGTCGCGCCCAAGGGGAATGTCTGATCTGCGGATCTAGCGAACATCTTATCAACGGTTGCCCAAAAAGAAAGGAGCTGCAAGGAGGAGACTCAACCACACTCTCCACTTCTGCTAAGTGATGATTACCGCGTAGTTCAAACTTCGAGGATAAAGCGGACCCAACACAGATTCAACTCGCGTAACGAGAATGCAGTGACCTAGCAATCAAAGAAGGATTTTCATGTTTTCTAATTTCAGTAATAATGTTGTCATTCTCTTAAAAATATTTCTTTCCGTTTGAAATCTTGTATCCGTTGAACTTTTAGTTGAATGCAATAAAACTTGAATCGTAATATATGTATCATTCTCTTGCTTTCTCCTTATTTATACTATTCATTATCACAGCATTTTAATCCTGACCTTTCAGTTCCTGCCACCGCATATTTTTCCTATACTTCGTGCCCTGAGCTATTTTCTTGATGTATTCCGCTGTCTAATCATGACTCTCTCTTTTCAGGCCATGGCCCACCCTGGAGCAGCGCCGCATCTAGATGAGGATGCACAGTCATGCGTTTCCTCAGACCGCACACTGATGAGTTCTGACGATGAGATCAACGGTCCCCATGTCATTGGTGAAAACAGCGATTCCGAAGACGAAGGAGCAGCCGCCCCAGAGTTCGACATGTTAGACGATTCCGACGAAGAGGAAGGAGACCCTGAAGAGAACCCGATGGAGGAGGATCCGAGGAAGACCCGATAGAAGAAAATCTAGTAGAGGAAAATCATATGGAAGAAAATCCAGAAGAAGAGAATCACATGGAATCAGACCTCGATGAAGAAGCCCCAACCGAGGAGGAAGGACCAGAAGATCAAGACCCTGCTGTAGAAGGACTCCCAATGGCAATCCCCGCAAGGCGCTATAGAAACGGACGTCCCTACCTGAGTGCGCGAGCCTACCGCAACCTGCTGAATCTCCACAACCGCGACTGACGGGATTTCTTTTAAATGTTGTCTTCTCTGGCCAAATAAATCTGTGTATAGTTTAGGGCCACCTTTCATCTTTGAGAATGCTTTGTTTAAAATCTTCTGGAATGAAATAAATTGCTGAGTTCGCTAATCTTTCGATCTTCTTAGTTCCCTTGGTGCTTGATTATTTCTTCTATACAATTATTTTCCTACTGAGATCTGTTCACCCCTACTCCTTACATTGTTCTAACCCTCACTAAGATTAACTAGTACCACACCCGATCTTTTGGAGGTCCATCCCTCATCCTTCGTCTGTGCCTCGTTTGAGATCCTTCTAGGAGGAGAACATTTCTTGTGAAATTTCCGAGTTAGCTAACTCTTCAAATTTTTGATTCATATGACCTACCGAGCGTTATCCTCCCCATACTTTTTCCCTTGTAGTCCTTTGTTGCTCACCCTTACTTCCTGTGCTGACCCGATCCCAATCTCCTTGATCTTCGGCCTAAGGCCGCCACACTCCGACCTTCTGAATGAGCCACACTTTTTTGTCATCATTACCCTAGCTAGCCCTATACCTCTTTGTGTTTTCCTATTACCCTAAATATATATAGGGACATTATTATTCGAAATTTGGTTTTCATTATTTTATATTTATCGAAGAGTGTGTTTTATCGACTATTCCCGTTTTACGCATTTCAAGTACTTCACTACTAGCTTTCCCATTATTTTTTTGTGGCGCAACCTTACATCGCGCATATTTGCGTTCCATGTTTCTTATTTTCACTATTTGAGTTTTCTAAGTTATCTGATCGATACGTTATCCTAAAATGTTTTAACCTACCGACAAATCTTTCACTACTTTATTGTCACTACTTTATTTCGGGTATTATGTCTATGATTACTATTATAAATGGCTGTATCTTATACTTTTATTTCTGCGGTGCTACTTTTGATATACTGATATGTGCATATGTTTGAGTTTCGATTTTATCGAGTACGCCTCGAATATCATTGTTCGTTATTCTTGTTATTGCTATTCTCGTGTACATATAGGTTGCCATTGTAGTGTTCCTACCTTATACTTATTTAGACCTATCCTTTTGTATGTTGTTCTTACATATATAGACCTTCAAAATTTTATCCACCCATTTTAAGTAAATCACTATGTATTAGTGTTCGATGTGGTAACTTTTCGCTTACTATTTTATAGCTTGTCTTTTCTTTTAAATTTCGAGGACGAAATTTTTGTAAGGGTAGTATGATGTAATACCCAGTCCTTTTGAATACCAATATCCGTATTTTTGTCACTCTCAAAATTTATTTATTTTATAATTATTATTTGTATTATTTTAAAAACCCAAATCCTAATCTAATCTCATATCTTTTAATTTTCCCTAACTCAAACCCTCATTCCCTTCCTCTTTTATTATCCCCTTTCTTTTTCATCTTTAGCCCAGTCGTTACTTTCCCCAAGCCCAGAGCCGGCCCACTCCTCTAATCCTTTTCTCATTCACTTCAAATCCCAAGCCCGGCCCTTTTCTTTTCCCTACTATCTTATCCTTTGGCCCGAGCCCATTTTCCCTCCCCAGCCCATTAAAATAACAATTATCCCACCTCATTTCTTTTAAATCCCTTCAAATCCAAACCCAAATCTCCTCGATAAATTCCTATTAAACCACCAAGTTAAAGCCTCTTTAATCCAAATTAATTTCCCCCATTAATCCCTTTTAAAATCCTATTAATAACCACTTAATTCTCATTCATTCTATTCCCCCTCTCTCATCTCACCCACATTCTTTCTCTCTAATTCCCTCTCTCTCTCTCTAATTCTCTCTTCCTCTCTCTCTAAATTTCTCTCCCTTTATCAGCGTCTCACCCTCCCTCACATCAAATCAAGGAACAGCGTGAAGCAGTGAAGAAAAGGAAGGCACGAAGAGCAGCTAGATCGAGTGAAATTGTCGGATTCCAAAGGACTGAGCCGGTGCTGCGTTCGTGGCACGATCGTGCTGATACCACTGCAGTATTATTGTCGACACATTTCCAGGAAAGTTCCCTACTTGCTACATGCTAATTTGTGTTGGTTACAAACTATAATCGTATAGATTCCATATTTACTATTCCTGATAAACTATATGACGTAACTGTTCGATGCATGATCTCAATGGAAATCTTCATTTAATTTGACGGAACTCAATTGCATGGTCTGGCCCGTAAGGTATGAACCTAGTGTGTAAATTTCATTGGAAAATATGACCGTTAATGACTAAAACGAATAACCCCAAATACATCCGTAAAACTGGGATTTTCCCGTGTCTGAAAATCGTTAAAATCACCATAAATTATGTACATATCTAAATGATGCGTTCAAGGGCTCAAATCGAAGATGACTCGACGACCTGTAACTCTATGCAAGTTTCTCATGGTTTCTGTACTTAAACTGTGACAATATTTGGATTGGAGTGCGACTCTGGACTGCAGTCCAGAGCGACTCTGTTTACTATGTGCTGTCCCGTAATGAGTACCACCCTGTTTCCTTAACTCTTAGGTTGCAGAACTCCACAGTTTATTAAAGGTGAATCTATTATCTAGATAACACAAGTGGTTTCATTCCGTTTCGTCATCGGTTGCTATTTAATCTGTAATTTAAAAGATGGGGACGTATAACAGTCCCAACAGAATCAGAATTGACATACCAGTATTGAACAGTGTATATCTCCTGACGTACAGATGCGATTGAGAATCCGTCTACTGCGTTGAAAACCTTACTGAAAACCATAGATTTCATTCAACTGTAATGTCGCTAAAATCTGATCCCAACTAGGATTAAAATGCGTTGCGAAACGGACCTCCGATTCTGAAACCGGATTTCCAGCCGTGAACGCTTAAAATGTAATGGCCATAACTAGTGATCCTGAAACCCGATTGACGTGAAACTAAATTCGTTGGATAGATAATTGAACATACTATTTATTCCTCATTCATTGTTTCGCTAAACTGTACCAGTATGATTCATGATAAATTGTGCAAGTTGTAGATTACTGATTCATGACATCCTAATCATGTTTTACATACTGTTTATGCATCATATCATACATATGTCATTGCATTGATAACCTAGTGATAATGTGAATTACCCAGTGTTAGGTATTAGTGATGATTGTGGAAAGTACGTAGTGTTCGTGCATGAGTGAATAAGTGGAAGTGACACGTACTTGTACACAATCAGTGAACCTTATTATTTTATTGCATTGTCGACGTCTGTGGGACGCGTGTACGTGTGACTATAAGTGGTATGGGACACTTACGGAAGCTCTTGCATGGGTGTCACAGATAAGGCACCAGACACTTCCATTTATCTTAGATATTAGTCGGGACGTGCTTGATGGAGGTCCTGCCTCCAGTTCTCGTGCAGACTTGTCACAGACCGATTGGTATTTGAGGTTATGGTTAGCGTTTGATGTAGACCACGGGATGTGGGGTAGTCTGAGTGTGAGTTCAACAGAATCTCGGGAGTCCCATGCTGGCTTATATATATGGAGATATATGGAGATTTACAGGGTACATGATTATTACCGTGAGTTACATGTTGGGCCCGTGGTCCCTTGCCCTTGGGTCCTACCCTTGGGTGGAGGACACTCGCGAGTGGTTGACTCTCACACTTGGACTGACGATAGGCTTAGTGACCTGTATAGTGAGACTTAGAGACTGATAGGGATAATGACATTGATATACATTACTTACTGCGTTGACATACCTGGCATATTATTTTACTGTTTTACTGTTCACCTGATCCATTAGACACTTCATTGATTACTGCATGTTCATATCTATACCGTTCTGATTTACTGTTATATATATATCTATTATCACTGTTCGAGTTGTCACTTGTGTCTATATATTATATTGCTATTGTGTCGCTCTGACGACCTGAGTATGCATGCTCAGTGTGAGGAGTGGATTTAGCCGGGACCAGGATCAGACGCACATCACGGACATCGTGACTAGCTATCTAGAGTTATACCCTTTTGTTTTCCATCAGGTCAGTTCTTTATATTGTTTTGTTTCAGTTACTGCATTTCTCATTACCTGCGCATTATTTACTGATTATCACGTAAAGCTAGAAGCCGAAGTGTGACTACGGCAGGATATTTCCTTGACCGTAGGAGCATGGCTGGCCTTGTCAACCCCTCGTATTCCGTATTTTGGGAAGCGGGGCGTGACAAAAACTATACTTATGGTTAAGAAGAATTACACCGCTGTTTAATACTCCTTACCTATCCATCCACTGATATAGGTAAATGTCACAGACATAATTTCAAAAAGGTATATCTTACTCTATAAAAATAGACGTACAGATATATCAATTTGAAATTGGTGCATGACAGTGGATATTCAAAACCAAATATTTGCCGTCCGGTAAACAACCCAGGTGACTTCCTCAAATATCACCGATTACAACGAATCCCGATATAATGAGGATGATCACCCAATTCCCAATAACTTACTCCCATTCATCATCTGTAAGACCATACAGATGTGAGAATCATACCTGGTAAATACATACCCTGGAGCAAGATCTGATTGGGAAATCAGTTTTCTTTTAACAGTACACGGTGAAACTGAAACATTGAAATGTTTCGACGGGGTATCCCGGTATTCCTAGTAATGCCTCTTCCATTATCCAGATTCACAACTGTAACCGTATATTTCTTTGCCACCTCTCCATATCCCTTTATATGTCTTTAGTCATTACCTTCTGCACACCCCTTTAGGCCAAATGGTTTTCTTCTTTCCCTACCGTTCGGCACCAGCCTATGGTTTGGAAGAAGACTATCCAATAAGAATAATGGGTGTACTGTCCTAATCCTAGGAGCACTCGCAATGAGAGAAGGTGAAGATAAAAGACAACCGAATAAACCTTATTCCTATTTCTCCTGAACCAGAATCCATCCCCGAACTGGAACAAGTTCCTTTCGAGTTCGTATATAACCATACGATGGAGTATCCAATAAACTGTGGATCTTCGTAGTGATACGGAGTGTCCTGGAGAAATACAGGTGATTTAGGATTGGCGAAGAAATACTTGGTTTGGTCGTGAATAGCAGTCGCAATTTACTTTGCCCTCTTACTAATCCCTTGATATGTCTTTACTTAATACCTTCTGTACACCATCGTTATGCTAATTGGTTTTCTTCATTCCCTACCGTTCGGCACCAGCCTATGGTTTGGAAGAAGACTATCCAATTTGCGTAATAGGTGTACTGTCTCCTAAACCAAGGAGTACTCGCAATCTGAGAGAAGGTAAAATGAAAAGACAACTGAATAGTCCTATCCGTTTTCTCCAGAACCGGAAACCATCCTCGAATAAATTCCTTCGAGTTCGTATATAACCATACGATGGTTTTGTCCAATGGAAGTGGATGTTCGTAGTAATACAGGGTGTCCTGGAGAAAAGGGTAAAAGTAGGAGTGGCAATGAGGTTTGCAACTCTGACAATCCAAAAGCCGGTGTTTAAGAAGGTTCGGTCAACTTGGTCACTGAGTCATAGTCTTAGGGTCGGGTCAATGGTCGCTGCCAGAGAGAGAGAAAAGAAACACTCAGCGTGCACTCTAACCTAGATCAGAATGGTTACCAATTTATCTAATCAGGAAACCTCCCACTGTAACCTCAAATTCTTCTCCAAACCCGAAAGAAAGATTATTCGGGATCACCCGAGGAGTAAACCAACTCATCAGTGGGAATCGGGATCTAACTATCATCGCATGATAACGTGACGGAATCCGCTCACGCTATCACACTCCAGAAGGTATGCGCATATCTGGAAAGTTTCAGTTTCTTTAGAAACTCCCGATGTGATTTTTGCCCCATGCTCTTATGACCTTGACGAAGGTCAAAAAATCATAAGTCACATGTCAAGTTCCACCCGTCATTGTCCAGGTTAATTTGAACCCACCCGTACAAGCCCTTGACGAAGGTCAACAAGGCTATACGACTGTCCCAAACCAACGCATCTATCTATGCAGCAGAAAGGCAACAAGAAGCTACCATACACTATGCCTTGACGTAGGTCAACAAACATAGCATGAATACTACGTGCTACCCGTCTGAAACGACGGTGGGCTACGAATGGTTTCTGGCGAAAACCTTTAACGTAATGAACTTGATATCGTTGAAGGAACAGGATAGCTTTTTAAAAATGTAGTAATGAAAACCTTTGCTAAAGAGGTCACTCCCGGTGAAGGGATCTCGGCTCTTTCCCCGTAGAATGAGGTGCAGGATATTCCAACTGGATACCACGATGCAAAGCAAAAGTAATCGGCTATAGTGAAGTTATTGCTCTGACGCAAACTTTTGTTCAAGGGGTCACTCCCGGTGAAAGGATCTCGGCACTTGCCTCGTCGACTGAGGAGCAGGATATTCCAACTGAATACCACTGTGCAAAACAAAAGTGAACGTCCTTACAATAACAGCTTTTTGAAAAGTGTTCCAACAACATCAGATTAGGTTTTTTTTACTTGCATTGATCCGAATCAATGCAGTCCCATCAATTGATCACACCACAGAGAACGAAAATATACTGATGTACGTATATGCCATCCGCATTCGCCACTGGGTCCCATCATTACCCGTTAGGTTAGCTAACTAATGACAGAGCGGGGACTGGACTAGCGCGGATGCAAAACATATACAACATCTACTAGTATATATATATATATATATATATCAATATATAATATTTCGCTCAAGGCGTGATAAAAATGCAACATGACAGAAATGAACAGCATCACAGAACAATACAGATATCTGGGATCCCCGGGTTTCACAGAGCCGCTACTGAAACCTGACGTTCCCCTGGTCGTGTGGATAGCCTGTGCAATGAAATCCTAGACCCCTACGGGCACGGCAAGTTACCCGCCAAAACCTGAAGTGAGGCAGCCCCCTTCAGCACCGTGAATGGACCACCCAGCACTTCACGGAATCCGGTAACTTGGGCACCACTCCTGGGTCAACCTGTACCCCCTACGAGTGCGGCGAATACCCCGCCAATTCTAGAGTGAATCCCCCTCCGTCTCAATGCCATGAGATGCGGGCCCGTTGCCCTCTAGAATCCGGCTATCCGTGCACCCCTCCGCGGGGTAATCCTAGTACAGAAAGTAAAATATACATACAACGGGTACATCGACCGCAACCTGGTCGTGCCCCAAAATAATAATACAAACAGACAGTGACGGCAGTCCACATATCGGACGCTCTCCCCGCAATATCAAATGTACATAATACAACAAAACTGTACTACCACTGCAACCAGGCTATCCCCCACGACCGATCCGCAACATCACAGCAATACACAGAACATCAACGTGAATGTCACGTTTGCAAATCCGTCTAACCGAGCTATAGCAGTTAGACAGGATTTACCGATCAAGTGACATTCACGGTCGCAGATATAATGTAAATACAGTGAACTAATGTGTTTAAAATATCCGATCGATCAAATTTTATCAAGTGGGCCCCAAGCACTACTGTAGCACAAAAAGAAATTCTGGGCCCAAAAATAATATTCCAAAACCCCTATTTTCAAGTCAGGAGGTTTCTGTAAAAAATTGGTGCACTGAACAAATAAGATGGCCGCGGAACCGCGGCCCAAACAGGGGTTTGGCCGCGGTTCCGCGGTGGTATAAAGGGTTCATGCAACCAAATTTTACCAGAGTTCTCCTACTTCCCTGCACATGTTTCTGAAACAATCTGAAAAAAATTTCGAGCTAAAAAAATTTCGACAGAAAACTAATGTTTTGAAAAACGCGGTTTTGGAACATTTGTTCGATCGGAAGTGTAAACACATTAGACCAAGCTAGACTAGGTTAATGGCGAGGCTCCGATGCCACTGTAAGTGCACGGCGGCGCCCCGGCCGTCAATCCGACGCCGGAATGCGGAAGCGGTGATTAACTTTAACTTTTCAAACCGGCACCACCGCGCACTATAAACCCGGATCGGGCCATTAAACTAGTCCTAGCTATCTAGAGAGGGGGTAGAGAGATATACCGAGCAATCCGTGTCCTCCGGTCTTCTCGTCGTCGTCCCGATCTCCCGCGGAATGTCCGGTCTCCACCTCCTCGCCGGAAGGGCACCACGTCGCCTGCTTCTTTTACGGGCTCCCACCTCTTGACCGAGGCAACTCGGGCACGAAGTTGGCGAGTCGACGTGCCCAAGAGCTGCTGTAGAATACGTGTAGTGCTCTATATCTCATTTGGGGTTACTAGAAGTTGCCTTTGGTGGAGGATATGAAGTGATAGCATTTTTAGATGAACTTGGGGGTTTTTCCAAGCATAAAGAGATGAAAAAACCCCACTCCAAATTGAGACAGCCCCCTCCCTTTATCATGGCCGGCCAAAATGGTGAGGAAAAGCCAAAAGGAGAGAGAGGAAAAGAATGAGGGAGCCACACACTATTATCCAAGGGAGAGAGAGAAAAGGCTATCATGCAAAGAAATGATCACTAGCCTAAACCAACACTCCATCAACTATCATCACTTCCAAAAGTCATGCCATCATGAAGATAGAAGTCAAGCAATGATGAAGTGAACAAGTCAAGGTCAACAAGAGCTATCATGAAGTAACAAAATGCAAAGAACACTCTCCACTAATGCTTATTTGCACAAATGCAAATAAGCCCTCCACCACCAATCTTCGGCCAATGAAAGATATAAAGAAATATGGCCGAAACGGAAAACAAACTGCCAACTCCAAAAAACTGATCCCGTAATAAATTACAGGAAAACCCCGCTACTGTATATACATACCCGCATTTGTATTCCGACCGAATACAAATGCACTGAGACAAAATCTACACTGTGCAATACTAGGATCCGGCTTAAACCAAAGCCCACTAGTATTAACCGTCCGATCCTGATCCGTGCAATACCGTACGTATCTGATCGAACCCTGCCATATTTCCATACGGCCTCTACAGCGTTTCGCCCGAAAACTTGAGCAACTATCTGTGGGGGACTCTAAAGACTCGTCAATACTATGACTGTGGATTTAACCACTAGCACGTCAGAGGTATTAGCCATACGTGACGGGCTACCAGCTATTGACCAAAAGGGACGTCGATGAGCGAACTCATCCTGACACCCTACTGAGCCTGTCAGTGACAATATTCGTACAGTCCGGTCCGTTCGTCTATGAGCATCGCATGGCGGGCGTAGGGGTTGGTAAAAGTCAGACCCCCAAAAGCGGTACAAGTCGTGTCGGAGTGTAGCCCAGAACACCCTGAGATACTGCTGGAATACCTACCAGTAAATCTCCTGCCTCGGCCGAAGGCTTTGTGTAATAGCTCTCCTAGACACAGCGCGACCTCACCCCCAATACCGAGAGAGACGAACCCCTGAAGATCCGCTCACTGCCTCCATGTGGCTCGGGACTGTACCCAACTAAAACCTGTTTGCACGTCTCCTTTGAGCGTGGTAGGGTAGTAATCAAAGTACAGTGGGAACTCACACGAGACAAATGACGTTTCTCAGGTCGATGAACTAACCTGTACACATGTCACCAGGGAACTGCCATCTGACGTCAGGTATAAGACCAATTAGCATGTTCCCGGCGAGTCCTGTCCGGTGTACTCATAACCCAATGAGCACCTGTATACATCTTAGGTGAACCAACTGACACCAGTGGCTTGTGAGACCGGCCACCGCCCCTCGTCGGGGTCTCGACTGTATACACTAGTCTACTCTGGAGTATCGATGCCCTGTCTCGAAACTCCCACGACTAGGGACCTTTTAAGGATGTGCTTATAGACTACCAGCTCCCACGTATATGATCGCCCTCATACTGCTGGCAGTCAAGCAAGAATCCTAAGGGCTCTATCAACGTGTAATAGCGACCTGTCTCATCACCTAAAGCAGTACACGATGATAAAGATAAACCAGATAGCATACTATCATCTCGAGTAAGACTGTTGTAACACCCGAGCCCAATACTACTATTTTCTGTTACTGGTTGAGCATTAGATATTACTCATTTCATTTAGCTTGCCTGTTTGACCCTTGCCGTGAAATTTTATCTGGCTTAGTCATTTCTGCATATAACAAATTTTAGCACCTAAAATAAAATTAAAAATATCTATCTTGGCCTACTCGTCACCCCTAGCCGCGTGGTAGCGTCCGTGCGTCGAGTTCTCGTCCCGTTCGGTGAAACGGGCGAGTTTGGACGACTACGCGCGCGTACAGGTGGCCGACTTGGGGGTATGCTTTTTAATCAGAAAACATTTCATTTTAAAATTTGGAACCCGCTTAAAATCCTATTATTTAAATTTCAAATTTTTGGACCCAACCCGGACGCGATTTGGAAATGTTTCATTTAGCGCCAAAATCCCAAATTAATAAAATATTCGAAACCTTATATTATTCTTACTGTTAGTTTTTTTGATTCTTAAATCTTTAATTCTAAATCTTTTTAACCATTTAAGAATCTCCCTATCCAATCATGAGGGTTTATAACCCCGTGGGCCCCTCCATAATATCTCTCTCTCTCTCTAATTTCTCTATCTCTCTCTCTGGCTTTCCATAATATCTCTCTCTCTCTCTCTAATTTCTCTATCTCTCTCTCTGGCTTTCCATATATCTCTCTCTCTCTCTAACCCTCTCTCTCTTCCTTATATATTAATTTTTCCCATGCATCTCTTTCCTTCAGGAACTGTAGCCCACGAGAAAACAAACCCATCGCGAACCCCCTCACGTAACCCTAGCCACCGTGCCCGTCACCGCCGCAGCCCCAACGCCGACGCCACCACCACCATCACCCTCGCCTCTTCGCCCTCGTCGCAGCCACTGCACCTTCTTCCCCCTCTTCCCTCTTTCTCGAGCGCCTGCACGCCGCCTGCACACCGCCTACACCTCGTCGGATCGCTGCCGGCGATCTCGATCCGCCCCCGGCCTCGCTAGCACCCCCTCGGTGAGCTTCTCATCCTCCATCTTCTCCTTTCTTCTTCTTCCTTCTCTGATTAAGGTTTCGTGATCTGGAAATTTTCCGCCGTCGCTGCAGGTACCCCGCCGGAGCTCCGTCGCCGTGGTCGGCGATCACCACCCGTCCCACAGATCCTCGTGAGCAGTCCCTTCTCCATCCTCCTTCCCTTCTTCTTTGTTTTCTTTCTATTCTTGTTGCAATTCTTGATTGTCGCTATTTTTGCATCTCGCCAGAATCCGGCCGTGCCGACGTCTTGATCCGACGTTCCAGCAAGGTACCCCGATCCGCGTGGTTCCATTGGTCGTTGTTCGGGTCCAATCCGTGAACCGTGCGTCCGTCGCGTGTTTCCCCGCCGACGTTACGTTCCGTTTTTCCCGGTTCGCGACCCGTCGAGGCAAGTATCACTTGCTACATGCTATACTATACATTTATATATGTTTGACTAATTAAACCTGCAAAACTTAACTCGGTATAGTTATTTTCTCATTTGGTTGCAATATGACATATATCATTTTACAGTTAACATAGAAATTACAATTTGCCACTTTTAACCTAAGAACCAAGTTTACCTGTTAATCACATTTTACCGTTTAATAGATTTTAGCACTTTCCCATGTAGTTCTATTACATTCGGATATTCGTATTCAAAGGCTTGATATAACTGTATTGCATCATCATTTAAACTGTTGCACCGCTAAGGGTGCTCAAAACCTGTTAATATAATAAAACGGCTGCACTATATTAATGCACTATTGTGATTGAATGAACAGCTTATTGTGGTTTAATTTATTGCTTATTTCCTTCTGTTAATCCCCTGTTCGATTATATATCTGTTGTGAGCACACCCACGACATTGTTACATCTAGACTTGACTTTGTTACACATGATATATATTGATACACCTGACATGGTACCGTTTACTGTTGACTTGACCTGATGTACCATGACCTGACCTGTTACCTGATCTCGTGCCTAATACCAACAAACCCGATATGTAGTCCTCATGGACCATTCCTGTTGTCTATCCAGACAAAACCTGCTGTTACCTGATCCTGTGTTGGCATTAGTTCTTAATTACTGAATACCTGACCCGACACATATAACTTGGGGGTATGGGGAAATCAAAAGTGTAAACTAAAGTGTAACTTAAAAGAGTATTACTTGATCCATGGTCCCGGGGGGTAACGGGACAGAGCCATTCGTGACTCTTACATTTTCCTGATCCGTGGTCCCGGGGGGTAACGGGACAGAACCACTATTGGTTCACATATTTCTGATCCGTGGTCCCGGGGGGTAACGGGACATATCCTTTGAGTTACATGGAGGATTACCCAAATTGATTTCAAAGACTTTAGAATAGAAAACCTGATAGAACAGTTTAGTTACCCACTGCACACTACCCTGCACTGCTTGATTCACATTATTTGCTACTCTCGTTTTATTCATGTTTATTTTGCATTGCCTGTTACACTGTTCCTATTATACTACTTGATGACATGACGCTCTGACGTCTCGGTTTTGCATGGCTCAGATTCCGTACCGCTGTCGCAGTCCGAGCAGGAGTACTTCAGCCAGCAGGCTGAGCTGTGAGGTGTTAGTATTAGTTAGTTTTATTTCCTGCATTTATTTCCTGATGTGAGCCCGCATTATGGGACATACTTTTCAGTTATTTGTATTGGATCATTTGCTTCCGCATTTATTTATTATTGACTCCTGTTATTCTGGTTTATGGACATGTTTTAGAAAATTTTATGTTGTTCTTGATATCTCTACAGCCGTAATGTGACCGTGGATGGATGCTTCCAACCCACAGGTAGCATGGTTGGCTATGTCACGTGCCCAATTTAGCGCACTCTGGGAAACGGGGCGTGACATGGTTCTTTTGGTATCAGAGCCATAGGTTAGTTCTGTTGATTCTTTTATAGTTGGGTATTATACCCAATACACGAACCAGAATACCCGTGTTTAGGAAACATGTCCTACCACCTTGACCGTTTTACTATTCTTGAATCACATTCTTCCTGATTATATCGACGTGCAAACTTACTTTGCATATCGACTCGAAACCCTGATCTTTTGTTATCCATAGGACTTAGGCGACTTGGGTGGAGTTAAGTAATTGTGGCTATGATACCGCGGCATAGTTACAATGCGGTACTCTATTTAAGTATCTTGGAGTTCTAGCCTTGATCTATATATCAAATCTATCATCATGTTAATGTTGGGTGTTTTCTTGATTTCAGGAATATGGCAGGTAAGAATTTGAAGACGTACCAGAGGCGTGTGGACGAAGCCGCCATGCTTGGAGTGATAAGGGGAATGCTAGAGAATCAAAAGAGGCAGACCGAGCTGATCCAGCAGCAAGCAGACTCATTTCAGGAAGGTTTGCAGATCGTTCAGCAGTCTGTGAACAACGCTGGAGCTAAACCAGTTGACCGAGTAGGGACCGTGGCAGATTTCAGACGTTTGGGTCCGTCTACATTTACTGGTTTGGAGGAGCCGTTGCCAGCCGAGCAGTGGCTAGTTGACACAGAGAATTTGTTGATTGCGGCACAGATTCCAGATGACAAAAGAATTGATGTGGTACGCATTCAGTTAGTGGACTACGCCCGAGAATGGTGGCTTGTGGAGGAGACCCGCTTCCCCAAGCCGATCAAATAGGCGGATTTTTCTAAGAGTTTCCTGGAGAAGTTCTTCCCGCGAACTGCACGGGAGGAAATGGAAGAGAAGTTTATTGGGCTGAGGCAGAATGGAGCACCCGTGGATGTGCATGCAGCAGAATGGACGAGACTCAGCAGATTCGCTGGACCTTTAGTTGCCAACGATGCAGACAGGGCACGAAGGTTCATGCGCAGCTTGGATATGGACATCCAGAGGCAGATTGTCTCCCTGGGTTTGACCACTTTCTCACAGGTTCTTACGGCAGCTCGGGAACAGCAGAGTTTATCTGGGATGAAAGGGAGCTTGCAGCAGACAGCAGTTATGGCAAGGAAGCCCGCATTTGTACCTAACCGAGCTCATGGTTGCAGAGGTATTCCAGTGGACCGTCGAGGTGTAGCACCCATGAAGAAGCCTGTGATCGTTGATCGAAGAAAGAGCATGATTTGTGACTACTGCCGTTTACCTGGGCACGTGCAGAAGGATTGTCGAAGGAAGCTGGGACTTTGTTTGGTTTGTGGAGCGGCTGATCACGCAGTTGGTGCCTATCCGGCGAAGCTTCGTGCGAGGGAGGATATTCAGAAGCCTCCGCAGAGACCGTTCCAAGGGCAGAAACAGCTGACTCAAGGACCTAATCAGGCTCGAGCTTTTACCTTGACAGCTGAGGAAGCTAAGGCATCAGGAGAAGTGGTTTCAGGTATTCTACTCGTTCATGGTTTTCCCGCAGTGGCACTATTTGATTCTGGTGCATCCCATTGTTTTATGTCATCCAAGTTTATAACTACACACTCGATTGCCTGCACGACCCTGTCTAGTTTCTGGGACATACACACTGGGAATGGGAAAATTGTATCTAGTAGGGAATGTAAAGACTGTACAGTTGTGGTGTGCGGACGGGAGCTTTTTGCAGATTTCTTGGTGATTGATACGGGCAGCTACGAGGTCGTCTTGGGAATGGACTTTCTTGGCACTTTCCATGCTCACATTGACTGTAGGGCAAGGAAGGTAATTTTCCAGATTCCCGGACATCCTGAGTTTACTTTTACTGGAGGAAGCAGTTCTGTCGGGCCAGTCGAGTTTAGGGCTAGGCCGAAAAATGTTATTCTTGCAGCAATGGATGTTGATAGTAATAAAGAGCCGGCGGTTGTTCGCGATTTTATGGATGTGTTTGAAGATATATCGGGTTTACCGTCGAAGCGAGACGTGGAGTTCGCAATTGACCTTATTCCTGGTGCAGCGCCAGTATCTAAAGCGTATTATCCAATGGCACCAGTAGAGTTAGAAGAAGTCAAGAAACAAGTTGCTGAATTGCTTGAGAAGGGTTGGATTCGAAGCAGCAACTCGCCTTGGGGAGCTCCAGTCCTTCTAGTAAAGAAGAAGGATGGCACGAGAAGGATGTGCATCGACTATCGAGAATTAAACCGGGTGACTATCAAGAATAAGTACCCGATCCCTCCCATTGGAGAACTTTTTGAGCAGCTTAGTGGCACGAGGGTATTCTCGAAGCTGGATTTGCGATCCGGATATCATCAGGTCCGAGTGAAAGCAGAAGATATTTGCAAAACGGCGTTTCGAACTCGGTATGGACATTACGAGTACTTAGTAATGCCCTTCGGAGTAACGAATGCGCCGGCAATATTCATGGATTTGATGAACCGAATCTTTTCACCATTCTTGGACCAGTTTATTGTGGTATTCATTGACGATATTCTAGTTTACTCGAAGAGTTTTGAGGAGCATGCTGAGCATTTGAAGATCGTACTGCAGACATTGAGACAGGAGAAATTGTATGCGAAGATGAGTAAGTGCGAATTTTGGCTGGAAGAAGTGAAGTTTCTGGGGCATGTTGTGTCGGGCAATGGAATCGCCGTCGATCCCGAAAAGATTGCAGCAGTTCGAGATTGGCCGATTCCAAAGAATGTAGCTGAGATAAGAAGTTTCCTTGGATTAGCTGGGTACTACAGGAGATTTGTGGAGAACTTCGCTCGTCTGGCAGAACCGTTGACCAAGCTTACGCGCAAGGAGGTACCTTTTGTATGGACGGATAAGTGTGCGTTAGCTTTCGAGATGTTGAAGCAGAATTTGATAACCGCCCCTATTCTGACCGTGCCAGACAATTCCGGAGGATTGGTGATTCACAGCGACGCATCTGGAAAAGGATTGGGATGTGTTCTGATGCAGCATGGGAAAGTTGTAGCGTACGCATCGAGACAATTAAAGACCCATGAGAAGAATTATCCCACTCACGACTTGGAGCTTGCGGCTGTGATCTTCGCTTTGAAGATTTGGAGACACTACCTTTTGGGCGAGAGAGTCGAAGTTTTTACAGATCATAAGAGTTTGAAGTATGTGTTCACTCAGAAGGAGTTGAATATGAGGCAGCGTAGATGGTTGGAGCTGATGGCCGACTACGACCTTGATCTTAAGTGCCATCCGGGAAAAGTTAACGTCGTGCCGGATGCGCTTAGTCGGTTACCAGCGATTCAGGTGTTAACTACGCAGAGGGAGATCATTGCAGATTTTCGAAGATTTGACTTGGAGGTTATGCTACCACATTCTACGGGACAGTTTATGCAGTTGCAAGTACAGTCGTCCTTGGTTGAGAAGATTAAAGCGGCACAATCGCAGGATTCTAGACTGCAGAAGTTTCGAGAGCAGGTTGAGGCTGGACTACGAACAGATTTACTGGTCCACGAAGATGGTTCGTTGAGGTATGGTAGCCGTTTGTGTGTGCCAAAGGGGGATGTTCGTGAAGGGCTTATGAAGGAGGCACACAGTTCAGCTTATTCTATACATCCAGGAGGTACAAAGATGTACCGAGATATTCGACAGCATTTCTAGTGGGAAGGCATGAAACGGGAGATTGCTCGCTTTGTGGCTAAGTGCTTGGTGTGTCAGCAAGTTAAGGCTGAACATCAAAGGGTTGCTGGTTTATTGCAACCACTTCCGATTCCTCAGTGGAAGTGGGAACATATAACCATGGATTTCGTGACGGCTTTACCGCGGAGTCTAAAAGGCAACAATGCAGTATGGGTGATTGTTGATCGGTTGACCAAGGAAGCTCACTTTATTCCTTTCCGGGTTGGTCAATCAACAGAGACTTTGGCAGAGCGGTACATACAGGAGATTGTAAGATTGCATGGCGTACCGGTGAGCATCGTGTCCGATCGGGACACTCGGTTCTTATCACACTTCTGGAGGAGTTTACAAGAAAGTTTGGGGACTCGATTGAAGTTTAACACAGCTTATCATCCTCAAACTGATGGTCAGTCGGAGAGAACGATCCAAACTCTTGAAGACATGTTGAGAGCATGCATGTTGGACTTCAAGGGTTCGTGGGAGGATCATCTACACTTGGTGGAGTTTTCTTACAACAATAGTTTCCAAGCAACTATTCAGATGGCTCCGTTTGAAGCTTTGTATGGTCGTAAGTGCCGTTCACCTGTTTGTTGGGATGATGTTGGTGAGCGAAGATTACTGGGACCAGATTTGGTGGTACAGACAGTTGAGAAGGTGAATACAATCAGGAAGCATATGAAGGCAGCTCAAGACAGACAGAAAAGTTGGGCTGACACGTCAAGAAGACCTCTAGAGTTCGCCGTGGGTGATTTGGTATTCTTGAAAATATCACCGACTAGAGGGGTGATTCGTTTTGGGAGTCGAGGGAAGCTTAGTCCTCGATTCGTTGGACCCTTCGAGATATTGGAGCGCGTTGGAGAAGTAGCGTACCGTTTGGCGTTACGGCATTCCTTGACGGGTGTGCACGATGTGTTTCACGTATCTCAATTACGAAGGTATGTTCGAGATGAAACACACGTCTTTGATCATTCGGAGTTAACAGTACGAGAAGACCTGACTTTTGAGGAGCGACCAGTTAAAATCATGGATCGAAGGGAAAAGGTTCTTAAGAACAAGGTTATCCCCCTTGTGCTCGTTTCTTGGGGTAATCGATCGCACGGAGAGTCCACTTGGGAGCGAGAAGATGAGATCCGACAGAAGTTTCCTCACCTTTTCCTGTAGTTTTCTATCTTGTATTCTTGGAATTTCGAGGACGAAATTCTTTTTGTAGTTGGGTATAATGTAACACTTTAGCCCAATACTACTATTTTCTGTTACTGGTTGAGCATTAGATATTACTCATTTCATTTAGCTTGCCTGTTTGACCCTTGCCGTGAAATTTTATCTGGCTTAGTCATTTCTGCATATAACAAATTTTAGCACCTAAAATAAAATTAAAAATATCTATCTTGGCCTACTCGTCACCCCTAGCCGCGTGGTAGCGTCCGTGCATCGAGTTCTCATCCCGTTCGGTGAAACGGGCGAGTTTGGACGACTACGCGCGCGTACAGGTGGCCGACTTGGGGGTATGCTTTTTAATCAGAAAACATTTCATTTTAAAATTTGGAACCCGGTTAAAATCCTATTATTTAAATTTCAAATTTTTGGACCCAATCCGGGCGCGATTTGGAAATGTTTCATTTAGCGCCAAAATCCCAAATTAATAAAATATTCGAAACCTTATATTCTTCTTACTGTTAGTTTTTTTTATTCTTAAATCTTTAATTCTAAATCTTTTTAACCATTTAAGAATCTCCCTGGCCAATCACGAGGGTTTATAACCCCGTGGGCCCCTCCATAATATCTCTCTCTCTCTCTAATTTCTCTATCTCTCTCTCTCTGGCTTTCCATAATCTCTCTCTCTCTCTCTCTAATTTCTCTCTCTCTCTCTGGCTTTCCATATATCTCTCTCTCTCTAACCCTCTCTCTCTCTTCCTTATATATTAATTTTTCCCATGCATCTCTTTCCTTCAGGAACTGTAGCCCACGAGAAAACAAACCCATCGCGAACCCCCTCACGTAATCCTAGCCACCGTGCCCGTCGCCGCCGCAGCCCCAACGCCGACGCCGCCACCACCACCACCCTCGCCTCTTCGCCCTCGTCGCAGCCACTGCACCTTCTTCCCCCTCTTCCCTCTTTCCCGAGCGCCTGCACGCCGCCTGCACGCCACCTGCACACCGCCTACACCTCGTCGGATCGCCGCCGGCGATCTCGATCCGCCCCCGGCCTCGCTAGCACCCCCTCGGTGAGCTTCTCATCCTCCATCTTCTCCTTTCTTCTTCTTCCTTCTCTGATTAAGGTTTCGTGATCTGGAAATTTTCCGCCGTCGCTGCAGGTACCCCACCGGAGCTCCGTCGCCGTGGTCGGCGATCACCACCCGTCCCACAGATCCTCGTGAGCAGTCCCTTCTCCATCCTCCTTCCCTTCTTCTTTGTTTTCTTTCTATTCTTGTTGCAATTCTTGATTGTCGCTGTTTTTGCATCTCGCCGGAATCCGGCCGTGCCGACGACTTGATCCGACGTTCCAGCGAGGTACCCCGATCCGCGTGGTTCCATTGGTCGTTGTTCGTGTCCAATCCGTGAACCGTGCGTCCGTCGCGTGTTTCCCCGCCGACGTTACGTTCCGTTTTTCCCGGTTCGCGACCCGTCGAGGCAAGTATCACTTGCTACATGCTATACTATACATTTATATATGTTTGACTCATTAAACCTGCAAAACTTAACTCGGTATAGTTATTTTCTCATTTGGTTGCAATATGACATATATCATTTTACAGTTAACATAGAAATTACAATTTGCCACTTTTAACCTAAGAACTAAGTTTACCTGTTAATCACATTTTACCGTTTTATAGATTGTAGCACTTTCCCATGTAGTTCTATTACATTCGGATATTCGTATTCAAAGGCTTGATATAACTGCATTGCATCATCATTTAAACTGTTGCACCGCTAAGGGTGCTCAAAACCTGTTAATATAATAAAACGGCTGCACTATATTAATGCACTATTGCGATTGAATGAACTGCTTATTGTGGTTTAATTTATTGCTTATTTCCTGCTGTTAATCCCCTGTTCGATTATATATCTGTTGTGAGCACACCCACGACATTGTTACATCTTGACTTGATTTTGTTACACATGATATATATTGATACACCTGACATGGTACCGTTTACTGTTGACTTGACCTGATGTACCATGACCTGACCTGTTACCTGATCTCGTGCCTAATGCCAACAAACCCGATATGTAGTCCTCATGGACCATTCCTATTGTCTATCCAGACAAAACCTGCTGTTACCTGATCCTGTGTTGGCATTAGTTCTTGATTACTGAATACCTGACCCGACACATATAACTTGGGGGTATGGGGAAATCAAAAGTGTAAACTAAAGTGTAACTTAAAAGAGTATTACTTGATCCGTGGTCCCGGGGGGTAACGGGACAGAGCCATTCGTGACTCTTACATTTTCCTGATCCGTGGTCCCGGGGGGTAACGGGACAGAACCACTATTGGTTCACATATTTCTGATCCGTGGTCCCGGGGGGTAACGGGACATATCCTTTGAGTTACATGGAGGATTACCCAAATTGATTTCAAAGACTTTAGAATAGAAAACCTGATAGAACAGTTTAGTTACCCACTGCACACTACCCTGCACTGCTTGATTCACATTATTTGCTACTCTCGTTTTATTCATGTTTATTTTGCATTGCATGTTACACTGTTCCTATTATACTACTTGATGACATGACGCTCTGACGTCTAGGTTTTGCATGGCTCAGATTCCGTACCGCTGTCGCAGTCCGAGCAGGAGTACTTCAGCCAGCAGGCTGAGCTGTGAGGTGTTAGTATTAGTTAGTTTTATTTCCTGCATTTATTTCCTGATGTGAGCCCGCATTATGGGACATACTTTTCAGTTATTTGTATTGGATCATTTGCTTCCGCATTTATTTATTATTGACTCCTGTTATTCTGGTTTATGGACATGTTTTAGAAAATTTTATGTTGTTCTTGATATCTCTACAGCCGTAATGTGACCGTGGATGGATGCTTCCAACCCACAGGTAGCATGGTTGGCTATGTCACGTGCCCAATTTAGCGCACTCTGGAAAGCGGGGCGTGACAACTGTCCTACCGGCATAGATCCTCCCTCAATCATTGCAATCACGTGCCTGTGATCCAATAATTGACTCTGAGGGCACTATATCCAACACCCTCAACCTCTCCGGGACTCACCTTGGGTCGCATCTGACTCATTTCCGGGCCCCTGGTTCGAACCGTGAGCCCGTGGTTACGGGAAAAACATGGATATAGTTACTGTTTTTAACAGTTTTAAAAAACAGTTTTTGTATAGAAAGTTTCATCGATTCTAAAGAATCAAATGGCCACAAAAACCAAGATTAAACCTCTAGTTAGGCTTTGATACCGGTGTTAGTTTGGCATGCATCTCGCTCGGGGTATGGTACAAGGAGGAATGGTAAAACAAAAATATTTCTAGCAAACATGACAAACTGCACCCCTTGAAACACCTAAAAATTTAAACTTGGGACAAGAAAACCAAATAATTTACACTAAGGGTTATACCGAAATGTTCGTGTTCTTCTGGTCTCCAACCTTCTCCATCTTAAGCTCCTATGATGAATTTGAACTCCTTTTAGTCTCTTTTAGACCTTGGATAAGTTTTATGAAGATCTCTTTGTCCTAGATAGATCCACTTGAAGGCTTCTAATCCTAACTCCATTTCAACACATGAAGCAACTCGCTACTCTATTCTTATTAGGACTGAAGATGAGAGGATGTAGAGAAAGACACTCTCCTTTTCCTTTTCTCGTTCTTTTAATTTTTTTCCTTTTGGAAGAGAGAGAATAATCTCATACTCTCTCATATCACCATCCCATTTCTCTTTCATCCACTTATCTTAAAAATATGAGTGGTAAGCATGTAAGCTTCCACCTCATTTTAAGACATGCAAAAAGAAAATAAAGAGAATAAGATGTATATATTAATTATAATGCATAATAAGTATTAAGCATCATAATGCATGTATGTGATGTAACATGCACATGTGCATGTTAATATAGAAAAAGTGAATGATATAATACTAGATTAATTACATATATTATCATATAATATCATACAATTAATCATGTCATTAAACTAACAATTAATTTAATGACCCAGTTTAATCACAAACTGACTGGTATTATAATCCGTCCAGTAAATACATGTAATATCAAATGTATATGCACAACAAGACCCTCACACGTATCGTCGTACGTGCACTGCATCATTTTGCTATAACCAGAAAAACCTCTGTGTAAGATTCTAAAAACTTGACAATACACTAGCAGTGAATTACTAGATCACATGCATAATTCTCAAGCTCGTCTGCGGTACTAGCTGTACGTAACTGCTGGCCATGAATTGAACGAAGAGGAAGACCGACAAGAAAGCTTATCCAAAACCCCTATAGAGCCTATCAGTTACATTTACTGTGCAGGCCGGTCGTTTTGTCTGAGTGTGTCGCATATCGGGTCTGTGAGATGGAAATCATCAGACTCCTAATAACTCGATAAATCATGTCGATTACAAGTTTATAACCAACTGAGAAACTACTGATAACGCTTATCAGTAAATCTTATTTGTCCTGACCAGGGACTTATGGTTATAGCCAATTACACACTGCGCATCATCAATTCTTTATACCAGGTGAGACGAATCCCTTCCGATCACTCACTGCATCCACATGATCCGGGACTGTACCCAACTACTACCTGTTTGCATAGCTCTTTAAAGCTGTGGTACAGTAGTAATCTAAGTACAGTGGGGACCACATTAGACACTATGACGATCTCAGGTCTACAGACTACCCTGTATAAATGTCACCAGAGAACTGCTATCTCACGATAGGTATAGTACCATCTAGGAGTTCTCGGCGAGTACGTTCGGTGTACTCAATCTCCAATGAGCACCTGTATACAATTTTTGGTGTCAAACACCAATGGTTGTGGGATCAACCATCGCCCTATTCAGGATCAAGAAACGTATAGACTAGTTTATTCTGGAATATCGATACTCCGTCTTGATACCCCTACGACTAGAAACATTTAAGAATGTACTTATTAACTATCCATGCCCCGTTAGTATGATCGATATCATAGTCCTGAAAGTGAAGCAAAAGATCCTAAGGGGTTTATCAACATGTATATGCAATAACAAGTGAAATATGTATACACGTCAAGATAAAATCAAAACCAGATAGTATACTATTATTTTGAGCAAGATTGTTCAATACATACATATGTCTCGTCATCCAATATAATAGACAATAATGGCTTCTATGGCATGCATATCTAACAATTTTTCCCATGCCATGAATCTGTGATGCTCCTTCGAATGCCGGGAGGCGGTGCTAGTTTGATTGGGATGAGGAGAGCTAGAGCTTTCTTCTTAGAGATATTTTTATGTCTTTCTGTTTTTATTTAATTAGAGTGCGCTAGGATTTCTTTATACACACTAATACGGTTGAGTAGTTTCAACAGTATTATTCATATCTCAACAGGGAAATATCCTGTTAGTTTCAAATATTATCTCTTAGTCTAAATAAGAGATCCACCAAATCAACCACCCAACCATCTTGAATTCGGCCACTTGATTTGGGCGGGTTAACATTAAACGTAAGATTTATGTCTGCTTTTATGACAACTTTTTTAAAGCCACTTCAATATTACTTCCGGTACTTTCGGACTACCAAACATGCCCTTAAAGAAAGATTACTTCTGGTACTTCCATATTACTTCCGTGCAAACAAACACGTCCTTAGTTAATGAGAAAATTACTTTATAGTTTCTTGAAAAGAAGCAAGGCTGTAAAAAAGAATTATTGGAAAGATACGAATTGTTTTCATAATTTTGATTGTTTATGGTTTTAAAAAATAAATCATATATACGAGATTTTCCAAGTTGTAGAAAGGCAGGTAGAAAACAGCTGCAAGGAAAGAATTGAGGGGGACAGCAATGAAAATTTTCGGAATTAGTGCCACGCAAGCCGCAAAGGCCAAAGAATTTCTAGGGGCGGTCCAAGCAAAGTATGGATGTAGTCGTGAACAAGTCTAACACGTACATAGCAAAACCAACCCTCGAAGAAATCCCAAACCTGCACCCGCGTTAAATTTGAAATTTGAATCCTACAATTTGTATTTGATATCCAAAACTCCTCTTCTGTATGTGTATAGGATAGGATAGGACTATATATAAGACTAAGCGTCCAATATATATCCTATATAATATTAATTCCATTCTCTCTTGTTTGATCCAGGATCATGTTGTTCATTAAAAAGCAAGAACATATCTCCATCTTGAGTTTCACCATCTTTCTTCTTGGATTGCTGCAAAAGAGCTATGCGGCGTCGTCGTTGTATGATGATGACGAATTTGTGAGGACGAGAGGGACCCAATTCGTAATGAAAGGCGACCACTTTTATCCGAACGGGTTCAATGCGTACTGGATGATGCACCAGGCATCATCACCGACCCAGAAGCACAAGGTTTCTGTTGCAATGCGGCAGGCATCGGCGCTTGGATTGAATGTGGTCAGGACATGGGCGTTCTGTGATGGTGGCTACATGCCTTTGCAGGTCTCCCCGGGGTCGTACGATGAAGCTATCTTCCAGGTATGTGCGTACATACATCCGTTACATGTGCATACACAACTCTTTTTTATTTATTTATGAAATTAAATATAAAATAAAATAGCATAACTACTCCATGAATTCTGGTGATTGAAAGAGATGACTTGCTTGGTTGTAATAAGTTGCTTAAGAACAAGCAAAAGTCATCTCATGCATTCTCACTTAAAAAAGGTTGAATACACTTTGTTTTCCTTTTTGATTCGTTGCGCGTAATTAAAAATGATATGAGTGAAGAAATAAAAAGATTTGTTGATTATATTATCTAAAAATCCTGAGCTTTATTGTTTTAATTTCATATGAATTTATTATTTTATAAAACTTGATATGAATTAAAAAAAGTTATGTTTTTTCAAATATATATTTTCAAAACTATAAGGATTTTCCGTGCCACGTGTCAGTCCTAGAATCAATTAGCAATTTTAATTTAGACCCATCCAGCTCTTTTGGTATTATAACGGTAGAGAGAGAGAGAGAAAACATCTCTCTATCACTCCATGTCTAATTTGATTCTATTATACCTTCAATATTAATTTTATTTATAACATGCACTTATCACCAAATAAATTGTAGTTATTTTCATTGGAAGCTCCAATATACATACGTAACATATCTCCAAATCGGTTTGGGTTTTGATATAGATTTTAAAATATAATTCTCTCTATTCCGGGGTCTACGTAAATCTTTTTTGTTAGTTGTGATTATTTTAATTCTCAAGCTAACTTTATTTGTATACGTATGTAGTACTCCCTCAATGTCTAATATACAATCCTGAGAACTTTTCTATGATATTTTTTAATTATTTAATCCCATTTATTTGTATTTTATTCAATCCTATTCATTTGTTTATGCCTTTAAAAGTCTTTTTCATTTGACAGCTTTCCACAGCACCCAAAAGCCCCTGTGAGTAGGAGTTGTTTGATATAAACATTGAAACGTTTTTGGGTGAAGTGGTTGTTGCTACCGGAAGAAGAGAGTCCTAACCCCATCAAATTTACTATACCAAATGGAGAGAGAGAGAGTAGATAATCTTATAAAAATCATATGGGATTTTCTCTCTCTTTATATTAATAGGATCATTTCCGATTGAATCTGAAACAATTTCAGATCAATTCTCTAATGAGTTAACCCACGAGCATGTCGGTGGTACTAACCGTACGTAACGGCTACATAGGCATTGATCAAAAAGTAGGTCGACAAGCAAATTCATTTGAACTTAACAAAGTCCTTCAGTGATAATTACCGTCGGTCCGTTCTTTTCATCAAGAGTGTTGCATACTGGGTCTGGGGTGGAAATTGTCAGATCCTCAATAACCCAATAATTTGTGCAGATATCGAACCCATAACCATTTGAGATACAACTGATAACACTTATCAGTTTAACTCAACTATCATGGCCTGGGATTTCAGGTTATAGTCATATCATGCACATCGCGACATCGACTCCATATATTGGGAGAGACAAATTCTCTCTTGACTAAACCCAACTAAAACTTGTATGCACGGCTTTTTAAATTCGTTGTTGGATAGTAATCAAAGTATAGTGGGAACAAACACAAGACTCTATGGTGATCTCAGGTCAAAAAACTACCCTGTACCATTTTCATCAGAGAACTGCTATATGACAATGGGTATAATACCATTTAGGAGTTTTCGGCCAGTCCGTTCGGTGTACTTATTCTCCAATGAGTATCTATATACAATCTTCGGTATCAAAAACCAATGGCTATGGGACCAGTCATCGCCCATGTCGGGGTTAAAAAACGTATACATTAGTCTATACTGGAATACCGATACCCTGTCTCGATACTCCCATGACTAGAAACATTTAAGCATGTGCTTATGTACTAACCAGGCCCCCACTAGTATGATCTCATCATAATCCTGGTAGTCAAACAAATATACATATGAATGATAAAGCAAATCAGATAGCATACCATCATCTCGAGTAAGAATGTTCTATGCATATATGTTCATATACAATTACATTAATTTATTTTCAGGGCATCTATATCTAACCATTTGACCCTAATTGCATGCTCGTTCTCCATGTCCTCGTGCACGTCTTTTCAGAGCAGTCGTTTCCTTGGCTCATTACTTAAAAAACTTTATTTAGCACTCGGCCACATGCTTGCATTCTCAATTGTTGAGCTTGATTGTCCTAACCATGGCCCGTCAGCCCACCCAACCAAATTTTGATGCACGTGAGAGGTGGCTGGTTCGAATTCCAAAGGATTGTATCCAAGAAGGGAAAAAACATTTGCTATCTACTTCTCACATCCCTTTTTTTCCTTGTTGAAAGACCAACAATATCATCTTTTACGCCAGCCGTACAAACCTAGCTAGCAAAATGAACAACAATAGGACCTTTTATGCCCAGTCGCACAAAACTTGTAAAGTGAGATTCTTTAACTATGTACCGCAAATCCAGTTTTTGTGGTTTATACTCGTGCATATATATATATATATATATATATATATATATATATATATATATATGTGGCTTAGTTATGTTTGCTCTTTTTGACCCCGAATTTTAACCCTAAACTGCATCTCCTTTTTCCCTCTCCATTTTACTATTATTTAGAAATTGCTTATATTTGCAACCTAAACAGGGATTAGACTTTGTAATTGCTGAGGCCAAGAGATACGGTATTTATCTGATACTGAGTTTGGTTAATAGCCATGATAATATGGGAGGCCGTAAACAGTATGTCGAGTGGGCCAGGGAAATCGAGGGCCGAATATCCGCGACATCCGAGGATGACTTTTACACAAATGATGTCACCAAGGAATATTACAAGAACCATGTCAAGGTAGATATGTAAACACACATGCCTTCTGATTTACTTAATTCTATTAAGCCAAAAATTAATAGCATATCTTGATCAATCTGCAGACAGTTTTGACAAGGATCAACACTATAACAGGAGTAGCTTACAAAGACGAACCTTTTATCTTCGCATGGGAGCTAATGAATGAGCCTCGCTGCTCAAGTGACCTGTCTGGAAAAACCTTACAGGTTAGGTCTACTAGCCCACTGAAATGAATGATACAACATGTCATTCATGAATTTATTAAGCTGATGAATTATTTTAAATTAGCTAATAAATATTTTGATAGTATAATTAAATTTTTGTTTATGTACAGAGTTGGATAATAGAGATGGCTGCTTATGTGAAATCCATAGACCGCAACCATCTGCTTGAAGTCGGCTTAGAAGGATTCTATGGAGAGTCAATGCCTGGAAGATTACAATTCAACCCAAACAACCAATTACTGGGTTCCGATTTCATCTCTAACAATTGGGTCCCTGAAATCGATTTTGCCACAATTCATGCCTACCCTGATCAATGGTAAGTCAATGTACACATTCATATATTTATAGAACCGGTAATTTAATTTTATGCGTAACTATAGGATTCCAGAATCGGACGACGAGGCTCAACTGTCATTCCTTGAAAGATGGATAAGATCACACATGCATGATGCTGCTCAATTTTTGAAGAAGCCGCTCGTGGTTACAGAGTTTGGAAAGTCATCGAAGCATCAGAGAGAGATGCTGTATGAGACTGTTTACGGCATTGTGTACACGTCGGCCAAGTCTGGTGGGTCGTGCACGGGCGGGCTATTCTGGCAGTTGCTGTTGGAAAATGGAATGGATGCGTTGAGAGATGGGTATGAGATCGTTATATCTGAAAGCCCAGCGATTGCACATATCATAGCTCGACACTCTCAAAAGATTTGGAGTCTCCAAAACTCTTACATACTCCATGAAATTTCTTCTGATGCGGTACTGCTGAGGAAAGAACAATAATTATACTTCAAAAAGAAAAAAGGGGGAATATCATCTTTGGGGTTTATTTTTGGGAACAAAGCTTTGATTGTGGTGTTCATTCTTTTATTAAATTTATTCAAAACAGTAACAAGTGCATGATTGTTATTCATGCATGATAGAGCAAGCTCCGGAATCAGTTTATAGTAGTTTTGTAAGTAGCTTGGTATATTTTATAGCATGTACATGTAAGAACTATCCATTTTCGCAGGAAATGGAAGAGGATTAATTTTGAAGATCCGTCATGTTGCCTAATTTCATGATCTTCTATTAATAGGCCTGCATTAGATAAAAAAAAAACGACCCTTTTCAGCAGCTACGTTTTTCTAAATAATTGATCTTATTTTTAGAGAAAGAGAAGAACGGTCCTCCCATTAAGAATTCGATCCAGTAATATGCAGTATGGAAAACACCCGTGGATATTCAAATATAGGTTTGGACCAAAGGGTTGGCCTTATTTATTTCATTAATAAAGATGCCAAATGTCCATAATATGCTTTAAGGGTCGGTCCAAAGATCAAACCAGACACCTATTACAATTATTCAGGCATCAGAAAAATGGCCTATTCGTAAGCAATCAATACAATCATCGGCCCGAGTGTAAGTAGATGCTCGTGCTCGTGTCGCTAACTTACGATCAAAGCAGAATAGAAAACAAAAATTTCTGCAACTAAATCACGAACTTCTACGAGCTAGAATCGAAACCAAACACTAAAGTAGAAACTATGAAAGAGTTAACTACTCGGATAGACGATAGCTACCTTTGTAGTTGTGTCTTTTGTCTTCTTTCCATTTCTTGCGCTTTTAGGGACTCCGGGATCGAGCTTGGATGCCAGTCTTCTTTGTTGAAGAAGATCCATCCGAGAAAACCCTAGCAAATGCTAAATCTTCACACTAAAACCAAGTGAAGAAAACTAGTAATCAAAACTTGTCAAGAATAGCTCACTAGAATGATGTAGTGGCTAACTCTATATGTTTCTCTCATAATCTTTTCTATCTCAACTAAAGAAAACTCAAGATGGAAGGACGAAGAAGATAATGGTGATGAACTTGAGAATGACGACTCAAGAAAAATCTCTCCACACTTTTCATTTCTTTATCTGTATTCTTTTAATATAAGACATGGGTGGCCTTGTGATTCACCATGGTGAGTCACAAGCCCATCCCCTTCTCTCACATTTAAGAATAGATGAGAAGAAATGAGAGAGCCACCTCACATGTAAACATATACATATGTATATGTATATGTATATGTATATGTAAATATATACAAATAAGCTAAAAGTTAACCCGTATCAAGACACAAATACCTGTATTTGTATCAAGACACAAATACCCGTATTTGTATCAAGACACAAATTCCTGTATTTATATAAATACCCATATTCGTATAAATACTATATTCTGTCAAAATACGAATACGAAAAGAGAGATACTAAAAAGAGATATATAATAGTAGCTCATATTTCATCTAAATGTGATAACCTGGCTATCTTTCAAACATGTTAGTATTAATAAACTGTTCGTTTAAAAGTACGTGTACAAAAACACGTATTTAATCGAACCCAAGTATGTATCAGAATATGTACACTATATCGTTTCGTCTAAGCTGGGAAACCCTAGAGGGGCTCTAAAAACTCGACAATACGCCGGCAGTGGGTTTAACTACAAGCACGTCAGCGGCACTAGCTGTACGTAACGGCTGCCCAGGTATTGATCGAAAGGAAGGTCGACAAGCAAACATGTTTGTATCCCTACCGAGCCTGAAAGTGACAATCTCCGTACAGTCCGGTCTCTTCTTCTGAGAGTATCGCATACTGGGTCTAGGGGGTGGAAAACGTCAGACCCCTAATAACCCAATTGTAACACCTTAGAATGCGATTAGAGTTAATTAAGCAATTTAATACGGGGTTTTAATGAAATTTAACCAATAAATATTTTCACATAATTTATTATTTTAAATCAATATTTTATTTAATTATTTTTATGCTTTCACACACATGTGCATGTTAATTAGGGTTAAGAATGGGCTAACCATGTTTTGTCAGCATGGCATCTTAACCATTATATTGTTATGTCATATATATGTATATCTATTTTAATTAGTAAAGGGTTTTGTTTTTGAAAATAAAAAGAAAAGAGAAAAGAGAGGGAATGATGAGGCATGGGAGCATGGGGTGCAAGCATGGGAAGCATTTAATGAGAAGAGAGAGAGAGGGGGGCATGGCTCACCCTCACCCTCACACTCTCTCATTCTTCACCCCTCTCTCCCAATTCTTTACCTCACTCTCTCATTCTCTTGTTCTTCTTCTCCTTCACCAAAAAATTTCCACTTGATCTCTTTTTCCCTCACTAACCTTAAGCCTAATCTTCATCAAAACCCCACCAAACCCTTCACTAAGCTTACTTAAGCTCTCTTGTGATGACTTGAAGCTTGGAAAGCTTGGGTTTTTCTCAAGCCTTGGTGAGGTATGATCTCAAACTGTTATTTAGGCTCTAGGGAAGTTGTTTTGCTAAATAGTTTCAGTTTAATACCCTAATGTTTAAGTTTAGTGTTAATGTCGTATTTTGTGATAAGACGTGTCTCTGAGATCTGCTGTTGTTACGATGATCCACTATAAAATCTAACAATACAGTAGTTTAGTGAGTGAGCCCTGAAGATACCCTAGAAACCCGGACCCACCAATCCACCTTTGGCCCGGCGAGATCGTAGTTTTAGCTGGCGCCGTCGGTTTTTGGGTGGAATTAGGTGTTGGGAATTTGAGGGTAGTTTTCTGTAGGTTATTGATGGTGTTTGGTACAGTTTGATTTTCCTATATTGTTTGTAGGTAAAATCTGGAATCTTTTAGCTAGTTCTAGTGTTTCAGCAACGTGCGATACGGTTAATCCGACTTGGTTTAAGTGCTTCGTGTAGATTGCAGTCATAGTTTTGGTTTAGGGTGTCGCTACACGCGTTACCCCACTAAGCTAACATTTGATAGCTTGTGGGAGTCGATGCGTTGGTTTATGCGTTGTTTGCGTGTGTTATCGGAAGGTTTCTAATTATACTTGTTATGTTTTTGTGTGATATTAGGATCGATTGCGGGGACTTCGGACGCTGCTAGGAAAGGGAAAGAGGTGATTGGCTTCAACTAGCTCGAGATCGTCCGGTGAGTAGATTTAATATCTACGGGGGAATCGCCTGTATGGCGCTAAGTGTTGAGAGCTAGATTCAGTGATATAACCCTATGTTTATATGTATATATATTAATTGTGCATGAGCACCATTTCACACATCCCATTATCTGTTGTACATTGACACAGTATTAATTGGACACTGCACTATTACTAACGGTTCATGTTGCACGAGCACTGAATTTATGCCACACACACCGTTAGTAATTGCCATGACACACACACTATAGAAATTACCATGGATAATATATTGTACCTCTTCCATTATTATTAACAGTTAGATATTGATTTCTTGTTCTATTGCGCATATGAATTGCATCATACATACATACATACATGCATACATACCTACATTGCTATAGCCACATATTTACTCTCATATGATATTATATTTCGATTTCGTGGATTTGGGAAACCGCAAGATACCTTTGAAACTTGATATATTTAAAAAGAGCGGTTTTCTCTTGATATGCTCACATTACCGTTCTAAGTTTGCATACATCGTATTTCATGGATATATGCATTGATATACTGATTTCATGCGATTTCTGCATTTGAGAACTGCGATTATATTTCAAAAGGAAATTTTAATAATCGTTTTAAAAATGCGGTTTCTCTTGATATGATATTTCGAGGCGTCCACCATGAGTTTTCTCGGTTCTGAGCTATGTGTTACCCGATTCGAGGAGTTGGCTGAGCCGTCTGCGGATACATGGTGGACCCGGTATGGTACCCCGGGGCAAGAAAGGATTGTTGTGCAGTAGACGATGAGCCTGGCAGATGGAGTACTACCTACCGATGATTGTATAGAAACTCGACAGATATCCGGAGGATACCGTTCGGAGTTATGAGATCAGATGGATTTGAGGGCCGATCAGAGTGACGACGCCTGAGATATTGGGATTTGGGGTGCGTTGATGGACACCGGTTTTCCATGATGATGATTCATTGATGAGGTTTATGTTTTATCCCACACTCAGGATTTATTTTGATATGCACTGTTTCATGTAGTTGTTGTACCTTGGTGGTGTACCTTGATCATGATTTGTTGCATATCCATACTGCTATACTTATACCATCAGATTGCATATTTCAGATTGTCGCTTTTTGTGCATACTTGCGATTATCTGTACGATGTTATTTATTATTTACGAGTTGGCAACTCTCCCCCGTTGTGCCACAGTGTTTTTCAGGATTGACCTTCAGTGTAGTCGCGGCAGGGCTTTTCATTGCATATACTTCTACAGATACCGCTACTGTTGGTCGTGATTTTGCTATAAGTGGGTTTTGCGGTTATCCGTATGATTCCGTTGTATATCTTATTTTGTATCTAGTACTCTCCATCTACCACTTACATGTATTTGACTTAGAGACGAGATTGTGAGGATCGATATTGTATTATTTGTGCTTCTGGGTGTCGTGCTCGTGTAAGCCGGCCTTTATTTATGTTGCGATGTTGTTTTACCTTTTATTATGCTGTTTTCACTTCTTATTGCTTATTCCTTCGCTACAGCGTCATATATACCTGTTGTGGTTGTGTTCCGCCTTTAGGGGTGAATTTCTCCCGTTTGGGGGATGCTTTATATATATTCTATGTTTGTACCCGTTTAGGGCTAGTTTGTACAAAGGAGGTGCTGCCAAAATTTTTAAGAAAATAAATTTAAGCTTTGAGATTTTAACTTGGGATTTTAAATGTTTTTAACAAATGTTTTATTACTTTACTTTTTTTCTTGGTTTAGATTTCTGGGTTTTCGGCTTACTTGAATTTTATTACGCCTTTTGACGTCGCGTGATTTAAGTGCCGGTCGCGTCCTAATTTTGGTCGTGACAAAGTTGGTATCAGAGAGCTAGGTTTTACCTTTCGGAGTGTAGGATGACCCTTGGTATGATGGAGTAGGTAGTTTAAGCAGAGTGACGTAGCGTGTGTATGTTTCACGGCAAACTTACGACACGGTACTCCGCCTAAGTGACCTTAGGACATATTTGCTAGTAATTCCTTCCTTGATTATATATATCCTTATGATTCGATTTCTATATTCTTATCGAATCCTGTTTCCTTATTCCTGTCACTATGCCGCCAAAGATTACGAGGGCACAGAGAGTTGCCGCTAGAGTCGAGGCCAGGGCAGGTTCGTCTGAGACTAGGACTGAACAGGGCGGTATACCTATTCTTCAGGAGCAGATTGATCCACCTTCTTCAGGACGTATTACTAGGCTAGAGGCCAGTATTCAGGATTTACATCAGATAGTGGGATCGTTGGTTGAGACCAGTCGAGCACAGAGATCGAGGTTGTTCCACCTACTACAGGGACCGTGATGGTACCGACTGCTCAGACAGTCATACTTACCGCTACGGAGATTATTGTCACGACCCGGAAAAGGCACATGACTGGTGTTGGGTTATGCAAGCGCCCCGGCTATCAATCCGTGGCCAAATGCGGAACAAAAATTTACAAAAACTGGCGCTAACACAACCCTATCCAACGGATCGACCATTAACCCTACACTAGCAATCTACAAAGAAGTTTAGAAAGTTATACCGAATGATCTGTGTCCTTCGGTCTTGAACCATCATCCCAAGCTCCTAAAGGCCTCCTTGATCAAGCTTGATCTCCGGTCTCCCTCCATCGAAGATGATCCATCCGAGAGTCTATGAAATGAGCTCCAACCTCATAGCCGAGGTAACTAGGGTATCTAGATCGCTGCACTAGATACCGTAGAAGAAGTAGAGAGTGATGAAGGATTAATTTGTCTCTAAACATCCTAGGTTTCTCAACACATGAGAGGGTTAGGGTGGAGGAAGAAGAAGATGCCATGAGGATGAGAGTGTTGTAGGAGAGAGAATGAATAATGGCTAAGTTATTTTGTGTGTTGTGAGAGTTATTAATAGAAGCCATCCAATAAAAATCTCAAGCCTCTAAAAATTTATTAAGTCAACCAAAATATCTTAAGTCAACAAAAATCTCTCAACAAACAAAAATATAAGCATGCTAGAATAGTAACCATGGGTCACTACTAAGCCATGCCACAAAAAATGTAATAAACACCTCATCCTCCACTTCATAAACCTTTTAATCCAAAAAGGTTTAAAACATAATGAGGTGTAATCTTCTAAAAGTAATCTTGTAAGAAATTACAAGAATACCCCTCATCCGTATATACATACCCGCATCCGTATTCCGAAGAATAAGAATACAATGAGACGAAAATAATCCAACAATATAATACTAGGATCCGGCTTAAACCAAACTCCACTAGTATTATCCGTCCGGATTATGATCCGTGCACAAGTGCACGTAAATGATCGAACTGTAGGGTTACTAGGCACACTCAAAAGGTTTCACAAGGCATCAACCATGCCAAATTAAAATTTTCCGGTGCCGAGAAACCCTAAACTAGATCGTTAACTAGAGATTAGGCGAAAAGCAAGCAAATAAACAACTTTATTGCTAAGTGAAAGGGACTACAACCTTTGTAGATCCGCTCCACCATTTCTTTAGCTTCGTGTTGACGTCCCTCCGCTGCGATCATCGGAATCCCGGACTCTAGCGATGGTTTCGTCGGAGAAATAATCGGGCTAGATCGTTTACTTCGATGCCGAAGATGATCTACGTCGAGGCGACTCAAACTCAAGCTCCATCTTCACTAGGTCAAGAAACTTGTGAAGAAAACACCCTCTACTACATGGCAAGTGATAGAGGATGAAGAAATAGGAAGTGGGTTCACTTTGGATTTGGATTTCTCACTTGGAATCATCACTTAGAATTTTCTAGCAAGCTTTTTCTTTCTTCATGAAGAAGATGAAGAAGAAGGAAAAGAATTAATTAATTAGAAAATTCAAGTGATTCTTATCATATAGCAACCATGGGTTAGTCTAACTCATGTAGAGAATAAACTGGGGTTTAGATAATGGTTAGGTTTGAGAATAAAAACAAAATGGTGAAGCTTCATGAAACTCCAAGAATAAAACAAAGAAAGCCACCATATTTGTTTTTGCCCAAAAAAATAAATGAATAAATAAATGAGTAAATCAAACCCTAACCATTAACCTAATCATAGTTTAAAGCATACACACACCCAAGTTTGCATGTATCATCAAACATGATACAAACAAGTGCACAAAAATATATCATATATACAATGTGCACAATCTAGTGAGAAAATAATCTTAAGTGAACCAATACTAGTTAATGTAAAGTAATATATCAAATATATAATTATACATTAAATCACTAAATCAACACTTGATTTAATGATCCGGTCATACTGCATATAACCGACTAATATCAAGTGTATCAATGTATCGAATCAACACTTGATTCGGTAACCCGGCTATATCTTATACAACCGTCCAATGATACAAATCGCGAGAATAGAATACAGTATCACATACTGGTATTATTCTCGGTCCCGCACATATCTCATATGCGCTCCTATTTCGTTTCGCTTGAGCCAGGAAACCTCTGTGTAGGACTCTAAAGACTCGTCAATACGCCGGCAGCAAGTGATGATCATATCAAACACCCACAAGCTGCAAGCGGTCTGCTAAACGTAACGGCCACCCGGGTATTGAGCGATCAGAAGATCAACGAGCAAGCTCGCTCACACTCCTGTGAATCCAACCAGTAACACTACCGTACAGTCCGGTCTGTTCGTCTGATATGTCGCATATCTTGTCTAGGGGTGGTAAACGTCAGACCCCAATAACTCGATAAGTCGTGTCGATATGAGGCTCATAACGGGTCGAGAAACTACTGGTAACTCTTACCAGTAAATCCCTAAAGCAGCCTTGGCCAAGGACTTCCTGTTATAGCCAATCGAGCATAGCGCAACATCAACTCCCTATACCGGGAGAGACGAAACCCCTCCTATCGCTCATTGCCTCCATGTGACTCGGGACTGTACCCAAAAACCACCGTTTTGCACACCCTCTTGGACGTGGTAAGGTGGAAATCAAAGCACAGTGGGAATCACACAAGACTCTATGACGATCTCAGGTATACAGACTAACCTGTACCAGTGTCACCAGAGAACTGCCATCTGACGTAAGGTATAATACCATCTGGGAGTTCTCGGCGAGTCCGTCCAGTGTACCCAGTCTCCACTGAGCACCCGTATATCATCTCTGATGTCAAACACCAATGGATATGGGATCATCCATCGCCCATCTATATGGGTCGAGAAGTTATACGCTAGTCTACATTGGTATATCGATGCCCCGTCTCGATACACCCATGACTAGCGACCTTGAAGGATGTACTTATGGACTGCCATGTCCCCACTAGTATGATCTGCATCATAGTCCAGGTAATCAAGTACACATCCTAAGGGCTTTACCAACATGTAACAGAGAGACAATCAGTGTACACGTTAAGGTAAAGAGTAACCAGATAGCATACTATCATATCGAGCAAGAAAGTCATCCCTATATATGTCCAAGCATCCACTACAATATACATCCTATGTATAGTAATGGCCTCTAGGGCATACATATAACTAACAATCTCCCACTTGCACTAGGGCCATCTGATAGCAGTGGTTGTAGTATCTCATACTCAACCATCCCATGAAAGTCTCTCTCTGGGAAAAAGGCCTTTGTGAGTGGATCCGCCGTGTTGTCCTCTGAGTCTACTCTCCTAACGTCGATCCCCTGGAGATCAACCATCTCCATGATCAGGTAATACTGCCTAAGAATATGTCTGGATCACTGATGGGACGGGCGTTCCCAGGCATAAGCCACAACTCCATTGTCACACAATGGGAGGAACGAAGTTCATCTCATGGACTAATATACACCCAGACTTCCTCTTTGGTAGCATCTTTGGTAGCGATGTATCCTGCCCTTATCGTCTAGTATGCCACGGTATCTAGCTTGGAACACTTCCAACATACCGTCCCTCAACTGAGGGTAAAGACACTGCCTGAGACTGACATTCAGTCATCCTTATCACTCTGGAACCTTTCCAGTGATTCTCCCCATGATCAATTGATACCATCTCACTACAACTAGTGAGTATCCTAACATCCAATTAGATCTATCTCATAGATCCAAAACCCAGGATTTAGTAGGTATCACTTTGATCCTATATGGATAATCATTGTGATAAGCGGAGATTGACCGAGCGTAGCATAGGAAACTTCTTCCCTATCAAGAGTATGTCATCCACGTACTCTACGAGGATCACCACTATACTCCCTACTACCTTTTTGTATATACAAGGTTCATCTACCATTTTGATGATGTCAAACTCTTTGACTAACTCATCAAAACAGATGTTCCAACTCCGCGATGCCTGCTTTATCACATAAAACATCTTGCATACGTTTCCGCTGCTCCCACTGTCTACGAAGCCCTCTGACTGTGTACTTATAGACTATCTCTTCTAAATCTTTATTTAGAAAAGCAGTCATGACATCCAACCGCCAGATATCCTAGTCATGGTATGTAGCCGTGGCAAGTAGGATCTGGATGGACTTAAGCATAGCAACTTAGAAAAGGTTTCATTATAATCCATACCTGGTCAATGATGCAAACCTTTAACAAGTCTAGCTTTGAAAGTCTCAACTTTTCCATGTACACCAAGTAATCTTCTCAAGATATACTTGCTCCTGATGGGGATTTAACCCTTCAGATAAAGCAACCAAAGTTCATACTTTGTTGGTGTATAAGGATTCCATCTCAGATCGATAAACATCCAGCCATTCTTACAGAGTCACACTCCTGATGGCCAGCTCGAAACTAGTTAGGTCATCATCCCATGATACAATCCTCGCTCCCACTGTCATAGAGAAACCGGAGTATCTCTTAGGTGGGTGAGGAAACCTACTAGATCGGCGGAGAGGCCGAGGTTCGTTGGTTGCTATTGAATCCTTTGGTTCTACCAAATCATCAGCTGCAGTTTGTATAGCTGGAACTCTTTCCAGTTCTACCTCATGTCCTCTAATTTCTTCATAAGAAATTCCCTTTTACAAAGGTGGCATGCTGAGTAACAAAACATCTTTGGTTGCTCGGTTAGGTAGAAGATATTCCCTTGTGAATGCTTGGGATATCCAACAAACTTCCTCAGATCTGACTTTGCTTCGAGCTTGTCCGGATTTTGCTTTTAGACATAGGCCGGACAACGCCAAATCTTAACTGACTTAAGAGATGGGCTCTTCCCTTTCCATATCTCATATGAAATGGTAGGCATCTGATTTGATCGGAACGCTATTCAATAGGTATGCAACTTCATAAGTGCATAACTCCCTAAAAGGAAATAGGAAACTCAGTAGTACTCATCATAGAGCACACCATATCTAATAGGGTGTGATTGCTCCACCCCGATATACCATCGTGCTATGGTGTATGCGGAGGAGTAATGCTGAGAGAGAATCTCATTCTCCTTTAGAATAATCCAGGAATTCCGTGCTCAAGTATTCTCCTCCTTGATCACATCAAAGGACATAATACTTTTACCCTTATTTGGTTCTCTACTTCTGACTTATATTCTGTGAATATCTCAAAAGGTTCGGACTTGTGTTTCAACAGGAACATATGTCTGAATCTTGAGAGATTATCAGAGAATGTAATGAAGTACAAAGAACCGGTCTTAGCATGTGTAGACAGGGGACCTTCATAAATCAGCATGTATCAATCCCAAGAGTTCACTAACTCTTTTTCTGTTTCTAATAAACAGAGCTATGGTCATCTTATCTCTGTGACATGACTGGCAAGTTTCACAAGATGTAAATTCAAACTAATTTTAATATACATCTATATGTAACTTCGGCTAGTCTGGTCGCATTGATATGACCTAGTCTAAAATGCTTCAAGAAGGATTCGTTCATTTCTGAACTCTTCCTCTTGTGTGTGTTCTGTCTACTAAGAACTGTAGTTTGATTTAGAACGTTAATGCTTTTAGATAACGTGCCTGAACCGATCAACTCTTGATATAGGAAATGTTCAAAACATTATCCAATCAATACAAAATTATATCCTTCTTTACTAATAAAGAGACTGATATGATTTTGTATATCAGGTTCGGTATCTAATAGCATTTGTTCAGAATCAATGTATTCTGGTAATACAGGGTGACAGTGACCAACAGACTTGGCTGCAACACTTGCACCGTTTTCTGCCTCATGAAACTTATCACCCGTCCTCAGTTCTCTACCTTTCTGTAGCCCATGTAATATATTACATATGTGGGATCCTGATCCGGTATTATATACTCAGGATGTAAAGGACATTGAGAAACAGTTCTCTGTAATGAACACATCCGAAGATGATGCATCGGTATGCACTTTCTTCGTTTGGGCGGCACGGGAAATCTGGTATTCCCCAATTTCCTGCTCTGTCTTATAACAATTATAAGTTGGAGCGGGACCAACGTTCTCCAGCTCAGTATAACAAGCGGGTTCGGTCAATACATCCATATTATTATCTTGATTAAGGCGTGACATGGTCGCTACCTGGAGAGAGAGAGAAGAAAACACTCTGCGTGCGCTCTTGCAAGATCAGATTGGTTATTATTTTATCTAATCAGGATGGCTCCCACTGTTTTTATCAAATCTTCCTTCAAACCCTAAAAGGAAAGACTAGCCGGGATTAATTACACGTTACAAGTTCGCCAATCTTTCAGCCAGGCCAGTATCGGTACTTTGAGGGAGGTTCCCCGTGCTTTCGCACGGACCTAATTAAAGTAAACCTCGTTTCCCAGAGGCGTAACCCCGTTGACACCTTTCTAGACACCTACTTGATCGGCTAATTGTAATGTGTAAAGCTTTCTCAGGAGTAACAATTACTCGCAGTGGGTATCGGGATCCAACTATCTCATAGAAGGTATGCAATCTCATTGCAAATTTCAACACTTGAAATTCCCGATAATTTTGCCCCTAGCACCCTATGACCTTGATGGAGGTCAACAAACCATAGGCTACTAGTCAAGTTCAACCCGTCATTTCTTGATTGAATCAAACCCACCCGTACAACCCTTGACGGAGGTCAACAAGGCCGTACGACTATCCTAATCCAATCTTCATCATATGCATAAGCAGATAAATACTAGTTAGCTACCGCACACTACGCCTTGACGGAGGTCAACAAACGTAGCACGAATACTAAGTAGGACTTATCTGAAATGACGGAGGGCTACGACAGGTTTTTCTGAAAACCTATTGCGTAATGAACTTGATATCGTTGTAGAATCAAATGATTTTAAAATGGAGTGTTTTTTAGGCTTTTCTAGTTTTGCTAAAGGGGTCACTCTTGGTGAAGGGATCGTCGGCCCTTTCCTCATCGAATAAGGTGCAGGATATATCATATATACCGCTGTGCAAAGTAAAAACTATAGAAGCAATCAAAAGACAAACCGAGGGTTGTAGCATCTGCCAGTTATTGCTAAAGGGGTCACTCCCGGTGAAGGGATCTCGGCCCTTTCCTTATCGAATAAGGTGCAGGATGTTCTACAAGGAACACCGCGATGCAAAGCAAGAACTGTAGCTACCTTTTCTTTTTTTTTAAAAATTCGATTCCACAACATCTTAGGTTTCTTTTCTTTCATTAATCATATTAATGAAGTCCCATCATTTAAGTTACCTAAACATCACAGATAAATACGACGTACACTTATGCCATCCGCATTCGCCTCGATGTCCCCTCGTGCACCGTTAGGTTAGGTAACTAACGGCAGAGCGGGACAGGGCTAGCGCGGGTGTAAAACATAAGTAACGCCTATATAATATATCATATATACTATATACAGTATTTATCACAGAACATCAAATGATCACATCACAGATATCGCAGCAGAAGAATCATATGAAATATTGGATATACTAGGACGTCCGTGTTTTCAATACGAGCCTGTATAAAACACAGATTCTACGGTCGCGATGAATAGCCAAACCCACACCCCTAGACCCCTACGAGAGCGGCAAGCAACCCTACCAATTCTAAAGTTAGGAGACCCGGACTCGACTCCTCGAGTTGGTCTCCCACTGGACTCCAGAACTCGGTTACTTGTGCTCTCCTCCTTAGGTCTATCCTAGTGCGGAAAAGTAAATAATATACAATGGGTGATATCTTCCGCAACCTGGAAGTGCCCCAATAAAAGAATATTACATACAACAAATTTTACATGAATGAAAATGAAAAACACTCATCTCACATAAAACCCCCGGCTATTCAAAACGCGACGATCCAATATAACATATCCAGCAACACATAACATCACATGTCATCAACGTAAGTAAATGTGCGCATCCCAATTGTCGTTGACATATAGCAACGAAACCGGCGATATCACATATTACACTTACGGTCACAGAAAAGAAAGTGTAAAACTACAACAGTTGGAATCTGCAACCTCCTTAGACATCGCATGCCTAACCATCTGAATTCCTTAGACATCACATGCCTAACAATTATAAACCCCGCATTTTAGTCTCATTATCGAAAACACTTTTCAATATCAAGTCCGACAATTCAACGAGATTCCCGGCATTTTGATCGAATGCTCGTCGCAAACTTTAGTAGGCAGCCGCACCCCCGATGCCGTCGACGAAGTGCACTAAGGCGGAACACCGCTGCCGCGAGCACCGGACGGATGCTTTCGGCGACGGGGTTCTCCTACAGTCACTTGGTCGGGGCTATGGGGTGTGGCTGTCTATTAAGTTTACCCGGCGAGTATCCGCGTACGCTACATGATTGCGACGGACTTTTGATCGCATCAAAATTCCGTGGCAACCGATCAAGTGAGACTAAAGTGCTATGTTTATAACATTCATTTTAGTTATCTCATAACTACTTGTGGATTCCAAATATTGTATCACATTCCAGATAAACAGAAAATGTTAAACTTTCCGATCGAACAATCAAACACCCAAGTTTTCCCGAAACAGCTCAACTCTTGAAATAAGTTCAAAAACCTCCACTTCATGCCACAGTACCAACGGTCCAGCCGTAGAAGGGTCAAGCCAACGCCTCACATGTGGCACGCCGTACTGCCCCAAACCCTAAGGTTCAAAGGGCAGTTCAAGACGGTCACATAATCGAGTTAAGGTTTGTTGTCTTCTAGAGGGTTCATCGCGTTACTTGCACTACTTAGAACGTTTTCAAACTACGGAAAAATCCAACACTTGGAAATTTCCCGGCAGGGGAAAAATTGGGTATTTTTATCCGGTCGAACTTTTTAACATATTCTAAATTATCCGGAAAAACACAGACAAAGTTAAAGATTCCGATCGAATCGACGAACTCCCAATACAACCCAAAAAACTCAACACTTGAGTATACAATAAAAATTTCCAGAAGATTCAGTAAACTAATAAGGAAGTTACTGTGCAGAAATAAAGTGTCAATGTCACTGAACGGACGCGGAACCGCCGCACGAGCCATGCTCGTGCCGCGTTTCCACGGCGCTTTAATCGAATTAGCAACTCGTTTTGCACAGTAACTCCAAAAAACGCCTGCTGATTTTTCTGCATATTTTTAATTTAGAAAAATCCACATTTTAAGAAAATGTACAGAGAAGGGTTTGGGTTAGGGTTTCGGGGTTTGATCGGATTTCTAACATCGTCTACACTTCGTCTAAAGCTCTAGCTAGGCTCTGATACCACTGTAGGGTTACTAGGCACACTCAAGAGGTTTCACAAGGCATCAACCATACCAAATTAAAATTTTCCGGTGCCGAGAAACCCTAAACTAGATCGTTAACTAGAGATTAAGCGAAAAGCAAGCAAGTAAACAACTTTATTGCTAAGTGAAAAGGACTACAACCTTTGTAGATCCGCTCCACCATTTCTTTAGCTCCGTGTTGACGTCCCTCCGCTGCGATCATCGGAATCCCGGACTCTAGCGATGGTTTCGTCGGAGAAATAATCGGGCTAGGTCGTTGACTTCGATGCCGAAGATGATCTACGTCGAGGCGACTCAAACTCAAGCTCCATCTTCACTAGGTCAAGAAACTTGTGAAGAAAACACCCTCTACTACATGGCAAGTGATAGAGGATGAAGAAATAGGAAGTGGGTTCACTTTGGATTTGGATTTCTCACTTGGAATCATCACTTAGAATTTTCTAGCAAGCTTTTTCTTTCTTCATGAAGAAGATGAAGAAGAAGGAAAAGAATTAATTAATTAGAAAATTCAAGTGATTCTTATCATATAGCAACCATGGGTTAGTCTAACTCATGTAGAGAATAAACTGGGGTTTAGATAATGGTTAGGTTTGATAATAAAAACAAAATGGTGAAGCTTCATGAAACTCCAAGAATAAAACAAAGAAAGCCACCATATTTGTTTTTGCCCAAAAAAATAAATGAATAAATAAATGAGTAAATCAAACCCTAACCATTAACCTAATCATAGTTTAAAGCATACACACCCCCAAGTTTGCATGTATCATCAAACATGATACAAACAAGTGCACAAAAATATATCATATATACAATGTGCACAATCTAGTGAGAAAATAATCTTAAGTGAACCAATACTAGTTAATGTAAAGTAATATATCAAATATATAATTATACATTAAATCACTAAATCAACACTTGATTTAATGATCCGGTCATAATGCATATAACCGACTAATATCAAGTGTATCAATGTATCGAATCAACACTTGATTCGGTAACCCGGTTATATCTCATACAACCGTCCAATGATACAAATCAAGAGAATAGAATACAGTATCACATACTGGTATTATTCTCGGTCCCGCACATATCTCATATGCGCTCCTATTTCGTTTCGCTTGAGCCAGGAAACCTCTGTGTAGGACTCTAAAGACTCGTCAATACGCCGGCAGCAGGTGATGATCATATCAAACACCCACAAGCCGCAAGCGGTCTGCTAAACGTAACGGCCACCCGGGTATTGAGTGATCAGAAGATCAACGAGCAAGCCCGCTCACACTCCTGTGAATCCAACCAGTAACACTACCGTACAGTCCGGTCTGTTCGTCTGATATGTCGCATATCTTGTTTAGGGGTGGTAAACGTCAGACCCCAATAACTCGATAAGTCGTGTCGATATGAGGCTCATAACGGGTCGAGAAACTACTGGCAACTCTAACCAGTAAATCCCTAAAGCAGCCTTGGCCAAGGACTTCCTGTTATAGCCAATCGAGCACAGCGCAACATCAACTCCCTATACCGAGAGAGACGAAACCCCTCCTATCGCTCATTGCCTCCATGTGACTCGGGACTGTACCCAAAAACCACCGTTTTGCACGCCCTCTTGGACGTGGTAAGGTGGAAATCAAAGCACAGTAGGAATCACACAAGACTCTATGACGATCTCGGGTATACAGACTAACCTGTACCAGTGTCACCAGAGAACTGCCATCTGACGTAAGGTATAATACCATCTGGGAGTTCTCAGCGAGTCCGTCCAGTGTACCCAGTCTCCACTGAGCACCCGTATATCATCTCTGATGTCAAACACCAATGGATATGGGATCATCCATCGCCCATCTATATGGGTCGAGAAGGTATACGCTAGTCTACACTGGTATATCGATGCCCCGTCTCGATACACCCACGACTAGGGACCTTGAAGGATGTACTTATGGAATACCATGTCCCCACTAGTATGATCCGCATTATAGTCTAGGTAGTCAAGTACACATCCTAAGGGCTTTACCAACATGTAACAGAGAGACAATCAGTGTACACGTTAAGGTAAAGAGTAACCAGATAGCATACTATCATATCGAGCAAGAAAGTCATCCCTATATATGTCCAAGCATCCACTACAATATACATCCTATGTATAGTAATGGCCTCTAGGGCATACATATAACTAACACGAACCCTGCCGTAAAACCATACAGGCTCTACATCATTTCGCCCGAAGTAAGGAAACTCTCTGTGTGGGACTCTAAAGACTCGTCAATACGCTGGCAGTGGGTTTAACCACAAGCACGTCAGCGGCACTAGCTGTACGTAACGGCTACCCAGATATTGAGCGAAAGGGAGGCCGACAAGCAAACTCATCCTGAAACCCCTACTGAGCCTGACAGTGACAATATCCGTACAGTCCGGTCTGTTTGTCTATGAGTATCGCATATCGAGTCTAGGGGGTGGATAAAGTCAGACCCCTAACAACGCGACATGTAGTGTCGGTATGAAACCCATCACCAACTGAGAAACTACTGATCCGAATCAGTAATTCTCGACTACCTTAGCCAAGGATTTCTGGTGATGGCCACCCGTGCACAACGCGACATCAACCCTCAATACCGGGAGAGACGAATCCCCTGACGATCCGCTCACTGCCTCCATGTGGCTTGGGACTGTACTCAACTAAAACCTATTTGCACGACTCCTTTAAGCCATGTTAGGGTAGTAATCAAAGCACGGTGGGAACTCACACGAGAAAAATGACGATCTCAGGTCGATAGACTAACCTGTACACATGTCATCTGGGAACTGCTATCTGACAATAGGTATAATACCAACTAGCATGTTCCCGGCGAGTCCGTCCGGTGTACTCATAACCCAATGAGCACCTGTATACATCTTAGGTGAACAAACTGACACCAATGGCTTGTGAGACCGGCCACCGCCCCTCGTCGGGGTCTCGATCAGTATACACTAGTCTACTTTGGAGTATCGATACCCAGTCTCGAAACTCCCATGACTAGGGACATTTAAGGATGTGCTTATAGACCACCCAACTCCTACGTATATGATCGCCATCATAATGCTGGTAGTCAAGTAAGAATCCTATGGGCTCTATCAACATGTAATAGTGATCTGCAATGCCACCTAATACTGTACATGATGATAAAGACAAATCAGATAGCATACCACCATCTCGAGTAAGACTGTTTTACCGGTATAGGTCCTCCCTCAATCATCATAATCACCTACCTGCCTGCGATTATAATAATTGCCTTGAGGGCATTATAGCCAACAATCTCCCACTTGCACATAAGGCTAATTACTGCGATGTCGCATACTCACAGCCCATGTGATACCGAACACCGAACTCTTCTACTAATCAGTCTCGCAAAGCTCGTTTGCGAAACTATTGTGTTCGAGAAATAGCCTCAGTGAGTGGATCCGCTGCAATGTTTCTTTCTGTATCTCCCTATATCTTAACTTCGCGGAGAAAGCTATCTCCCGAAATGAGCAATACCTGTCTTAGAATATGTCTCGATATCTGATGGGCCCCAGTTCATAAATGAACTCCAAATCCAGCAAACTTCTTAGACTGTATCGTCCATTGAATTTAATCAGTATCCTGCGCCATACCTTCCTCAGTATCCGCTTGGACCATCTGTCCAACATACTGTCCCTCAAAAGAGGGAAAACTATAATTCTGACAGTCGCTCTGTCATCCAGGCCATCTTGGAAGCCTAAAATGATAACCGTCTCCCGAAGGACGCTGCCATTACCATATCCTAAGAACATCCACTTATATTCTTAACTGCTTCCCAACGTTTTTCCAGGATTGGATTAATATATAAACTTATTGCAGCTAGTGCAAAAACAGTATCTGGTGTGGTACTTGACATCTCATGATTGACTCAATTGCCTAAGCAAGTGATATACCAATCATGCAAATCCCTCTCCCCTTTTAGTCCGTATGACATCCTTCAGAGAGGGTGACTCCATCACCTGCAGGTACACCAACATACCAGGAGTCATCCATTCTAAAATACCTTTAGAATAGTGTCAAAGTACCCAAATTGGGACACTTCCCAAATCTAGATAAAAAACCATAGATTTAGTAACCAGAAACCCTCATATTATATCCATATCTTACGTGGATATAGGAAACAACTTTGTGACAATCATAGTATAACTGATCGTAGTATAGGAATTTCACTTCCAATAAAGTGCATATCATCCAAATACCAGAACATCACGCCCTACTTCCTTCTTACCAGATCCATCTTCTATTCCGATGAAGTCAAAGCCTACGACTGTCACATCAAAAATAGATGATCTATCTCCGCTATATCTGCTTTAGTCTGTAAATAGACATAAGCTACTTGCCTACTATACTTCCGCTGCTCCCACTGACTTGTAACGTTTTGAAAATCGTTTCGGTGAAATTTCGAAAAAAACGGTAAAATAAGGGGGTTTTCAGTAAAAAGTCAAAATGCAAATATCTTATTATAAAAATTAAATATACATATTCTAGGTATGTAATTGCTAGTATTTGGTGTTTATTGAGCCACTGGTGAAATTTCAAATTTTCTGAAAAATTTTCCGAAATTAATTATTTTAATATTATTTTAAGCCGTCACTAATATATTTAATTAGGGAAAATTACAAATTGGAATGAGTTGAAACAAATTTTATGCATCATAAAACATTAAATAAAATTTTATCATGTGGCTTTTGAAACGAAATCGTTTGCCAAAACGGTTTAGAAAATATCGAAGAAAAATGCCTATTTTGTGAAAATAAAAGGGGTTTGGTGCATATTGAATTGGTGTTTGGTGTTCATTGCTTCACACACACACTCTCTCACTCCTCCACCATGTGCCCCCCCTTTTGACAGCCCCCTCTCTCTCTCTTTCTCTCCAATCATCTCTTGTTAGAAAAGAAAAGAAAAGAAAGAAAGAAAATGAAGAAAGTCAAATGAGGAGTAGGCTTTGTTGACTTGGGAGTTAGCATTCATTCACCACCTCATTTTTTTTCCTCTCCCCAATTTCTTCTCCTGCTGGCCAAGCCATCCCCTTGCTGCCCAAAATTTCCCCACCTCCTTTTCACTCCAAAATCCTTCAATTTTTGCCCAAAATCAACACAAATCTCACCGAAATCAATATCTAACTCCTACCCATTATTCTTTATCCCATCTAGTATGGATCTTGGGGCATAGAGGCTAATTTTTGAGGCTTAGTTTGCATGTTGATCTCATGGTTGTGAGGTATAAATCCCAACCCATTTTTAAATCGTTGTTTAAACTGTTTCAATCTAACATATTTAACTGTTAAATTGGTTCTAGTTGTTAATTTAGAAAATTAAAGAGAATGGGTTGTGATCAAATTAGGGTTTTGGGTATTTGGATCATGGATTGTATGTTGTAATCGAGATCTTAAGACTTGCTAAATCAAATCTAGTCTCTAGTTCGCATTTTGTTAATCTAAATTTGTAATAAGTATATATAAATTGCAAACTAGTTTTTAGCTTTTAGTTGCAAATGGGTGATTTAAAATCTAATTAAGGTTTTGATGACTTTATTAACATTTTAATTGTTGTTTAGCAATTTAGATCATGCAAAACCATGCTTAATTGATAAATTGTGAATTTTACTTTAAAAAGAGTTAAAATCGGTATTTTTGCAAACTAGGAATTTGGAATTTATACAAATTGATGAGATTAATTTATGAATTTGATTTGTATGAATTAGTTATGATATTTAGTGGATATTGAGGCCGCTAGATTTGTTTAAATATCAAGTTTTGTACTAAAACGGTTAATATTGCTTACTAGATTTTCGGAAAAATGATTTTTAAAGTGAGTTTGGGGTTTTTGTGAATTTTAACCCATTTTATATTATAATTAGTGTTCGTGAATGTGCAAATGAGTGTGTTTGGGTTTTTCTCGATGGTTTGACGTTTGTACATCGACATCGAGGGTTGGTTTGACTATTCTTGCATGCGTAGGCGATAGGTTTTGACCTATGCGTGATACGAGTGCCGATTTGATTTTCAAAATGCCGTTTCGATTTCGAATTGGGTTTTAATGCGATACGGTGCGTTATGATATGTAGGTAACCCATGTGGACTTCGAGACGACAAGCAAGCGCGTGGCGACGTCGGCACCGGCGAGCGAGGACCAGGTGAGTAGATTTATATCTACGGGGAGAAGTCGGGTGGATGGCGTATAGCACCCCCGCAGTCCGTAGTATAGTTCATATATATGTTTATATAGGTGTTTTATGATACGAGGATGTTCATTCATGTTATGTTTATGTGTTCATGGAGTACCTTTGGGTTAGTTGCGAAACCCTAGAGTAGTTGTTATACCCACATACGCACATACAGACTTGCATACTTTACTTTCTTATGCGCAGATTGGGATGTGTATATATGTATATATGCGTGGGTATGGGACTATGCATATGTACATTCATATACGCATGCATGGATAATGAGGATAGTACTTGGGATTTAAGATGAGTCGATGAGATTTTATTTGAGGCCGTGAGATCGGTGATATAGCAGGGTTCGTATTTGAGATACGACATGACGTTGTAGCGGGTCCTTGACGTAGTGTTTCACACACGTGCATGCATACTTAGACGGTATCAGTATTGTACTAGACGTAGATCAGTACCCCGATCATGATATTTGATAAAGAGGATACCGGATGAACAGTGTGATGAGTATGATATTGACCCGTACCCAGATTTGGGGATGCCGTACGACGGATTTACGTACTAGCTATATATTGATGATTGATCCGCACTCTTGACTTGGGATGTCTGATTATAGATATGGTATCGGATATGGTATTATTGAGGCGGGATCACCGACTAATATATATATACAGATATGTATATGTATCGACTCAGATGTTAGGCGGTTTCCTTACCTGCAGTCCAGCTTGTTAACTTGTCCTTTAGTTTAGTTTAGTTGTTTGATTAGATTCAATTCTTACCTATTTCAAAAACTAAAAAATCGTGGGTATTTTAAAAGACAGCCCAAGGGATCCTACGGATATTTCAAAAGACGTAACTTTTCATAAAAACACCGTAGCCCCTATTTTCAAAACCCCATGATTTGTGTTATTTCAAAAGGCACCATTTGTAGGATTTATATTAAGGTAATGCAGATTAGTTATCATTGTGTTTAGTATTTAGCTCCCACTCATTATTTCTGTTCGCTCCGCATCGCATACTTATATTATAATTTCTGATAGCACTGTTGATATCATACTGTTAGGACACCAGCACCATTACCGATGATGCGTATGTACCACGTACACTTACTTGCCGGCTCACACACATCTTCATCGGTAATTGCCATGTCACGTACACCTTAGAAAATATTATCGCCTAATGTAGCTTGTTAACTAGTAGTTTTGACATGATGATTAGTTGCTTGCCTTATATGCTAGTTTAGACATTGTAGTTGTTATTTGTCACTTCATGCATACTGCTATTCATTATATGCCGCATTCATGGATGCTCATGCTTATATTCATGGTTTTACATGCTATTGATGATTCGGATTTCCATGACATTTTATGGATTTGGCGGAAAACCGCAAAAGAAATATAAACTGCTTTCTCTTTTTTTAAATAAAAATGCGGTTTTCCCATAATGTTTGAGTCTTCCACCATGAGTTTGCTGATGGATTTCGAGATCCGATTCGAGGAGATGGATGAACCATTTCGGATACATGGTGGACCCGGTAAGGTACCCCGGGGCAAGAAGCGCGTGATGATGACGATGTGAGCCTGGCAGGGGAGCACTACCTACCGGTGATTTTACCCGACGCGTCGGATATCCGGAGGATGCCGTCGTGGTCTTGAGATGGATGGTAGGGGCCGGTCTGGACTGACGGCGCCCTAGATATTGTGATTGAGACATTGAGATTTCGAGATATTGAGGTACAGAGACTGTGATACAGAGATATCGAGATATTGGGATTGCGTTTTGTGCCGATGCTAGGCACTGTTTTATGCTGATTTCATTATAATACCTCATTTTAAAAATACAAAGGAAATCTCACTAAATTATGAAAACAGTTTCTTCATTTACATGTATTCTGTTTTCATGCATTCATACCTCATTCATATGATATATTGCTACCTGAAGCACTGACACGGGCATATGAGATTACACTCGGGTTAGATATTTACCCTAGCCTTTGTTATAGGCTGCATGTTATATACATATTTGAGGTTATATATTGATCGTATGACCTAGGATTGCGTCATACATGCGATTCCTATTCGTAGATATTTTTCTATTCACGAGTTGGCAACTCACCCCCGTTGTTCCCCAGTTTCTTGCAGGTTTGCCGTACAGGTTTCTTTACGGCTTTGCGAGCACAGTTTCGTTCGGGTGACTTGCTAGTAGGTGGGTTTTCTTTTTGTATCATACCCATCATATTACCTTGTATAATATTATTCAGTTGTACCTAGTAAATTCCATTAACCAAACATGTATTTATTTGAGATAGAGACCAGTGATGTTTATTCTTTCGACCTTAGAGTCACGCGTTGTATTTCTGTGGATTTCTTGTTGTTTTGAGTTTTGATCCTCGCCCTTGGCGTTGTATATTATATTGCTTGTGTGGTTGTGACCATCGATTGACGAAGAGCTAGCTCCCGCTTGGGGATGCCTTTTTTTGATTTCGTATACTATTCATGTTGTATCTCGTTTGGGGGCCAGTTTTTACAAAGGAGACTCTGCCGAAATTTTCAGGAAATATTTGTTGTTTTTAAAAAAAAAAGGCATAATTTGGCTTATGCTATTAAAACTACTTGATTTAAATTGGTTTTCCTTCACTCTACTACTTTTCTTGGTTTGGATTTCTAGGTTTTTCGGCTTACTTAGATTACGTACGCCTCGAGACGTTTCGTAGTCTAAGTGCCGGTCATGTTCCGTACTTTCGGGTCGTGACAAAGTTGGTATCAGAGCGTTAGGTTTTACCTTCGGAGCGTAGGATGACCCTTGGTTGATGGAATAGGTGACTAAAGTAGAGTGACGTACCGTGGGTATGTTCCGCGGCATACTTACGATATGTTACTCCACTTAAGAAGCCTTAGGATGTACATTTCTTTGCTCAGTATTATATTCATTCCGATCTAGCCTCATCAGTACCAGTTATGGTTTTGCTGCCACGATTACGGACAGGGAAAGCTACGGCTAGAGTTACGGTCAGCACGAGCTCGTCACGAACGAGGACGGACCATGGCGTAATTCCGGCGACACACGATTGCGGAGATGTGTCTTTTTACTGTGTTTTCACGCCACGAGCGTTTGGCGGATCGCCTTTATGAGATTACTTGGACGTGTCGATCAGCACTAGAGGATTGAGCCAATGATAGAGGCCAACCAGATTTTGATGACCGTTGGTGTATTGCTTACTCATGATGATTGAGGCACTGTTCAGCGTGCAGACGAGTGAGCCAGTTGTTGCTGCGAGTGACGAGATATCGCCCCATATGTTGGAGCTATTGCGGGACGAGTAATACGAAGAGATGATAGAAGGTCGCTAGTCACCCGATGATGAATGACTAGGACAGGTGGTTCGTTCGCCTACCCCGATGCGAGGTCATCAGATAGATTGATTCCAGCTAGAGATGACTTCACACGAAGACGTTGGGAGTCGACAGAGACGATCGAATGTCAGAAACCTATTATTCCAAGTTTAAAGTAGTCGGAAAGACATGCAGGCAATTCTATGGTCTTTCTAGAAGAATGAAACCCTAACTCGACTTAATGACCGTGTGAAAGCCTTTGAACCTTCGGGTTTGCGGCAGTTCTACGGTGCCATTAGTGAGGCTTGGGTTTGCCCTTCTACGGCTGGACCACCGATGCTGTGGTATGTACTCGATACTATTAAACTGTGCCCAAGATGTTGAGCTCTTGGGGGATTATGAGATTTTGACGACTCGATCGGATGGCTCGACTTAATTCGGATGCTAGGTGGTGAGATGCATTTCTTGGGAGACTCCCAATACGAGGATAGCCGTTGGAGCTCAGTCCATGCAGCCACGACGAGACGAGTCTGAAGCAGTCGACATTAGAGGAAATGGAGTAAGAGTTTCGTACGAGATCTTGATGAGATGACGTTCCACTCCGCCGACATCAGAGATGCGATGCGCATGCCGAGGCATGGTACTTGGATTTACCTTCCAGAAGGAGTCGCGGTGAGTATGCAGTCGTTCCAGAGCAAGATGCAGATATAGGAAAGGACGATGACTTCCGGACAGTTGGCAGAGACGAGACATGGAAGAGACCGTGAGCAAGATTCCTTCCAGGACACTGCTGCAATGATACTTGCACCCAGGATCAGATGTGTCACGTACATTCAGAGATCCAGAGGCCAACGCCAGTGATATGCTGTCTTACGAGTGGTCACGATGATTGATCGAGAGATGACAAGAGACGTGCCAGAACGGGATCATCCCCATTAGCACACCTGACAAGGCCGATGAGCCGATGGACCGAGAGATTGGTAATTCCCAGTGAAGACCTTGACCCAGGAGTGGTCATTGTTATGCACACCGGCAGGCCAGAGTTTAGGATCGTCGACGAGACACGCTATGAGTGACCACGACAGTTGGCCAGAGATTCTTAGAGGATGCGCTTGAGCGGTACTATGCCGCCATTATTGATTTCGATGTTTTGAGCGATCTATTCGCATGATTTGGTTTTGATGATTGAGTTTCATGATATCGTTTTTATGCGCCATGGTTGCACCTACTGCGTATTTACGATTTTTGCACAGTTGTTACACTCGTTATCGTTTTCGTGCCTTGGTCTCTCATGTTTATGATTTTATGGGTTTCATACAGTTGAGTTGATTTTGTGCGTATGCACGCACACGATTTGGTTCCTGCACTCTGTATAGTTATATATGCTTGCAGTGCAGTGATACGCCTTTTGTGCACTTAGATGCATTGGACTTTGATTTCGATGGTGGTGTTCGATATTGTTTTGTGCACCTTGTGCACCTGATTTGATTTTGCGCATGTTCGGCACTTGATATTGGATTTCATGATTTCGTGCACGATGGATGCACCTGATTTGGATTTTCGCGCATGTGGGGCGCATGTTTTGAAGTGTGATTTTGGTGCACACCAGATGCACTAAATCGAGATTTTTCGTGCATGTCAGATGCACCTGATTTTGCTGGCAGGCACACATGTTGCCTACGACAGATGTTTCGTGCACGCCCGATGCACTTAGATGTTGTTTCTGTACATATGTATGGCACATATTTGGATTTTGATTTCCGTGCGCACAAGACGCGCATAGTATTCATACGCGTATTTTGGGATTGATTTTTCTTATAGAGCAGTACGTTTTTATGATATTGCTATGTGTTTTCGTACTGAGCAGGACTAGTCAGAGGACAGTACCTGAACATATTTTACATGTATAGTTTCGAGTTATATCATATTAGTTTTGCTTTGGATTTGGTATTGATGTCTTCCCCATGACTCCGATGATTACGGGATGCTTGACGGAGTTCTGATTTGAGTTATTTGCTCATTTTTCATGCGCAGGCGTTGCGCTACGATTTGTTTTATGTATTTACAATTTCGGAGCCCCAACGACTTGAAGGTTTTGGTTTAGATGTTTTAGTATTTGGGGGAAGTTTTAATTTAAATTCGGGGACCGAATTTCTTTAAGGGGAGAAGATTGTAACGTTTTGAAAATCGTTTCGGTGAAATTTCGAAAAAAGGTAAAATAAGGGGGTTTTCAGTAAAAAGTCAAAATGCAAATATCTTATTATAAAAATTAAATATACATATTCTAGCTATGTAATTGCTAGTATTTGGTGTTTATTGAGCCACTGGTGAAATTTCAAATTTTCTGAAAAAATTTCCGAAATTAATTATTTTAATATTATTTTAAGCCGTCACTAATATATTTAATTAGGGAAAATTATAAATTGGAATGAGTTGAAACAAATTTTGTGCATCATAAAACATTAAATAAAATTTTATCATGTGGCTTTTGAAACGAAATCGTTTGCCAAAACGGTTTAGAAAATATCGAAAAAAAAGACCTATTTTGTGAAAATAAAAGGGGTTTGGTGCATATTGAATTGGTGTTTGGTGTTCATTGCTTCACACACACTCTCTCACTCCTACACCATGTGGCCGCCCCCACCTTTTGACAGCCCCCCCCCCTCTCTCTCTCCAATCATCTCTTGTTTGAAAAGAAAAGAAAAGAAAGAAAGAAAATGAAGAAAGTCAAATGAGGAGTAGGCTTTGTTGACTTGGGAGTTAGCATTCATTCACCACCTCATTTTTTTTCCTCTCCCCAATTTCTTCTCCTGCTGGCCAAGCCATCCCCTTGCTGCCCAAAATTTCCCCACCTCCTTTTCACTCCAAAATCCTACAATTTTTGCCCAAAATCAACACAAATCTCACCGAAATCAATATCTAACTCCTACCCATTATTCTTTATCCCATCTAGTATGGATCTTGGGGCATAGAGGCTAATTTTGGAGGCTTAGTTTGCATGTTGATCTCATGGTTGTGAGGTATAAATCCCAACCCATTTTTAAATCGTTGTTTAAATTGTTTCAATCTAACATATTTAAGTGTTAAATTGGTTCTAGTTGTTAATTTAGAAAATTAAAGAGAATGGGTTGTGATCAAATTAGGGATTTGGGTATTTGGATCATGAATTGTATGTTGTAATTGAGATCTTAAGACTTGCTAAATCAAATCTAGTCGCTAGTTCGCATTTTGTTAATCTAAATTTGTAATAAGTATATATAAATTGCAAACTAGTTTTTAGCTTTTAGTTGCAAATGGGTGATTTAAAATCTAATTAAGGTTTTGATGACTTTATTAACATTTTAATTGTTGTTTAGCAACTTAGATCATGCAAAACCATGCTTAATTGATAAATTGTGAATTTTACTTTAAAAAGAGTTAAAATCGGTATTTTTGCAAACTAGGAATTTGGAATTTATACAAATTGATGAGATTAATTTATGAATTTGATTTGTATGAATTAGTTATGATATTTAGTGGATATTGAGGCCGCTAGATTTGTTTAAATATCAAGTTTTGTACTAAAACGGTTAATATTGCTTACTAGATTTTTGGAAAAATGGCTTTTAAAGTGAGTTTGGGGGTTTTTGTGAATTTTAACCCATTTTATATTATAATTAGTGTTCGTGAATGTGCAAATGAGTGTGTTTGGGTTTTTCTCGATGGTTTGACGTTTGTACATCGACATCGAGGGTTGGTTTGACTATTCTTGCATGCGTAGGCGATAGGTTTTGACCTATGCATGATACGAGTGCCGATTTGATTTTCAAAATGCCGTTTCGATTTCGAATTGGGTTTTAATGCGATACGGTGCGTTATGATATGTAGGTAACCTATGTGGACTTCGAGACGACAAGCAAGCGCGTGGCGACGTCGGCACCGGCGAGCGAGGACCAGGTGAGTAGATTTATATCTACGGGGAGAAGTCGGGTGGATGGCGTATAGCACCCCCGCAGTCCGTAGTATAGTTCATATATATGTTTATATAGGTGTTTTATGATACGAGGATGTTCATTCATGTTATGTTTATGTGTTCATGGAGTACCTTTGGGTTAGTTGCGAAACCCTAGAGTAGTTGTTATACCCACATACGCACACACAGACTTGCATACTTTACTTTCTTGTGCGCAGATTGGGATGTGTATATATGTATATATGCGTGGGTATGGGACTATGCATATGTACATTCATATACGCATGCATGGATAATGAGGATAGTACTTGGGATTTAAGATGAGTCGATGAGATTTTATTTGAGGCCGTGAGATCGGTGATATAGCAGGGTTCGTATTTGAGATACGACATGACGTTGTAGCGGGTCCTTGACGTAGTGTTTCACACACGTGCATGCATACTTAGACGGTATCAGTATTGTACTAGACGTAGATCAGTACCCCGATCATGATATTTGATAAAGAGGATACCGGATGAACAGTGTGATGAGTATGATATTGACCCGTACCCAGATTTGGGGATGCCGTACGACGGATTTACGTACGAGCTATATATTGATGATTGATCCGCACTCTTGACTTGGGATGTCTGATTATAGATATGGTATCGGATATGGTATTATTGAGGCGGGATCACCGACTAATATATATATACAGGTATGTATATGTATCGACTCAGATATTAGGCGGTTTCCTTACCTGCAGTCCAGCTTGTTAACTTGCCCTTTAGTTTAGTTTAGTTGTTAGATTAGATTCAATTCTTACCTATTTCAAAAACTAACGAATCGTGGGTATTTTAAAAGACAGCCCAAGGGATCCTACGGATATTTCAAAAGACGTAACTTTTCATAAAAACACCGTAGTCCCTATTTTCAAAACCCCATGATTTGTGTTATTTCAAAAGGCACGATGTATAAGATTTATATTAGGGTAATGCAGATTAGTTATCATTGTGTTTAGTATTTAGCTCCCACTCATTATTACTGTTCGCTCCGCATCGCATACTTATATTATAATTTCTTATAACACTGTTGATATTATATTGTTAGGACACCAGCACCATTACCGATGATGCGTATGTACCACGTACACTTACTTGTCGGCTCACACACATCTTCATCGGTAATTGCCATGTCACGTACACCTTAGAAAATATTATCGCCTAATGTAGCTTGTTAACTAGTATTTTTGAGATGATGATTAGTTGCTTGCCTTATATGCTAGTTTAGACATTGTAGTTGTTATTTGTCACTTCATGCATACTGCTATTCATTATATGCCGCATTCATGGATGCTCATGCTTATATTCATGGTTTTACATACTATTGATGATTCGGATTTCCATGACATTTTCTGGATTTGGAGGAAAACCGCAATATATATATAAACTGCTTTCTCTCTTTTTAAATAAAAATGCGGTTTTCCCATAATGTATGAGTCGTCCACCATGAGTTTGCTGATGGATTTTGAGACCCGATTCGAGAAGATGGATGAACCATTTCGGGTACATGGTGGACCCGGTAAGGTATCCCGGGGCAAGAAGCGCGTGATGATGACGATGTGAGCCTGGCAGGGGAGCACTACCTACCGGTGATTTTACCCGACGCGTCGGATATCCGGAGGATACCGTCGTGGTCTTGAGATGGATGGTAGGGGCCAGTCTGGACTGACGGCGCCCTAGATATTGTGATTGAGACATTGAGATTTCGAGATATTGAGGTACAGAGACTGTGATACAGAGATATCGAGATATTGGGATTGCGTTTTGTGCCGATGCTAGGCACTGTTTTATGCTGATTTCATTATGATACCTCATTTTAAAAATACAAAGGAAATCTCACTAAATTATGAAAACAGTTTCTTCATTTACATGTATTCTGTTTTCATGCATTCATACCTCATTCATATGATATATTGCTACCTGAAGCACTGACACGGGCACATGAGATTACACTCGGGTTAGATATTTATCCTAGCCTTTGTTATAGGCTGCATGTTATATACATATTTGAGGTTATATATTGATCGTATGACCTAGGATTGCGTCATATATGCGATTCCTATTCGTAGATATTTTTCTATTCACGAGTTGGCAACTCACCCCCGTTGTGCCCCAGTTTCTTGCAGGTTTGCCGTACAGGTTTCTTTACGGCTTTACGGGCACAGTTTCGTTCGGGTGACTTGCTAGTAGGTGGGTTTTCTTTTTGTATCATACCCATCATATTACCTTGTATAATATTATTCAGTTGTACCTAATAAATTCCATCAACCAAACATGTATTTATTTGAGATAGAGACCAGTGATGTTTATTCTTTCGACCTTAGAGTCGTGCGTTGTATTTCTGTGGATTTCTTGTTGTTTTGAGTTTTGATCCTCGCCCTTGGCGTTGTATATTATATTGCTTGTGTGGTTGTGACCGTCGATTGACGAAGAGCTAGCTCCCGCTTGGGGATGCCTTTTTTTGATTTCGTATACTTTTCATGTTGTATCCCGTTTGGGGGCCAGTTTTTACAAAGGAGACTCTGCCGAAATTTTCAGGAAATATTTGATGTTTTAAAAAAAAAGGCATAATTTGGCTTATGCTATTAAAACTACTTGATTTAAATTGGTTTTCCTTCACTCTACTACTTTTCTTGGTTTGGATTTCTGGGTTTTTCGGCTTACTTAGATTACGTACGCCTCGAGACGTTTCGTAGTCTAAGTGCCGGTCATGTTCCGTACTTTCGGGTCGTGACATGACTACAACAACCCTCTGGCAGAGTTATATATACATTGACTTCTAAAGCTAGTTTAGAACGATGTTATACTTATTCTCCTGCCGGGTCTCATAGTCTAGAACAACAGCAATGACAAGTCTGAGTAAACAAGAACCTCCCTGTCACCGTTTCTGAGAAGACCGAAGTACTTCTCTGGTGCCTGAGATTACCCACCATATCTACGGAGTGGCTAATGGAATGTTAAAACCAATTGAATCTTTAGGTTCTATTAAATTTTCAGCAATCGTTTGTGGTTCTGGAATCACTTCTAGTTCTATCATATTCCCACTAATGTTTTCTGAAAAGAATCCATTTTACTAAAACCATGGCGAGTCAAGAACAATATATCTATTGATCTTCCAGATGGTAGAAAGTTAACCCTCGTCATAGCCCGGGATAACCCACAAACTGCCATTACTGAAACGTGCCTTGAGTTTGTCCAGAGTCTGGTTTTAAGCATAAGCCGGATAACTCCATATACCTTAACATCGTTAAGATATGAACCATTCTATATATACAGTATAGAAACAGAGGCACTAATTTAATTGGAACCAGATTCAAATCATGCAGCTGTCTCCAGTGCAAGTCAACTAAATAGAAGAAGGCCAATCAACATTACTCAATTAGGAGTGCATCCAAATATGAGTAACCTGAAAGAGAAGCAAGTTCTCAAAACCATTACTATCAATGGAATACCTAGTACAAGTATCTACATTTTCGATCATCTTGAAGAATCCTAATACTTCAGAGCATTATCAACGGTGAAAAAGTTGTACAATCACATGAAATTTGATGTACCCACATCTTAGATGATAACGATGAAGATGGTGCGTGCCGATCGTCGGAAAAAAATGAGGGAGGATGTGTTTTTTCGACGCCATAGGAGGAAATTCCCTCCTATGGCCTCTTTCCTCCATTAACCTCTCTCTCTCTCTCTCTCTCTCTATATATATATATATATATATATATATATATAATTATGAAAACCCAATTCAATAAATATTATCATTTTAATGAAACTCATTATATAATTATTTAAATTCTAAAATAAATTTAATAAAATTATGAAATGTTATATAAATTGTCTATAATATCTGAAAAAATTGCTTGTAATATCTATGCAATGTCTGTTATATTTAGACATTTGTATGTAATATTTAGGAGGAGTGACAGAAGAGAATGATAAGAAAGGAAAAAGAGCTTCGATGGAGGAGGAAAATGAAGAGAGAAAAGGAGCTCGATCAGAGTGGTGGAGGATCGAAGAGAAGAGGAGGGAGGAGGAGCTCGGACGAAAGAGTGAGAGAGGAGGGAGGAGGAAGAGGATTGAGCTGAAGGAGGAGCTTCGGCGAAGGAGAGAGCAAAGGGAGGAGCTTCGGCGAAGGGGAAAAAAGAAAAGGGAGGATGGTGTGGACACAGGAGAATAGGAGCGGAGGATGAGAGGAGAGAGATGACGGGTTTGGTGGTTTTGAGTGAGAAAGAAATGAGAGAAAGAGGGGTTGGAGTAGAAGATGGGCTTTTTTTTGAAGTCCTCTTAAAATTGATTGTATGAACTCTTGAAACGAGAGCCCATGATTTTTTTGTTTACAATTCAATGTAAGCCGAGGAAGGTTTTGTAAGTCTATGGTAGCGCCCCGGCCGTCTTTAAGACGCCAAATGCGGAACAAAAACTTTTATAACAGGCGCTATCGCATACTATAACCCGGATCTGCCATTAACGCTAAACCAACATACTGTAAAGAGAGTAGAAATGTTATACCGAACGATCCGAGTCTTTCGTTCTTTAACCATCATCCCACGCTTTATTGCGGCTGCTCCGATCTCCTGAATCTCCAGTCTTCTCGTCTAGGTGGCACCACGTCGACGGATCTTTAAACGGGCTCCCGCCTCTGAACCGAAGCAACTCGATCATTAAGTCTGCCAAAAGAGATGACCAAGATTGATGTAGAGAATGAGTAGAACACTTTGTCTCGTTACATCCAAAGCTATGGATGAATGGTTAATGAAGCTTCCATTTGGATTGAATGAAATGAGAAAATGAGCAATCTAATTTCCATGAACCCAAAATCATAATCTTTTTAATCAAGCAACCATTCTTCCACACAAGAATAGGCCGGCCACTTAAAATGAGGGGGGGTGAGTGTAGGAGAGGGGAAGGTGACCACAACAATAAATTAGTGAGAATGAGTCATTATCCACCTTGCATTATCATTAATGCACTAATGAATCATCTAACCTAGTCATGCTATCATTAAATGAACAATTAATGCAACCAATGAATCAAGAACACCTCACTAACCTAGTCACCACTTCTAGAATCTTCTAGAACCTTCCACACTCATCAAGAAAAGATAAATCCGCATTTAACCGAATGTTAAAGCTGGTGATAGAAAACTGGAAACTGGCAACTTCCAAAGGTGATCCTGAAACGAATTTCAGGATAACCTAGTAACAGTATAAACATACCCGCATTTGTATTACGACCGAATACAAATGCAACTGAGACAAAGATATTATATCTACACAGTATAATACTTGGATCCGGCTTAAACCAAAGCCTACCAGTATTATCTGCCCGAAATATGACACGTGCGTAAACGCACGTGCATTTTCCGAACCCTGCCATAAAACCATACGGCCTCTACAATGTTTCGCCCGAACTTAGGAAACTGTCTGTGGGGGACTCTAATGACTCATCAACACACTGGCTCTGGGTATAACCTCTAGCACGTCAGAAGTACAAGCTGTACGTAACGGTTGCCTATGTATTGATCGGATGGGAAGCTGACGAGCGAACTCATCCAGAAACCCTACTGAGTCTGACAGTGACAATATCCGTACAGTCCGGTCCATTCGTCTATGAGTATTGCATATAGGTCCTAAGGGGATGGTAAACGTCAGACCCTAATAGCTGTATAAGTCATGTCGGAGTGAAGCCCAGAACACTCTGAGATACTACTGGAATACCTTCCAGTAAATCTCGATTACCCTGGCCAGGGATTTCGTGTAATGGCTCTCCTAAACAAAGCGCGATCTCACCCCCAATACCGAGAGAAACGAATCCCTGACAATCCGCTCACTGCCTCCATGTGGCTCGGGACTGTACCCAACTAAAACCTGTTTGCACGACTCCTTTGAGTCGTGGTAGGGTAGTAATCAAAGCACAGTGGGAACTCACACGAGACAAATGACGATCCCAGGTCGACAGACTAACCTGTACACATGTCACCAAGGAACTGCTATCCGACGATATGTATAATACCAACTAGCATGTTCCCGGCGAGTCCTGTCCGGTGTACTCATAACCCAATGAGCACCTGTATACATCTTAGGTGATCCAACTAACACCAATGGCTTGTGAGACCGGCCACCGCCCCTCGTCGGGGTCTCGACTGTATACATGTTCAGACCATAATATTGCATTATTATATTTCCCATTCTTATTCTTTTTATAAATAAGCAGGTGCTTTTGACGCATGTCTGCTACATGTTACAGGTTACAGGCTCTTGGATCTGAAACAGCGAAAACGGTAAAAGACGATGTAAAAGTGGAACTACAACCAACAAATAGAAGGATATTGATCAAGCCTACATAGAGATCAGTTTACAGAGTACAAGGCAAAGCAAGGTCTAAGATCGCGAAGCGAACGGGTAAAGTTCACCACAATTATTCACTGGAAGATCTGGAAGAGAACGAGAAACCAATATGAGAAAAGAACCAAAGATACAGGAAGCCCAAAATAACCAGAGCCAGGCCATGAAATTTCATAGCCCAATTCCACTGTTTGACCGCGGAACCGCGGCCAAACCAGACCTCGGGCCGTGGTTCCGCGGCCATCTAGGGCGTTTAGAAGTTAAAAATTATACTATAATTCAAGGCGGTGCTGAATGGGTCTTCCTAGGGCTATTTTTGTAAATTTAGACATGCGAATCACATGTAATCTAGAGTTTCCTATTTTCTATAAATAGGAACTCTAATCATTGTAATTTTTATGCCTCCTTTTAATAATAAATTCAGAATTCTTTATGGAGAGCATCGGTGTTTCTTTTCAATTCATGAATTCAGATCTGACAAACCTGCGTTGATGATTGGAGAGATGCATCTGTAAGTAGATTTAATTCCTTGCTCTAGTTTAGATTTCAATTCTTTGCCCTAGGTAGATTTAATTTCTTTCCGTAGATAAATTGTTAGAGTTAGCTTTGGGGAAGGATTTTGAGAGGTTCTTACCCATAATATATTTTCAATAGGACTCCATGCATACACGCACACACCGCGCCCTACGGCACCCTATCCCTCGAGGTAGCGGTGATACCGTAGTATAAAAGCCCGGTTGCGAGCGTTTTCCATGGAGGTTAGGGTAAGGATCTCTAAAGGAAGGACAAGAACCTAGAGGAAGGAATACCTTCCCGAATGGATCTAATCCCCTTTATTGATAATTACCATAACTCCTCACAGATCTTCATTTGGGTATAGAAAGCGTTGAGATTTACTTGCATTTCCAAACCATCCCTAAACCTAACCCTAGCAAGACTAGATCTAGATAATCGTAGTATAGAATAATTAGGTTTTTAGATTTAATAATCAATCCGAACACCCTTCGGAATTAACTCGTTAGCGACTAGGAGATTCACAAAATCCCTGTGGACCGACCCGTACTCACCGGCTAGCTTCATGCGACGCCGTTCTTGATTGCGGTTAATAGATAGTTTTTGACATACAAATCAAATGGCGCCGTGTATTCCCGCCTGTCACGCGGGTGACCCGGGTTCGATCCCCGGCAACGGTGCCATTTGATTCATCTCAAAAACTATTATCTATTACCGCAATCAAGAACGGCGTCGCATGAAGCTAGCCGGTGAGTACGGGTCGGTCCACAAGGATTTTATGAATCTCCTAGTCGCGCTAACGAGTTAATTCCGAAGGGTGTTCGGATTGGTTATTAAATCTAAAAACCTAATTATTCTATGCTACGATTATCTAGATCTAGTCTTGCTAGGGTTAGCTTTAGGGATGGTTTAGAAATGCAAGTAAATCTCAACGCTTTCTATACCCGAATGAAGATCTATGAGGAGTTATGGTAATTATCAATAAAGGGGATTAGATCCATTCGGGAAGGTATTCCTTCCTCTAGATTCTTGTCCTTCCTTTAGAGATCCTTACCCTAACCTCATTGGAAAACGCGCGCAACCGGGCTTTTATACTATGGTATCACCGCTACCTCGAGGGATAGGGTGCCGTAGGACGCGGTGTGTGCGTGTATGCATGGAATCCTATTGAAAATATATTATGGGTAAGAAAGGGATGAGAGATCTCATCTCTCAAAATCCTTCCCCAAAGCTAACTCTAACAATTTATCTACGGCAACAAATTAAATCTACCTAGGGCAAAGAATTGAAATATAAACTAGAGCAAGGAATTAAATCTACTTACAGATGCATCTCTCCAATCATCAACGCAGGTTTGTCAGATCTGAATTCATGAATTGAAAAGAAACACCGATGCTCTCCATAAAGAATTCTGAATTTATTATTAAAAAGAGGCATAAAAATTACAATGATTAGAGTTCCTATTTATTGAAAATAGGAAACCCTATATTACATCTGATTCGCATGTCTAAATTTACAAAAATAGCCCTAGGAAGACCCATTCAGCACCGCCTTGAATTATAGTATAATTTTTAACTTCTAAACGCCCTAGATGGCCGCGGAACCGCGGCCCGATGCCTGGTTTGGCCGCGGTTCCGCGGTCAAACAGTGGAATTGAGCTATGAAATTTCATAGCCTGGCTCTGGTTGTTTTGGGCTTCCTGTATCTTTGGTTCTTTTCTCATATTGGTTTCTCGTTCTCTTCCAGATCTTCCAATGAATAATTGTGGTGAACTTTACCCGTTCGCTTCGCGATCTTAGACCTTGCTTTGCCTTGTACTCTGTAAACTGATCTTTATGTAGGCTTGATCAAGATCCTTCTATTTGTTGGTTGTAGTTCCACTTTTACATCGTCTTTTACCTTTTTCACTGTTTTAGATCCAAGAACCTGTAACCTGTAACATGTAGCAGACATACGTCAAAAGCTCCTGCTTATTTATAAAAAGAATAATAATAGGGAATATAATAATGCAATATTATGGTCTGAACAATACATTAGTCTACTTTGGAGTATCGATGCCCTGTCTCGAAACTCCCACGACTAGGGACACTTTAAGGATGTGCTTATAGACCCCAGCTCCCACATATATGATCGCCATCATACTGCCGGTAGTCAAGCAAGAACCTAAGGGCTCTATCAAAGTGTAACAGTGATAAAGACAAACCAGATAGCATACTATCATCTCGAGTAAGACTGTTTTATCGGTATAGGCCCTTCCTCAATCATCACAATCACGTACCTGCGATCCAATAATTGATTTTGAGGGCACTATATCCAACAGTCTCCCACTTGCACTTAAAGCTAATTATTGCGATGTCGCATACTCACAGCCCGTGTGATACCGAACATCCAACTCCTCTACTAATCAGTTTCACAAAGCTTGTTTGCAAAACTATTATGTTCGAGAAATAGGCTCAGTGAGTGGATCCGCCCTGATGTTTCTTTCTCTGTCTCTCTTAATTTCAAGTTCGCGGAGAAAACCATCTCCTGAATCGAATAATACCTGTCTTAGAATATGTCTGGATATCTGATGGGACTTGGTTCATTAATGAACTCCAAATCCAAACTTCTTAGACTATATTGATCACTGAACCTAATCAGTATCCAGCACCATGCCTCCCATAGTATCCTTTTGGACCACCTGTCCATAATACTGTCCCTCTTCAGATGGAAAACTATAACTCTGACAATTACTCTGTCATCTATGTCACCTTTGAAGCCTGGAATGATAACCGTCTCCCGAAGGAGGCCGCCATCATCAAATCCGTAGAACATGTACTTATGTTCTAAAACTGCTTCCTTGTGTTTCTTCAGGATTGGATTAATATAAACTTATCGCATCTAGTGAAAAACGACATCTGGTGTGGTACTTGACATCTCACGATTGACTCAATTGCCTAAGCAAGTGATCTGCCAATCATGCACATCCCTCTCCCCTTTAGTCTGTAAGACACCTTTAGAGAGGGTGACTCCATCACCTGTAGGTACACCACCATGCCAGGAGTCATCTATTCTAAAATACTATTAGAATACTGTCAAAGTACCCACATTGGGAAACTACCCAAATCTAGATCTAAAACCATAGATCTAGTAACCAGAATGTCAGATATTATATCCATATCCTTTATGGAGAAACAACTGTGTGACGACCACAGTACAACCGATCGTAGTATAGGAATTTTACTTCCTACTCTGTGTATGTCATCCAAATACTAGGACATCACACCCTACTACCTTCTTAACAGATCCATCCTTTATTCTGATGAAGTCAAACCCATGACTGTCACATCAAAAATAGATGATCTTATCTCCGCTATATGTGCTCAAGCCTATAAATAGACATAAGCTACTTGCCCACTATGCTTCCGCTGCTCCCACTGACTATGACAACCCTCTGGAAGAATAATATATACGTACACTTCTAAAGCTAGTTTAGAACGACGCTATATTTATCCTCCTGCCGGGTCTCATAGTATGGAACAACAATAGTGTCAAGTCTGGGTAAACAAGAACCTTCCTGTCACCGTCCTTGAGGCTACCGAAGTACCTCTCGGGTGTCTGAGGTTACCCACCATATCTGCGGAGTGGCTATTGGAATGTCAAACCTGATTGAATATTTAGGTCCTATTAAATTTTCCGTAATCGTTTGCGGTTCTGGAATCACTTCCAGTTCTACCATACTTCCTCTATTGTTTTCTGAAAAAATCCATTTTACTAAAACTGTGGCGAGTCTAGAACAATATCACTATTAATCTTCCATATAGTAGAAAGTCAACCCTCGTCAAAGCCAGGGTCAACCCACAAACTGCCATTACAGAAACGTGCCTTGAGTTATCCAGAGTCTGGTTTTAAGCATAAGCTGGACAACTCACCGTACCTTAACATCGTTAAGATATGAACCACTCTATATCCAATATAGAAACTTTGGCACATATTTAATTGGAACCAGATTCAAATCATGCAACTGTCTCCAGTGCATATCAACTTAATGGAGAAAGGCTAATCAGCATTACTCAACTTAAGAATCCATCCAATTATGAGTAACCTGAAAAAGAAACTGGTTTCTCAAAACCATTAACTGAATACCAATCACAAGAATCTACATCTTCGATTTGTTTGAAGAATCCCGATACTTGTGACACCTGGTTCTCTACTTTATTCCTATATCCACAACTTCTCAAAACTTAGACATTGTATTTCTACGAAACACTTGTCTAAAAACTAGAGAAGTCACAAGTAAACAGAACAGAGTACGAGGACCAACCCCTTTGTCCTGATGGACACTGGACAACATACAATACTCTGTATAAGTCCGCTGAGTTGAATAACTCAAAACCTGTGCGTCGTAGGCTGAAAACTGTACCCAGGCGATTTCCTCAAATATCACTAATTACAAAGAATTCCGATATAATGAGGATGGTCACCTAATTTCCAATAGCTTACTCCCACTCATCATCTGTAAAACCATACAGATGTGAGAAGCATACCTGGTAAATACATACCCTGGAGCAAGGGTTTAATTGGGAATCAGTTTACAATTAACAATGCACGGTGTAATTAAAACATGAAAATATTTCGAAGGGGTATCCTGGTATTCTTTGTAATGCCTCTTCCATAATCCAATTCATGACTTTAACCGTATATTTGTTTGCCATCTCCCCAAATCCCTTTATTTGTCTTTATTCATTACCTTCTGTACACCATCATTAGGCTAAGTGGATTTCTTCCTTCCCTACCGTTCAGCACCAGCCTATGGTTTGGAAGAAGACTATCCGATAAGCATAATAGATGTACTCTCATAATCCTAGGAGTACTCGCCGCTTGAGAGAAGGTGATGATAAAAGACAACTGAATAATACCTTATTCTATTTCTCCCGAACTGGGAAAAAAGCAATGGTGAAATAGGAGTGGCGATGAAGTATGCGGTTTGGTCATGAATGATAACAGTCGCAATTTACTTTGCCCTCTTTCTAATTCCTTTATTTGGTCTTTAGTTATTACCTTCTGTACACCCTACTTAGGCTAATTGGTTTTCTTCATTCCCTACCTTTCGGCACCTGCCTATGATTTGGAAGAAGATTATCCAATAAGCATAATAGGTTTACTCTCCTAATCCTAGGAGTACTCGCAATCTGAGAGAAGGTGATAATAGAATACAACTGAATAAACCAATTCTATTTCTCCTGAACCTGGATCCATCCTCGAAGAAATCCTTCCGAGTTCGTATATAACCATACGATGGATCTATCCTATGGAAGTGGATATCCTTAATAATACGGGGTGTTCTGAGAAATACAAAGGGTAAAAGAAGGAGCGGCAATGACTTATGCAACTCGGACAATCCAAAAGCCAGTATTTTAAGAAGGTTCGGTCAACTTGGTCACTGAGTCATAGTCTAGGGTCGGTCAAAGGTCGCTGCCAAAGAGAGAGAGAAAAGAAACACTCTGCGTGCACTCTTACCTTAGATCAGAATGGTTATCACTTTATCTAATCAGGAAACCTCCCACTGTAATCTCAAATTCTCCTCCAAACCTGAAAGAAGAATTAGTCGGGATCACCCGAAGAGTAAACCAACTCATCAGTGGGAATCGGGATCCAACTCTCATCGCATGATAACGTGACGGTATCCACTCATGTTATCACACTCCAGAAGGTATGCGCAAGTCTGACAAGTTTCCTGTATGTTTGAAACTCCCGATGTAATTTTTATCCTATGCTCTTATGACCTTGACGTAGGCCAACAAATCATAAGTCACATGTCAAGTTCTACCCGTCATTGTCCAGGTTAATTTGAAGCACCCGTACAAGCCCTTGACGTAGGCCAACAAGGCTATACGTCTGTCCCAAACCAACACATTTATCTATGCAGCAAATGAATACCCCAGCAGCTACCAAACACTATGCATTGACGTAGGCCAACAAACATAACTTGAATATTACTGACCATCCATAAGAAATGACGGAGGACTACGCTGGTTTTTGGCGAAAAACCTTTAACGTAATGAACTTGATCTCGTTGAAGGAACCTGATAGCTTTTTATAAAAATATAGTGGCGAAAACCTTTGCTAAAGAGGTCACTCCCGGTGAAGGGATCTCGGCTCTTTCCTCGTCGAATGAGGTGTAGGATATTCATAACCGAATACCACGATGCATGACAAATTGTAATCGACTATAGTGAAGTTATTACCCTGACGCAAACTTCTGCCCAAGGGGTCACTCCCGGTGAAGGGATCTCGGCCCTTGCCTCGTCGAATGAAGTGTTGGATATTCATAACCGAATACCTCTATGCATTGTTAGTTAGATGTATGCCCTAGAGGACATTACTATACATAGGATGTATATTGTAGTGAATGCTTGGACATATATAGGGAGGAATTTCTTGCTCGACATGATAGTATGCTATCTGGTTACACTTTACCTTAACGTGTACACTAATTGTCTCTCTGTTACATGTTGGTAAAGCCCTTAGGATGTATACTTGACTACCTGGACTATGATGCGGATCATACTAGTGGGGACAAGGTAGTCCATAAGTACATCCTTCAAGGTCCCTAGTCGTGGTTGTATCGAGACGGGGCATCGATATACTAGAGTAGACTAGCGTATACCTTCTCGCCCCATACAGATGGGCGATGGATGATCCCATATCCATTGGTGTTTGACATCAGAGATGATATACGGGTGCTTAGTGGAGACTGGGTACACTGGACGGACTCGCCGAGAACTCCCAGATGGTATTATACCTTACGTCAGATAGCAGTTCTCTGGTGACACTGGTACAGAGTAATCTGTTGACCCGAGATCGTCATAGAGTCTTGTGTGATTCCCACTGTGCTTTGATTTCCACCTTACCACGTCCAAGAGGGCGTGCAAAATGGTGGTTTTTGGGTACAGTCCCGAATCACATGGAGGCAATGAGCGATAGGAGAGGATTCGTCTCTCCCGGTATAGGGAGTTGATGTTGCGCTGTGTTCGATTAGCTATAACCGGAAATCCCAGGCTAGGGTTGCTGAGATTTACTGGTAAGTGTTACCAGTAGTTTCTCGAACTGTTATAGACCTCATATCGACACGACTTATCGAGCTATTGGGGTCTGAAGTTTACCACCCCTAGGCGAGATATGCGACATATCAGACGACGAGACCGGACTGTACGGTAACTGTTACTGGTTGGATTCACAGGAGTATGAGCGGGCTTGCTCGTCGATCTTCTGATCGCTCAATACCCGGGTGGCCGTTACATTTAGCAGACCGCTTGCGGCTTGTGGGTGTTTGATATGATCATCACCTGCTGCCGGCGTATTGACGAGTCTTTAGAGTCCTACACAGAGGTTTCCTGGCTCAAGCGAAACGAAATAGGAGCGCATATGAGATATGTGCGGGACCGAGAATAATGCGTGTATGTGATACCGTATTCTATTCTCGCGATTTGTATCATTGGATGGTTATATATGATATAGCCGTGTTACCGAATCAAGTGTTGATTCGATACATTGATACACTTGATATTAGTCGGTTATATGCGATATGACCGGATCATTAAATCAAGTATTGATTTAATGATTTGATGTATAATTATATATTTGATATATTATTTTACATTAACTAGTATTTGTTCACTTAAGATTATTTTCTCACTTGATTGTGCACATTGTATATGTGATATATTTTTGTGCACTAGATTGTATCATGTTTGATGATACATGCAAACTTGGGTGTATGTTTACTTTAAATCTTGTTTAAGTGAATGGTTAGGGTTTTGTTATCTTTTCTTAATCATTTATTTATTTATTCGTTTTGGCAAGAAATGAAATGGTGGCTTTCTTTGGATTTATCTTGAAGCTTCATGAAGCTTTGACCACTTTGTTTCTTTCCTTAACCTAACCATTCACTTAAACCCTAGTTTATTCTCTACATGAGTTAAACTTCACCCATGGTTGCAACATGATAAGTATTCACTTGAATTTTATTTTAAAATAATTCATTCTTTTCTTCTTCTTCATCTTCTTCTTCAAGTGAAGAAAAAGAAAAACTTTGCTAGAAAAATTCAAGTGATGAATCCAAGTGAGAAATCCAAATCCAAAGTGAACCCACTTCCTATTTCTTCATCCTCTACCACTTGCCATGTTGTATAGGGTGTTTTCTTCACAAGTTTCATGAGCTAGTGAAGATGGAACTTGAGTTAGAGTTGTCTCGACGTAGATCATCTTCGGCATCGAAGTCAACGACTTAGCCCGCTCATTTTCCTGACGAAACCATCGCTAGAGTCTGGGATCCCGGTGATCGCAGTGAAGGGACGTCATCACGGAGCTAGAAAAATGGTGGACCGGATCTACAAAGGTTGTATTTCCATTCACTTTAGAGTAAAGTTGTTTGCTCGCATTTGTTTTCGCCTATCCTCTAGTTAACGATCGCATTAGGGTTTCTTAGGCACCGAAAAATTTGAATTTGGCATGGTAGATGCCTTGTGGAACCTCTTGAGTGTGCCTAGGAACCCTACAGTGGTATCAGAGCCTAGCTAGAGCCTTAGGCGATGCGTTAACGATGTTAAAACCCCGATCGAACCCAAATACGACGTAGTACACCCCTCTCTGGTCCATTTTTAAAATCTGGGATTTTTCCGAATTAAAAATGCCTTTAAAAATCAGCAGGAAATTGTAAGAATTACTGTGCAAACACGACACTGTTTGGAGCTCAAACCGCCGCGGAACCGCGGCACAAGCATGGCTCGTGCGGCGGTTCCGCCGCCATTTTGTGACGTCGCCCTCTTAAATTTGCACAGTAATGTTTCTTTTTAATTCCCTGATATTTTATGGGTATTTTTATCTGACTCAAGTGTTGAGTATTTTGGGGTTTATTTTGTAGTCGTCGTTTCGATCGGAATTTTTAATTTCGTAATGTTTTCCGGATATTTAGAATATGTTAAAAAGTTCGACCGGATATAAATACCCAATTTTTCCCCTGCCGGAAAATTTCCAAGTGTTGGATTTTTCCGTAGTTTAATGACGTTCTAAGTAATGCAAGTAACGCGATGGTCCCTCTAGAAGACAACAAACCTTAACTCGATTATGTGACCGTCTTGAACTGCCCTTTGAACCTTAGGGTTTGGGGCAGTACGGCGTACCACATGTGAGGCGTTGGCTTGACCCTTCTACGGCTAGACCGTTGGTACTGTGGCATGAAGTGGATGTTGTTAAACTTATTTCATGTGTTGAGCTTTTCGGGAAAACTTGGGTGTTTGACTGTTCGATCGGAAAGTTTAACATTTTCTGTTTATCTGGAATGTGATACAATATTTGGAATTCACAAGTAGTTATGAGATAACTAATATGAATGTTATAAACATAGCACTTTAGTCTCACTTGATCGGTTGCCACGGGATTTTGATGTGATCAAAAGTCCGTCGCAATCACGTAGCGTACGCGGATACTCGCCGGGTAAACTTAATAGACAGCCTCACCCCATAGTCCCGACCAAGTGACTGTAGGAGAACCCCGTCGCCGAAAGCATCCGTTCGGGTGCTCGCGACAGCGGTGTTCCGCCTTGGTGCACTTCGTCGACGGCGTCGGGGGTGCGGCCGCCTACTAAAGTTTGCGACGAGCATTCGATCAGGATGTCGGGAATCTTGTAGAATTGCCCGACTTGATATTGAAAAGAGTTTTCGATAATGAGACTAAAATGCGGGGTTTATAATTGTCAGGCATGCGATGTCTAAGGAATTCATTTGGTTAGGCATGCGATGTCTAAGAAGGTTGCGGATTCCAACTGTTGTAGTTTTACACTTTCTTTTCTGCGACCGTAAGTGTAATATGTGATATCGCCGGTTTCGTTGCTATATGTCAACGACAATTGGGATGGGCATATTTACTTACGTTGATGACATGTGATGTTATGTGTTGCTGGATATGTTATATTGGATCGTCGTGTTTGAATAGCCGGGGTTTTTTATGTGAGATGAGTGTTTTTCATTTTCATTCATGTAAAAACTTGTATGTAATATTCTTTTATTGGGGCACTTCCAGGTTGCGGAAGATGTCACCCATTGTATATTATTTACTTTTCCGCGCTAGGATAGACCCAAGGAGGAGGGCACAAGTAACCGGGTTCTGGAGTCCAGTGGGAGACCAACTCGAGGAGTCGAGTCCGGGTCTCCTAATTCTAGAATTGGTAGGGTTGCTTGCCGCTCTCATAGGGGTCTAGGGGTGTGGGTTTGTCTATTCATCGCGACCGTGGAATCCGTGTTTTATACTGGCTCGTATTGAAAACACGGACGTCCTAGTATATCCAATGTTTCATATGTTTCTTCTGCTGCGATATCTGTGATGTGATCATTTGATATGCTGTGATGGATACTGTATTTAGTATATATGATATATTATATAGGCGTTACTTATGTTTTACACCCGCGCTAGCCCTGCCCCGCTCTGCCGTTAGTTACCTAACCTAACGGTGCACGAGGGGACATTGAGGCGAATGCGGATGGCATAAGTGTACGTCGTATTTATCTGTGATGTTTAGGTGGACTTAAATGATGGGACTTCATTAATATGATTCATGAAATAAAAGAAATCTAAAGATGTTGTGGAATTGAATTTCAAAAATAAAACAGGTAGCTACAGTTCTTGCTTTGCACAGCGGTATATATGATATATCCTGCACCTCATTCGACGAGGAAAGGGCCGACGATCCCTTCACCGGGAGTGACCCCTTTAGCAATAACTGGCAGATGCTACACCCTTCGGTTTGTCTTTTGATGCTTCTATAGTTTCTGCTTTGCACAGTGATATATATGATATATCCCGCACCTCATTCGATGAGGAAAGGGCCGACGATCCCTTTCACCGGGAGTGACCCCTTTAGCAAAACTAGAAAAGCCTCATAAACACTCCATTTTAAAATCATTTGATTCTACAACAATATCAAGTTCATTACGCAATAGGTTTTCAGAAAAACCTGTCGTAGCCCTCCGTCATTTCAGATAAGTTGTATATAGTATTCGTGCTACATTTGTTGGCTTTCGTTAAGGTGTAGTGTGCGGTAGCTATATGCTGCTTATCTGCTGCATACGATGCGATTGGATTAGGGTAGTCGTGCGGCTTTGTTGGCTTTCGTCAAGGGTCGTGCGGGTGGGTTTAATTCAATCAAGAAATATACGGGTTGAACTTGACTAGCGGGCTATGGTTTGTTGGCTTTCGTCAAGGTCATAGCACGTTAGGGGCAAAATATTATCGGGAATTTCAAGTGTTGAAATTTGCAATGAGATTGCATACCTTCTATGAGATAGTTGGATCCCGATACCCACTGCGAGTAATTGTTACTCCTGGGAGAGTTTTACGCATTACAATTAGCCAATCAAGTAGGTGTCTAGAAAGGTGTCAACGGGGTTACGCCTCTAGGAAAACGAGGTTTACTGTAATTAGGTCCGTGCGAAAGCACGGGGAACCTCCCTCAAAGTACCGACACTGGCTTGGCTGAAAGATTGGCGAACTTGTAGCGTGTAATTAATCCCGGCTAGTCTTTCCTTTTAGGGTTTGAAGGAAGATTTGATAAAAAACAGTGGGAGCCATCCTGATTAGATAAAATATATAACCAATCTGATCTTGCAAGAGCGCACGCTGAGTGTTTTCTTCTCTCTCTCTCTCCAGGTAGCGACCATATCACGCCTTAATCAAGATAATAAAACGGATATTTTGACCGAACCCGCTTGTTATACTGAGCTGGGGAACGTTGGTCCCGATCCAACTTATAATTGTTATAAGACAGAGCAGGAAATTGGGGGTTACCAGAATTCCCGTGCCGCCAAACGAAGAGAGTGCATGCTGATGCATCATCTTTGGGTGTGTTCATTATACAGAACTGTTTCTCAGTATCCTCTGCGTCCTGGGTATCTGATACCGGATCAGGATCCCAGATATGTAATCTGTTACATAGGGCTACAGAAAGGTAGAGAACTGAGAACGGGTGATAAGTTTCATGAGACAGAAAACGGTGCAAGTGTTGCAGCCAAGTCTGTTGGTCACTGTCACCCTATATTACAAATACATTGATTCTGAACAAATACTATTAGATACCGAACCTGATATGCAAAATCATATCAGTCTCTTTATTAGTAAAGAAATGATAAAATTTTGTATTATTGGATAATGTTTTGAACATTTCCTATATCAATAGTTGATCGGTTCAGGCACGTTATCTAAAAGCATTGATGTTCTAAATCAAACTACAGTTCTTAGTATATGGAACACACACAAGAGGAAGAGTTCACATATGAACGAATCCTACTTGAGGTATTGTAGACTAGGTCATATGAATGCGACCCGACAGGCTGAAGTTACATTTAGATGTATATTTAAATCAGTTTGAATTTACATCTTGTGAAACTTGCCAGTCATGTCACAGAGCTAAGATGACCATAGCTCTGTTTATTGGAAACAGAGAAAGAGTTAGTAAACTCTTGGGATTGATACATGTTGATGTATGTAAGGTCCCCCGTCTACGCATGCCAGGACCGGTTCTTTGTACTTCATTACATTCTCTGATGATCTCTCAAGATTCAGTCATATGTTCCTGTTGAAACACAAGTCCGAACCTTTTGAGATATTCACAGAATATAAGTTAGAAGTAGAGAACCAATACGGGTAAAAGTATTATGTCCTGTGATGTGATCAAGGAGGAGAATACTTGAGCACGGAATTCTTGGACTATTCTAAAAGAGAATGAGATTCTCTCTCAGTATCACTCCTCCGTATACACCATAGCACGATGGTATATCGGGGCAGGGCAATAGCACCCTATGTGATATGGTGTGCTCTATGATGAGTACTATTGAGTTACCTGTTTCCTTTTAGGGGTTATGCACTTGAGAAGCTGCATACCTATCGAATAGGGTTCCGATCAAATCAGTTGCCTACCACTTCATATGTGATATGGAAAGGGAAGAGACCATATCTTAAGTTTGTTAAGATTTGGGGTTGTCCGGCCTATGTCTAAAAAGCAAAATCCGGACAAGCTCGAGGCAAGGTCTGTTATGTAGAAATGGAAATGTTCCAGCTATACAAATTACAGCTGATGATTTGATAGAACCAAAGGATTCAGTAGATTCCAACGAACCTCAGCCTCTCCGCCGATCTAGTAGGGTTCTTCACCCACCTGAGAGTTACTTCGGTTTCTCTATGGCAGTGGGAGCGAGGATTGCATCATGAGATGATGACCCAACTATTTTCGAGCTGGCCATCAGGAGTGGGACTCTGTAAGAATGGCTGGATGCTTAGCAATCTGAGATGGAATCCATGTACACCAACAAAGTATGGACTTTGGTTGCTTTATCTGAAGGGTTAAATCCCCATCAGGAGTAAGTATATCTTGAGAAGATTACTTGGTGTAAATGGAAAAGTTGAGACTTTCAAAGCTAGACATGTTAAAGGTTTTCATCATTGACCAGGCGTGGATAATGATGAAACCTTTTTCAGTGGCTATGCTTAAGTCCATCCAGATCCTACTTGCCACGGCTACATACCATGACTACGATATCTGGCGGTTGGGTGTCATGACTGCTTTTCTAAAATGATGTTTTAGAAGAGAGCGTCTGTAAGTACACAGCCAGAGGGCTTCGTAGACAGTGCGAGCAGCAGAAACGTGTACAAGATGCTTTATGTGATAAAGCAGGCATCGCGGAGTTGGAACGTCTGTTTTGATGAGTTAGTCAAAGAGTTTGACATCATCAAAATGGTAGATGAACCTTGTATAAACAAAAAGGTAGTAGGGAGTATGGTAGTGATCCTCGTAGAGCACGTGGATGACATACTCTTGATAAGGAAAGGGGTTTCCTATGCTACGCTCGGTCAATCTCCGCTTATCACAAGGATTCTCCGTATAGGATCATAGTGATACCTACTAAATCCTGGGTTTTTGATCTATGAGATAGATCTAATTGGATGTTAGGATACTCACTAGTTGCAGTAAGATGGTATCAGTTGATCCTGGGGAGAATCACTGGAAAGGTTCCAGAGTGATAAGGACGACTGAAAGTCAGTCACAGGCATTGTCTTTACCCTCAGTAAAGGGACGGTATGTTGAAGAGTTCCAAGCTAGATACCATGGCAAACTAGACGATAAAGGCTGTATACATCGCTACTTAAGATGCTACCAAAGAGGCAGTCTGGATGTATATTAGTTCATGAGATGAACTTCGTTCCTACCATTGTGAGGCAATGGAGTTGTGGCTTATGCCTAGGAACGTCCGTCCCATCAGTGATCCAGACATATTCTGAGGCAGTGTCACCTGATCATGAAGATGGTAGATCTCCAAGGGATCGAGGTTAGGAAAGTAGACTCAGAGGACAACACGGCGGATCCACTCACAAAGGCCTTTTCCCAGAGGGAGACTTTTATGGGATGGTTGAGTATGAGATACTACAACCACTGCTATCAGATGGCCCTAGTGCAAGTGGGAGATTGTTAGTTATATGTATGCCCTAGAGGCCATTACTATACATAGGATGTATATTGTAGTGGATGCTTGGACATATATAGGGAGGATTTTCTTGCTCGACATGATAGTATGCTATCTGGTTGCACTTTACCTTAACGTGTACACTAATTGCCTCTCTGTTACATGTTGGTAAAGCCCTTAGGATGTATACTTGACTACCTGGACTATGATGCGGATCATACTAGTGGGGACATGGTAGTCCATAAGTACATCCTTCAAGGTCCCTAGTCGTGGGTGTATCGAGACGGGGCATCGATATACCAGAGTAGACTAGCGTATACCTTCTCGACCCATACAGATGGGCGATTGATGATCCCATATCCATTGGTGTTTGACATCAGAGATGATATACGGGTACTTAATGGAGACTGGGTACACTGGACGGACTCGCCGAGAACTCCCAGATGGTATTATACCTTACGTCAGATGGCAGTTCTCTGGTGACACTGGTACAGAGTAGTCTGTTGACCCGAGATCGTCATAGAGTCTTGTGTGATTCCCACTGTGCTTTGATTTCCAGGTTACCACGTCCAAGAGGGCGTGCAAAACGGTGGTTTTTGGGTACAGTCCCGAATCACATGGAGACAATGAGCGATAGGAGGGGATTCGTCTCTCCCAGTATAGGGAGTTGATGTTGCGCTGTGTTCGATTGGCTATAACCGGAAATCCCTGACCAGGGTTGCTGAGATTTACTGGTAAGTGTTGCTAGTAGTTTCTCGAACTGTTATAGACTTCATATCGACACGACTTATCGAGCTATTGGGGTCTGACGTTTACCACCCCTAGGCGAGATATGCGACATATCAGACGACGAGACCGGACTGTACGGTAACTGTTACTGGTTGGATTCACAGGAGTATGAGTGGGCTTGCTCGTCGATTTTCTGATCGCTCAATACCCGGGTGGCCGTTACGTTTAGCAGACCACTTGCGGCTTGTAGGTGTTTGATATGATCATCACCTGCTGCCGGCGTATTGACGAGTCTTTAGAGTCCTACACAGAGGTTTCCTGGCTCAAGTGAAACGAAATAGGAGCGCATATGAGATATGTGCGGGACCGAGAATAATGCGTGTATGTGATACCGTATTCTATTCTCGCGATTTGTATCATTGGATGGTTATATATGATATAGCCGTGTTACCGAATCAAGTGTTGATTCGATACATTGATACACTTGATATTAGTCGGTTATATGCGATATGACCGGATCATTAAATCAAGTATTGATTTAATGATTTGATGTATAATTATATATTTGATATATTACTTTACATTAACTAGTATTTGTTCACTTAAGATTATTTTCTCACTTGATTGTGCACATTGTATATGTGATATATTTTTGTGCACTAGATTGTATCATGTTTGATGATACAAGCAAACTTGGGTGTATGTTTACTTTAAACCTTGTTTAAGTGAATGGTTAGGGTTTTGTTATCTTTTTGTAATCATTTATTTATTTATTCATTTTGGCAAGAAATGAAATGGTGGCTTTCTTTGGATTTATCTTGAAGCTTCATGAAGCTTTGACCACTTTGTTTCTTTCCTTAACCTAACCATTCACTTAAACCCTAGTTTATTCTCTACATGAGTTAAACTTCACCCATGGTTGCAACATGATAAGTATTCACTTGAATTTTATTTTAAAATAATTCATTCTTTTCTTCTTCTTCATCTTCTTCTTCAAGTGAAGAAAAAGAAAAACTTTGCTAGAAAAATTCAAGTGATGAATCCAAGTGAGAAATCCAAATCCAAAGTGAACCCACTTCCTATTTCTTCATCCTCTACCACTTGCATGTTGTATAGGGTATTTTCTTCACAAGTTTCATGAGCTAGTGAAGATGGAGTTTGAGTTAGAGTTGCCTCGACGTAGATCATCTTCGGCATCGAAGTCAACGACCTAGCCCGCTCATTTCCACGACGAAACCATCGCTAGAGTCCGGGATCCCGGTGATCGCAGCGAAGGGACGTCATCACTGAGCTAGAGAAGTGGTGGACCGGATCTACAAAGGTTGTATTTCCATTCACTTTAGAGTAAAGTTGTTTGCTCGCATTTGTTTTCGCCTATCCTCTAGTTAACGATCGCATTAGGGTTTCTTAGGCACCGGAAAATTTGAATTTGGCATGGTAGATGCCTTGTGGAACCTCTTGAGTGTGCCTAGGAACCCTACATGCATAACAAAAGGAAACGTCTTTGTAGTAACACTTTTTAAAATTGGTTCCAACAACATCAAATATAGGTTTGTTTTATCCTTGTATTGATAAGAATCAATACAGTCCCATCAATTAATCACACCGGAAAAGAACGAAAATAAAATGTACGTATATGCCATCCGCATTCGTCACTGGGTCCTGTCATTGTCCGTTAGGTTACTTAACTAACGACAGAGCGGGGACTGGGCTAGCGCGGGTGCAAAACATATACAACATCTACTAGTATATATAAATATATAATAATCGCTCCAGGCTTGATAAATGCAACATCACAGAAAAGTAATAAGTATCACAGAACAATACAGATAATCTGGGATCCCCGGGTTTCACAGAGCCGCTACTGAAACCCGACGTTCCCTTGGTCGTGTGGATAGCCTGTGCAATGTAACCTAGACCCCTACGGGTGCGGCAAGTTACCCGCCAAAACCTGAAGCGAAGCAGCCCCCTACAGCAAAGTGAATGGACCACCCAACACTTCACGGAATCCGGTAACTTGAGCACCCCTCCTTGGGTCAACCTGTACCCTCTATGAGTGCGGCGAATAGCCCGCCAATTCTAGAGTGAAGCCCCCTCCGTCTCAAAGCCGTGAGATGCGGACCCGTTGCCCTCTAGAACCCGGCTATCCGTGCACCCCACCGCGGGGTAATCCTAGTACAGAAAAGAAAATATATACAACGGGTATATCGACCTCAGCCCGGTCGTGCCCCAAAAGAATATTATACAAACAGGCAGTGACGGTAGTCCACATGTTGGACGCTCGCCCCGCAATATCAAATGTACAAATAAATCCAAACTGCACTACCATTGCACACTGCTATCCACCACGAAAAATCCGCAACATCACAGCACAACACAGAACATCAACGCGAATGTCACGTTCGCAAATCCGTCTAAAAGGACTATAGCAATTAGACGCAATTTACCGCTTGAATGACATTCACGGTCGGAGATATAATATAAGTACTGTAAACTAACAAGTTTAAAATTTCGATCGACAAAACTTCCCGAAGTGGGCCCTACGTACATCTGGTGTACAGTAATAAAATCTGGGCCCAAAAGAAATAAACCAAAAACCACAATTTACCATGGAGAACACACTGTAGAAATTTGACTCACTGTTCTCACAATATCGCGGCGGATCCACGGCCAAACCCTGGTTTGGGCTGCGGATTCGCGGCCGTACTGTGGGATCACATGATGAAATTTCACCAGTTTTCTTCAAAAAGCCTGCACAATTTTCTGTGATGCTCAAAATAATTTTTAGACCTGATTTAAAATCGACAGAAACTTTGAACAGAAAAATTGCAGTTTTTGAAAATCCGTTCGATCGATGTTTTAAACGTGTTATCACAAGTTAGTAAAGCTTAATGGCGTGGCTCTGATACCAATGTAAGTCTACGGTAGCGTCCCGGCCGTCTTTCAGACGCCAAATGCGGAACAAAAACTTTTATAACAGGCGCTATCGCATACTATAACCCGGATCTGCCATTAACGCTAAACTAACATACTGTAAAGAGGGTAGAAATGTTATACCGAACGATCCGAGTCCTTCGTTTTTTAACCATCATCCCACGCTTTGTTGCGGCTGCTCCGATCTCCTGAATCTCCAGTCTTCTCGTCCAGGTGGCACCACGTCGACGGATCTTTAAACGGGCTCCCGCCTCTGCACCGAGGCAACTCGATCATCAAGTCTGCCAAAAGAGATGACCAAGATTGATGTAGAGAATGAGTAGAACACTTTGTCTCGTTATATCCAAAGTTATGGACGAACGGTTAATGAAGTTGCCATTTGGATTGAATGAAATGAGAAAATGAGCAATCTAATTTCCATGAACCCAAAACCATAATCTTTTTAATCAAGCAACCATTCTTCCACACAAGAATGGGCCGGCCACTTAAAATGAGGGGGGAGATGAGTGTAGGAGAGAGGAAGGTGACCACAACAATAAATGAGTGAGAATCAGTCATCATCCACCTTGCATTATCATTAATGTACTAATGAATCATCTAACCTAGTCATGCTATCATTAAATGAACAATTAATGCAACCAATGAATCAAGAACACCTCACTAACCTAGTCACCACTTCTAGAATCTTCTAGAACCTTCCACACTCATCAAGAAAAGATAACTCCGCATTTAACTGAATGTTAAAGCGGGTGATAGAAAACTGAAAACTGGCAACTTCCAAAAGTGATCCTGAAACGAATTTCAGGATAACCCCGTAACAGTATAAATATACCCGCATTTGTATTACGACCGAATACAAATGCAACTGAGACAAAGATATTACATCTACACAGTATAATATTTGGATCCGGCTTAAACCAAAGCTTACCAGTATTATCTGCCCGAAATATGACACGTGCGTAAACGCACGTGTATTTTCCGAACCCTGCCATAAAATCATACGGCATCTACAACGTTTCGCCCGAACTTGGGAAACTGTCTGTTGGGGACTCTAATGACTCATCAACACACTGGCTTTGGGTATAACCTCTAGCACGTCAGAGGTATAAGTTGTACGTAACGGTTGCCTATGTATTGATCGGAAGGGAAGCTGACGAGCGAACTCATCCAGAAACCCTACTGAGTCTGACAGTGACAATATCCGTACAGTCCGGTCCGTTCGTCTATGAGTATCGCATATAGGGCCTAGGGGGCTGGTAAATGTCAGACCCCAATAGCTGTATAAGTCGTGTCGGAGTGAAGCCCAGAACACCCTGAGATACTACTAGAATACCTTCCAGTAAATCTCGATTACCCTGGCCATGGATTTCGTGTAATGGCTCTCCTAAATACAGCGCGATCTCACCCCCAATACCGGAAAAGACGAATCCCTGACGATCTGCTCACTGCCTCCATGTGGCTCGGGACTGTACCCAACTAAAACCTGTTTGCACGACTCCTTTGAGCCGTGGTAGGGTAGTAATCAAAGCACAGTGGGAACTCACACGAGACAAATGACGATCCCAGATCGACAGACTAACCTGTACACATGTCACCAGAGAACTGCTATCCGACGATATGTATAATACCAACTAGCATGTGTCCCGGCGAGTCCTGTCCGGTGTACTCATAACCCAATGAGCACCTGTATACATCTTAGGTGATCCAACTAACACCAATGGTTTGTGAGACCGGCCACCGCCCCTCGTCGGGATCTCAACTGTATACACTAGTCTACTTTGGAGTATCGATGCCCTGTCTCGAAACTCCCACGACTAGGGACACTTTAAGGATGTGCTTATAGACCCCAGCTCCCACATATATGATCGCCATCATACTGCCGGTAGTCAAGCAAGATCCTAAGGGCTCTATCAAAGTGTAACAGTGATAAAGACAAACCAGATAGCATACTATCATCTCGAGTAAGACTGTTTTATCGGTATAGGCATTTCCTCAATCATCACAATCACGTACCTGCGATCCAATAATTGACTTTGAGGGCACTATATCCAACAGGTTTTTGACATCTTCGGAATGGGCTAGGTTTTTTTTTTGGGGGCAATTTACCCAAAATTTTAAGAAGATTTAAAAAGTTGGTTAAGCTTTTTCTTTTAGTTCTTTTTCTAAAAATTATGAGGTTTTTTCTTGCCGCACGTCATAGTCATACATAGTCATACCTGAGAATCATATTAGCAATTTCAATTTGAAGAAGGATTTGATGACCATTTTTACATTAATAGCATACATACAAATACATACATACATAACTCATACATACATACATGCATATACATTATCTTTAACAAGCTCGAAACCCTACAAACGTAGAAGATAGAGCTATCCCAGCCATATTAAGACCTTGTGCCCCAAAATCAGGAATCGGAACCCACTCCCAGTGCCTCCTCACCCTATCCAGATTAAGCCACATGAGATCCCATATCCCCTTTAAATTAGACATCAAGACCAACCTAATCACCCCATCTCTCTCCTCTAAACACCCTACCATCACCCCATAAGGCTTCCTCCTAATCCCCTCAATCATCTCCCCATCCACTCTCCCCACCAACTCCCACTCTTCCCCATCTAATCCCAACCCCCAGATTTCTATTCCCTTAAGTACCCTCATGTGGGCCCCGCCGCTGCCAATCTCGCCCGTCGATCTCACCACCGCCATGTTCCCGTCTCCATAAAAGTGCAGCCTATCGGTGCTCTCCACGTGTCCGTCTCTGAACCTAGGCCGGTGCACCACCGGCCCATCGGTGGATAGCAGTATGGTCTCGTTTCCATGTCGGCCCGCGTTCAAGCATACACCCTTATGTCTCTGTCCTGTTTGACACAAAATTCCAAGGAATCGATCACATTCTCGTAAATTTTCTTTATAACAAGATTAAGTTGATGAGTAAAATGAAAAGCGAAGTCACTTTTTTTTAACATAAGGTGAAGTAGCATATTTTGCAACTTAGGATTCAGAATTTATCAAATTTCTTTTCAATATTTTAATAAGCATAATTAAACTAATTGTCTTGTATTTTGACACTATATTTTTGTGTATACAACTATGAAATGAATATTTTGTCAACACACAAGCCGAATAAATATTGTCAAATACAGAATTTACCAGACGTGTATTTAACCATTGTACCTTTCATTTTTGATGGCTATATCTACTCTCAATTGGTATGCGTATTAATTTAGTTTGTGTATAGTATTTGTAAATATTACCGTGCTGCACTTACTTTCTGCCGCTTCTTTTCCACATGCAGGCTCGACCAGCCGCCATGAGTCGATGTCCGACCGGTACTCAAACAGCATCGGACGGTCCCCGAGCAGCTCAGCGAACATAAATCGGAACCTGCCAGGTCCATCCGAGACGAGCTTCAGGCCGGAGCGGCGCCACGAGGAGGTGCCCCGGGGTCCCAACGGGGAGTGCGGAATCATGACGACCGACCTGGTGGAGAGGTCGACGGCGACGAGCTGGCGGAGGGCGCCGTTGGATGCGAAGAGGAAGAACTCGCCTGCGGACGCCAGGAAATAGAGGTCCTCCCCGGGCGGGACGGCCGTCTCGATCAAGAGAGCGACGGGGAGGAGACGGAACCACCGGTGGGACCGGGGGTCGAAGGCGAGGAGGAGGGAGGAGCGAGGGGGCCGCTTCTTGAAGAGGAAGAGCCAAGGGGAGCGGGAGGCTGCAGGGGTAGAGTTGTAAATGCGGCGGAAGTCGGGGGCGGAGATGAGGGAGAGGAGGGAGGTGGAGACGGAGCGGAGGCGGAGGAGGTCCGGGAGGGGCAGGCCGAGGAGGATGGAGCAGAGGAGGTCGGAGGGGAGGAGGTGGAGCCCAACGGCCGTGGAGGGCTCTGTGGGCCCACCATCACGATCCAAGGGCATTCTTGTCTTGGGATTAATGGAAAACATGGAGGGAGAGAGCGAGCTGGGGATTTATACAGGATTTTGAGTTGACTGCTGGAGAGAATTTACATAAAAGGGCTGGCTGGCTTTCTCTTTAAATTGGACATATTGTTTTAATGGATTGAGACAATTTTTAGAAACTCGTATTGTGCATCTCAGATAGGAAAAAGTTGCATCTGTATTTTTTTTGACAACCAAACACTTTTAATTCGGCAGTGGGTTCCATGACACATCCACTCACGTGTTCGTATTTAAAGAAATATGGAGGGAGTTTTATCCGACCTTTTTATATCGTGATGATACTCGATATTGGCGACCTCCAAGATCAGGACACGTGGCAGATGATGTGTCCAAGACTCAGAAGAAAGGGCCCGCATGGACCGACCAGACCACCCTGTGCCCGGCCTGCAAGCGCAAACTGGCCCTCCTCGGCCCTCCCCGCAAATTAACCTTCTCGGCCCTTCAGCTCGTCCCGAGCTGCCACAGGACCAAGACTCCTCGGCCTCCTCGCTCGTCCCCGAGCCCCCAATTGAGGCCGTCTTCCTCGGCCCTCCGACCAACTCCACCACTCACAGGCGTAACCGCCGCTCCGCGAATCTCGCCATGCGCAGATTCTACGTCAACAACGTCCCACGTTCCACGCCATCACGATCTCCATTAATGGGCGATCCGCTCCCTGCACGGGCGTGACGTCGGGAGCGTAACTGCCGGCGAGATTCTCGCGCCTACTGCTGCGTGCCACCACCGCTATATAAACCCCCATCACAGAAGGGTCAAGTAAGCAATTCTTTATACTTTACGCCGTTACTCTGCTTGGATCTCATCACTAACTTGAGCGTCGAAGGGTCCTCGGTGGTACCAAACCACCCCGGGACTTCTTTGCAGGTACTCGGCGATAGCTTCCATACCTCACCTCCTCCTCCAAAAACCCATTGAGACCCACACGCAACGAAAGATAATCAGCTAAGTTCACTGCGAGATCTACGGAAGACAACATCTGAAGGAGGCCCGAAAAGGAGCTCCATCAGTTGGCGCCGTCTGTGGGAACTTAAATTCCACAAAATACAAAGTTGGCCTTCCTATCTCCTCTCTCATGGCGGACGACCATCCTGGGGATCCCAGAACCAGCCGCCGCCTTCCGCTCACCGAAGGCGGGGATGAACCTCCCTCCGTGACTGTCATCAACGTCCTCACAGGCCGGATAGATCGCCAGCAATCTCTCGTGAACGGCCGCGTCCGGCCCCCAGATCGCTGCTCTACGGCCTCCAGAATACTCTGTCCCTGTCTGGACAGCCAACCACCAGCAGGCTGCATCCCCTCGCCGCCGGTCCCTCGAACCGGTGCTCCCTGAGGCCCGCTGGGCACCCCAGGGCTCCACGCCGAGATCCGCCGCCAGGGGGTCTCGCCCCGAGCCTCCTCGCGATCCTTACCCCCTGAGGAAATGTCGGTCACCTCTCCTATCCACGAGCGTGGCCGACCCCACCATGATCGGCGGGAACGCACAGAAGAGGTCCGCCCCGGCGACTCAAGAGCTATCCCATCCCGGGACCTGAGGCACCTCATCGAGAGAAACCGGGACCGCTCCCAGACGCAGTCTACCCGCAGCAGGGCCCGGGAATCCCGAGGCGCCGATTCCTCGAGGTACCACGGTCGGCTCGACGCCTTCGAGAAGAAGATCGAGGGCATGCGCCGAGAAGCTCACTTCTCGAGCGACGGGGCTAAATACGCTTCCGACTCGCTCACGAAACCATTCACCGAGGAACTGCTCGCCGTGCGCGTCTCCTCGTGTAATAAGCCCCTGAAGGTCTCTTTGTTCGACGTGAAAACCGACCTGAAGGACCACTTGGACGCTTTCACCGCGGGAATGAGCTTCCAAGATCACTCCGACGCTGCCCGGTGCAGGGCCTTCCCGGCCAACCTCATCCGCGGGGGCCGGGACTGGTTCCGGGGGCTCGAGTGTAAGTGCACGGCGGCGCCCCGGCCGTCAATCCGAGGCCAAAATGCGGAAACGATATTTTTCTTTAACTTTTGAACCGGCACCACCGCGCACAAAAATCCCGGATCGGGCCATTAATCTAATCCTAGCTAACTAGAGAAGGGGTAGAGAGATATACCGAGCGATCCGTGTCCTTCGGTCTTCTCGTCGTCGTCCCGATCTCCCACGGAATCTCCGGTCTTCACCTCCTCGCCGGAAGGGCACCACATCGCCGGCTTCTTTTACGGGCTCCCACATCTGGACCGAGGCAACTTGGGCATAAAGTTGGCGAGCCGACGTGCCCAAGGATGCTGTAGGTTAACTGTAGAACTCTATGTCTCTTTGGGGTTTTGGAAGTTGCCATAATGGTGGAGGAATGAGATGTGAACCTTTTGTAGATGAACTTGGGAATTTTGTAGCATGAAAAGAGCAAAAATTCCCACATACAACAGCCCACTAGAGAAGTGGCCGGCCGCACCTCATGAAAGAATGGGAGAGAGATCATCTCAATAGGGGGGTAAGCAATAATACAAGGAAAAGGAAATCATGATCATCATGAAGAAAGTCACCTCAACAACAACCATCACTCTTCTCATCATCAACAACCATGATTACTCTAAAAAGTCAAGCAATCATGAACTTATGAAATCCATGGTGGTAGAACCATCATGACACAACAACATGCAAAGACCACCCTCCACAAAACCAATTTGCACAATTGCAAATAAACCCTCCTCTACCAATTTTCAGCTAAGGAAAGATACAAAGGAAAATGGCCGAAACGGAATGCAAACTGGCAACTTCAGAAAACTGATCCCGTAATAAATTACTGGAAACCCCGCTACTGTATATACATACCCGCATTTGTATTCCGACCGAAATACAAATGCAATGAGACAAAATCTACACTGTACTATACTAGGATCCGACTTAAACCAAAACCCGCTAGTATAAACCGTCCGATCATGATCCGTGCAATACCGTACGTATCTGATCGAACCCTGCCATATCTCCATACGGCCTCTACAGCGTTTCGCCCGAAACTTCAGCAACAGTCTGTGGGGGACTCTAAAGATTCGTCAATACTTTGGTTGTGGATTTAACCACTAGCACGTCAGAGCTATTAGCCATACGTAACGGGCTACCAGGTATTGACCAAAAGGGACGTCGATGAGCGAACTCATCCTGACACCCTACTGAGCCTGTCAGTGACAATATCCGTACAGTCCGGTCCGTTCGTCTATGAGCATCGCATGGCGGGCCTAGGGGGTTGGTAAAAGTCAGACCCCCAAAAGCGGTACAAGTCGTGTCGGAGTGTAGCCCAGAACACCCTGAGATACTACTGGAATACCTACCAGTAAATCTCCTGTCTTGGCCAAGGACTTCGTGTAATGGCTCTCCTAGACACAGCGCGACCTCACCCCCAATACCGGGAGAGACGAACCCCTGCAGATCCGCTCACTGCCTCCATATGGCTCGGGACTGTACCTAACTAAAACCTGTTTGCACGTCTCCTTTGAGCGTGGTAGGGTAGTAATCAAAGTACAGTGGGAACTCACACGAGACAAATGACGATCTCAGGTCGATGAACTTGTAGGGTTCCTAGGCACTCTAATGGAGTCTTACAAGTGATCAAACATGCAAATTTCTAAAACCTACGGTGCCGAGAAACCCTAGACTACGGATCGTTGGCTAGATATCTAGGCGAAAACATAAACTAGTTAATAACTTAACTACAAGGAATCGGAAATACAACCTTTGTAGATCCGGTGCTCCACCTCCATAGCTCCGCGACGAAGTCCCTTCGCTGTCCAAGAGAACTCCCGGGCTCTAGCGTCGGCTTCGTCGAAGAATAAGCGAGCTAGGTCGTCGATGTCCATGCCGAAGATGATATACGTCGAGGCATCGCTAGATCAAGCTCCACCTTCACCAAGCCTTGAAAACTTGTGAAGGAAACACACTCTACTACTTGGCAAGAGGTAGAGGATGAAGAAATAGGAAGTGGGTAGACTTTAGAATTGGATTTCTCACTCATTTCCAACAATCACCATTGATGGAGCTTAGTTTCTCTTCTTGAAGAAGAAGAAGAAGAAGAAATGTTATTATGATAAGAATAATAAAAAATGAGAAAAGAAATTCATTCTTATCATAATTGAACCATAGTTAGGTGTAGAGAATCAATCATGGTTTAGTGGAATGGTTAGGTTAAGCATGAGACAAAAATGGTTACAAGGTTAAAGACTTCATGAAGCTTCATGAAGCATTTAAAGAAAGCCACCATTTTCTCATGCTCTTTTTCTTTTCCAAAAAGAATAAATGTATATATAAATTAATAAGAAAAACAAAAACCTAATTATCCACTTAACCATGGTTTAATTCTTTACACTTAACCAAAATGTATGTATCATCAAACATGATACAATCTAGTGCACAAAATCATATCGCATATGTAATGCACACATCCGTGTGAGAAAATCCATCTTAAAGTGAACCGATACTAGTTAATGCAAAGTAATATATCAAATATATAATTATACAATAAATCATTAAATCAACACTTGATTCAATGATCCGGTCATATCGCATATAACCGGCTAGTATCCAATGTATCGGCTTCTCGAATCAATCCTTGATTCGATAACCAGGTTATATCGCATATAACCAATCGATACATTCGTCGCGAGAATGGAATACGGTATCATATACACGCATTATTCTCGGTCCCGCACATATCTCATATGCGCTCCTATTTCGTTTCGCTTGAGCCAGGAAACCTCTGTGTAGGACTCTAAAGACTCGTCAATACGCCGGCAGCAGATGATGATCATATCAAACATCCACAAGCCGCAAGCGGTCTGCTAAACGTAACGGCCACCCGGGTATTGAGCGATCAGAAGATCGACGAGCAAGCCCGCTCACACTCCTGCGAATCCAACCAGTAACACTTACCGTACAGTCCGGTCTGTTCGTCTGATATGTCGCATATCTCGCCTAGGGGTGGTAAACGTTAGACCCCAATAGCTCGATAAGTCATGCCGACGTAGGGTCCATAACATTCGTGAAACTACTGATAACTCTTACCAGTATATCACTGCAACCCTGGCCAGGGATTTCCTGTTATGGCCAGTCGAGCATAGCACAACATCAACCCCCAATACCGGGAGAGACGAATCCCCTCCTATCGCTCATTGCCTCCATGTGAATCGGGACTGTACCCAAAAACCACCTGTTTGCACGACTCAGTAGAGCCGTGGTAGGGTGGAAATCAAAGCACAGTGGAAGACACACAAGACTCTATGACGATCTCGGGTCAACAGACTAAGCTGTACCAGTGTCACCAGAGAACTGCCATCTGACGTGAGGTATAATACCATCTGGGAGTTCTCGGCGAGTCCGTTCAGTGTACCCAGTCTCCACTGAGCACCCGCATACCATCTTCGATGTCAAACATCAATGGATATGGGATCATCCATCGCCCATCGTATGGGTCGAGAAGATATGCGCTAGTCTACTCTGGAATATCGATGCCCCGTCTCGATATTCCCACGACTAGGAACATTTCAAGGATGTACTCATGGACTACCCAGGCCCCACTAGTATGATCTACATGATAGTCCTGGAAGTCGAGTACACATCCTAAGGGCTTTATCAACATGTAATCAGAGAGACAGAAAGTATACATGTTAAGATAAAGTGCAACCAGATAGCGTACTATCACGTCGAGCAAGAAAGTCCTACCTATATATGTCCCAGCATCCACTACAATATACATCCAATGTACAGTAATGGCCTCTAGGGTATACATATAACTAACAATCTCCCACTTGCACTAGGGCCATCTGTAGCAGTGGTTGCAGTATCACATACTCAACCATCCTATAAAAGTCTCTCTTTGGGAAAATGCCTTCGTGAGTGGATCCGCCGTGTTGTCCTCTGAGTCTACTCTCCTAACCTCGATCACCCTGGAGATTAACTATCTCCATGATCAGGTGATGCTGCCTCAGAATATGTCTGGGTCATTGATGGGACCAGGGTTCCAGGGTCGAAGCCACGCTTCCATTGTCATACATTGGCAGGAACCTAGTTCATCTTATGAACCAATATACACCCAAACTTCCTCTTTGGTAGTATCTTTAATAGCGATGTTACCAGCCTTTATCGTCTAGTTTGCCACGGTATCGAGCTTGGAACTCTTCCAACATACCGTCCCTTTACTGAGGGTAAAGACAGTGCCTGTGACTGACATTCAGTCGTCTTTATCACCCTGGAACACTTCCAGTGATTCTCCCCAGGATCGATTGATACCATCTCACTACAACTAGTGAGTATCCTAACATTCAATTAGATCTATCTCATAGATCCAAAGCTTAGGATTTAGTAGGTATCACTTTGATCCTATATGGAAAATCTTTGTGATAAGCGGAGATTGATCGAGTGTAGCATAGGAAACTCCTTCCCTAACAAGAGTATGTCATCCACGTACTCTACGAGGATCGTCACCATACTCCCTACTACCTTTTTGTTTATACAAGGCTCGTCTACCATTTTGATGAAGTCAAACACTTTGACTATCACATCAAAACAGACGTTCCAACTCCGCGATGCCTGCTTCATTATGTAAAGCAAATTGCACACGTTTCCGCTTCTCCCACTGTTTACGAAGACCTCTGGCTGTGTTCTTATAGACGTTCTCTTCTAAATCAGTATTTAGAAAAGCAGTCATGGCACCCAACCACCAGATATCGTAGTCATGGTATGTAGCCGTGGTAAGTAGGATCTGGATAGACTTAAGCATAGCTACTGGAAAAAGGTTTCATCATTATCCACGCCTGGTCGATGACGAAAACCTTTAACAAGTCTAGCTTTGAAAGTCTCAACTTTTCCATCTACACCAAGTAATCTTCTCAAGATATACTTTCTCCTGATGGGGATTTAACCCTTCAGATATAGCAGCTAAAGTCCATACTTTTCTGGTGTACATGGATTCTATCTCAGATTGCTAAGCATCCAGCCATTCTTACAGAGTCCCTACTCTCGATGGCCTGCTCGAAAATAGTTGGGTCATCATCTCATGATGCAATCCTTGCTCCCACTGTCATCGAGAAACCGAGGTATCTCTCAGGCGGATGAGGAACCCTACTAGATCGGCGGAGAGGCTGAGGTTCGTCGGGAACTATAGAATCTTATGGTTCTGTCAAATCATCAACTGCAGTTTTGTATAGCTGGAACCTTTCCAGTTCTACAGAACTGATCCTGCCTCGATCTTGTCCGGATTTTGCTTTAAACATAGGCCGGAAAACCCCAAATCTTAACTCGCTTAAGAGATGGGTTCTTCCCATACCATATCTTATATGGAGTGGTAGGCAGTGATTTGATTCAAACCTAATTCAATAGGTATGCAGCTTCTCAAGTGCATAACCCCAAAAGGAAATAGGTAACTCAGTAATACTCATCATAGAGCACACGATATCTAATATTGTGTGATTGCTCTGCCCCGATACACTGTTGTGCTGTGGTGTATTCAGAGGAGTAACACTGAGAGAGAATCTCATTCTCCTTTAGAATAGTCCAGGAATTCTATGCACAAGTATTCTCCTCCCTGATCTTATCATAGGACATAATACTTATACCCGTATTTTGGTTCTCTACTTCTAACTTATATTCTGTGAATATCTCAAATGGTTCGGACTTATGTTTCAATAGGAACATATGACTGAATCTTGAGAGATTATCAGAGAATATAATGAAGTATGAAGAACCAATCCTGGCATGTGTAGACAGGAGACTTTTCATACATCATCATGTATCAGTCCCAAGAGTTTACTAACTCTTTCTCTGTTTCTAATAAACAGAGCTATGGTCATCTAATTTTTGTGACATGACTGGCAAGTTTCACAAGATGTAAATTCAAACTGATTTAAATATGCATCTAAAATGTAACTTCAGCCAGTCGGGTCGCATTGATGTGACCTAGTCTACAATACCTCAAGAAGAATTCGTTCATTTCTGAATTCTTCCTCTTGTGTGTGTTCTGTATACGAGGAACTGTAGTTTGATTTAGAACGTCAATGCTTTTAGATAACGTGCCTGAACCGATCAACTTTTGATATAAGAAATGTTCAAAACATTATCCATCAATACAAAATTATATCCTTTCTTTACTAATAAAGAGACTGATATGATTTGGTATATCAGGTTCGGTATCTAATAGCATTTGTTCAGAATCAATGTATTCGTAATACAGGGTGACAGTGACCAACAGACTTGGCTGCAACACTTGCCCCGTTTTCTGTCTCATGAAACTTATCACCCGTTCTCAGTTTTTCTACCTTTTGTAGCCCTATGTAACAGATTACATATCTGGGATCCTGATCCGGTATCATATACCCAGGATGCAGAGGATACTGAGAAACAGTTCTTTGTAATGAACACACCCGAAGGAGATGCATCATATGCACTTTCTTCGTTTGGGCGGCATAGGAATTCTGGTATTCCCCTATTTCCTGCTCTGTCTTATAACAATTATAAGTTGGAGCGGGACCAACGTTCCCCAGCTCAGTATAACAAGCGGGTTCGGTCAATACATCCGTATTATTATCTTGATTAAGGCGTGATATGGTCGCTACCAGGAGAGAGAGAGAAGAAAACACTCTGCGTGCGCTCTTGCAAGATCAGATTGGTTATATATTTTATCTAATCAGGATGGCTCCCACTGTTTTTATCAAATCTTCCTTCAAACCTTAAAAGGAAGGACTAGCCGGGATTAATTACACTCTACAAGTTCGCCAACCTTTCAGCCAGGCCAGTGTCGGTACTTTGAGGGAGGTTCCCCGTGCTTTCGCACGGACCTAATTACAGTAAACCTCATTTTCCCAGAGGCGTAACCCCGTTGACACCTTTCTAGACACCTACTTGATTGGCTAATTGTAAAGTGCAAAACTCTCCCAGGAGTAACAATTACTCGCAGTGGGTATCGGGATCCAACTATCATATAGAAGGTATGCAATCTCATTGCAAATTTCAACACTTGAAACTCCCGATAAAGGTTTTTACCCCTAGCACTTATGACCTTAACTATGGTCAACAAATCATAAGTACTAGTCAAGTTCTACCCGTCATTTCGTGATTAATTAGACCCACCCACATGACCTTTAACTAAGGTCAACAAAGTCACGCGACTGTCCTAACTAATCGCATCATATGCGATGTAGGAAGACATCACTTAGCTACCGTACACTGTGCCTTGACTATGGTCAACAAACACAGCACGAATACTAAGTACTCTACTTCCTAAAATGACGGAGGGTTGCGGCTGGTTTTTGTGAAAACCTTTAACGCTTTGAACTTGATCTCGTTGCGGAATCAAATGGTTTTTAAATGGAATGTTTTCGAGGCTTTTCTAGTTTTTCTAAAGGGGTCACTCCCGGTGAAGGGATCGTCGGCCCTTTCCTCGTCGAATGAGGTGCGGGATATATCATATATATCACTGTGCAAAGCGGAAACTATAGAAGCGATCAAAGACAAACCGAGGGTTGTAGCATCTGCCAGTTATTGCTAAAGGAGTCACTCCCGGTGAAGGGATCTCGGTCCTTTCCTCATCGAATAAGGTGCAGGATGTTCTATAATGAACACCGCGATGCAAAGCAAGAACTGTAGCTACCTGTTTTATTTTGAAATTCGATTCCACAACATCAATTAGGTTTATTTTCTTTCATTAATCTCATTAATGAATATCCCATCATTTAAGTCCACCTAAACATCACAGATAAATATAACGTACGCTTATGCCATCCGCATTCGCCTCGATGTCCTGTCTGCACCGTTAGGTTAGGTAACTAACGGCAGAGCGGGGCAGGGCTAGCGCGGGTGTAAAACATAAGCAACGTCTATATAATATATCATATATACTATATATAATATCTGTCACAGAACATCACATGATCTCAGATAAATCACAGCAGAAGAAACATATGAAATATTGGATATACTAGGACGTCCGTGTTTTCAATATGAGCCAGTATAAAACACGGATTCCACGGTCGTGATGAATAGCCAATCCCACACCCCTAGACCCCTACGAGAGCGGCAAGCAACCCTACCAATTCTAGGGTTAGGAGACCCGGACTCGACTCCTCGAGTTGGTCTCCCACTGGACCCCAGAACCCGGTTACTTGTGCTCCCCTCCTTGGGTCTATCCTAGTGCAGAAAAGTAAATAATATACATCAACGGTGACAACTTCCGCAACCTGGAAGTGCCCCAATAAAAGAATATTACATACAAGTTTTTACATGAATGAAAATGAAAAACCACTCATCTCACATAAAAACCCCCGGCTATTCAAACACGACGATCCAATATAACATATCCAGCAACACATAACATCACATGTCATCAACGTAAGTAAATATGCGCATCCCAATTGTCGTTGACATACAGCAACGAAACCGGCGATATCACATATTACACTTACGGTCACAGAAAAGAAAGTGTAAAACTACAACAGTTGGAATCCGCAACCACCTCAGACATCGCATGCCTGACCAGATGAATTCTTTAGACATCGCATGCCTAACAATTATAAACCCCGCATTTTAGTCTCATTATCGAAAACTCTTTTCAATATCAAGTCGGGCAATTCAACAAGATTCCCGACATTCTGATCGAATGCTCGTCGCAAACTTTAGTAGACGGCCGCACCCGCGATACCGTCGACGAAGTGCACCAAGGCGGAACACCGCTGCCGCGAGCACCCGAACGGATGCTTTCGGCGACGGGGTTCTCCTACAGTCACTTGGTCGGGGCTATGGAGTGAGGCTGTCTATTAAGTTTACCCGGCGAGTATCCGCGTACGCTACGTGATTGCGATGGACTTTTGATCACATCAAAATTCCGTGGCAACCGATCAAGTGAGACTAAACTGCTATGTTTATAACATTCATTTAGTTATCTCATAATTACTTGTGAATTCCAATTATTGTATCTCATTCCGGATAAACAGAAAATGTTAAACTTTCCGATTGAATATTCGAACACCCAAGTTTTCCCGAAACAGGTCAACACATGAAATAAGTCTAACAACATTCTGTTCGTGCCTCAGTACCAACGGTCCAGCCGTAGAAGGGTCAAGCCAACGCCTCACATGTGGCACGCCGTACTGCCCCAAACCCGAAGGTTCAAAGGGCAGTTCAAGACGGTCACATAATCGAGTTAAGGTTTGTTGTCTTCTAGAGGGTCCATCGCGTTACTTGCACTACTTAGAACGTCATTAAACTACGGAAAAATCCAACAATTGGAAATTTCCCGGCAGGGGAAAAAGTGGGTATTTATATCCGGTCGAACTTTTTAACATATTCTAAGATTTATCCGGAAAAACACACCGACAAAATTAGACAATCCGACCGATACACCGAGTTCCCAATACAACCCAGAAAATGCAACTCTGGAAAAATTATTAAAAATCCCCAGGAAAACCAGCACAGAAAACTAAGAGTTACTCTGCAAAATAGGATGCACAAAACGACAAAAGGGCCGCGGATCCGCCGCATGAGCCTTCTTTAAGGCCGCGGATCCGCGCCCCTTTTATGGAATCAAGACCACGAATTTTAAAGTATATCTTAGATCTTCCTGCTGATTTTTCTGAATATTTTTAATGGGGAAAAATACCCGAAATTAAAAATTGTACAGAGAGCATATATAGGGTTGGGTTTTCGGGTCGTTCGGACTTCTGATTCCGTCGGGACTTCGCCTAAGGCTCTAGCTAGGCTCTGATACCATTGTAGGGTTCCTAGGCACTCTAATGGAGTCTTACAAGTGATCAAACATGCAAATTTCTAAAAACTACGGTGCCGAGAAACCCTAGACTACGGATCGTTGGCTAGATATCTAGGCGAAAACATAAACTAGTTAACAACTTAACTACAAGGAATCGGAAATACAACCTTTGTAGATCCGGTGCTCCACTTCCATAGCTCCGCGACGAAGTCCCTTCGCTGTCCAAGTGAACTCCCGGGCTCTAGCGTCGGCTTCGTCGAAGAATAAGCGAGCTAGGTCGTCGATGTCCATGCCGAAGATGATCTACGTCGAGGCATCGCTAGATCAAGCTCCACCTTCACCAAGTCTTGAAAACTTGTGAAGGAAACACACTCTACTACTTGGCAAGAGGTAGAGGATGAAGAAATAGGAAGTGGGTAGACTTTAGAATTGGATTTCTCACTCATTTCCAACAATCACCATTGATGGAGCTTAGTTTCTCTTCTTGAAGAAGAAGAAGAAGAAGAAATGTTATTATGATAAGAATAATAAAAAATGAGAAAAGAAATTCATTCTTATCATAATTGAACCATAGTTAGGTGTAGAGAATCAATCATGGTTTAGTGGAATGGTTAGGTTAAGCATGAGACAAAAATGGTTACAAGGTTAAAGACTTCATGAAGCTTCATGAAGCATTTAAAGAAAGCCACCATTTTCTCATGCTCTTTTTCTTTTCCAAAAAGAATAAATGTATATATAAATTAATAAGAAAAACAAAACCCTAATTATCCACTTAACCATGGTTTAATTTTTTACACTTAACCAAAATGTATGTATCATCAAACATGATACAATCTAGTGCACAAAATCATATCGCATATGTAATGCACACATCCGTGTGAGAAAATCCATCTTAAAGTGAACCGATACTAGTTAATGCAAAGTAATATATCAAATATATAATTATACAATAAATCATTAAATCAACACTTGATTCAATGATCCGGTCATATCGCATATAACCGGCTAGTATCCAATGTATCGGCTTCTCGAATCAATCCTTGATTCGATAACCAGGTTATATCGCATATAACCAATCGATACATTCGTCGCGAGAATGGAATACGGTATCACATACACGCATTATTCTCGGTCCCGCACATATCTCATATGCGCTCCTATTTCGTTTCGCTTGAGCCAGGAAACCTCTGTGTAGGACTCTAAAGACTCGTCAATACGCCGGCAGCAGATGATGATCATATCAAACATCCACAAGCCGCAAGCGGTCTGCTAAACGTAACGGCCACCCGGGTATTGAGCGATCAGAAGATCGACGAGCAAGCCCGCTCACACTCCTGCGAATCCAACCAGTAACACTTACCGTACAGTCCGGTCTGTTCGTCTGATATGTCGCATATCTCGCCTAGGGGTGGTAAACGTCAGACCCCAATAGCTCGATAAGTCATGCCGACGTAGGGTCCATAACATTCGTGAAACTACTGATAACTCTTACCAGTATATCACTGCAACCCTGGCCAGGGATTTCCTGTTATGGCCAGTCGAGCATAGCACAACATCAACCCCCAATACCGGGAGAGACGAATCCCCTCCTATCGCTCATTGCCTCCATGTGAATCGGGACTGTACCCAAAAACCACCTGTTTGCACGACTCAGTAGAGCCGTGGTAGAGTGGAAATCAAAGCACAGTGGGAGACACACAAGACTCTATGACGATCTCGGGTCAACAGACTAAGCTGTACCAGTGTCACCAGAGAACTGCCATCTGACGTGAGGTATAATACCATCTGGGAGTTCTCGGCGAGTCCGTTCAGTGTACCCAGTCTCCACTGAGCACCCGCATACCATCTTCGATGTCAAACATCAATGGATATGGGATCATCCATCGCCCATCGTATGGGTCGAGAAGATATGCGCTAGTCTACTCTGGAATATCGATGCCCCGTCTCGATATTCCCACGACTAGGAACATTTCAAGGATGTACTCATGGACTACCTAGGCCCCACTAGTATGATCTACATCATAGTCCTGGAAGTCGAGTACACATCCTAAGGGCTTTATCAACATGTAATCAGAGAGACAGAAAGTATACATGTTAAGATAAAGTGCAACCAGATAGCGTACTATCACGTCGAGCAAGAAAGTCCTACCTATATATGTCCCTGCATCCACTACAATATACATCCAATGTACAGTAATGGCCTCTAGGGCATACATATAACTAACAGAACTAACATGTACACATGTCACCAGGGAACTGCTATCTGACGTCAGGTATAAGGCCAACTAGCATGTTCCCGGCGAGTCCTGTCCGGTGTACTCATAACCCAATGAGCACCTGTATACATCTTAGGTGAACCAACAGACACCAATGGCTTGTGAGACCGGCCACCGCCCCTCGTCGGGGTCTCGACTGTATACACCAGTCTACTCTGGAGTATCGATGCCCTGTCTTGAAACTCCCACGACTAGGGACCTTTTAAGGATGTGCTTATAGACTACCAGCTCCCACGTATATAATCGCCCTCATACTGCTGGCAGTCAAGCAAGAATCCTAGGGGCTCTATCAACGCGCAATAGTGACCTGTAAGGTCACCTTAAGCAGTACACGATGATAAAGATAAATTAGATAGCATACTATCATCTTGAATAAGACTGCCCTACTGGGACAGATCCTCCCTCAATCATTGCAATCACGTGCCTGTGATCCAATAATTGACTCTGAGGGCACTATCTCCAACATCGAGCCCCGCTCAATTTCGACCTTCGATGAGCTGGCTACCCAGTTCCTCGGCCATTTCGTGGGGAACCGTCGACAGAAGCGCACGGTCGACTACCTCTTCACGGTTAAGAGCGGGTACAAGGAAACGTTCAAGGCCTATATTACCCGCTTCTACAACGTCCTCCTCGAGGTGCCCGAGCACCGGGACGAGACCGTCATAACGGCACTCAGATCTGGTCCGAGGCACAAAGAATGGTTGCGTTCCTTCGCGCTGGCCCAACCTAGGACCATGACCGAAGTCAAGGCGTGGACCGAGCGTGAGGTCCAGCTGGAATCCAAAGTGAATGCTAACCTTCCTCGGACGGATCAGCCCGACCAGAAGAAAAGGACTCGGGAGGATAGGCCGGAGCGTCAGCAGCCCTACTACCCGAAGTTCCAGGAGTATACCCCCCTCAACATCTCCCTCGCGGTGTTGCTGGAGGAGGCCCAAAATGAGGGGTTCTTCAAGTTCCCCCCGGTCCCACGTCAGGCCGCTAAGCGAACCCGGGACCCCTACCGCGCTTTCCACCGGGTACTGGGCCACGCCATGGAGGACTGCAAACAACTGAGGGACTACATCGAGGAGCTCATCCGGTCTGGGCACCTCGCTACCTACCTAAGGGACAAACGGCAGACCGACCGCGAGCAGGAGCAGCCTCGCCCTGCCACCGACCTGACCATCGGCCAGATCATGCTTGTTTCAGCGGACAGCCAACCCGGGGCTTAGGGAGCTCCATGCCCTATGCCAAGCACCCCTTCAGGGAGCTTGGCCCAAGCCAACCAAGTCATCCTTTAACTTGTACCTGTTCTTTTTTTTAGCAATGTACCTTCTTCCTAGAATCTACTGTTGACTAAATAAAGATCAATAGAGCATTGCGAAAAAGAAAGAAAATCTTTGTTTATTCAAAGGGTATTATGGCTCCTCAGCCATACATGTAAAAAAGGGGGGGGGGTGGAATTACAATAGCGGGGATAAGGGGTGCAACGAGCACTGCTCATGGTACTCGGAGAAGATCTCCGCCAACCGGGGCCGCGCAAGTACCAGCCTCTGTTCCCGGTTCCCCCTGCAGGCGTGGACCCCGAGCCTCAGCTCGTAGCATTCGCGGACAAGCACCTCCAAGCGCGCCAGCCTGTTCGCGGAGATCAAGCCGAAGCGCCTCAAAGACCGCAACTTTCCTACGGCCTCGTCGAAGAGCTACTCCGACAGGGGGTTGTAAAGCCCCGGCGACGCCCTCCAGATGGAGTACATCAGCGGCTGCAGCAGGGAGGAGCGCCTAGGGATTAGCCGACCGAAGTGCTCATCAATGTGAGCAAGAACCAACTGCACCGTGTCCTCGGTGTGGTCGCCGTCATAAAGGTACACGTCTACAGAACTGATGATTTCGGGGATAGTGAACGGGAAGTCCTCCATTTTCGATGGCCTATCTGCGAAGGGGGAAGAACCAGTACTCCTTATATAGCCCGCTGTGCAGCCCAACGGCCGCCACGCGGCTTCCATCGAACGTCACCTGGTGGAAACGAAACGACGCGCCACGCGGCGTCCATCGAACATTACTCGGTGGAAACGAAGCGACGCGCCCTTGTCGCTTCGCCTCCCCTCGCGTTCAATGCGACGAAGAAAAACTTCTTCTTCCAGTCATGAATGGAGGAGGGCAAGGCCACGACCTCAGCCCCGGCAACGACCCCGGGCCGCTTCCTAAAAGTAAAATAAACCCACCTCGGGTCGCCAGCTCGACCGCCGGGGTGACTCTTAAAAGCAAGGGAGGAATCGAGAAGGGAAAGGCTGAAGGGAACCGCCTGCGGCTTCAGGCGGATCAGGAACCCAAGGAGGATCCTCCATGCGTTCGGCACTAACTGGCCGGGAGCCAAGCCGAAGAAATTCAGAGCGGCGACGACCTCAGGAGAGAAGGGCAAGCGCATTCCGCCCCAAAAAGCTTCTAAATACAGGGCAATCCCTACCCCGTACCTGGTCTGCCTTCTCTCCCTCCTCGGCCAGACGAAGCCTGTAGTGCGAGGGAATGTGGAAGCGAGCTCGAGCATTGGCGAGCTCGTCCTCATGCCTCACCCAGCACGGGGTGCAAGGGGCTACATCTACCGCCTCCTCCCTAGAGGCGGCCCCCGCCTCACGGCCTCAGGGAGAGGGCCCAGCCCCTGCTCCCCGAGGGGACTCGGACACATCTAAAGGAACCCTAACATCTACTCCTACAACGTGTACTGATTCTACAGGGGAAGACATCTAACCTGGGAAAGAAATTCTTCAAAAGTTGGGAACGAGAGGGGAGACGAGCGTCGAGCAGCTGGGGCTTGAGAATGAGAAATATGAGAAAGTAAGGGCCCTAGGGCGGGCCCCACCCGTATTTATTACCGCATACGGCCTCATCCAATGGCGCCCATCGTCTCCCGCCAAAACGACTCCTTGCGCCCAGCGGCTCCGATCGCTCCACGTGGCAGTCCAGCGATTGACCGCGTCCCATCAGACGCCGCAGACCTGCGCACGTCGCATCAGCTAGTTGGCGCTCGACTGTAGAGTGCACGGACCGTCGCTTCGACTGCAGAGTGCACGAACCGGCGCACCTTCCTTAAATGCAAAGATCTCGCCTCGATTCGCAAGCGGAAAAGACAACCGACGGCTCGAGGACTCATCCCGGCATAACCCTGAGAAGGAGCTCACCTCGGGGGGCCTGGAAGTCCACTCCTGACCCGACCCGCTAGCTGGTCGGGGCAAGAGTGGGGGGCTAATGATGACACTCGATATTGGCGACCTCCAAGATCAGGACACGTGGCAGATGACGTGTCCCAAGACTCAGAAGAAAGGGCCCGCAGGGGCCGACCAGACCACCCTGCACCCGACCTGCAAGCGCAAACTGGCCCTCCTTAGGCCCCCCTGCAAATTAACCTTCTCGGCCCTTCAGCTCGCCCCGAGCTGCCACAGGACCAAGACTCCTCGGCCTCCTTGCTCGTCCCCGAGCCCCCAGCCGAGGCCGTCTTCTTCGGCCCTCCGACCAACTCCACCACTTACAGGCGTAACCGCCGCTCCGCGAATCTCGCCATGCGCAGATTCTACGCCAACAACGTCCCACGTTCCATGCCATCACGATCCCCATTAATGGGCGATCTGCTCCCTGCGCGGGCGTGACGTCGGGGGCGTGACGTCGCCGAGATTCTCGCGCCTGCTGCTGCGTGCCACCACCGCTATATAAACCCCCATCACAGAAGGGTCAGGTAAGCAATTCTTTACACTTTACGCCGTTACTCTGCTCGGATCTCATCACTAACTTGAGTGTCGGAGGGTCCTCGGTGGTACCAAACCACCCCGGGACTTCTCTGCAGGTACTCGGTGATAGCTTCCACACCCCGCCTCCTCCTCCAAAAACACATTGAGATCCACACGCAACGTAAGATAATCAGCTAAGTTCACTGCGAGATCTACGGAAGACAACATCTGACGGAGGCCCGAAAAGGAGCTCCATCATATCGATTAAGGTAAAAACTTATAAAAATTAATGCATGGTATATTTACGCATTTTCAAATGCACTTGACTTTGTTATCATTTCCTTAAAGTATAGAATCAGGATTAATACGATTTTGATTTTTTTTATTGTGTCATTTTTTCGAACATCATTCATATTACAGACTACATATCAGAATGAAAGTCACATTGGAGTTTAACATTTTTCTACTCACTTAGATAAATGAAATGGCTTAGATGATGAAAATGATCAATGATACGGCCGTGAAAGTGCTGTTGCTGCTGAAACTAATTAACTACCTAAAAGTCGGTCCAATATTGTAAATAGGATAAGTATCTAGAGTGGCATGTAAAATAGCAGGTACTCTAATCAAGACATCCTTTTTATCTTCTTGGTTCCAAATAAAAAGTCAACCTCATCTATTATATATCCAAAATTTATATAAATACATATAAGATATGATTCATTGGCAAATTTTAGTGAGGAACAGTTATGTGGGGGTTGCTGTAATGGTGAGGTGGATGTGCCGAAATACCTTCTCATAATGACGAGGAACTGTCCTCAACCGCATGGAAAAGGTGTATTGTGCCGCCCAAATCTTTTATAATTTTTCTCATATCAATCATATCATTTATAATCAAGCAATACCTTTCCTATCCATGATGATTTGTCTATCCAAAAGTCTTCCTAAGAGGTAAAATGGTAAGAGGTAAAATGATAGGACCCATAGCATCAAAATAATAGTGTCAAAAAGATAGGCCCATGGTATTTGTCTCTTTGGTAAACTTTTGGGTAGATAAATTGTTGTAGAAAAAGTATTTTTGTTGCCTTAGAATCGTCATTTCTTCATTTGTTTTGCAATGAATTATGTTAGATTTTATCCTCTTGATTTTTTCCTGATGGTGCTCAATATTGGCGATGCGAGATCAGGACACGTGGCGGATGACATGTCCCAAGACCCGAGAGGAAGGGCCCACAGAGGCCAACCAGACCACCCTTGTACCCGACCTGCAAGCACAAGCTGGCCCTCCTCGAGGCCCCCTGCAAATTTGCCTCCTCGGTTCCTCAACTCGTCCCGAGCTGCCACAGGACCAAGACTCCTCGGCCCTCTTGCTCGGTTTCGAGCTCCCCAGCCGAGGCCGTTTTCCTCGGTCCCTCCGACCGACCAACTCCATCACTCGCTGGCGTAACCGCCGCTCCACAAATCTCGCCACGCACAGATTCTCCGCCAGCAACGTCCCATACTCCACGCCATCACGATCCTCATTAATGGGCGATCTGCTCTTCATGCGGGCGTGACGTCGGGAGCATAACGGCCGGCGAGATTCTCGCGCCTATTGCTGCGTGCCGCCGCCGCTATATAAACCCCCATCACAGATGGGTCAAGTAAGCTATTTTTTATCCCACTTAGCCATTACTCTGCTCGGATCTAGTACTAACTTGATCGTCGGAGGGTCATCGGTGGTACCAAACTACCCCGGGACTTCTTTGCAGGTACTCGGCGTTAAACTCATCAAATCACCAATCTCCTCAAAACCCATTGAGACCCACACGCAACAGGAGATCACCGCCGAAATCCACCGGGAGATCAACGGAAGACAACATCTGATGGAGACCCGAAAAGGACCTCCATCAGTTGGCGCTGTCTGTGGGAACTAACTCCACAAAACACAAAGTTGGCCTTCCGATCTCCGCCCACATGGCAACCGATCCCCCTGAAGATCCAAACACCCGCTGTCGCCTCCCTCACAACGGAGGCTCGGACGAGCCCTCACCGAACGTCATCGGCTCCCCCGCTGGCTGCCGATTCACAGGCTCCGGCGACCGTCCGAGTAAAAAGGCTAGAGGCCGAGAGCCTATCACCTTTGGCGACGAGGATCTCCACGGAAAATCCGTTCCCCACAACGACCCGCTGGTGATCACAGCCCAAATCCACCGGTACGAGGTCCACCGGATACTCGTCGATTCGAGCAGTTCGGTGGACATCCTCTTCCACAACTGCTTCCTGCGTATGGGGCTCACCCCAGCAGACCTGAAACCAACTTCTCACGTCCTCTCGGGTTTCACCAACCACTCCATCCCGGCGCAAGGGGTGGTCATCCTGCAGTTCACGATCGGGGAGCCCGGCCACACGTGCACACTGCCTGTGGACTTCATCGTAGCGAAAGTTCCGTCGGCCTACAACGTCCTCCTCGGCCGCCCGATGCTGAACTGCCTCCAGGCCCAGATCTCGACTTACCACGTGGCGATAAAATTCCCTCTCGATCGGGGCGGGATAGGTCGGGCATACGGGAGATAGCGGGTTGCGAAGATAGGCCTTATCGAAACGTCTTCGCCCAAGAAGCATGCCGATGGCGCCGAGGCGTGTAACGAAATCAAGGGTTCCTTGGACACCCGAGACGAACGGAAGGAGGTCCGTGGAGCACCGGTCGAACCTCTGACCGAGGTGCCCCTAACAGAAGGAGACCAGGGAAAAACCGTCCAGGTCGGGTCGCTCTTCACGGGGATTCAGCGGGATGACCTGATCAGATTCCTCAGAAGCAACTCCGACGTCTTCGCCTGGGCGCCTGCTGACATGCCTGAGATCGACCCCAAAATCATCTCCCACAAGCTCGGAGTTGATCCTGTGGCCCGGCCCGTCAGACAGAAGAAAAGAAGCTTCGCCCTGGTCAAACAGAAGGCCATCGAAGAGGAGGTTGATCGGCTCCTCGCCGCCAACTTCATCAGAAATGTGCCCTACTCGGAGTGGCTGGTAAACGTAGTTCTGGTCAAGAAGTCGAGTGAGAAGTGGCGTATGTGCGTCGACTTTACCGACCTCAATAAGGCCTGCCCCAAGGACAACTTTCCGCTCCCCCGCATAGACCAGCTCGTCGACAGCTCGGCCGGCTACGAGCTGTTGAGCTTCATGGACGCTTTCTCCAGCTACAACCAAATCCGTATGAATCCCAAAGACGAAGATCTTACCGCATTCACAACGGACCAGGGAGTGTACTGCTATAAGGTGATGCCTTTCGGCCTTAAGAACGCCGGGGCCACGTGCCAAAGGCTGGTCAACCGCATGTTCAAGCCACAGATCGGCAGGAATATGGAAGTCTACGTCGACGACATGCTCGTCAAGTCCATCTCGTCGGCCGACCATGCCAAGGACCTGGGCGAGGCTTTCGAAATGCTCCGCAAGTTCAACATGAAGCTAAACCCCGCCAAGTGCGCATTCGGAGTCACCGGGGGAAAGTTCCTCGGGTTCATGGTAACTCACCGCGGAATTGAAGCTAACCCAGAGAAGATCGACGCTATCCTGAACATGGTCGCACCAAAGACCAACGTCGAGATCATGCGGCTCACGGGGCGGGTCGCCGCTCTGGGCCGTTTCATGTCCAGGTCGGGGGAGAAGTGTCTTCCGTTCTTTAAGGCGCTGAGGAAAATTCCGAGGTTCGAGTGGTCGGAGGAATGCTGAGCCGCCTTCGACCAATTGAAGAAACACCTCGCAATGCCGCCACTGCTCACCCGGCCAGTGGAAGGGGACGAGCTGTCGCTGTATCAGGCAGTATCCGACCAAGCAGCAAGCTCGGTGCTCATCTGGGAGGCCGAGGGGGCGCAGAAGCCGGTGTACTATGTGAGTGTTTATATCATAATATTGCATTTTTATATTCCCTATTCTTATTCATTTTACAAATAAACAGGTGCTTTTTACCCATGTCTGCTAATTAGTTGCAGGTTACAGGTTCTTGGAATAAAAACAGTGAAAAAGACAAAAGACGATACAAAAGCGAGATTTCGACCAACAAACAGAGAATCTTGATAAATCCTACACGAAGATCAGTTCACAAAATACAAGGCAGCGCAAGATTCAAGACTTCGTCACGAAGCAACGGTAAATGTCCACTACAATTATTCACTGTGGAATCTGGGAGAGAACTAGAAGCCAACCAGAAGAACAAACTGAAGAAAATAGAAGTAAATAAGCAACAGAACAAGCCCAAAGAAAATGAGCCATCAAAGCCCAACTACGGCCGCGGAACCACGGCCAAACGTGGGCTTTGGCCGCGGATCCGCGGCCCTGCGAAGCCTGGGTAGGTGGAAAATTATTGAGTAGCTGGCGGTGCGTTGACTATGTCTTTTTCTTAGGGGGTATTTTTGTAATAGCAGATGTGCGAGTCAATTGTAACCCTAGGGTTTTCTATGAATATATAAATAGAAACCCAAATACCTCTTTTTAGGTATGCCTCCTTTCATTAATAAAATTCAGATTTCTTTTGGAGAGTATCGATGCCTCTTTTCATATCATCTATTCAGATCTGACAACCCTGTGTAAATGTTTGGAGAGAGCCATCTGTAAAGTAAGTAGTTTTATTTAATTGCCCTAGTATAGATTTTAGTTCCTTGCCCTAGTTAGATAGATAGAATGTTCTTCAATTCCCTAATGAGCGAGCAGTCTCCTCGCTTGTTAGGGTTAGCTTTGGGGAAGGCTTTTGAGAGATGCGATCTCTCATCATTTTCTTGCCCATCACACTTTTTTAATAGGAATCTATGCATACATGCACACACCGCTCCCTACAGCATCCTATCCCTCGAGGTAGCGGTGATACCGTAGTATAAATGCCCGGTTGAGCGTGTTTTCCATGGAGGTTAGGATAAGGATCGATAAAGGAAGGACAAGAACCTTTAGGAAGAAACATCTTCCCGAATGGTTCTAATCCCCTTTATTAATAATTACCATAACACCTCATACATCTTAATTTGGGTATAGAAAGCGGTGAGATTTATTTACATTTCCAAACCTACCCTAAACCTAACCCTAGCAAGATTTAGATCTAGATTAATTTAGTTTTTAGATTTAAATCAATCCGTTCACACCGTTCGGAATTAACTCGTTTGAGCGATTAGGAAATTCACAACATCCCTGTGGACCGACCCGTACTCACCGGCTAGCTACCAAGCGACGCCGTTCTTGATTGCGGTTTAGAAATATTTTTGACATACGAATCAAATGGTGCCGTTGCCGGGGATGGCGTATTATTTCCTTTTTGCAATTTCGGGTTAATCTAAATTAAAAAATCATAAAAACTGAAAAATCAAAAAAAAAATATAAAAATTTATCATTTTGTTATTTTGTGAAGGGTATCTTTGTTTGAATTTTGCAGGATTTACAATCAGGTTCGGATCTGGAAATCTCCAGAGATCAAAACAGCAAATATCAAATCCGAACAAACAGAGAAATATCACAACAGACAATAGAAGAAATTTGGAGGACCGAGTCAACAAGAAGAACCGCGGCAATCTGGTGACAAAAAAAACCTGTTGATCCGTCCAATTGGCTGCGGAACCGCCGCGCGACACCCCTTCTGGCCGCGGAACCGCCGCGCCCTGGTCCATTCAGGGCTTGAAAAAAAAACTCTGTAAGTCTTCTGATCTCCTCCTCTGCAAATCTCTGATATTTTCTGAAAAATCTCCTGCAGGATTTTTTGCGCTTAAAAAATCTCTACCCTTCCAATAATTGATTTTGTGCAAGTTTCTTTGCGCCGCACTTAAAATAAAATTTTTTGATTGCAAGTGGTTGTTACTGTTTTGCATATTTTTAATCGGACTTTAAGGGGCTTGAGACCGATTCAGATTGGGTGGGGATTTCATCACCCTTCCCAGGACCCCAGAAATCACATAAGGCATTTGCATTGACCAATCTTTAATTAAAAAAATACTAGACTCAGCCCTAAGGACGTCGCGCTCAATAGGACAGAGGACTAGTTATAGGTATCGACCGTTTATCCTAACCTGACTTTGCGGTGTCTAGGCAAGTGTGTCCAAGGCGAGTGGTTACTTAATTAGGACCACTACTTGTAGTGGGGAGCCTCCCACTCACCTGGCACTTACCTGAACGCAATTGGCGGTGAAGAGGCGGTTTGAGCTCCTATTTCTAGCCTTTTGGAACAGTTAGGAGCTGTCTAGCTGACCTAGGTGACCCTAGATCTAGGCCTGATTGTGCATTTGTGGTTAATTGAAAGTGTGTCTAAGCCCTTTATCGAAAATTTTTGCAAAACGTTCCAAATAAAAAAAAAGAAAAAAGGAAATTTTTTTATAAAAACTTGCAAAATTTTTGTCGCTAAGAAATCCTTGCACCCCACTACCACCGACCTTCTTTCTCTTCTCTTTCTTACATCATGGGTACCCCACCTCACAAATCTCTTGCCGAACTCTGGTATCCTGAACCTAACTTTGCCTCTTACGCGAATTGTTTCAGTCGATTTAAGGACGACCCCTCCATGCCTAAAATTTCTTTGAAAGATCAAATAGAAGCGTCTAGGAGAAACATTTCGACTTTGCAATCCACTTTGTATCAACCATCTCAACCTTCACCACCTTCGTACGTTGATACCACTTTTTCGAGTCCTGTTGTAACTCTTAAACCCATGTCTATTGCTGAACACATTGAACAATCTCGTAACCGATCTTTCACTCCACTCCACACATCCAGTTCTAGGGATCAACAAGTCTATTCACCTTTTTATCCAAATGTTGATTCTAATCATGTCCAACCATCCAATTCCTATCAGTCCTACCCGACTTTCCCACCTTCACTAGACATTGTTTCTACACAGCCATTTAGGAGTTTCAAGTATCCGAACAACTTTGAATTTTTTACCGAAACCCCTTCACAACCCATGTCTAGTATAGAACAGTCGTTGGAGGCGTACATTGCAGCAACAAACAAAATGATGAGGAATATGGATACGTCCATAGCCGCCCTTATACGACTAGTTTCCAACTAGCTCTAAATATTCCAATGTATGAGGATGCGGTTGGACAGAGTGAGAATTTGAGAGGAGAGTTCTACACCTTTCCAAATCACACCTACCCATACCCAATTGAATCCCACAATTCCGGTTTTCCATCGATTGTCCCAAATGCTTCATCAGTTGATAATAAAAATGAGTTGTGCGATTTTGTAGTGCTTGATTTGCCAGATTGTGAAGAGTCCCTTTCGAGTGAAACCACACCTAATCCTTTTGAATCTTACACATCCACTCTAAAGCCTAAATTAATTGATATCCATGCTTTTGATGAGGTGTCCGAAAAAATTGATTTTCACTTGATTGAGGATATAGACGCCGAGAATATTTTGGATGATGAACCCGTTGATTTGACTGAAATTTTATCTCCAATTCATCATCCCGAGTCATTAAATGTTTCTCCCGAACTTCATATGCGTCTTGATTTTGATGATAATGGCATGGATAAGCTAAATTTTGAAGAGAATTATGAGGATAGTATTGAAAAGAGTATTGAGGATAATATTGAGGTCGAACTATTTTTGTTTGATGTGTCGGATTTTCCACTTCATTCTCATGAGCCTTTAACTGTTATACTTCCTAATTCAAACCCCCTCCTTTCTATCGTTCCGACCACGCAAAAGATCATGCTTGAAGACTGTGAGTTTGAAAAATTTCTTTTTGAATCTGACACAGTTCTCACAGACGATAACGATTACGAGTGTTTCACTTTTTCGGACGATGTTGAAAACTCACCTTCCGAGTTTGAGTCCTTTACATTTTCTGATGAGTTAGTTGAACCATCAGACTCGGTTGCTTACAGTCATTTCGAACCATTGATGGAATCCTTCAAGTTCGAGACAGATTACTTAGGTGAGATTAAGACTATCCCTAAATCACTCCCTTTCGTCCTTCCTATCGTTTCGACCACGCAAGACTCCGTCGCGTTTCCATTTCCACTGTTTGGTTTACCAAGTTTGACGTACCCATGTTTTCTCGCGAATCTTGAGGGATTTGACCCCATTTCTCGACGGGTTGATAGATTAGCACAATCGCTTTTAACATATCGGTCATCGCAACTTGTGCTAATTTATTCACTCGATTTACACCCTCAAGATCGTACCACACTTCTTTCTCTCTTCCGCCATTCTCCTCCTCCACCGAGACCATATACCGTTTCTATCTCCACACGGTCTCATGTGTTTCTCATTTCTTTCCTTATCATTCCATTCTTTCACCAACCTTACCATTATCACGATAAAGTTTTTGAATGGTTGGTGCTAACCTTTGGCCTGTGTAAGGCCTTGTTTAGTTTGGGGGGAACCTTTTTGTATATTATTTTTTTTTTCTTTTAACAATAAAAAAAATTGAATAAATAAAAAAATTATAAATAAATAAACAGGGGAGTGCCGACATTTTGACCCTCTTGGTGTAGCATGACAGTGAGGACACTGTCAAGTTTAAGTTTGGGGGTATACTCGGTAAGCCTTCTTCCTTCGCATTCATATGTACATTTTTGCATTTGCATACTTATTTTAAAAAACCCATAAAAATTGAAAAATTATAAAAATCAAAGTACTCAATTTTGACCATATTTGACTTAAGTTTGACAAATAGGTTAACTAGCTAGGAACAACTAGATTTTAGACTTATTAAATTAAAAACCCTAAAAATAACCCTTCTTAAAATTTAACGGTAGAAAGTATATGTATTTGTAGTTTATTTAGAAATAGGCAAATTTTGAGTTCACTTCTTGGGCTAAGTTAAAACAAGGGAAGAGTATTGATATTTTTATTAAAGTATAAGTTTGAAAAATAATTCCTAGCTTAAGTCTAGATTCTGAAAATATATACCCTATAAATTGCACAATCACGCACCTTGAAACTTAGAATAGTAGAAGAGACCTTGAAATGCTCTTGTCTAAAGTCCTTAGTACGATGAAAAAAAAATATATACAAGTGTGAATAAAAAAAATGAACACTGGTTTTTGTGATTACTTAAGGCTGCAAAAATAGAAAAATATTTAGCGAGGGTGCTTCATCACCTAGTGCCTTAGACCAACTGGTTTGCGAGTCACTGCTAAAAAGCCTTAGGTGTTACAAGACTAGGAAATACGCTTTAAAGTGCAAACGCATTTTGTAATCGGTCGTTGGTACCTCAAGAAGTATTAACGGTCGCATGAAGGATGTGTAAGCAAAATTCATAAAAATTCACCAATTAAGAAGTGTTTTGGACAACGGACAAGAGTATGATTGCTTGATTTGAATTTACGAGTGTAGGGGTGATATACACACACACGTAGGGATATGTGATTGGAGTTTAGATGAGAGAAAGGAGTGAAGAATAGAACTTGTATTTTTAATAGAGTTGATAAAAATTCTTAACTGGAGATGGAACCCTAGAAGGAAAACTTAAGAAATGCCGAAAGCTAAGTAGGTCTGCAGAACATATATAATCTTAAGTTAAATGATGAGAAAGTGTGAAGAATATGGGTGGATAATTTACGAGTCGACGATTATAGAATTCCTTGTTAGAAAACCTAATTGGAGAATAAAAGTCGAAAAGCCGAATTGATAGGATTTTGTGGGTAGTATCCGCTGAAAACCCTCAGGAGACAACACTCCTCCTACTAGGGACACTTAGAGGTTTAACGGCTTGTTGCACGAGCTCAGTGCAATCGCGTTTCCTTGCGAAAGTGCGGTTAAGTTTTTGTCGAGAATAAAACTAAGTTTGCTCGAGGACGAGCAAAAGATAAGTTTGGGGGTATTTGTTCATATCATAATATTGCATTATTATATTCCCCATTCTTATTCATTTTACAAATAAACAGGTGCTTTTTATCCATGTCTGCTAATTAGTTGCAGGTTACAGGTTCTTGGAATAAAAACAGTGAAAAAGACAAAAGACGATACAAAAGTGAGATTTCGACCAACAAACAGAGAATCTTGATAAAGGCTACACGAAGATCAGTTCAAAAAATACAAGGCAGCGCAAGGTTCAAGACTTCATCACGAAGCAACGGTAAAAGTCCACTACAATTATTCACTGTGGAATCTGGGAGAGAACTAGAAGCCAACCAGAAGAACAAACTGAAGAAAATAGAAGTAAATAAGCAACAGAACAAGCCCAAAGAAAATGAGCCATCAAAGCCCAACTACGGCCGTAGAACCGCGGCCAAACGTGGGCTTTGGCCGCGGATCCGCGGCCGCGCGAAGCCCGGGTCGGTGGAAAGTTATTGAGGAGCTGGCGGTGCGTTGACTAGGTCTTTTTCTTAGGGGGTATTTTTGTAATAGCAGATGTGCGAGTCAATTGTAACCCTAGGGTTTTCTATGAATCTATAAATAGAAACCCAAATACCTCTTTTGAGGTATGCCTCCTTTCATTAATAAAATTCAGATTTCTTTTGGAGAGCATCGATACCTCTTTTCATATCATCTATTCAGATCTGACAACCCTGTGTAAATGTTTGGAGAGAGCCATCTGTGAAGTAAGTAGTTTTATTTAATTGCCCTAGTATAGATTTTAATTCCTTGCCCTAGTTAGATAGATAGAATGTTCTTCAATTCTCTAATGAGCGAGTAGTCTCCTCGCTTGTTAGGATTAGCTTTGGGGAAGGCTTTTGAGAGATGAGATCTCTCATCCCTTTCTTGCCCATCACACTTTTTTAATAGGACTCCATGCATACATGCACACACCGCTCCCTACGGCACCCTATCCCTCGAGGTAGCGGTGATACCGTAGTATAAAGGCCCGGTTGAGCGTGTTTTCCATGGAGGTTAGGATAAGGATCGATAAAGGAAGGACAAGAACCTAGAGGAAGAAACATCTTCCCGAATGGTTCTAATCCCCTTTATTAATAATTACCATAACACCTCATAGATCTTAATTTGGGTATAGAAAGCGGTGAGATTTATTTACATTTCCAAACCTACCCTAAACCTAACCCTAGCAAGATTTAGATCTAGATTAATTTATTTTTTAGATTTAAATCAATCCGTTCACACCGTTCGGAATTAACTCGTTTGAGCGATTAGGAAATTCACAACGTCCCTGTGGACCGACCCATACTCACCGGCTAGCTACCAAGCGACGCCATTCTTGATTGCGGTTTAGAAATATTTTTGACATACGAATCAGTGAGCCACGTGGTAATCTCGCGGAAGCTGCGGCACTACTTCCAAGCACACACCATCATCATCCTCACCGAGCGCCCGTTGGGAGGTATCCTAGCATCACCGGAATCCTCGGGCCGCCTAGAAAAATGGAGGTGGAAGCTATCTCAGTTCGACATAAGGTATCGCCCGAAGCAAGCCATCAAGGCGCAGGCCCTGGCCGATTTCATCGTTGAATGCACCATCCCTAGCAAGAAGCCAGAGTCTGTGCCACCCCTCGCAACCCAGTGTCCCGTCCCGGAAGGCCCTGGCTCGGTTCCGGAGTGGGTCATATACGTCGACGGGTCTTCTACCGAGGAAGGCTGTGGCGCCGACCTCATTATCCGGGGCCCAAACGAAGAAGAGATGGATTATTCTTTAAGGCTCGGTTTTAAAGCATCGAACAACGCAGCAGAGTACGAGGCCCTCCTGGCCGGACTGCACATGGCCGTCGGGCTGGGGCTGAAGATAATTCGAATCCACAGCGACTCGGCCCTTGTTGTCGGTCAAGTGACCGGCCGCTTCGAAGATTGAGAGCCTCTGATGATGAAGTACCTAGACGAAGTGAGGAAACTCCGAAGAAACTTCGACGAAGTCCAGGTAGAACAAATACCCAGGCAGTTGAATGCCCAAGCAAACGCCCTGAGCAAGTTGGCCTCGTCATACTCGGCCAGCAATAAGCGGTCTATCCTCTTCGAAACCTTGCCTCGACCCAGCGTAGGAGACGGAGCGACGACACTCCACGTGTATGCGGTGCAGGAGAGTGACCAGGATTGGAGGAAGCCCCTCGTGGAGTTCCTGAAAGACGGCGTGCTCCCGGAGGACCGGGCAGCCGCCCGCCGTCTCCGGGCCAAAGCCCGCCACTTCGTCTGGAGCAACGGGAACCTCTACAAGAAGGCCTTCACTCAGCCCCTGCTCTGGTGCGTCGACCTCCACGAAGCCGACTACGTTCTTCGGGAAATCCATGAAGGGGTGGGCGGCGCACACCAGGGGGCTCGAACCTTGATCCAAAAAGTGTTACTCCAAGGGTACTATTGGTCCACCATGCACGAGGACGCCCTGAAGCTGGTCAGGCGGCGCAAGAGCTGCCAACTCCACAGCAACATTCCCCGCCTGCCGGCTACCGAGCTGACCGCCCTGACATCCCTATGGCCGTTCGCCCAGTGGGGGTTGGATATGATCAGCCAGTTCCCTACCGGAACGGGCGAGCATAAATACGTCCTCGTCGCGGTGGACTACTTCACCAAGTGGATCGAGGCCGTCCCCATCAGGAAACCGGACGCCGCCACAACCATTAAGTTCCTGCAAAACAACCTGATACTCCGGTTTGGCATCCCGAGGTGCATCATCACCGACCACGGGACGAACCTCAAGAACGAGGAAGTGAAGGACTTCTGCAAAGAGTACCATATCCTTATGAAGTTCGCCGCGGTCGCGCATCCCCAATGCAACGGGCAGGCCGAGGTCGCTAACCGAGATGTCCTCCGAGGTTTCCGGACCCGCCTAGAAAGGCGACAAGGCAGTTGGGTCGAAGAACTGCCCCGGGTCTTATGGGCCCTGCGCACGTCAAAAAAGACTCCCACTGGGGAGACCCCCTTCATCCTCTGCTATGGGACCGAAGCGATGGTCCCGACGGAGATCGGGCTACCCAGTCACCGTGTCGAGCACTTCGACGATGACGCAAACACCTCGGCACTACGGACCAACCTCGACATCTTGTTGGAAAAGAGGGATCGGGCTCTGATCAGATCTTCTGCCTATCAATAACAAACGGCCCGATACTACAATGCTCGGGTCAAACACCGCTCCTTCAAGACTGGGGACCTGGTCCTCCGGCGGAACGAGTTCACCGACCAAGGAAAGCTTCACAAGTTCTCCCAAAAGTGGGAGGGTCCCCTCCTCGTCTCTGAGGCGCTCCCCGGCGGAGCCTACCGCCTACAAGACGCGGACGGACGAAAGCTTCCGCGGCCTTACAACGTCGAGAAGCTCAAGCTATACCAGTGAGGTCAAAACCAGCGAGTGTATACCACCCCCTCTTTTTCCCTTTCACAAAGATGGTGTAAAGCGTTCTCTAAAATTCCTGTCCATACGAATAAAGAAACGTCGAATCATCCAGAGTAGAGTTCCGTCTTTACAATTCAAGGCCCTCGCCAAGAGGCGGCCGCGCAACCCACTTCCCGGCTATCCTTAGTAGGCTTCCTGCAGCCCGCTGACACTAAGGACCAAAAAGCCCTCCCAGAGGCAGCCGAGCCCGAGGATCCCTCGCTCGGCTATCCCCAGCGGGCAGCTTCCCTGCCGCAACGCCGGGGATCAGAAAGCCCTCCCAGAGGCAGTCGAGCCCGAGGATCCCTTGCTCGGCTATCCTTCAGGACAAAAGCCTTCGCCAAGAGGCACCGGGCAGTAACCCTGCCCGGCCAAGGGTCCTTGGTAGGCTTCTACAGCCCCTCCCGCGCTAAGGACCAAAGTCCTCCCAGAAGCAGTCGAGTCCTTGCTCGGCTATCTCCGGCTGGTAGATTCCTACCACAACTGACAGGGATCAAAGTCCTCGCCAAGAGGCACTGAGCAGTAACCCTGCTCGGTCCCCGTCCTGAAGGATCAAAGCCCTCGCAAGAGGCAACCGTGCAGCTACCCTGCTCGGTCATCTCAGGCTGGTAGCTCCCTACCTATGACGCCAGGGATCAAAGCCCTCGCAAGAGGCATCCGAGCGGCTGCCCCACTCGGTCATCCCAGGCTGGTAGTTGTTAGTTATATGTATGCCCTAGAGGCCATTACTATACATGTGATGTATATTGTAGTGGATGCTTGGACATATATAGGGAGGACTTTCTTGCTTGACATGATAGTATGCTATCTGGTTACCCTTTACCTGAACGTGTATACTGATTGTCTCTCTGTCACATGTTGGTAAAGCCCTTAGGATGTGTACTTGACTACCTGGACTATGATGCGGATCATACTAGTGGGGACATGGTAGTCCATAAGTACATTCTTCAAGGTCCCTAGTCGTGGGTGTATCGAGACGGGGCATCGATATACCAGAGTAGACTAGCGTATACCTTCTCGACCCATATAGATAGGCGATGGATGATCCCATATCCATTGGTGTTTGACATCAGAGATGATATATGGGTGCTCAGTGGAGACTGGGTACACTGGACGGACTCCCCAAGAACTCCCAGATGGTATTATACCTTACGTCAGATGGCGGTTCTCTAGTGACACTGGTGCAGATTAGTCTGTAGACCCGAGATCGTCATAGAGTCTTGTGTGATTCCCACTGTGCTTTGATTTCCACCTTACCATGTCCAAGAGGGCGTGCAAAACGGTGGTTTTTGGGTACAGTCCAGAGTCACATGGAGGCAATGAGCGATAGGAGGGGTTTCGTCTCTCCCGGTATTGGGGGTTGATGTTGCGCTATGCTCGATTGGCCATAACAGGGAAGTCCCTGGCCAGGGCTGGTTTAGAGATTTACTGGTAAGTGTTACCAGTAGTTTCTCGACCCGTTATAAGCCTCATATCGGCATGACTTATCGGTTATTGGGGTCTGACGTTTACCACCCCTAGACTTGATATGCGACATATCAGACGAGGAGACCGGACTGTACGGTAGTGTCACTGTCAGGCTTTTACAGGAGTTGGATCGGGCTTGCTTGCTGATCTTCTGATCGCTCAATACCCGGGTAGCCGTTACGTCCAGCTAGTACCGCTGACGGCTTGTGGGTGCTTGATATGATCATCACCTACTGCCGGCGTATTGACGAGTCTTTAGAGTCCTACATAGAGGTTGTACTGGCTCAGGCAAAACGAGATAGGTGCGCATATGTGATATGTTCGGGACCGAGAATAATGCATGTATGTGATACCGTATTCTATTCTCGCGATGTTGGTGTCGATCGGTTATATGCGATATAACCAAGTTATCGAATCAAGAGTTGATTCGATAAGTCGATACATTGAATGTTAGTCGGTTATATGTGATATAACCGGATTATTAAGTCAAGTGTTGATTTAATAATTTAGTGTATAATTGTATATGTGATATACTAATTTACATTAACTAACATTAGTTCACTTAAGCATTTATTTTTCTCACTTGTGCACAACTTAATATATATGTGATATATAATTATTTGTGTGCATTTTTGTATCATGGTTGTTGATACAACTTGTAAGTGCACGGCGGCGCCCCGGCCGTCAATCCGACGGCCAAATGCGGAAGCGGTGATAAACTTTAATTTTTCTTGAACTGGCAAACCACCGCGCACTAATACCCGGATCGAACCATTAACTAGTCCTAGCTAATTCCAAGATGGGGAAGAGAGATATACCGACTGATCCAAGTCCTCCGGTCTTCTCGTCGTCGTCCCGATCTCCTGCGGAAGCTCTGGTCTCCACCTCGTCGCCGGAAGTGCACCACATCGCCTACTTCTTTTACGGGCTCCCACCTCAATGCCGAGGCAACTCGGGCACGAAGCTGGCTAGTCGACGTGCCCAAGATTCGCTGTAGAATGTGTAGTGAAGAAGTCTCATTTGGGGTTCATGGAGGTGCCATTTTGGTGGAGGGATGACACAAGAATTATGTGGAGGAACTAGGGGGTATTTGGAGCATGAAATGAACAAGATTTCCTCTCTCAAAAACTTGGACAGCCCTTGCCTAATATGGCCGGCCTCTCTTGGTGGGGGAGTGAGTGAGAATGAGGGAGTGAGATAATAGAATAAGAGAGCCATCCAATAATACAATGGAGAGAGGGAGAGAGAGAAGGCTATCATACAAAAAGAATCATCACCAAATCAAACCCACACTCAACTAACAACAACCACCATAATTGCACCAAAACCAACACTTCAACTAGCTAATCATCAACAACCATGATGAACCAAAAGTCAAGTCATGATGGAAAGAAAGAGTCAAATGGTCAAGGGATGGTGCAACCATCATGATATAAGGAAATATGCAAAGACCCCCTCCACAAATACTTATTTGCAACAATGCAAATAAGCCCTCCTCCACCAATCTTCGGCCAATGAACGCTACAAAGGAAATTGGCCGAAACGGAAAGCAAACTGGCAATTCCAGAAAACTGGTCCCGTAATAAATTACAGGAAAACCCCGATACTGTGCATACACACCCGCATTTGTATTCCGACCGAAATACAAATGCAATGAGACAAAATCTCCACTGTACTAAACTAGGATCCGGCTTAAACCAAAGCCGGCTAGTATTATCCGTTCGATCCTGATCCGTGCAATACCGCACGTATCTGATCGAACCCTGCCATATATCCATACGGCCTATAGTACAAACTGTCCGATCCTGATCCGTGCAATACCGCACGTATCTGATCGGACCTTGCCATATCTCCATACGGCCTCTACAACTTTTCGCCCGAAAGCTGAGTAACTGAATGTGGGGGACTCTAAAGACTCGTCAACACCTTGGTTGTGGATTTAACCACTAGCACGTCAGAGGTATAAGCCAATACATAACGGGCTACCAGGTATTGACTAAAAGGGACGTCTGTGAGCGAACTCAGCCTGACAACCCTGCTGAGCCTGTCAGTGACAATCTCCGTACAGTCCGGTCCGTTCGTCTATGAGCATCGCATGGTGGGCCTAGGGGGTTGGTAAAAGTCAGACCCCCAAAAGCTGTACAAGTCGTGTCGGAGTGTAGCCCAGAACACCCTGAGATACTACTGGAATACCTACCGGTAAATCTCCTTGCCTCGGCCGAGGGCTTCGTGTAATGGCTCTCCTAGACACAGCACGACCTCACCCCCAATACCGGGAGAGACGAACCCCTGAAGATACGCTCACTGCCTCCATGTGGCTCGGGACTGTACCCAACTAAAACCTGTTTGCACGACTCCTTTGAGCCGTGGTAGGGTAGTAATCAAAGTACAGTGGGAACTCACACGAGACAAATGACGATCCCCAGGTCGATGAACTAACCTGTACACATGTCACCAGGGAACTACCATCTGACGTCTGGTATATGACCAACTAGCATGTTCCCGGCGAGTCCTGTCCGGTGTACTCATAACCCAATGAGCACCTGTATACATCTTAGGTGATCCAACTGACACCAGTGGCTTGTGAGACCGGCCACCGCCCCTCGTCGGGGTCTCGACTGTATACACTAGTCTACTCTGGAGTATCGATGCCCTGTCTCGAAACTCACAAGACTAGGGACCATTTAAGGATATGCTTATAGACTGCCAGCTCCCACGTATATGATCGCCCTCATACTGCTGGTGGTCAAGCAAGAATCCTAGGGGCTCTACCAACGTGTAATAGCGACTTGTCAGGTCACCTAAAGCAGTACACGATGATAAAGGTAAACCAGATAGCATACTATCATCTCGAGTAAGACTGTCCTACCGGGATAGGTCCTCCATCAATCATTGCAATCATGTACCTGTGACCTAATAATTGACTCTGAGGGCACTATCTCCAACAATCTCCCACTTGCACTCAAGGCTAATTATTGCGATGTCGCATACTCACAGCCCGTGTGATACCGAACACCCAACTCCTCTACTAGTCAGTCTCACAAAGCTTGTTTGCGAAACTATTGCGTTCGAGGAATAGCCTTAGTGAGTGGATCCGCTTTGTTGTCTCTTTCCATGTCTCTCTATATCTCAAGTTCGCGGAGAAAGCCATCTCCCGAAATGAGCAATACCTGTCTTAGAATATGTCTGGATGTCTGATGGGACTTAGCTCATAAATGAACTCTAAATCCAAACTTCTTAGACTGTATCGTCAACTGAACTTAATCAGTATCCTGCGTCATGCCTCCCTCAGTATTGCCTTGGACCACCTGTCCAAAATACTGCCCCTCGTCAGAAGGAAAACTATAACTCTGACAACCTCCTTGTCGTCCATGTCACCTTGGAAGCCTAGAATGATAACTGACTCCCAAATGAGGCTATCGTTATCATATCCCTAGAACATCCACTTATGTTCTAAAAACTGCTTCCGACTGTTTCTCCAGGATTGGATCAATGTCAACTTATTGCATCTAGTGCAAGAACAACATCTGGTGTGGTACTTGACATCTCATGATTGACTCAATTGCCTGAGCAAGTGATCTGCCAATCATGCACATCCCTCTCCCTTTTAGTCTGTAAGACACCTTTAGAGAGGGTGACTCCATCACCTGCAGGTACACTACCGTGCCAGGAGTCGTCCATTCTAAATACCCTTAGAATGCTGTCTAAGTACCCAGATTGGGAAACTACCCAAATCTAGATCTAAAACCATAGATCTAGTAGCCAGTATGTCTGATATAAAATCCATTTCCTTTGTGGAGAAACCACTGTGTGACGACCAAAGTACAACCGATTGTAGTATAGGAGTTTCTTTTCCTACTCTGTGTATGTCATCCAAATACCAGGATATCACACCCTACTACCTTCTCAACAGATCCATCCCCTATTCTGATGAAGTCAAACCCATGACTGTCACGTCAGAAATAGATGATCTATCTCCGCTATATCTGCTTTAGTCTATAAATAGACATAAGCCACCTGTCCACCAATGCTTCCGCTGCTCCCACTGACTACGACAACCCTCTGGCAGAGTCATATACACGTACACTTCTAAAACTAGTTTAGAACGACGTTATACTCATCCTCCCGCCGGGTCTCGCAACCTGGAACAACAGCAATGGCAAGTGTGGGTAAACTAGAACCTCTCTGCCACCGTCCTTGAGGCTACCGGAGTACCTCTCGGGTGCCTGAGGTTACCCACCGTATCTGCGGAGTGGCCAATGGAATGTCAATCCAGATTGAATCTTTAGGTTCCTGTCAAATCTTCAGTAATCGTTTGTGGTTCTGGAATCACTTCCAGTTCTACCATACTCCCACTACTGTTTTCTGAAAAAATCCATTTTTAATAAAACTGTGGCGAGTCTAGAATAATATCGCTATTGTTCATCCAGATGGTAGAAAGTCAACCCTCGTCATAGCCTGGGTCAACCCACAAACAGCCATTACAGAAACGTGCCTTGAGTTGTCCAGTGTCTGGTTTTAATCATAAACCGGACAACTCCCCGTACCTTAACATCGTTAAGATATGAACTGTTCTATATCCCATATAGGACCAGAGGCACTGATTTAACTGAACCAGATCCAAATCATGCAACTATCTCCAGTGCATGTCAACTAAATGGAAGGAGGCGGATCAGCGTTACTCAACTTAGGAATGCTTCCAATTATGAGTAACCTGAAAGAGAAGCAAGATCTCTTAATCATTACTGTCAACTGAATACCATGCACAAGTGTCTACATCTTCGATCACTTTGAAGAATCCCGATACTTGCTACACCTGGTTCTCTACTCTATTCAAATACCTATAACTTCTCCAAATTCGGACCCTGTGTTTCCACGAAACACTTGTCTAAAAACTAGAGAAGTCATAAGTAAACCGAATATAGTACGAGGACCAACCCCTCTGTCCTGACGGACCCTGGACAACATACAATACTCTGTATAAGTCCCTTGAGTCTGAAAACTCATTCACTGTGTGTCGTAGGTTGAAAACTGTACTTATGGTTAAGAAGAATTACACCGCTGTTTAATGCTCCTTACCTAACCATCCACTGATATAGGTAAATGTCGTAGACATAATTCCAAAAAGGTATATCTCACTCTATGAAAATAGACGTACAGATATATCAATTTGAAATTGGTGCATGACAGCGGATATTCAAAACCAAATATTTGCCGATCGGCAAACAGTCCAGGTGATTTCCTCAAATATCACCGATTACAACGAATCCCGATATAATGAGGATGATCACCTAATTCCCAATAACTTACTCCCACTCATCATCTGTAAAACCATACAGATGTGAGAATCGTACCTGGTAAATACATACCCTGGAGTAAGTATCTAATCGGAAAATCAGTTTTCCTTTAACAGTACACAGTGAGACTGAAACATCGAAATGTTTCGATGGGGTATCCTGGTATTCCTAGTAATGCCTCTTCCAGATTCACGACTGTAACCATATAATTCTTTGCCACCTCTCCAAATCCCTTCATATGTCTTTAGTCATTACCTTCTGCACACCCCTCAGGCCAAATGGTTTTCTTCCTTCCCTACCGTTCGGCACCAGCCTATGGTTTGGAAGAAGACTATCCAATAAGCATAATGGGTGTACTGTCCTAATCCCAGGAGCACTCGCAAAGCGAGAGAAGGTGAAGATAAAGGACACCTGATTAAACCTTATTCCTATTTCTCCTGAACCAGAATCCATCCCCGAACTGGAACAAGTTCCTTTCGAGTTCGTATATAACTATACGATGGAGTATCCAATAAACTGTGGATCTTCGTAGTGATACGGAGTGTTCTGGAGAAATACAAAGGTGATTTGGGAGTGGTAAAGGAATACTTGGTTTGGTCGTGAATATCTGTTGCAATTTACTTTGCCCTCTTACTAATCCCTTGCTTTGTCTTAACTTAATACCTTCTGCACACCATCGTTATGCTAATTGGTTTCCTTCATTCCCTACCGGTCGGCACCAGCCTAAGGTTTGGAAGAAGACTATCCAATTTGCGTAATAGGTGTACTATCTCCTAAACCAAGGAGTACCCACAACTTGAGAGAAGGTAAAAGGAAAAGACAACTGAATAATCCTATCCGTTTTCTCCAGAACCTGAAACCATCCTCGAATAAATTCTTTCGAGTTCGTATCTAACCATACGATGGTTTTGTCCAATGGAAGTGGACGTTCGTAGTAATACGGGGTGTTCTGGAGAAAAGGGTAAAATTAGGAGTGGCAATGAGGTTTGCAACTCTGACAATCCAAAAGCCAGTGTTAAGAAGGTTCGGTCAACTTGGTCACTGAGTCATAGTCTTAGGGTCGGGTCAATGGTCGCTGCCAAAGAGAGAGAGAAAAGAAAAACTCAGCGTGCACTCTAACCTAGATCAGAATGGTTACCAATTTATCTAATCTGGAAACCTCCCACTGTACCTCAAATTCTCCTCCAAACCTGAAAGAAGAATTAGTCGGGATCACCCGAGGAGTAAACTAACTCATCAGTGGGAATCGGGATCCAACTCTCATCGCATGATAACGTGACGGAATCCGCTCACGTCATCACACTCCAGAAGGTATGCGCATATCTGGCAAGTTTCAGTTCTTTTGAAACTCCCGATGTGATTTCTGCCCCATGCTCTTATGACCTTGGCGTGAGGTCAAAATATCATAAGTCACATGTCAAGTTCTGCCCGTCATTATCCAGGTTAATCTAAACCCACCCGTACATACCCTTGACGTAGGCCAAAATAGTAGTACGACTGTCCCAAACCAACGCATCTATCTATGCAACAGATAAATACCCGGCAGCTATCAATCACTATGCCTTGGCGTGAGGTCAAAATACATAGCTTGAATACTACCGAATATTTAACTGAAATGACGGAGGGCTACGAATGGTTTCTGGCGAAAACCTTTAACGTAATGAACTTGATATCGTTGAAGGAACGGATAGCTTTCTGAAAATATAGTGACGAAAACCTTCGCTAAAGAGGTCACTCCCGGTGAAGGGATCTCGGCTCTTTCCCCGTAGAATGAGGTGCAGAATATTCCAACTGAATACCACGGTGCAAAGCAAAAGTAATCGGCTATAGTGAAGTTAATGCCCTGACGCAAACTTTTGTCCAAGGGGTCACTCCTGGTGAAGGGATCTCGGCCCTTGCCTCGTCGACTGAGGAGCAGGATATTCCAACTGAATACCACGATGCAAAACAAAAGTGAACGTCCTTGCAATGACAGCTTTTTGAAAAGTGTTCCAACAACATCAGATTAGGTTTGTTTTTAACTTGCATTGATTCGAATCAATGCAGTCCCATCAATTGATCACACCATAAAGAACGAAAATATACTGATGTACGTATATGCCATCCGCATTCGCCACTGGGTCCTGTCATTACCCGTTAGGTTAGCTAACTAACGACAGAGCGGGGACTGGACTAGCGCGGATGCAAAACATATACAACATCTACTAATATATATACCAATATATTATATTCGCTCAAGGCGTGATAAAAAATGCAACATCACAGAAATGTACAGCTTCACAGAAACAATACAGATATCTGGGATCCCCGGGTTTCATAGAGCCGCTGAAACCCGACGTTCCCCTGGTCGTGTGGATAGCCTGTGCAATGAAATCCTAGACCCCTACGGGCGCGGAAAGTCACCCGCTAAAACCTGAAGCGAGGCAGCCCCCTTCAGCACCGTGAATGGACCACCCAGCACTTCACGGAATCCGGTAACTTGGGCACCCCTCCTGGGTCAACCTGTACCCCCTACGAGTGCGGCGAATAGCCCGCCAATCCTAGAGTGAAGCCCCCTCCCTCTCAATGCTATGAGATGCGGGCTTGTTGCCCTCTAGAACCCGGCTATCCGTGCACCCCTCCGCGGGGCAATCCTAGTACAGAAAGTAAAATATACATACAACGGGTACATCGACCGCAACCTGGTCGTGCCCCAAAATAATAATACAAACAGGCAGTGACGGCAGTCCACATGTCGGACGCTTGCCCCGCAATATCAAATGTACATAATACAACCACAACTGTACTAGCATTGCATCCAGGCTATCCCCACGACAGATCCGCAACATCACAGAAAAAACAGAACATCAACGTGAAAGTCACGTTCGCAAATTCGTCTAACCGGGCTATAGCAGTTAGACCGGATTTACCGATCAAGTGACATTCACGGTCGCAGATATAATGTAAATACTGTGAAATAATGTGTTTAAAATATCCGATCAATCAAAAATTAACAAGTGGGCCCCCAAGCAATACTGTAGCACTCACAGAAAATCTGGGCCCAATTTTAATATTCCAAAACCTCACTATTCACCCCAGAAAGCCTCTGTAAAAAATTGGTGCAGCAAACCCAAAGTAGTGCGGCGGAACCGCGGCCCAAGGGGGGGTTTGGCCGCGGTTCCGCGCTCCTACAGTGGAGTTACGTCATCGAATTTTCACAGAACTCTTAGATTTTCCAGTACATTACTTTTCTGTAACATGAAAAAATTTTCGACACCAAAAAATTTCAACAGAAAACTGATGTGAACAAAAATGTAGATTTTGGAATTTTGGTCGATCGAAAATGCAAAACACATTAAACAAAGCTAGACTAAGTTAATGGTGAGTCTCTGATACCACTGTAAGTGCACGGCGGCGCCCCGGCCGTCAATCCGACGGCCAAATGCGGAAGCGGTGATAAACTTTAATTTTTCTTGAACTGGCAAACCACCGCGCACTAATACCCGGATCGAACCATTAACTAGTCCTAGCTAATTCCAAGATGGGGAAGAGAGATATACCGACTGATCCAAGTCCTCCGGTCTTCTCGTCGTCGTCCCGATCTCCTGTGGAAGCTCCGGTCTCCACCTCGTCGCCGGAAGTGCACCACATCGCCTACTTCTTTTACGGGCTCCCACCTCAATGCCGAGGCAACTCGGGCACGAAGATGGCTAGTCGACGTGCCCAAGATTCGCTGTAGAATGTGTAGTGAAGAAGTCTCATTTGGGGTTCATGGAGGTGCCATTTTGGTGGAGGGATGACACAAGAATTATGTGGAGGAACTAGGGGGTATTTGGAGCATGAAATGAACAAGATTTCCTCTCTCAAAAACTTGGACAGCCCTTGCCTAATATGGCCGGCCTCTCTTGGTGGGGGAGTGAGTGAGAATGAGGGAGTGAGATAATAGAATAAGAGAGCCATCCAATAATACAATGGAGAGAGGGAGAGAGAGAAGGCTATCATACAAAAAGAATCATCACCAAATCAAACCCACACTCAACTAACAACAACCACCATGATTGCACCAAAACCAACACTTCAACTAGCTAATCATCAACAACCATGATGAACCAAAAGTCAAGTCATGATGGAAAGAAAGAGTCAAATGGTCAAGGGATGGTGCAACCATCATGATACAAGGAAATATGCAAAGACCCCCTCCACAAATACTTATTTGCAACAATGCAAATAAGCCCTCCTCCACCAATCTTCGGCCAATGAACGATACAAAGGAAATTGGCCGAAACGGAAAGCAAACTGGCAATTCCAGAAAACTGGTCCCGTAATAAATTACAGGAAAACCCCGATACTGTGCATACACACCCGCATTTGTATTCCGACCGAAATACAAATGCAATGAGACAAAATCTCCACTGTACTAAACTAGGATCCGGCTTAAACCAAAGCCGGCTAGTATTATCCGTTCGATCCTGATCCGTGCAATACCGCACGTATCTGATCGAACCCTGCCATATATCCATACGGCCTATAGTACAAACTGTCCGATCCTGATCCGTGCAATACCGCACGTATCTGATCGGACCTTGCCATATCTCCATACGGCCTCTACAACTTTTCGCCCGAAAGCTGAGTAACTGAATGTGGGGGACTCTAAAGACTCGTCAACACCTTGGTTGTGGATTTAACCACTAGCACGTCAGAGGTATAAGCCAATACATAACGGGCTACCAGGTATTGACTAAAAGGGACGTCTGTGAGCGAACTCAGCCTGACAACCCTGCTGAGCCTGTCAGTGACAATATCCATACAGTCCGGTCCGTTCGTCTATGAGCATCGCATGGCGGGCCTAGGGGGTTGGTAAAAGTCAGACCCCCAAAAGCGGTACAAGTCGTGTCGGAGTGTAGCCCAGAACACCCTGAGATACTACTGGAATACCTACCGGTAAATCTCCTTGCCTCGGCCGAGGGCTTCGTGTAATGGCTCTCCTAGACACAGCACGACCTCACCCCCAATACCGGGAGAGACGAACCCCTGAAGATACGCTCACTTCCTCCATGTGGCTCGGGACTGTACCCAACTAAAACCTGTTTGCACGACTCCTTTGAGCCGTGGTAGGGTAGTAATCAAAGTACAGTGGGAACTCACACGAGATAAATGACGATCCCCAGGTCGATGAACTAACCTGTACACATGTCACCAGGGAACTGCCATCTGACGTCTGGTATATGACCAACTAGCATGTTCCCGGCGAGTCCTGTCCGGTGTACTCATAACCCAATGAGCACCTGTATACATCTTAGGTGATCCAACTGACACTAGTGGCTTGTGAGACCGGCCACCGCCCCTCATCGGGGTCTCGACTGTATACACTAGTCTACTCTGGAGTATCGATGCCCTGTCTCGAAACTCACACGACTAGGGACCATTTAAGGATATGCTTATAGACTGCCAGCTCCCACGTATATGATCGCCCTCATACTGCTGGTGGTCAAGCAAGAATCCTAAGGGCTCTACCAACGTGTAATAGCGACTTGTCAGGTCACCTAAAGCAGTACACGATGATAAAGGTAAACCAGATAACATACTATCATCTCGAGTAAGACTGTCCTACCGGGATAGGTCCTCCATCAATCATTGCAATCACGTACCTGTGACCTAATAATTGACTCTGAGGGCACTATCTCCAACACAACTATCATGGGTGTAGAAGACTTATACCATACTAATTATATTTGTTAGGTTTTTATATTTAAAGTAATTCTAAAACAAATGGATAATGAGCACAAATGCATGAAGCTTCATGAAGCTTATCTTTACATTTGACTTAGTCCACTAGTTTTGTTTTACTTAAGATATTAGTTAACCTAACCACTATGATTACCCATGGTAATGTCTCTACATGAGTTAGTATATGATACTCACTCATCATGGTTAGTTCATTCTCTCTCTTGATCATTATCCTCATTCTTTTCTTTTGTTCATCTTCTTCTTCATTGAGCAAAAGAAAAAGCTTGCTAGGGTTTTGAAAATAGAGTGAAACTAAGTGAGAAAAGAAATTCAAAAGTGTACCCATTTTCTATCTCACCATCCTCTACTAGACTAGCACTTTAGTTTAGGGTGTTTGCTTCACTAATTCTTTAGTTAGTGAAGTAGAACCTTGAGTTCGTATTCTCTCGACGTAGATCATCGTCGGCCTCGAAGACTTCAAGCAATACCGTTGCCTCTTTTCATGGAGCCGTCCAAGTGTCCGGATGTTCGATGATCGCAGCGAAGGGACTACTACAAGGAGCTTAAGAAGTGAAGGACCGATCTACAAACGTTGTATTTCGTATTCACTTAGTAGTTAAAGAGTTTAACTTGCACGTGTTAACCTAATTTTCTAGCAAAGATCTTGTTTAGAGTTATTCGGCACGGCTAAATTTTTAATCCGGCATAGTTGATGCCTTATAGATCCTTATTAGAGTGCCTAGTAACCCTACAGTGGTATCAGAGCCTAGCTAGAGCATTAGGCGATGTGTTAACGAAGTTAAAACCCCGATCGAACCCGAAAACGTCAAATTATACCCCTCTCTGTACATTTTTTCAAATCTGTGATTTTTCTGAATTAAAAATACCTAAAAAAATCAGCAGGTAAATATAAAAATTACTGTAGAAAATGAACCCCTGAACAATAAAACCCACCGCGGAACAGTGGCCATACCTCTCTTGGGCCGCGGATCCGCGGCCGTACTGTAGCAATGGGCTTTTGTTTTTCTACAGTAATGTCTATTTCTGTGAGTATATCTTTCTGGGTATTTTTTATTCTGACTCAAGTGTTGAGTATTTTGGGGTTTATTTTGTAATCGTCGATTCGATCGGAGAATTTAATTTTGTTATGTTATTCCGGATAATTTAGAACGTGTTAAAAAGTTCGAACGGATATCAATAACTCACTTTTTCCCGACCTGGAAAATTTCCAAGTGTTGGATTTTCCCGTTTGTTTAAGAACGTCTTGATCGGGCAAGTTACGCGATGGACCCTCTAGAAGACAACAAACCTTAACTCGATTATGTGACCGTCTTGAACTGCCTTTTGAACCTTAGGGTTTAGGGCAGTACGGCGTGCCACATGTGAGGCGTTGGCTTGACCCTTCTACGGTTGGACCATTGGTACTATGGCATATGATGGATGTTTCTAAACTCCCCTCAAGTGTTGAGATATATTTGGGAAAACTTGGGAGTTTGATCATTCGATCGGAAAGTTTAATATTGTCTATTTATCTGGAATGTGATACAATATTTGGAATCCCCAAGTAGTTATGAGATAACTAATTTGGATGTTATAAACATAGCAGTTTAGTCTCAAATGATCGGTTGCCACGGAATTTTGATGCGATCAAAAATCCGTTGCAATCACGTAGCGTACGCGGATACTCGCCGGGTAAACTTAATAGACAGCTATGCCCCATAGCCCCGACCAAGTGACTGTAGGAGAACCCCGTCGCCAAAAGCATCTGTTTGGGTTCTCGCGGTAGCGGTGTTCCGCCTTAGTGCACTTTGTCGACGGCATCCGGGGGTGCGGCCGTCTACTAAAGTTTGCGATGAGCATTCGATCAGGATATCGGGAATCTTGTTGAATTGCCCGACTTGATATTGAAAAGTGTTTTCGATATGGAGACTAAAATGTGGGGTTTATAATTGTTAGGCATGCGATGTCTAAGGAGGTTGCGGATTCCAACTGTTGTAGTTTTACACTTTCTTTTCTGCGACCGTAAGTGTAACATGTGATATCACCGGTTTCGTTGCTATATATCAACGACAATTGGGATGCGCATATTTACTTACGTTGATGACATGTGATGTTATGTGTTGCTGGATATGTTATATTGGATCGTCGCGTTTTGAATAGCCGGGGGTTTTATGTGAGATGAGAGTTTTTATTTTCATTCATGTAAATTTAATGTATGTAATATTCTTTTATTGGGGCACTTCCGGGATGAGATTGATGTCACCATTTGTATATTATTTACTTTTCCGCACTAGGATAGACCCAAGGAGGAGAGCACAAGTAACCGGGTTCTAGAGTCCAGTGGGAGACCAACTCGAGGAGTCGAGTCCGGGTCTCCTAACTCTAGAATTGGTAGGGTTGCTTGCCGCTCTCATAGGGGTCTAGGGGTGTGGGTTTGGCTATTCATCACGACCGTGGAATCCGTGTTTTATAGAGGCTCAAAATAAAACACGGACGCCCTAGTATATCCAATATTTCATATGTTTCTTCTGCTGCGATATCTGTGATGTGATCATTTGATATGTTGTGATAGATACTGTATATAGTATATATGATATATTATATAGACGTTACTTATGTTTTACACCCGCGCTAGCCCTGCCCTGCTCTGCCGTTAGTTACCTAACCTAACGGTGCACGAGGGGACATCGAGGTGAATGCGGATGGCATAAGTGTACGTCGTATTTATCTGTGATGTTTAGGTACTTAAATGATGGGACTTCATTAATATGATTAATGAAAGAAAATAAACCTAAAAGATGTTGTGGAATCGAATTTTCAAAAAAAGGTAGCTACAGTTCTTGCTTTGCATCGCGGTGTTCCTTGTAGAACATCCTGCACCTTATTCGATAAGAAAAGGGCCGAGATCCCTTCACCGGGAGTGACCCCTTTAGCAATGACTGGCAGATGCTACACCCCTTGGTTTTGTCTTTTGATTGCTTTTCTAGTTCTTTCTTTGCACAGTGATATATATGATATGTCCTGCACCTTATTCCATAAGGAAAGAGCCGAGATCCCTTCATCGGGAGTGACCTCTTTAGCGACACTAGTAAAAGCCTAAAAAACACTCCATTTTAAAATCATTTGATTCAACAACGATATCAAGTTCATTACGCAATAGGTTTTCAGAAAAACCTGTCGTAGCCCTCCGTCATTTCAGATAAGTCCTACTTAGTATTCGTGCTACGTTTGTTGACCTCCGTCAAGGCGTAGTGTGCGGTAGCTAACTAGTATTTATCTGCTTATGCATATGATGCAGATTGGATTAGGGTAGTCATGTGACCTTGTTGACCTCCGTCAAAGTTCGTGCGGGTGGGTTTGATTCAATCAAGAAATGACGGGTTGAACTTGACTAGTAGCCTATGGTTTGTTGACCTCCGTCAAGGTCATAGGGTGCTAGGGGCAAAATTATCGGGAATTTCAAGTGTTGAAATTTGCAATGAGATTGCATACCTTCTATGAGATAGTTGGATCCCGATACCCACTGCGAGTAATTATTACTCCTGGGAGAGTTTTACACATTACAATTAGCCGATCAAGTAGGTGTCTAGAAAGGTGTCAACGGGGTTACGCCTCTGGGAAAACGAGGTTTACTTTAATTAGGTCCGTGCGAAAGCACGGGGAACCTCCCTCAATGTACCGATACTGGCCTGGCTGAAAGATTGACGAAGTTGTAGGGTGTAATTAATCCTGGCTAGTCTTTCCTTTTAGGGTTTGAAGGAAGATTTGATAAAAACAGTGGGAGCTATCCTGATTAGATAAAATAATAACCAATCTGATCTTGCAAGAGCGCATGCAGAGTGTTTTCTTCTCTCTCTCTCCAGGTAGCGACCATGTCATGCCTTAATCAAGATAATAATATGGATGTATTGACCGAACCCGCTTATTATACTGCGCTGGGGAATGTTGGTCCCGCTCCAACTTATAATTGTTATAAGACGGAGCAACAAAAAGGGAATTACCAGAATTCCCGTGCCGCCCAAACGAAGAAAGTGCATAATGATGCATCATCTTCGGGTGTGTTCATTACAAAGAACTATTTCTCAGTATCCTTTACGTCCTCGGTATGAAATACCGAATCAGGATCCCGCATATGTAATCTGTTACATGGGCTATAGAAAGGTAGAGAACTGAGAACGGGTGATAAGTTTCAAAAGATAGAAAACGGTGCAAGTGTTGCAGCCAAGTCTGTTGGTCACTATCACCCTGTATTACCAGAATACATTGATTCTGAACAAATGTCATTAGATACCGAACTTGATATACAACATCATATCAGTCTCTTTATTAGTAAAGAAAGGATATAATTTTGTATTGATGGATAATGTTTTGAATATTTCCTATATCAAGAGTTGATCAGTTCAGGCACGTTATCTAAAAGCATTGACGTTCTAAATCAAACTACAGTTCTTAGTATACAGAACACATACAAGAGGAAGAGTTCAGAAATGAACGAATCCTTCTTGAGGTATTGTAGACTAGGTCATATCAATGCGACCCGACTAGTTAAAGTTACATAAAGATGCATATTTAAATTAGATTGAATTTACATCTTGTGAAACTTGCCTGTCATGTCACAGAGATAAGATGACCATAGCTCCGTTTATTAGAAACAGAGAAAGAGTTAGTGAACTCTTGAGATGATACATGTTGATGTATGAAGGTCCCCTGTCTACACATACCAAGACCGGTTCTTTATACTTCATTACATTCTCTGATGGTCTCTCAAGCTTCAGACATATGTTCCTGTTGAAACACAAGTCCGAACCTTTTTAGATATTCACAGAATATAAGTTAGAAATAGAGAACCAAAACGGGTATAAGTATTATGTCCTTTGATGTGATCAGGGAGGAGAATACTTGATCACGGAATTCCTGGATTATTCTAAAGGAGAATGAGATTCTCTCTCAGGATTACTCCTCCGTATACACCACAGCACGTCGGTGTATCGGGGCGGAGTAATCACACCCTATATGATAAGGTGTGCTCTATGATGAGTACTACTGAGTTACCTATTTCCTTTTGGGAGTTATGCACTTATGAAGTTGCATACCTATTGAATAGGGTTCCGATCAAATCAGTTGCCTACCACTTCATATGAGATATGGAAAGGGAAGAGCCCATATCTTAAGTTTGTTAAGATTTGGGGTTGTCCGGCCTATGTCTAAAAGCGAAATCCGGACAAGCTAGAGGCAAAGTCAATTCTGTAGAAGTTTGTTGGATATTCCAAGCATTCGCTAAGGAATATCTTCTACCGCACCGAGGAACAAAAATGTTTTGTTTCTCGGCATGCCACCTTTTTAGGAAAAAAGAATTTATTTTGGAAACAAATTAGTGGATATGAGGTAGAACTGGAAGAAGTTCCAACTATAGAAACTGCAGCTGATGATTTGGTAGAACCAAAGGATTCAATAGTAACCAACGAACCTCAGCCTCTCCGCCGATCTAGTAGGGTTCCTCACCCACCTGAGAGATACTTCGGTTTCTCTATGACAGTGGGAGCGAGGATTACATCATGAGATGATGACCCAATTTCGAGCTGGCCATCAGGAGTGGGACTCTGTAAGAATGGCTGGATGCTTAGTGATCTGAGATGGAATCCTTATACACCAACAAAGTATGGACTTTGGTTGCTTTATCTGAAGGGTTAAATCCCCATCAGGAGAAAGTATATCTTGAGAAGATTACTTGGTGCACATGGAAAAGTTGAGACTTTCAAAGCTAGACTTGTTAAAGGTTTGCATCATAAACTAGTTGTGGCTAATGATGAAACCTTTTCTGGGGCCTATGTTTAAGTCCATCCAGATCCTACTTGCCACGGCTACATACCATGACTACGATATCTGGCGGTTGGGTGTCATGACTGCTTTTCTAAATGATCTTTTAAAAGAGAGAGTCTATAAGTACACAGTCAGAGGGCTTCGTAGACAGTGAGAGCAGCGGAAACGTGTGCAAGATGTTTTATGTGATAAAGCAGGCATCGCGGAGTTGGAACATCTGTTTTGATGTGTTAGTCAAAGAGTTTGACATCATCAAAATGGTAGATGAACCTTGTATAAACAAAAAGGTAGTAGGGAGTATGGTGGCGATCCTCGTAGAGTACGTGGATGACATACTCTAGATAGGGAAGGAGTTTCCTATGCTACGCTCGATCAATCTCCGCTTATCACAAGTATTCTCCATACAGGATCAAAATGATACCTACTAAATCCTGGGTTTTGGATCTATGAGATAGATCTAATTGGATGTTAGGCTACTCACTAGCTGTAGTGAGTTGGTATCAATCGATCCTGGGGAGAATCACTGGAAGGGTTCCAGAGTGATAAGGACGACTGAATGTCAGTCACAGGCAATGACTTTACCCTTAGTAAAGGGACGGTATGTTGGAAGAGTTCCAAGCTAGATACCATGGCATACTAGACGATAAAAGCTTGATACATCACTACCAAAGATGCTACCAAAGAGGAAGTCTGGGTGTATATTTGTTCATGAGATGAACTTCGTTCCTACCATTGTATGACAATAGAGTTGTGGCTTATGCCTAGGAATGCCCGTCCCATCAGTAATCCAGACATATTCTAAGGCAGTGTCACTTGATCATGGAGATGGTTGATCTCCAGGGGATCGAGGTCAGGAGAGTAGACTCAGAGGACAACACGGCGGATCCACTCAAAAAGGCCTTTTCCCAGAGAGACTTTTATGGGATGGTTGAGTATGAGATACTTCAACCACTGTTATCAGATGGCCCTAGTGCAAGTGGGAGATTGTTAGTTATATGTATGCCCTAGAGGCCATTACTATACATGTGATGTATATTGTAGTGGATGCTTGGACATATATAGGGAGGACTTTTTTGCTTGACATGATAGTATGCTATCTGGTTATTCTTTACCTTAACGTGTATACTGATTGTCTCTCTGTCACATGTTGGTAAAGCCCTTAGGATGTGTACTTGACTACCTGGACTATGATGCGGATTATACTAGTGGGGACATGGTAGTCCATAAGTACATCCTTCAAGGTCCCTAGTCGTGGGTGTATCGAGACGGGGCATCGATATACCAGAGTAGACTAGCGTATACCTTCTTGATCCATATAGATGGGCGATCGATGATCCCATATCCATTGGTGTTTGACATTAGAGATGATATACGGGTGCTCAGTGGAGACTGGGTACACTGGACGGACTCGCCGAGAACTCCCAGATGGTATTATACCTTACGTCAGATGGCGGTTCTCTGGTGACACTGGTGCAGGTTAGTCTGTAGACCCGAGATCGTCATAGAGTCTTGTGTGATTCCCACTGTGCTTTGATTTCCACTTTACCACGTCCAAGAGGGCGTGCAAAACGGTGGTTTTTGGGTACATTCCTGAGTCACATGGAGGCAATGAGCGATAGGAGGGGTTTCGTCTCTCCCGGTATTGGGGGTTGATGTTGCGCTATGCTCGATTGGCCATAACAGGGAAGTCCCTGGCCAGGGCTGGTTTAGAGATTTACTGGTAAGTGTTACCAGTAGTTTCTCGACCCGTTATGAGCCTCATATCGGCATGACTTATCGGTTATTGGGGTCTGACGTTTACCACCCTTAGACTTGATATGCGACATATCAGACGAGGAGACCGGACTGTACGGTAGTGTCACTGTCAGGCTTTTACAGGAGTTGGAGCGGGCTTGCTTGCTGATCTTCTGATCGCTCAATACCCGGGTAGCCGTTACGTCCAGCTAGTACTGCTGACGGCTTGTGGGTGCTTGATATGATCGTCACCTACTGCCGGCGTATTGACGAGTCTTTAGAGTCCTACATAGAGGTTGTACTGGCTCAGGCAAAACGAGATAGGAGCGCATATGTGATATGTGCTGGACCGAGAATAATGCGTGTATGTGATACCGTATTCTATTCTCGCGATGTTTGTGTCGATCGGTTATATGCGATATAACCAAGTTATCGAATCAAGGGTTGATCCGATAAGTCGATAAATTGAATGTTAGTCGGTTATATGTGATATAACCGGATTATTAAGTCAAGTATTGATTTAATAATTTAGTGTATAATTGTATATGTGATATACTAATTTACATTAACTAATATTGGTTCACTTAAGCATTTATTTTTCTCACTTGTGCACAACTTAATATATATGTGATATATATTTATTTGTGTGCGTTTTTGTATCATGGTTGTTGATACAACTATCATGGGTGTAGAAGACTTATACCATACTAATTATATTTGTTAGGTTTTTATATTTAAAGTTATTCTAAAATAAATGGATAATGAGCACAAATGCATGAAGCTTCATGAAGCTTATCTTTGCATTTGACTTAGTCCATTAGTTTTGTTTTACTTAAGATATTAGTTAACCTAACCACTATGATTACCCATGGTAATGTCTCTATATGAGTTAGTATATGATACTCACTTACCATGGTTAGTTCATTCTCTCTCTTGATCATTATCCTCATTCTTTTCTTTTGTTCATCTTCTTCTTCATTGAGCAAAAGAAAAAGCTTGCTAGGGTTTTGAAAATAGAGTGAAACTAAGTGAGAAAAGAAATTCTAAAGTGTACCTATTTCCTATCTCACCATCCTCTACTAGACTAGCATTTTAGTTTAGGGTGTTTGCTTCACTAATTCTTTAGTTAGTGAAGTAGAAGCTTGAGTTCGTATTCCCTCGACGTAGATCATTTTCGGCCTCGAAGACTTCAAGCAATACCGTTGCCTCTTTTCATGGAGCCATCCAAGAGTCTGGATGTTCGATGATCGCAGCGAAGGGGCTACTAAAAGGAGCTTAAGAAGTGAAGGACCGATCTACAAAGGTTGTATTTCGTATTCACTTAGTAGTTAAAGAGTTTAACTTGCACGTGTTAACCTAATTTTCTAGCAAAGATCTTGTTTAGAGTTATTCGGCACGGCTAAATTTTTAATCTGGCATGGTTGATGCCTTATACATCCTTATTAGAGTGCCTAGTAACCCTACAGTAGTTGCCTACCCGCGACGCCAGAGATCAAATCCTTCGCCAAGAGGCAAACGCGCAGCTTCACTGCCCGGTCATCCTTAGTGGGCTTCCTACAGCCTCTCCAACACTGAGGATCCAAGCACTCACAAGAGGCGACCGAGCAGCTACCCTGCTCGGTCATCTCCGGCTGGTAGCTCCCTACCCATGACGCCAGGGATCAAAGTCCTCGCAAGTAGCATCCGAGCGGCTGCCCCGCTCGGTCATCGCAGGCTGGTAGTTGCCTACCCGCGATGCCAGAGATCAAAGCCCTCGCAAAGAGGAGACCACGCAGCTTCACCACCCGGTTATCCTTGGCGAGCTTCTTACAGCCCCACCAACACAGAGGATCCAAGGCCCTAAAAAGGGGCAACAAGTCCATCGAAGTCTAAGCGATCCCCCCTCGACTCCAGGGCCATGGAGATGCCTCCTTAGCAGCGCCTGGCAAGTGATGGAGATACGGGGTCAGCAACACTTGCTAAGTGATCGAAATCAACCCGACGAACGATCGCTAGACAGATAGCTGACCCAACAGTGTAAGCAGAGATATTTTACAAACATTCTTCACACACAGAAGATGAAATGAAAACCGATGAAACAAGAATTTTCTTTTATTACCAAAGGCAAAGTTTTTACAAAGGGTATTATGGGGCTCCCCAGCCCTACAAACTGCCCGGAGGCTTACTTCGGTCCCCTCATTGCTGGCATCACGGCCTGCCGGGGGCTTTACCACCGAAGATTTCGCCACTAGGGCCGCGCCCCGCTCCCCTCGCCATCTTCCACCGGAGGCCTCGCCACCGGGAGCGGAACCTGAGCGCGGAGCTCGCCATCGGCGAACTCGGGAAGCTGCTCCTTCACAGCGTCCAGGGCCTTGTTCCACGTGACGGCAGAATACTCTCCGAGCTCGACGTAAAACTGCTCTGACGCCTTATAATCAGCCACAGCTTTCTTAGCCCGAACCTCGGCAACCTAGGCCTCCAGAAGTGCCGCCTCAGCATCTCCCCTGCTGGCGTCCCTCTCCTTCTCCATGGCCGCGAAGCGTTCGGCCAGATCTGCCATCTTCCTATCAGCGACCTGGAGGGACGCACTCAGACAACGATGGACACCTCGATTCACTGAATTGGCAAGTTCCGCAGCCTCGCACGGGCTGCCAGGACGTCGGCCCTTGCTCTCTCCAGGTGCAGGTCACGCCGAAAAACCTCGACCTCCGAGGGAAACACTTCTACTGGCCTCGGTACGTGGAACACCCCTTCGGCCTCCATACGAGCGGTAAGGGCGCAGTGTTGAAGGACCTGACGGAAAGCGGATGAGAAACCAGGAGGCTCTCGAGCCAAAGAAAGGAATACCAGAAAAACTACACGCAGAGGAGTTCGTACCTGGACCGCCCCCTGGGCCATGGCATCCAGTTGGGCCCTCAAGAAGCCACGCGGAAGCTTCCCCCAGCCGACTCCTCCATCCCGGCGAGCAGGCCAGCTGCAACGGAAAGCCCAGACGGAACCGTGAAGATGGCGCCCCTCCTGCACGGAAATCCCCTCAGGGACCCTCGACGACGACGCGCGAGAAATTGTCCTCTTTCTTTTAAGAGGGGCCCCGTCTTCGCCCTCCCCTCTGTCCCCCGTCTGGGGCTCAGATAACTGTAGACGTCTCTGGCCACCGCCGGAACAACCACCAGGAGCCATCAACGAAGCAGACGGCCCTATCGCCGGTGGAACATCCGGCGCAGGGCATGAGCTAGCTAGGGGCTCGGCCGCGCCACTAGCCTCCCTCTGGCGCGAGCAACCCAAAGAGTGGGAACGAACCATGTATTCAGAAAGAAGAAGAACGCCGAGCAGCCGCGACTTAGGTGAGAGGAAATATGAAGGAGTAGGGGCCCTGGAGCGGGCCCCGCCCCTACTTATTGCTGTGAGCGACCTCATCCAACGACGCCCGTCATCTCCCGCCAAAATGACTCCTCGTGTCCAGCGGCTCCGATCGCTCCACGTGTCGATCCTGCGCTAGACCGCGTCCCATCAGACGCCGCAGGCCTGCATACGTCGCGTCGGCCAATCGACGCTTGACACGTGGACCGTCGCTTCAGTGGAAGAATGTACGAACCGGCGCACCTTCCTTAAATGCAGAGATCTCGCCCTGATTCGCTAGCAGAAAAGACAACCGACGGCCCGAGGACTCGTCCGACAAAGCCTTAGGAAGGAGCTCACCTCGGGAGGCCTGGCAGTCTACTCCTGACCCGACCCGCTAACTGGTTGGGACAAGAGTGGGGGTCTAATGATAATGCTCAATATTGGCGATGCGAGATCAGGACACGTGGCGGATGACATGTCCCAAGACCCGAGAGGAAGGGCCCACAGAGGCCGACTGGGCCACCCTTGTACCCGACCTGCAAGCACAAGCTGGCCCTCCTCGGGGGCCCCTGCAAATTTGCCTCCTCGGTCCCTCAGCTCGTCCCGAGCTGCCACAGGACCAAGACTCCTCGGCCTTCTTGCTCGGTTCCGAGCTCCCCAGACGAGGCCGTCTTCCTCGGCCCTTCCGACCGACCAACCCCACCACTCGCAGGTGTAACCACCGCTCCGCAAATCTCGCCATGCGCAGGTTCTCCGCCAGCAACGTCCCACGCTCCACGCCATCATGATCCCTATTAATAGGCGATCCGCTCTTCACGCGGGCATGACGTCGGGAGCGTAACATCCGGCGAGATTCTCGTGCCTACTGCTGCGTGCTGCCGCCGCTATATATACCCCCATCGCAGAGGGGTCAAGTAAGCCATTTTTTATTCCACTTAGCCGTTACTCTGCTCGGATCTAGTACCAACTTGATCGTCGGAGGGTCCTCGGTGGTACCAAACCACCCCGGGACTTCTTTGCAGGTACTCGGCGTTAAACTCCTCAAATCACCAATCTCCTCAAAACCCATTGAGACCCACACGCAACATGAGATCACCGCCGAAATCCACCGGGAGATCAACGGAAGACAACATCTGACGGAGACCCGAAAAGGACCTCCATCATTTCCCGATGTTGGTTACTCTAAAATAAAGCAAGAAGTGCATTTTGGGAATTGGTATAGAGGTACATGGGGTAAGCCTAAGAAACGCTCACACCATAAGACTTAAAATAATAAAATGTAAAGAGGAGAGTAATCATAACCCATTTTTCAATAAATTAAACATCTAAATCCTAGGTATCTTTGGAAAAAGCAAATTCCTCTGGTAAAAGCTCTAAATTTTAATTGTTAAAATGCTGTTCTTAAGTTGCCAAAAATCTGACGTCAATTCCCCAAAGTTAAAAATCTCATTCTTTACAAACAAGCAAATGAAATGGAATTCCATCACTTTCGTATTTGTGAATAGTATCATGTTCCCTAAATTCCGTTTTCTTTTGGCAATTCTCAGCAAACAGACAACCCTTATACAAAATCATACAAAGAGAAAATAAATATAATGTTATACTCAATTATGGAGTCAACTCTCTCATGTTAATGCCAAATTCTAATCGAGTAAACTAAGTATATCTTATATATTAGACGTGGTCTTAAGAGGAAGTTAATGTTCTCCTAGATAGTAGGCTTGTGATATGCCGCAGCTAACATAGATGTGACAGAAAAACCTTTCTCTTCTTCCTCCTGAAACAATTTTCTTCATCTAACTAACTGAAGATTGTTGCAAGTTCACATAACCACTGTGGAGTGTATGTCTACAGTGAAGACGTCGAATTGCCTTGCAAGTAAGACCACCACAGCCTTTACACCGAGGACATTTCTCCAAGGGGTAAGAATCTAATTTTAAGAACAATGATCACACGATCCGGTCGGTAATCGGTTTATTGTTAATTAATATCGAAAATTCTCCAACATATATTATAGCCTTGCAGCATATCAGATGACCATTTTTTTTACAACCCGGAAATGGCACGTGACCGACACTTGAATCACATGAAGTCTATAGGACCCCACCATAACCCAAGTAAACTGAAAATTAGGAATCTAAATCTTTTAAGTAAATAGTGGATGTGAAATGTTGAAAAAGAGTTATTTACGAAATCAAGTTCAACTTTTTAAAATATATGTAAAGTTTATTTGAAAATGTAAGTGGGCTGTAGACTAAATTTTGAAAACATTTTCGTCATTTAAAATTTGGCAGCACCTTTGTAAATTTTAATAAAACCGATATATATACATATATATATTCAGCATCCCCAATCGGGAGCTATCTCATCGTCCAAACGGCAGAAACACAAGCACACAGTATATACGACGTCCAAGACGAATATCAACACAAGAAAGAGTAAAAGAAATGCTAAAAACATTATCAACGCAACTATAAAGAATACCATACAAGTTCGGTCTCTAATTCTTTAATAACAGACAAGTCTGGTCGATGAAGTTTTTAACTAAATTACAAATGAATATGAAAGTTTCTAGTGCCCTCGCCACTAACCCTCGACCAATGCGGAATCCGAAAACAAAATTTTTCAAGGCACTAAAAACTTATACTGGAATTTAAACCAAACACGTAAACTAGAATACTAATAAGATAGAATTCACAATCTTCGTAGCGTCTTCATTTGCTCCAATTGGGTTGGACTCTAGCATACTCTCAAGAGCTCTGGATTGCGCTTGCAAGCCGGTCTCCCTTCACCGAAGAAGACCCACCCGAGCGAACCAAGTTCAAGCTTCAACTTCATCCATGAAGTAACTAAAGATCCTAAGATGCTAATATAAGATGCTTAGTGATGTGTATGAGTGTTCTAATAATTTTTCTTTCTCTTACTCCTCTTGAATCTCAACTCATGAGAAGATAGAGGAAGAAGAAGAAGGAGGAGCCATGGAAGAGAGAAACAAAAATAGTGGAATGAAAATCCTTGTAAATTCAAGCATTCATGTATTCTTTTGTTAAAAGAATTTTTCATTTTAAAACTACAACCATACTTGAATAGTATTTCCAAATGAATTAGCCCATACCCTCCACCATTTCTTTTTTTCATATCATTTCTTAATTTCTTAAAAAGAAAAACCTTGAAATGGGTTGTACTTTTTCTAGAAGTATTCTTGTATAAATACAAGAATATGTCTCCGCAAATATATGCCCGTATTCGTACCAAATTATGAATACCCAAGAGATAGAAAAATATAATGAACATAATACTAGAATTTACATATCGAAATATATATATGTAAATTATTAAATCAAAACTTGATTTAATAACCCCGTTTAATCCTAAGCCGGCTAATATTATCATCCGCTCAATTGAAATCCGTGTGGCTAACACACATACCTAATCGGAACCCTGCACGTATGAATATACAGCCATTACATCATTTTCCATGAACCGGGAAAACCCTCAGTATGGGACTCTAAATCTTGTTAATACGTTGGCAGTGGGTTTAACCATAAACACGTCAGCGGCACTAGCTGTACATAACGGCTGCTCAGGTATTGAGCGAAAGGAAGACCGACGAGCAAACTTATCCGTACCCCTGCTGAGCCTGTCTGTGACAATCTCCGTACAGTCCGGTCTCTTCGTCTGAGAGTATCGCATACCGGGTGTAGGGGGTGGATAACGTCATACCCCTATCAACCCGATAAGTCATGTCGGTCTGAAGCTCATCACCCATTGAGAAACTACTGACATCACATCAGTAATTCTTATCCACCTTAGCCAAGGATTTCTAGTAATGCCTGACCCAACACAGCGCGTCATCGACTCCCAATACCGGGAGAGACGAATCCCTGACGATTGTTCACTACCTCCATGTGGCTCGAGACTGTACCTAACTAAAACCTGCTTGCACGACTCCTTTGAGTCGTGGTAGGGTAGTGATCTAAGTACAGTAGGAACTCACACGAGACAAATGAAAATCTCAGGTCAAAGGACCGATTTGTACTCATGCCACAAGAGAACTTCCATCTAACGATAGGTATAATACCATCTACAAGTTCTTGGTGAGTCCGTCCGGTGTACTCACCGCCAGTGAGCACCTGTATCCTATCTTAGATGGCTCAACACCAATGGCTTGTGAGACCGGCCACTTCCCCTCGTCGGGGTCTCGAAAAGTATACACTAGTCTATTCTGGAGTATCGATGCCCGGCCTCGATACTCCCTCGACTAGGGACATTTAAGGATGTGCATATGGACCACTCAGCTCCTATGTATATGATCGCCGTCATAATGCTGGTAGTCAAGCAATAATCCTATTGGTTTATCAAAATGTATACACATAATGATAAAGAAAAACCGGATAATATACTATCATCTCGAGTAAGACTGTTCTACCTGTATTGGTTCTCGTTCAATTATGATAATCGCCTACTTGCAATTACAATAATTGTCTTGAGGGCACTATATCCAACAATCTCCCACTTGCATTAAGGCTAATTATTGCAGTATCGCATACTCACAGCTCGTGTGCTACTGAATACCCAACTTCTGTACTAATCAGTTTCTAAAAACTCGTTTTGAGAAACTTACGCGTTCGAGAAATAGCCTCAGTGAGTGGATCCGCTCCAATATTTCTATCTTTATCTCTCTATATCAACTTCGCGGAGAACGACTATCTTCCGAAATGAGCGATACCTGTCTTACAACTTGTCTAGATATCTGATGGGACCTTGTTCATAACATGAACACCAAATCCAACAAGCTTCTTAAACTGTATCCATTGCTGATGTAATCAGCACCCTGCGCCATGACTATCTCAGTATCCTGCTTGGAAAACTATCTAACATACTGCACCTTAGAAGAGGATAAACTTATAATTCTGACAGCTACTTTGTCATTCAGGTCACATTCGAAGCTTAAACCGGTAACTGCCTCCTGCAGGAGGCTGCTATTACCATACAGTAAGAACATCCTCTTATGTTCTTTACTGCTTCCTTTTGTTTCTCCAGGATTGGATTAATATCCGCTTACTACAGCAAGTGCAAAAGCAATATTCAGTGTGGTACTTGACATTTCATGATTGACTCAATTACTTAAGAAAGTGATATGTCAATTATATAAATCCCTCTCCTCATCAGTTTAGAAGACATCACTTTTGGAGAGGGAGACTCTATCATCTGTGGGTAGACTGCCATGCCAAGAGTCGTCCATTCTAAACTCCTTTAAAATGGTGTTCAAGTATCCCGATTGGGACACTTCCTAAATCTAGATCTAAAACCATAGATCTAATTACCAGAATCTGTGATATTCTCCATATCCTATGTGGAGAAACACCTTGTGACAACCACGGTATAACCGATCGTAATATAGGAACTGTTAGTGATATTTATGCCCTAGAGGCCATTACTGTACAAACGATGTATATTGTAGCGGATGCTTGGACATATATATGGAGGACTTTCTTGCTTGACATGATAGTATGCTATCTGGTTGTTCTTTATCTTAACATGTACTCTGATTGTCTCTATGTTACATGTTGATAAAGCCCTTAGGATGAGTACTTGACTACCAGGACTATGATGCAGATCATACTAGTGGGGACAGAGTAGTCGTTAAGTACATCCTTCAAATGTTCCAAGTCGTGGGTGTATCGAGATAGGGCATCGTTATACCAGAGTAGACTAGCGTATAGCTTCTCGACCTATGTAGATGGGCGATGGATGATCCCATATTTGTTCCCGCCCAAAAAAAATTTTTTTTTTTGGCGCAATAGAGCCCAAGGTATCAAATGGCAGCGATACGTTTAAAGAAAATGCGAACCAGTATTTTCCGGGCTGTATTTTGACAAAATCCCGAATGAGAAATAGCTAAATTCTGATGGTATCGAAAGTGTCTCGAAAAATCCTTCGATTTGATATATTATTGGCCTCATAATTCATCCGGTATCAAAAGTTATGAGGCATCACGTGCCCACACGTGACCGGGCATCACGTGCAGACACGTGAACATTTATAGGCAAAGCCTGTAGGCACTGAATAAAATAAATAATTGAAAATAATTAATCAGTGGGGCACGTGCCAACACATGATAGGCTCTTAAACCCTCTGAAACAATAGAAATAAATTCTAATTAAATAATTAATCAGTGGGGTCACGTGCCAACACGTGATGAGTTGCTGAGCCATCTAAACGAATAGAATTAAATTCTAATTAATTGGTCAATCAGTGGGGTCACGTGCTATCACATTATAGGCTCTTAAACCTTCTGAACTAATAGAATTAAATTCTAATTAAGGGAAATCAAAAATCCTAGTTGGAAAAATATTTCCCTAGATCTTTCCAAATAAAAAGATTGTGCTCGGTAAAGTGGAGCACCGTTGGATTAAAAATCTAATGGTGATTAAAAATCACCGATTTATAGAAAGATTCTATACAAGGAAAGATTTTCCTGAAATTTGCCAGGAATAATAGATAAAAGATATTTTGGATTAAAAATCCAATTGTGAATAACATTCACTGAGTGATCTAAAAGATCATGTTGGTTACAAAATCAATTAAAATCTTTCAATGAAAGATTTACTAAACAAACTGATTCTTTTCTTTCTCCTATAGATAAAAGCCAAGAGGGAAAGAAAAGATATACAAGAACAGAGTGAAAAAAGAAGAGAATTTAATTCTTCAGAGAGAAAAGAAGATTTTCTCAGAAGAGAGAGAAACCCTAGGTGAGAAAGGGAAAGAGATCATAAGCTCCACAAAACAAAAAGAGAATTTAATTCTCAAACTAAGAGTTTAACTCTTCTGAATAATAACTTAGTTCTTCCTTTTGTTGAAGATCTGCAGAAGCAGATCTCCCCATAAGTTGAGAATTTAATTCTCATCGGGGAGATTCTGCCATGCAGATCCAAAACTTAGAGGGAGAATTGAGTTTGAAGAATTTAATTCTTCCAAATACTTAGGAATTTAATTCCTCCAACAGAGACATGGTTTAACCCTTAAAACAAGAACTTAGTTCTTCTTTATGGTTGAAAATCTGCAGAAGCAGATCTCCCCATAAGTTGAAAATTTAATTCTCATCGGGGAAACTTAGAGGGAGAGTTGTGTTTAAAGAATTTTATTCTTCCATATACGTAGGAATTTAATTCCTCTAAACAAAATTAGGGTTTAACCCTACCAAAAATTTAATTCTTAAACAAGGGACTTTTCATGCATGAAAAAGATCAAGTACCCAATATGATCACGTGGCAACACGTGACCCCCCCTCAATGATCAAAAGAGAACGAATAAGATCAGGTCACGTGCTTCCACGTGATCCTTGAATAAACTTCTCAAAAATAAAGGCAGAATAGACTTTGGGCGCCCTCACGTGTCCCCACGTGACTGATTGAGACAGCTTTTGCGGGCGTGCGTTTTAAAATCAAAGCTAAGAATATACCACAATCAAAACGGTGTCGCTTGGTAGCTAGCTGGTTGAGTACGGGTCGATCTATAGGGAGAATGATTCCTTTTCTTTATGTTTTAATGAGTTAAGTCAAAAAAATTGGTGGTTTTGTTTTAAGATCTAAGAATGAGATAAAAGTTGATAAAAAGCTTGCTAGGGTTAGGATTAGGTTAGTTCAAGATAGCGATCTTCTCGCTTCTATCAATGCCTTAGTTATGAATAAAGGTGTCAGGGTAATCGGCAACAACGGGGATTAGCACGACTGGGAAGAAACTAAGTTTCTTCCTTTTGGTCCTTGTCCGTCCGTTCTTGGCTCTTAGTCCTAACCTTCAGTTAATTCAATCACATCCGGTCTAACTAGGGAATCACCGCTATCACGTAGGATAGGGTGCCGTAGTGAGTGGTGTGTGGTTGATTTAAAAAGAGTCCTTTTAATAAAATTATATAGGCAAAGAAATGAGTGAGAGAGATTTTCATCTCTCAAACCTTCCCTATCCTAACCCTAACAAGTGAGGGATTACTCATTCATTAAGAAAGTTATGATCAATAAAATTCATTTTTTTATAATTTTTATATTAGAAAACTAAATTAGAGATATTAAAAGAACAGATAAAAATTGCAAGAATTAAATTCGGATAATAAAAGAATGCGAGATAAAAATAAAAACTCTTACTTTATTGATGACCTCAAGAATGCATTACAATTGAATTTAGATCTAGAAAAAAGGAAAAGAGAGGCATCCTAAGAAAGGCACCCTAGAAGAGGCACACTTTATTTGGCTTTGAGCCCTCCTATTTATAGATGGGAAAAACCCTAGGTTTACATTCTGATCCATACATGAAATTACAAAACAACCCCAAAGACCGAGTCAAAGCACCGACACCCCACCGACACGTGCATTGCACGGCCGCGGAACCGCGGCAGAATAGCCTGTTTGGCCGCGGATCTGCGGCCATTTGGTGGGCTCATGGGCCCAATTCTTTAGGATTTCTTCAAGTTGCTTTTATCTTCTGTTTTCTTCACTTGGTCTCTCAGAATCTCTTCAATTCTCTTCCAGATTTCCAACAGTGCAGAATTTGTGGACTTTTACTGTAAGCTTCGCGTTGAAGTCTTGGATCTTATGCTGCCCTTGTGCTTTGTGCAATTGAACTGTTTGCTGATCTTCATTTGTTCCTTGAACTGTTAGGCGGTATCATATGGATTCATCTATTGTTGGTTGTAGTCTCACTTTTGTAACATCTTTTCATGAATTTCACTGAATTGTTCTGAGAACCTGTAACCTGCAGACATGGATCAAAAGCACCTATTTATTTGTAATATGATTAAGAATGGGGAATATAATAATGCAAAATTCTGATATGAACAAATACCCCCAAAGTTACCTTTTGCTCGTCCCGAGCAAAACCAATTTTATTCTCGAAAAATCCTAACCTCACTTTCGCAGGGAATCACGATTGCACTGAGCTCGTGCAACAAGCCATTAAATCTCTAGGTGTCCCTAGTAGGAGTAGTGTTGTATCCTGAGGGTTTTCATCGGATACTACCCACAAAATCCGATCAATTTGGCCTATTGACTTTCATTCTTCAATTCGGTGTTATAGCAAGAAATTCTATTATCTTCAACTCAGAAATCATCAACCCATATTTTTCACACTCACTTATCATTTAACTTAGGATCGTATATGTTCTGTAAATTTATTTAGCTTTTAGCATCTTTTGAATTTTCCTTCAAAGGTTCCATCTCAACATAGGAATTTTTATCATCTCTACTGAAGGTGTAAGCCCTATCTTTCATTCCTATCTCTCATCTAAACCCCAATCATATACCCCTACATGTGTGTATGTATCACCCCTACACTTGGAAATTCAATTCTAGCTATCATACTCTTGTCCATCTTCTAAAATACTTTTAGTTGGTGAATTTTAGATGAAATTGCTCACACACATTCTTCATGCGACCGTTAATACTTCTTGAGGTACTAGACGACCGATTACAAAATGTGCTTGCGCATTTAGGCGTAATTCCTCGTCTTGCAATACCTAAGGCTTTAGCAGTGACTCCCAAACCAGTTGGTCTAAGGCACTAGGTGATAAAGCACCCTCGCTATATATATTTTTATTTTATGCAGCCTTAAGTAATTACAAAACTAGTGTTCATTTTTTATATCTCTTTATTCACCTTTTATACTTTATTTTATTTCCATTCATACTAAGGATTTTAAACAAGAGCATTTCAAGGTATCTTCTACTATTCCAAGTTTCAAGATGTGTGTTAGTGCATGTAGTAGGGTATATATTTTCAGGATTTAGACTAAAGTTTCAGAATTTATTTTTCAGACTTACACTTCAAATAAAAATTTCAATACTTTTCCCTTATTTTGGCTTAGCCCAAGAACTGAACTCAAAATTTGCCTATTTCTAAATAAATTGCAATGACATATATTTTCTATAGTTAAACTTTAAGAAAGGTATTTTTAGGATTTTTAATTTACTAAGTTTAGGATCTAGTTTTTCCTAACTATTCAACCGTCATGTTGAACTTAAGTCAAATATGGTCAAAATTGAACTTTTCAATTTTTATAATTTTAAAATTTTTTCAATTTTTATGGGTTTTAAAATAAGTATGCAAATGCAAAAATATATATATGAATGCGAAGGAAGAAACCTTACCGAGCACACCCCCAAACTTAAACTTGACAGTGCCCTCACTGTCAGGCTACATCAAGAGGGTCAAAATTGTCGGCACTCCCCTGTTTTTTTTTTATTAACGGAAAAAGAAAACAAAATATATATATACAAAAGGTCCCCCCCAAGCTTAAGTGAAACAGTGTTTCCATTATTTAAGCGTTAAAGTTCAGAGTTAGGGGGGAGAAAAATACAGTATCAAGCTATACAAGGCCTTACACAGGCTAAAGGTTAGCACCAACCATTCAAAATTTTTATCTTTATAATGGTCTGGTTGGTGAAAGAATGGAGTGTAGAGAAAAGAAAGGAGAAACACACAAGACCGTGTGGAGATAAAAGCAGTATACGGTCTCGGGTGAGGAGCAGAATGGCGGAAGGGAAAAAAAATGGTGGTGGTTCGACTTCTTCAGGTGGAGGTTGGTTAATCACAAAATCCGTGTCGTTTAGGAATGCGAGTTCGTCGGCAAAAATATTTTCGAAACTTTCATCGATGGTCCGATTGAACGTTTGAATGTCAATAATGTCGCGCCAGAATCCAACACACTTGATTTTTCAAAAATTATGAAGGCAGGATAGTCGTAAGGCTCATTTACCTTATTTTCAAAAGAGTTTAAATCAAGTTATTTTTCTAGAATTATCGAACTCAAAATATCGGACTTTGATTCATTAACACTCGGTATCATTAAGAAAGATTTGAAGAAGAACTAGAGAAAGTGGGAGAAAGAAGTGGAATACGAATTTGAGGGGGGAGATGGAGTGTATAAATTAGCACAATTTGTAATGACCAATGTGTAAAAAGCGATTGTGCTAATCTATCAACCCACTGAGAAATGAGGTCAAATCCCTTAAGATTCGTGAGAAAACATGGGTACGTTGAACTTGGTAAACCAAACATTGAAAATGAAAGTGTAAAGGTTTCCTGCAAAGTCGGAACAAGGATGGAGGGAAATGATTGAGGAAGGGTATTAGTTAAAGATTCAGGAGGGTGTGCGCAGTCAATGGAAGGGATAGAATGAATTGGAAAATCCGACTCCTTAAGTAAAACTACTTCATCCTCAATAATTTCCTCAATACTCATCTCAAAATTTAGCTTATCCATGCAACTTTCATCAAAATCAAGACACATATGAAGTCAGGAAAAACATTTAATGACTCGGGATGATGAATTAGAGAGAAAAACTCGGCCAAATCTGCGGGTTCATCATCCAAAATATTTCCTGCGTCAATATCCTTGATCAAGTGAAAATTAAATTTCTCAGACACCTCATCAAAAGCATGGACATCAATTAATTCAGGTTCTAGAGTGGAGGTGTAGAGGTCAAAAGGATTGGGTGTGGGTTCACTCGAAAGGGACCCTTCACAATCTTGCAAATCAAACACTACAAAGTCGCACAATTCATTAAACGTTTTATCTTCAACTGGTGAATCATTTGGGACACTTGATAGACATTCAAAACCGGAGTTGTGGGATTCAATTGGAGATGGGTAGGTTTGATATGGAAGGGTGCACAACTCTACTCTCTCCACTCAAATTCTCAATCTGTCCTACCGCCTCATCATACATTGGAAAATTTGGAGCTAGTTGGAAACTAGCTACCGGGTCACTAGGTTGTATAAGGGCAGCCATGGACGCATTCAAATCCATCATCTGTTGTCTTGACGCTACCATAAAATCTTCCAACGACTGTTCCAGACAAGACATGGGTTGTGACGGGGTTTCAGTAAAAGATTCAAAGTTGTTTGGATACGTGAAACTCCCAAATGGTTGTGTAGAAGCAATGTCTAGGGAAGGTGCAAAAGTCGGGTATGACTGGTAGGAATTGAGTGGTTGGACAGGAGTAGGATCAATATTTGGATAAGAAGGTGAATGGAATTGTTGATCCAAAGAATTCGCAGTGGTGAAAGGAGTGGAAGGTCGGTTACGAGATTATTCAATATGTTCAGCAATAGACATGGGTTTCGGAGATACAACATGACTCGAAAATGGAGTATCAACGTAAGAGGGTGGTGAAGGTTGAAAATGTTGATATAAGGTGGATTGCGGAGTCCAACTGGTTGTCCTAGACGCGTCTGTTCGATTTTTCAAAAAACATTTGGGTATGGAGGGGTCGTTCGAAATTCGACCAAAACGAGAAGCATAGGAAGTAATGTCTGGTTGAGGGTACTGTAAGTCCACGTTACCCGTCCCCGGTTCTTTGGGGTTGCGGAAATGGTGAAAAACAATTTTTTCGGTGGGGTAACATGGACTCTAGAAACGGATCTTTGTTAAACAAACTATCTAACAACCTAACTAAGAGTTTAGCTACTAGGTTAGGGGTTATACCTAAACTTGAACTCCTTCTCTTCAACTCCTTGTAGTGGTCGGATCGGCCTCACCTCGTCGTCTTCTTATGCCGAAGATGGATCCACCCGAAAGCTTCTACCTTTGGCTCCAACCTCAATCTAGAGGAAACTAGAATACTTGGCTTGCAAGACCTTGTACACTAGGATGAGTAGAGAAGTGTTTTGGGTTTTATCTCTATGGTTCTTGTTTCTCAACTCATGATACAATAGAACTATGAGCTAGAGAGAGAGCAAGAGGAAGAGGAGAGCTTTGAGGATGAGAGAGAATCAATATCATAGAATCAAGAAGACTTTTTACCTCCATACTCTCATAACACCAAAATAATCATAATAATAATAGTAATTGAGTATTATGTGATGGTTCATGTCAATGGCATTATCATTTCATACACTCATTTTGTAAAGAATAACAAGCAAGCAAAAAGTCTTAGCCATGAAATGATAGCCATTGTAATGATGATGGTCAACAAGTCCAACCTAGTCAACCGGTCAACAAAGTCAACAAGTCAACAAAGTCAACCTTTCAACCCAACCATGGCACAATAATACTTAATTAATATTATTTTTAATCATATTTCTTATTCTCATTAGGGTTTAGCAAAAGTCAACAGTCAACAACCCTAATGAGAATCCTCTGCCTCTGTCTCTGTCAACCGTGCATACACACCCGCATCCGCGTTCCGAGGAACACGAATACAAACGAGATAAAACCAATCCCAAAACATATACTAGGATCTGGCATAAACTAAAGCTCGCTAGTAATAACTGCCCGGACACCAACCGTGCATAAGTGCACGGATGTGACCAAACCCTGTCGCAAAACCATGCGACCTCTACTCTTTTGCCAAAAGGCGATAAGCTCTCTGTATGGGAATCTAAAGACTCGACACTACGCTGGCAGTGGGTTTAACCACAGATCGCAAGCGGCACTAGCTGTGCGTAACGGCCCCCAGGTAGATGCCGATAAGAAGACTGACGAGGTGAACTCATCCGAACTCCTATTGAGCCTGAATGTGACAGTCTCTGTACAGTCCGGTCTATTCGTCTGAGAACATCGCATGGTGGGCCTAGGGGGGCGGTAAACGTCAGTCCCCTAATAGCGGTACAAGTCATGTTGGAGTGTAGCCCAGAATACCCAGAGATAACACTGGAAACCTACCAGTGCATCTCGCTTGCCCTGGCCAATGACGACTGTGTGTAATGGCTCTCCTTGACACAGCGCGATATCAACTCCCAATACCGGGAGAGACGAATCCTGTCTAACCGTCACTGCCTCCAAGTGCTTCGGGACTGCACCCAACTACTACCTGTTTGCACGACTCCTTTGAGCCGTGGTAGGGTAGTAATCAAAGTACAGTGGGAACACACTAGAAGCGAAGTGACAGTGTCAAGTCAGCGGACTAAGCTGTACTCATGTCACCTGGAAACTGATAACTGACGATAGGTATAGTACCAACCAATCAGTTCCCGACGAGTCCTGTCCAGTGTACTCGTAACCTAACGATCACCCGCATACTATCTTAAGTACGACGTACTGACGGCTGTGGGGCAGACCGTCTCCCCTGCTGGGATGAGAAGCGCATACGCTAGTCTACTCCGAAGTATCGATGCCCTGTCTCGATAGTCCTACGACTAGGGACCTGTATAAGGATGTGCTTGTGGATTACCCAGCCTCCACGAGTGTGACTGCCATCACAACGCTGGTAATCAAGCAAAGATCCTAAGGGCTCCACTAATGTGTATAGGCGATATGTTAAAAGAAACACATGTACACACATTGAAGTAGAGACAAACCTGTAAGTCCATGCTACCTCTCCCGGTACTTTCGGGCATGCGGAATTTGATGAAAAACAATTTTCTAGAGGCGGTAACATGGACTCAAAACTGGATCTTTGTTAAACATCTAACTAACAACCTAACTAGGAGTTGTTAACTACTCGGTTAGGGGGTTATACCTTTCTTTCTTGAACTCCTTCGTCTTCAAACCTCGATGGTGTACGGATCGGCATCACCCCATCGTCTCCTTGTACCGAAGATCGATCCACCCGAAAGCTTCTACCTTTGGCTTCTTCTTCGAGCTTTGAAGAAACTAGTTCACTCGGTTTGCTAAACCTTGTGAACTAGAGTGAGTAGAGAAGAGTGTGTTGGGATTTTACTCTATGGTTCTTGCTTCTCAACACATGAGACAAGTGAACCATAGACTAAAGAGAGGGAGAGCAAGAGGAAGAGGATGAGAGCTCAAGAACAAGAAAGAATGAAAATGATAGAAAATGAGAAAGACTTTTCTCTCTTGGCTCTCATAATCCAAAGCCATCATAACAAATCATAGCAATCAAGTATTATGTGATGGTTTAAGCTACAATAGCCATATCATTTCATGCACAAGAGAACAAGCAAGCAAAAAGTCTTTGCCATGAAATGATAGCCATTGTCATCATGATGGTCAACTAGTCCAACCTAGTCAACCGGTCAACAAAGTCAACAAGTCAACAAAGCCAACCCCTCAACAACCATGTCACCATAATACTTAATTAATATTATTGTTAATCATAAATTATATTCTCATTAGGGTTTAGCAAGAAGTCAACAGTCAACAGTCAACAGTCAACAACCCTAATGAGAATCCTCTGCCTCTGTCTCTCCGTCAACTGTGCATACACACCCGCATCCGCGTTCCGAGGAACACGAATACATACTGGATAAAACCAATCCCAAAACGTACACTAGAATCTGGCTTAAACCAAAGCCCGCTAGTGTTAACTGTCTGGACACTAAACGTGCACAAGTGCACGGATGTGACCGAACCCTGTCGCAAAACCATGCGACCTGTCGCAAAACCATGCGACCTCTACTCTTTTGCCTAAAGGCGAATAGCTCTCTGTGTGGGACTCTAAAGACTCGACACTACGCTGGCAGTGGGTTTAACCACAGACCGCAAGCGGCACTAGCTGTGCGTAACGGTCCCCAGGTAGATGACGACAAGAAGACTAACGAGGTGAAACCCATCTGAACTCGTACTGAGTCTGAATGTGACAGTCTCCGTACAGTCCGGTCTGTTCGTCTGATACATCGCATGGCGGGCCTAGGGGGCGGTAAACGTCAGTCCCCTAATAGCGGTACAAGTCGTGTCGGAGTGAATCCCAAAACACCCTGAGATAACACTGGAAGCCCACCAGTATATCTCGCTTGCCCTGGCTAGGGACTACTCGTGTAATGGCTCTCCTAGACACAACGCGATGTCAACCCCCAATACCGGGAGAGACGAATCCTGTCTAACCGTCACTGCCTCCAAGTGCTTTGGGACTGCACCCAACTACTACCTGTTTGCACGACTCCTTTGAGCCGTGGTAGGGTAGTAATCAAAGTACAGTGGGAACACACTCGAGGCGAAGTGACAGTGTCAAGTCAGCGGACTAAGCTGTACTCATGTCACCTGGGAACTGATAACTGACGATAGGTATAATACCAACCAATCAGTTCCCGACGAGTCCTGTCCAGTGTACTCGTAACCCAACGAGCACCCGCATACTATCTCCAGTACGACGTACTGATGGCTGTGGGACAGACCATCTCCCACACTGGGATGAGAAGCGCATACGCTAGTCTACTCCGGAGTATCGATGCCCTGTCTCGATAGTCCTGCGACTAGGGACCTGCATAATGATGTGCTTATAGATTACCCAGCCCCCACTAGTGTTACTGCCATCACAACGCTGGTAATCAAGCAAAGATCCTAAGGGCTCCACTAATGCGTATAGGTGATAAAATAAACACATGTACACATTGAAGTAGAAACAAACCAAGGAGCATACTACTATTATGAGCAAGATTGTTTATACAAGATGAATATCCCAAGCTTCCATTAAGTAATATACAAACTAGTATGATACAGTAATGGCCTCTAGGGCATATACACTAACAATCTCCCACTTGCACTAAGGCCATGTACTGGCGTATCGAAGACCTATCATCTCGATCAGCCGCTCGTACTGAGTCTGGGGCAAGGCCTTGGTGAATGGATCTGCAGTGTTATCTTCTGAAGTGACCCTCCGAACCTCGATCTCCTGGCGATCCACGATCTCCCTGATCAGGTGATACCGCCACAAGATGTGTCTGGATCTCTGATGGGACCTGGGTTCCTTCGCTAAAGCTATTGCCCCGTTGTTGTCGCAATACAGAGGTATTGGATCAACAATGGACGGAACCACCTGAAGTTCTTTCAAGAACTTGTTAGGTCCACGTTACCTCTCCCGGTACTTTCGGGGTTGCGGAAACGGTAAAACAAAAATTTTTCTGGACTTGGTAACATGGACCGTAAAAGCCGGATCTTTACTAAACAATACGCTAGCATCCTAACTAGAGATTTATCTACTCGGTTAGGGGTTATACCTCAACTTAAAATCCTTCTCTTCTTGTTGTTCTTCTCCTTGCTTGCTCCGAGGCTTGATCCGGACTTTGGTCACCTCCACGGCCTCCATGAGTCGAAGACGATCCACCCGAGAGATGTACACCGAGCTCCACCTCGAGCCGAGGTAACTAGGGCAAAGAGATTGCTAATCTAGAAGCCCTAGGTTGTGTAGAAGTGATAAAGGGATGGTTTTGTCTTTGTGGGATCTTTATCTCTCAACACATGAGATCAAAAGGTGAATCAAGAGGAGGAAGAAGAAGGAGGAGCTAGCAACCATGGTTCATTTCTTTTTCTTCTCACTTGAAAAGGCAAGAGAGAGAATGAGAAAGAAATTGTGAACTAAAGAAATTAACCATGGTTCCAATAATGCACTAAAACCATCATTACAAATCCTATCAAGATAAAGTTGATGGCTACATTGAAATGACCATTATCATAATCAAAATAGAAAAAGAAAAAGAAAAGAAGAGTGTAGATCCCTCTTGAAAGTCAATGGTCAACACGGTCAACCGGTCAACAAAGTCAAGAGAGGTCAACGGGGTCAAATGGTCAATGCAATTAGCCATCATAAAATTATCACTAAAAGGATTAGCAAATGATGTCCGCGGCTCATAATGGTTTTGACCAAATGAACTGTCGAAACCCTAATGAGCCTGCCACATAACGGTTTTGGCCGAACCAACTGCCAAAACCCTGATGAGGCACCTCCTCCTTCATCGCTACAGAAAACTGTGCATACACACCTGCATACGCATTCCGTAGAATGCGGATGCACAGAAGACAAAACAAATCCATCCGTGCAATACTAGGATCCGGCTTAAACCAAAGCCCACTAGTACTGCCTGCCCGAACACCACACGCACACAAGTGTACGTAAGCGATCGCAGCCCTGCCGTAAAACCATACGGCCTCTACACGTTTCGCTCAGTGCAGGGAAACTCTCTGTGTGGGACTCTAAAGACTCGACACTACGCTGGCAGTGGGTTTAACCACAGACTGCAAGCGGCACTAGCTGTACGTAACGGTCCCCAGGTAGATGTTGATAAGAAGGCCGATGAGGTGAACCCATCCGAACTCCTACTGAGCCTGTATGTGACAATCTCCGTACAGTCCGGTCTGTTCGTCTGATACATCGCATGGCGGGCCTAGGGGGAGGTAAACGTCAGTCCCCTAATAGCGGTACAAGTCGTGTCGGAATGAAGCCCATTACACCCTGAGATAACACTGGAAACCTACCAGTATATCTCGCTTGCCCTGGCCAGGGACTACTCGTGTAATGGCTCTCTTAGACACAGCGCGATGTCAACCCCCAATACCGGGAGAGACGAATCCTGTCTAACCGTCACTGCCTCCAAGTGCTTCGGGACTGCACCCAAAAACTACCTGTTTGCACGACTCCTTTGAGCCGTGGTAGGGTAGTAATCAAAGTGCAGTGGGAACACACTCGAGGCGAAGTGACGGTGTCAAGTCAGCGGACTAAGCTGTACTCATGTCACCTGGGAACTGATAACTGACGATAGGTATAATACCAACCAACAGTCCCCGACGAGTCCTGTCCAGTGTACTCGTAACCTAACGAGCACCCGCATACTATCTCAAGTACGACGTACTGACGGCTGTGGGACAGACCGTCTCCCACGCTGGGATGAGAAGCGCATACGCTAGTCTACTCCGGAGTATCGATGCCCTGTCTCGATAGTCCAACGACTAGGGACGTGTATAAGGATGTGCTTGTGGATTACCCAGCCCCCACGAGTGTGATCGCCATCACAACGCCGGTAATCAAGCAAAGATCCTAAGGGCTCTACTAATGCGTATAGGTGATATAAAAGAAACACACATGTACACATTAAAGCAGAGACAAACCAAGTAGCATACTACTATATTGAGCAAGATTGTCTATACAACTGTGAATATCCCAAGCTTCCATCAAGTAATATACATACTATTATGATACAGTAATGGCCTCTAGGGCATATACACTAACAATCTCGCACTTGCACTAAGGCCATGTACTGGCGTATCGAAGACCTATCATCTCGATCAGCCGCTCGAACTGAGTCTGGGGTAAGGCCTTCGTTAATGGATCCGCCGTGTTGTCTTTTGTGTCCACTCTCCGCACCTCGATCTCCTGGCGATCAATGATCTCCCTGATCAGGTGATACCGCCTTAAGATGTGCCTGGATTTCTGATGGGACCTTGGTTCCTTCGCTAAAACTATAGCACCATTGTTATCGCAATATAAAGGTATTGGGTCAACAATGGACGGAACCACCTGAAGTTCACTAATGAACTTCTTCATGCAGACCGCCTCTTTTGCGGCATCGCTAGTAGCAATGTATTCAGCCTCCATCGTCGAGTCTGCGACGGTATCCTGTTTGGAACTCCTCCAACATACCGCCCCTCCGTTGAGGGTAAACACAAAACCCGAGACAGACTTGCTGTCATCTGTGTCACTCTGGAAGCTTGAATCGGTAAAGGACTCGACCCTGAGGTCTCCATTACCGTAAACCAGGAACATCTCCTTAGTCCTTCTTAGGTACTTGAGAATGTTCTTCACTGCTGTCCAGTGGTCCTCACCTGGGTCTGACTGATACCGGCGTACCGCGCTCAGCGCGTAAGCTACATCTGGTCTTGAACATAACATCGCATACATTATAGATCCTACCGCCGAAGCGTAGGGTATAGTGCTCATGCGAACCCTCTCCTCGTCAGTCTTAGGAGACATCTTCTTGGAGAGGGTAATTCCGTGCAATGCGGGTATGTTACCGCGCTTGGAACCCTCCATACTAAATCTCTTTAGTACGGTCTCTATGTACCTGGACTGTGAAATTCCCAGTAGTCTCTTGGATCTATCTCTATAGATCTTGATCCCCAGAATGTACGAGGCATCACCCAGGTCCTTCATGGAGAACCTTTGTGACAAAAATAGCTTGACCGATTGTAGCATAGGAATGTCATTTCCTATCAAAAGAATGTCGTCCACGTACAAGACTAGGAACACGACAGTTCGTCCTACAATCTTCTTATAAACACAGGGTTCATCTTCGTTCTTGATGAAATCAAATTCCTTGATTGCCTCATCAAAACAGATGTTCCAGCTCCGTGATGCCTGCTTTAATCCATAAATAGATTTAAGCAACTTGCACACCTTCCCGCTGCTGCCACTGTCTACGAAACCTTCTGGTTGATCCATGTAAACGCACTCTTCCAAACAACCGTTTAGGAAAGCCGTTTTAACATCCATCTGCCAGATTTCATAGTCATGGAAGGCAGCAATGGCAAGTAGGATCCGAATGGATTTGAGCATAGCCACCGGAGAAAAAGTTTCATCATAGTCCAAACCAGGTCTTTGACGAAAACCTTTTGCAACGAGTCTAGCTTTATAGGTTTCCACCTACCCATCTACACCAAGTTTCCTTTTGTAGATCCATTTGCATCCAACGGGTTTTACCCCAGGTGGAGCAATATCCAAGGTCCACACTTTATTGGCGTACATGGACTCCATTTCGGATTGCATTGCTTCCTGCCACTTATCAGAGTCCCTACTGATAATGGCCTGCCTGAAACTGGTAGGGTCATCTTCTTCCAAGATGCAATCCTCTCGATCCCCGTCAATGAGAAAACCGTAGTATCTCTCGGGCGGACGAGAAATCCTACCTGATCTGCGGGGTAGCTGAGGTTCGTCTGGGGTTATTGAAGCCTGAGGTTCTGTCAAATTTTCAGTTTCAGTTTGTGGTCGCTGAATTTCTTCCAATTCTATCGTGCTCCCACTAATTTCTTTTGCAAGAAACTCCGTTTCTAAGAAAACGGCATGCTGAGCAACAAACACCTTCTGTTCCTCGGTGTGGTAGAATAGATATCCATAACCATTCTTTGGATATCCCACAAACTTACATAAAACTGACCGTGTCTCTAGTTTATCCGGTTTATGCGTTTTAACATAAGCCGGACAACCCCATATCTTAAATCTTTTAAGATATGGCCTTTTTCCATTCCATATCTCGAATGGAGTCTTAGGCACTGATTTAGACGGAACATCATTCAATAGATATGCTGCTGTCAATAGCGCATGTCCCCAAAATGAAAGAGGCAACTCGGCATTATTCATCATGGAGCGAACCATATCCAGAAGGGTACGATTCCTCCTCTCCGATACACCGTTGTGCTGTGGTGTATAAGGAGGAGTAAGCTGAGAGAGAATACTATTCTCTTTTAAGTAATCTAGGAATTCCGTGCTTAAGTACTCCCCTCCTCTATCAGACCGGAGGATCTTGATACTTTTGCCAGTCTGGTTCTCTACTTCGTTTCTGAATTCCTTGAATTTCTCAAAAGCTTCAGATTTGTGTTTCATCAGATACACATATTCGAATCTAGAGAGATCGTCAGTGAATGTGATGAAGTACGAGAACCCACCCCTTGCATGTGTAGACATCGGACCACATACATCACTGTGTATGAGTCCCAAGAGCTCTGCTGCTCTTTCTCCATGTCCGGTGAACGGAGATTTGGTCATCTTCCCTTTGAGACAGGACTGACAAGTTTCATAAGATGAAAACTCGAACGTATTCAAGAGTCCATCTTTATGCAACTTACTCAATCTTTTCTCTCTGATATGACCAAGTCTACAATGCCACAAGTAGGATTCATTCGTATCTGAATTCTTCCTCTTGCGTGTGTTTTGTATATTGAGAATTGTATTCTGATTTAGAACGTAGATACCATTACACAGTGTACCCTCTGCAACCAGCACCTTATGAAGGTAAATGTTCATGATATTTCTATCAAGAACAAAGTTATATCCATCTTTATCGAGTAAAGAAACTGATATGATGTTGCAAACCATGGAGGGTACATAGTAGCAATCGTTCAAAAATTATAGTCTTGCCATTTGGCAATACTAGGTGATATTCACCGATGGCTGCCGCATTAACTTGTGCACCGTTCGCTACTCTGAGCGACATATCACCCGGTGCAACTTTCCTACTTTTTCTCAGTCCCTGCAATAAATTACAGATATGAGATCCTGATCCGGTATCAAGTACCCAGGAGGTAGGGCTGACCGTAAAACAGTTCTCAATTACAAGAACACCTGAAGTAGATGCAAAACCATGCTTCTTCTTCAACTGGGTATCCTGGGAATCCATTCAATCCCCTTTCCCTTGCTCATACTTATGACTGTTGTCACAAGTTAGATCTGAACCAACGTTCCCCAGCCCCGAATAAGAATTCGGATCGGTCAAGCGATACATTTTATTATCTTGATTAGGGCGTGAAATGGTTGCTACCTGGAGAGAGAGAAAAGAAAACACTCAGCGTGCGCTCTTGCAAGTTTAGATTGGTTTTTAATTTATCTAAACAGGATGGCTCCCACTGTCTCTCGAATCCCTTCTCAAACCATAAAAGAAGAATTAGTCGGGATCAATCTCACCGTACAATACTTGCTTAACCGTTCAGCCAGGCCAGTGTCGGTACTTCGAGGGAGGTTTTCCAACGCTTTCGCGAAGTTCCTTAATTAAGTAACCTCTTTTCTCTGTGGGCGTAGCCCCGCTAACACCTTTCTAGACACCTACTTAGTTTATAGCATTGATCGTTAAGCGAGAAAGTTCCCGAGGAGTAGTATATACTCATAGTAGGATCGGGATCCAAATATCATCGCGTGGCAAAACTGAAGGAATCCTACCAGAATCATCACACTCCAAATGGTATGCAACACTAGCAAGTTTCAGTACTTTTGAAACTCCCGATGTGATTTTTGCCCCTAACGGTTTATGACCTTGACTAGGTCAACAAGCCACAAACTGTTAGTCAAGTTCTACCCGTCATTATCCTGACTGCATTAGACCCACCCTTACGTGCCCTTGACTAGGTCAACAAGGCCGCACGACTGTCCTAACCAGTCACATTTGCAAATCACAGAATAATATCATTCAGCTACCGTTCACTACGCCTTGACTAGGTCAACAAACGCAGCACGAATACTAAATAATATTAATCCGAAACGACGGAGGGCTACGGCTGGGTTTTTGGCGAAAAACCCGTTAACGTAATGAACTTGATATCGTTGAAGGAACGTGATTGCCTTTTTGAAAATATAGTGGCGAAAACTTTTGCTAAAGAGGTCACTCCCTGTGAAGGGATCTCGGCTCTTTCCTCGTCGAATGAGGTGCAGGATATTCCAAACTGAATACCTCGATGCAAAGCAAGAATAATCGACTATAGTGAAGTTATCACCCTGACGCAAACTTTTTGTCCAAGGGGTCACTCCCGATGAGGGGATCTCGGCCCTTGCCTCGTCGAATGAGGTGCTGGGCATTCATAACCGAATACCTCGATGCAAAACAAAAAGTGAACGTCCTTGTAATAACAGCTTTTGAAAAATTGTTCCAACAACGTCTTTTAGGTTTATTTTCTTGCATTAGTTCTTTTAATACGTCCCATCAATTTAATCCTACCATTGCAGAAAACAACCAAAATATGACGTACGCTTATGCCATTCGCATTCGCCACGGGGCCCCGTCATCACCCGTTAGGTTACTTAACTAACGATAGAGCGGGGGCTGGGCTAGCGCGGCTGAAAAACATAAGCAACGCCTAAATAGTTATTATATATAGATATATAGCAATGATAGCCAATCCAGATCACAGATGAACACTTTGGATATACTAGGAACCCGCGATTCGTTCGAGCCTGCAACGAAAAGCGGATTACACGGTCGCGATGAATAGCCAATACCCCACCCAAGACCCCTATGGGTGCGGCAAACTACCCGCCAAGTATCCGAAGCGAAGCAACCTCCCTCAACGCCGTGAGTAGGCCACTCGGCACTTCGAGATACCCGGTAGTTTGTGCACCCCCTCCATGGGTCTATCCTAGGAGAAAAAACAGTAAAAAGAATTATACAATGACGGCTACAACCCCGACCCGGTTGTGCGGCCATACAAATCATATTACATCAATTTACAAATTTATTACATGAATGAAAGAAAAAAGAAACTCTCATCTCACATCCAACCCGGCTATTCATCCACGACAATCCAACGAGTTCATATACACAAACCATCAACCATCACAGATCACAGATATGTATAACCCCCACCAATCGACGTATAGCGATTAGTAGACATTCAATACATATATAACATTACAGATATAACCATTAGCCAAAGTCTACAGAACATCGACCAAAAATACGGATTTTTGAGCCCCAAAAACAAATTTTTCTTTCTGGAAAATCTGGGCAGAAAAGTCATATACCAAAAATCCCAAAAACTCACCAGAAACAAACTGCAACAAAAATGATCCATGGCCGAGTCAACTCGGCCGCGGTTCCGCGGCAGAAGCAAGCTTCTGCCGCGGAACCGCGGTGAGTTGGTCGACTCGTGCGATCATTTTTCTTGCCTGTTCTAAGAAAAGCCTGAGCCGATTTTTAAGACATGATTTATTATCTTTTGAGCAGAAAAAAAATCGGCAGAAACTCAGGGTTTCCGGGGTGTTTTTCGGTTTTTTCGTTCGGTCGATATTCTAAATACCTTGCTAACATGCTAGGGTGTGTTTAGTTAGGCTCTGATACCACTGTTAGGTCCACGTTACCTCTCCCGGTACTTTCGGGGTTGCGGAAACGGTAAAACAAAAATTTTTCTGGACTTGGTAACATGGACCGTAAAAGCCGGATCTTTACTAAACAATACGCTAGCATCCTAACTAGAGATTTATCTACTCGGTTAGGGGTTATGCCTCAACTTGAAATCCTTCTCTTCTTGTTGTTCTTCTCCTTGCTTGCTCCGAGGCTTGATCCGGACTTTGGTCACCTCCACGGCCTCCATGAGTCGAAGACGATCCACCCGAGAGATGTACACCGAGCTCCACCTCGAGCCGAGGTAACTAGGGCATAGAGATTGCTAATCTAGAAGCCCTAGGTTGTGTAGAAGTGATAAAGGGATGGTTTTGTCTTTGTGGGATCTTTATCTCTCAACACATGAGATCAAAAGGTGAATCAAGAGGAGGAAGAAGAAGGAGGAGCTAGCAACCATGGTTCATTTCTTTTTCTTCTCACTTGAAATGGCAAGAGAGAGAATGAGAAAGAAATTGTGAACTAAAGCAATTAACCATGGTTCCAATAATGCACTAAAACCATCATTACAAATCCTATCAAGATAAAGTTGATGGCTACATTGAAATGACCATTATCATAATCAAAATAGAAAAAGAAAAAGAAAAGAAGAGTGTAGATCCCTCTTGAAAGTCAATGGTCAACACGGTCAACCGGTCAACAAAGTCAAGAGAGGTCAACGGGGTCAAATGGTCAATGCAATTAGCCATCATAAAATAATCACTAAAAGGATTAGCAAATGATGTCCGCGGCTCATAATGGTTTTGACCAAACGAACTGTCAAAACCCAAATGAGCCTGCCACATAACGGTTTTGGCCGAACCAACTGCCAAAACCCTGATGAGGCACCTCCTCCTTCATCGCTCCGGAAAACTGTGCATACACACCTGCATCCGCATTCCGTAGAATGCGGATGCACAGAAGACAAAACAAATCCATCCGTGCAATACTAGGATCCGGCTTAAACCAAAGCCCACTAGTACTGCCTGCCCGAACACCACACGCACACAAGTGTACGTAAGTGATCGCAGCCCTGCCGTAAAACCATACGGCCTCTACACGTTTCGCTCAGTGCAGGGAAACTCTCTGTGTGGGACTCTAAAGATTCGACACTACGCTGGCAGTGGGTTTAACCACAGACCGCAAGCGGCACTAGCTGTACGTAACGGTCCCCAGGTAGATGTCGATAAGAAGGCCGATGAGGTGAACCCATCCGAACTCCTACTGAGCCTGTATGTGACAATCTCCGTACAGTCCGGTCTGTTCGTCTGATACATCGCATGGCGGGCCTAGGGGGGCGGTAAACGTCAGTCCCCTAATAGCGGTACAAGTCGTGTCGGAGTGAAGCCCATTACACCCTGAGATAATACTGGAAACCTACCAGTATATCTCGCTTGCCTTGGCCAGGGACTACTCGTGTAATGGCTCTCTTAGACACAGCGCGATGTCAACCCCCAATACCGGGAGAGACGAATCCTGTCTAACCGTCACTGCCTCCAAGTGCTTCGGGACTGCACCCAACTACTACCTGTTTGCACGACTCAGTAGAGCCGTGGTAGGGTAGTAATCAAAGAACAATGGGAACACACTCGAGGCGAAGTGACAGTGTCAAGTCAGCGGACTAAGCTGTACTCATGTCACCTGGGAACTGATAACCGACGATAGGTATAATACCATCCATCAGTTCCCGACGAGTCCTGTCCAGTGTACTCGTAACCTAACGAGCACCCGCATACTATCTCAAGTACGACGTACTGACGGCTGTGGGACAGACCATCTCCCGTGCTGGGATGAGAAGCGCATACGCTAGTCTACTCTGGAGTATCGATGCCCTGTCTCGATAATCCCACGACTAGGGACGTATATAAGGATGTGCTTGTGGATTACCCAGCCCCCACGAGTGTGATCGCCATCACAACGCCGGTAATCAAGCAAAGATCCTAAGGGCTCTACTAATGCGTATAGGTGATATAAAAGAAACACACATGTACACATTAAAGCAGAGACAAACCAAGTAGCATACTACTATATTGAGCAAGATTGTCTATACAACTGTGAATATCCCAAGCTTCCATCAAGTAATATACATACTAGTATGATACAGTAATGGCCTCTAGGGCATATACACTAACAGAACTTCCTTATCCAGACAGCTTCTTTTGCGGCATCAGATGCAGCGATGTATTCCGCTTCCATCGTCGAGTCTGCAACGGTTTCCTGTTTGGAACTCTTCCAACACACCGCCCCTCCATTGAGGGTAAAGGCAAAACCCGACATGGACTTGGAATCGTCCTTGTCACTATGGAAGCTGGAGTCAGCAAAGGCCTCGATCTGGAGGTCTTTTCCGCAATACACCAAGAACATCTCCTTAGTCCTTCTCAGGTACTTGAGAATGTTCTTTACCGCTATCCAGTGTTTCTCCCCGGGGTTTGACTGATACCGGCTTACTACACTAAGTGCATAAGCTACATCCGGTCTGGTACACAACATCGCATACATTATAGAGCCTACCGCAGAAGCGTAGGGTATAATAGACATGCGATCCCTCTCCAAATCAGTCTTGGGAGACATCTCTTTAGAGAGGGTGATCCCGTGACAAGCCGGTAGGTTACCGCGCTTGGAATCTTCTATACTGAATCTTTTCAGTATGGTGTCGATGTACCTGGACTGTGAAAGTCCTAATATCCTCTTGGATCTATCACGATGGATCCGGATCCCCAGGATGTATGAGGCATCACCCAAGTCTTTCATGGAGAACCTGTGTGACAAGAACCCCTTGACAGATTGTAGCATAAGAATGTCATTTCCTATCAAGAGAATGTCATCCACGTATAAAACGAGGAATATTACAATTCTCGCTACAAATCTACTATAGATGCATGGTTCATCTGGATTTTTGATAAAGCCAAATTCCTTGACTGTCTCATCAAAACAGATGTTCCAACTCCGCGATGCCTGCTTTAGTCCGTAGATGGACTTAAGCAACTTGCACACTTTTCCGCTGCTCCCACTCTGATTGAAACCCTCTGGCTGGTCCATATAGACACACTCCTCTAAATTTCCATTTAGAAAAGCGGTCTTTACGTCCATCTGCCAAATCTCATAATCGTGGAAGGCAGCAATGGCAAGAAGGATCCGATTGGATTTCAGCATAGCCACTGGAGAAAAGGTTTCTTCATAGTCCAAACCAGGTCTTTGACGAAAACCCTTTGCAACAAGTCTAGCTTTATAGGTCTCAACCTGTCCATCTACACCAATCTTCCTTTTGAAGATCCACTTGCATCCTACGGGTCTTACCCCGTTTGGAGCAATGTCCAACGTCCATACTTTGTTGGTGTACATGGACTCCATTTCGGTCCGCATTGCATCCAACCATTTTACCGAGTCAACGCTCTGAACGGCCTGCTGGAAGCTAGTAGGCTCATCATAATCTATGATGCAATCCTCTCTATCCCCGTCTATGAGAAAACCGTAGTATCTCTCGGGCGGATGAGACTGCCTACTACTCCTGCGGAGCGGCGTAGGAATGTCCTGTTCTTTTGAACCCTCTGGTTCTACTAAGCTTTCAGTAATAGTCTGTGGTTCTGGAATTTTTTCCAGTTCTACTGCGCTCCCACTAATTTCCTTTTCCAAGAACTGGTGTTCTAGAAAGTGGGCATTACGAGAAACAAGGACTTTTTGTTCCTCTGCGTGGTAGAAAAGATACCCCCTGGTGTTCTTTGGGTATCCCACAAACTTGCACAGTACTGAGCGTGCCTCGAGTTTGTCCGCATGCTGCTTTTTGACAAAAGCTGGACATCCCCAGATCTTCAGATATTGAAGATAGGGTTTCTTCCTACTCCATAACTCATATGGTGTGGTAGGCACAGTCTTAGTGGGAACTCGGTTCAAAAGGTATGCGGCTGATTTTAGCGCATATCCCCAGAATGATCGCGGTAACTCAGCGTTACTCATCATGGACCGTACCATATCCAATAGGGTTCGGTTCCGTCTCTCCGATACACTGTTTTGTTGCGGAGTGTATGGAGGAGTAAGCTGAGAGAGAATTCCATTCTCTTTTAAATAGTCCAGGAACTCGGCAATCAAGTATTCACCACCTCGATCCGATCTTAGAATCTTGATACTTTTGCCGGTTTGTTTTTCTACTTCATTCTTATATTCCTGGAACTTTCCAAAGGCTTCGGATTTATATTTCATTAAGAAGATATGTCCGAACCTTGAAAAATCATCCGTAAAAGTAATGAAGTAAGAAAAACCGCTTCGCGCATGTGTAGACATTGGACCGCACACGTCGCTGTGTATGAGTCCCAAGAGCTCGCTTGCTCTTACTCCGTGTCTAGTGAACGGAGTCTTTGTCATCTTTCCTTTGAGACAGGATTGACAAGTGGCATACGATTGATATTCGAACGGATTCAAATATCCTTCTGTATGTAACTTCGTCAACCTTCTCTCATTGATGTGACCAGTCTACAATGCCATAAGAAAGTCTAATTGAATTCTGGAGACTTTCTTTTGTATGTATTCTGGACATTGAAAATCTGTGGTTGGTTTAATACGTATATACCATTGCTCAATGTACCTGACCCAATCAGAACTTGATTAAGGTGAATGTTTACAACATTGCTTACAAACGCAAATTCATAACCTTCTTTAGAAACCAAAGATACAGAAATGATATTACAAGTTGCGTTGGGTACAAAATAGCAATTACGCAAAACCAAAACATGTCCATCTGACATTCCCAGGTGATAGTCCCCCACGGCCTTAGCATCCATGCTAGCTCCGTTTGCAACTTTTAGGGTCATGTCACCTGCCTTCAAAACCCTACGGTTTCTCAACGCCTGCAAAGAATTACAGATATGAGATCCTGATCCGGTATCCAATACCCAGGAAGTAGAGTTTATTGAAAGACAGTTTTCAATAACATACATACCTGAAGCTGAAGTCGTAACCTGGTTCAGATCCTGTGTTCTGGCCTTCCAAGCCCTGCAATCTTTCTTCCAGTGTCCACTCTTATGACAATAGAAGCATTCTTCTTTATCCACAAGCTTCCCCACTTTCTTTGTTGCTTTTGCCTTTCCCTTCGTATCCACTTTACTAACACCGCCCCTTGGTTTGGCGGGGGCTTTCTTCTTCTTTCCCTTGGCTTTCGCTTTGGACCTAGAAGAAGAAGATCCTCCTACAAACAAAGTGGATGTTTCCCTACCTTTCTGTAGGGTGCCCTCTGCGCTCCTCAGCATGTTGAGGAGTTCTGAAAGTTCGACTTCCTTTTCTTGTAAGTTGAAGTTCAGTATAAACTGGGCGTAAGTGGAAGGAAGGGACTGGAGAATCAAGGTCCGCGAGCTCATTCTCTAACGTGGTCCCAAGGTCCGCGAGCTCCTCAATGTAGCCAATCATCTTAAGCACGTGTTCCGCTACCGATGATCCGACGACCAATCTTGCCGAAAATAACTTCTTCGACACTTCGTATCTTGCGATACGAGATTGCTCTCCATACAGTTCTTTTGTATGGAGAAATATGGATTCGAGGTCCATATTCTCGTGCCACCTCTGATGTTCGTTGTCCATAGAGGCAAGCACAAGGCACTTGGCCTTCGCGTAGTCGATTTCCCAGGTCTTACGGATTTCCTTATCCGCGACGCTGGTTTTGGGACCTGGGACAGGGGGAGCTTTGGTGGTAAGAAGATACCCCAGCTTGTCGTAAGTGATTGCCTTCTTGACATTCCTGAGCCAATCTTTGTAGTTTGGCCCTGTCAGTATGTTTTTATCTAGAAGTAACTTAAGTCCAGTCATGTCGATTGGTCGCTGCAATTAGGAGAGAGAGAAGAAACACTCAGCATGATGCTCTTGCAAGTTTAGAGTGGTTTTTAGTTTGTCTAAACAGGATGGCTCCCACTGTCTCTCGAATCCCTCCTCAAACCAAAAAGGAAGAATTAGTCAGGATCAATTTCACCGTACAATTCTTTCTTAACCGTTCGGCCAGGCTGGTGTCGGTACTTCGAGGGAGGTTTTCCAACGCTTTCGCGAAGTTCCTTAATTAAATAACCTCTTTTCCCTGTGGGCGTAGCCCCGCTAACACCTTTCTAGACACCTACTTAGTTTATAGCATTGATCGTTAAGTGAGAAATTTCCCGAGGAGTAGCATATACTCACAGTAGGATCGGGACCCAAATATCATCGCGTGACAAAACTGAAGGAATCCTACCAGAATCATCACACTCTAAATGGTATGCAGTGCTAGCAAGTTTCAGTACTTATGAAACTCTCGATGTGGATTTTTGCCCCATGCTCTTATGACCTTGGCGTGAGGTCAAAATGTCATAAGTCACATGTCAAGTTTTTCCAATCATTATCCAGGTTAATTTGAACCCACCCGTACCTACCCTTGACGTAGGCCAAAATGGCAGTACGACTGTCTCAAATTAACACATTCTATCTATGCAACAAATAAATATCCGGCAGCTACCAATCACTATGCCTTGGCGTGAGGTCAAAATACATAGCTTGAATACTACCGAATATTTAACTGAAATGATGGAGGGCTACGGATGGTTTTGGCGAAATCGTGAACGTAGTGAACTTGATATAATCGATGGAACAAGAAAGCTTTTAAAAGGAGTGGCTCAAGCTCCGCATTTAAAAGTTGGTTTTGAAAAGAACCGAGTGTTTTTTTGAAAGTGTTCCAACGATTTTTACTTGGTTTATTTTCTTGCATTAGTTCTTTTAATGCATATTTTTCTTGCATTAGTTCTTTTAATGCGTCCCATCATTTAATCCTACCATTGCAGAAAACAACCAAAATATGACGTACGCTTATGCCATTCGCATTCGCCACGGGGCCCCGTCATTACCCGTTAGGTTATTTAACTAACGACAGAGCGGGGGCTGGGCTAGCGCGGCTGTAAAACATAAGCAACGCCTAAATAATATCATATATAGATATATTGCAATGATAGCCATTTCAGATCACAGATGAATACATTGGATATACTAGGAATCCGCAATTCGTACGAGCCTATAACGAAAAGCAGATTACACGGTCGCGGTGAATAGCCAATACCCCACCCAAGACCCCTACGGGTGCGGCAAACTACCCGCCAAGTACCCGAAGCGAAGCAACCTCCCTCAACTCCGTGAGTAGGCCACTCGGCACTTCGGGATACCCGGTAGTTTGTGCACCCCCTCCATGGGTCTATCCTAGGAGCAAAAACAGTAAAAAGAAATTATACAATGACGGCAACAACCCTGACCCGGTTGTGCGGCCATACAAATAATTATTACATCAATTTACAAATTTACATGAATTGAAAGAAAAGAAAACACCCGTCTCACAACCCCCGGCTATTCACCCGCGACAATCCAATGAATTCATATACACAAACCAATAACATTACAGATCACAGATTTGTATAACCCCTACTAATCGACATATAGCGATTAGCAGACGTCCAATACAAATAACACATCACAGATAAAAACCCGTCAGCTTAAGTCTTTAGAAACTCGATCGAAATATGGTTTTTAAAGCCCCAAAAACAAAATTTTCTTTCTGGAAAATCTGGGCTGAAAAAACATATACCAAAATTCCCAAAATACCCCACTGAACAAACTGCAACCAAAATTTCCCACGTCGAGTCAACTCGGCCGCGGAACCGCGGCGGGAGCACGCTCCCGCCGCGTTTCCGCGGCGCTTTGATCGGATCAGTGGATGAAATTTTTGCAGTTTGCTATAAAAACCATGAGCCGAATTTTAAAGTATGATTTATCATTTTTGGAACAGAGGAAAAATTCGACAGCAAGCATGAATTCCGGGTTCATTTCGGGACTTTTTCTCCGATCGAATTTCTAGCTACTATGCTAACATGTTAGATAGAGTTTAACTAGTCTCTGATACCACTGTAAGTCCATGCTACCTCTCCCGGTACTTTCGGGCATGCGGAATTTGATGAAAAACAATTTTCTAGAGGCGGTAACATGGACTCAAAACCGGATCTTTGTTAAACATCTAACTAACAACCGAACTGGGAGTTGTTAACTACTCGGTTAGGGGGTTATACCTTTCTTTCTTGAACTCCTTCGTCTTCAAACCTCGATGGTGTACGGATCGGCTTCACCCCATCGTCTCCTTGCGCCGAAGATCGATCCACCCGAAAGCTTCTACCTTTGGCTTCTTCTTCGAGCTTTGAAGAAACTAGTTCACTCGGTTTGCTAAACCTTGTGAACTAGAGTGAGTAGAGAAGAGTGTGTTGGGATTTTACTCTATGGTTCTTTCTTCTCAACACATGAGACAAGTGAACCATAGACTAAAGAGAGGGAGAGCAAGAGGAAGAGGATGAGAGCTCAATAACAAGAGAGAATGAAAATGATAGAAAATGAGAAAGACTTTTCTCTCTTGGCTCTCATAATCCAAAGCCATCATAACAAATCATAGCAATCAAGTATTATGTGATGGTTTAAGCTACAATAGCCATATCATTTCATGCACAAGAGAACAAGCAAGCAAAAAGTATTTGCCATGAAATGATAGCCATTGTCATCATGATGGTCAACTAGTCCAACCTAGTCAACCGGTCAACAAAGTCAACAAGTCAACAAAGTCAACCCCTCAACAACCATGTCACCATAATACTTAATTAATATTATTGTTAATCATATATCATATTATCATTAGGGTTTAGCAAGAAGTCAATGGTCAACAGTCAACAGTCAACAACCCTAATGAGAATCCTCTGCCTCTGTCTCTCCGTCAACTGTGCATACACACCCGCATCTGCGTTCCGAGGAACACGAATACATACTGGATAAAACCAATCCCAAAACGTACACTAGGATCTAGCTTAAACCAAAGCCCGCTAGTGTTAACTGTCCGGACACTAAACGTGCACAAGTGCACGGATGTGACCGAACCCTGTCGCAAAACCATGCGACCTGTCGCAAAACCATGCGACCTCTACTCTTTTGCCTAAAGGCGAATAGCTCTCTGTGTGGGACTCTAAAGACTCGACACTACGCTGGCAGTGGGTTTAACCACAGACCGCAAGCGGCACTAGCTGTGCGTAACGGTCCCCAGGTAGATGCCGACAAGAAGATTGACGAGGTGAAACCCATCTGAACTCCTACTGAGCCTGAATGTGACAGTCTCCGTACAGTCCGGTCTGTTCGTCTGATACATCGCATGGCAGGCCTAGGGGGGCGGTAAACGTCAGTCCCCTAATAGCGGTACAAGTCGTGTCGGAGTGAAGCCCAAAACACCCTGAGATAACACTGGAAGCCTACCAGTATATCTCGCTTGCCCTGGCCAGGGACTACTCGTGTAATGGCTCTCCTAGACACAGCGCGATGTCAACCCCCAATACCGGGAGAGACGAATCCTGTCTAACCGTCACTGCCTCCAAGTGCTTCGGGACTGCACCCAACTACTACCTGTTTGGACGACTCCTTTGAGCCGTGGTAGGGTAGTAATCAAAGTACAGTGGGAACACACTCGAGGCAAAGTGACAGTGTCAAGTCAGCGGACTAAGCTGTACTCATGTCACCTGGGAACTGATAACTGACGATAGGTATAATACCAACCAATCAGTTCCCGACGAGTCCTGTCCAGTGTACTCGTAACCCAACGAGCACCCGCATACTATCTCCAGTACGACGTACTGATGGCTGTGGGACAGACCATCTCCCATACTGGGATGAGAAGCTCATACGCTAGTCTACTCCGGAGTATCGATGCCCCGTCTCGATAGTCCTGCGACTAGGGACCTGCATAAGGATGTGCTTATAGATTACCCAGCCCCCACTAGTGTGACTGCCATCACAACGCTGGTAATCAAGCAAAGATCCTAAGGGCTCCACTAATGCGTATAGGTGATAAAATAAACACATGTACACATTGAAGTAGAAACAAACCAAGTAGCATACTACTATTTTGAGCAAGATTGTTTATACAAGGTGAATATCCCAAGCTTCCATTAAGTAATATACAAACTAGTATGATACAGTAATGGCCTCTAGGGCATATACACTAACAAAACCAAGTAGCATACTACTATTTTGAGCAAGATTGTCTATACAATGGTGAATATCCCAAGCTTCTATTAAGTAATATACAAACTAGTATGATACAGTAATGGCCTCTAGGGCATATACACTAACAATCTCCCACTTGCACTAAGGCCATGTACTGGCATATCGAATATCTATCATCTCGATCAGCCGCTCGAACTGAGTCTAGGGTAAGGCCTTCGTGAGTGGATCAACAGTGTTTTCTTCCGTAGCAACTTTCCGAACCTCGATCTCCTGGCGACCCACGATCTCCCTGATCAGGTGATACCGCCTCAAGATGTGTCTGGACTTCTGATGGGACCTGGGTTCCTTCGCTAAAGCTATAGCCCCATTGTTGTCGGAATACAGAGGTATTGGATCAACAATGGACGGAACCACCTGAAGTTCTGTCAAGAACTTCCTCATCCAGACGGCTTCTTTTATGGCATCAGCAGCAGCGATATATTCCGTTTCCATCGTCGAGTCAGCAACGGTTTCCTGTTTGGAACTCTTCCAATACACCGCCCCTTCATTGAGGGTAAAGACAAAACCCGACATGGACTTGGAATCATCCTTGTCACTCTGGAAGCTGGAGTCAGCAAAGGCCTCGATCTGGAGGTCTTTTCCGCCATACACCAAGAACATCTCCTTAGGCCTTCTCAGGTACTTGAGAATGTTCTTTACCGATATCCAGTGCTTCTCCCCAGGGTTTGACTGATACCGGCTTACTACACTCAGTGCTTAAGCTACATCTGGTCTGGTACACAACATCACATACATTATAGAGCCTACCGCAGAAGCATAGGGTATAATAGACATGCGATCCCTTTCCAAATCAGTCTTGGGAGACATCTCTTTGGAGAGGGTGATCCCGTGACAAGCCGGTAGATTACCGCGCTTGGAATCTTCCATACTGAATCTTTTCAGTATGGTGTCGATGTACCTGAACTGCGGAAGTCCTAATATCCTCTTGGATCTATCACGATGGGTCCGGATCCTCAGAATGTAAGTGGCATCACACAGGTCTTTCATGGAGAACCTGTGTGACAAGTACCCTTTGACAGATTGTAGAATAGGAATGTTATTTCCTATCAAAAGAATGTCATCCCCGTATAAAACGAGGAATACGACAGTTCTTGCTACAAATCTACAATAGATGCATGGTTCATCTGGATTTTTGATAAAGCCAAAATCTTTGACTGTCTCATCAAAACAGATGTTCCAACTCCGCGATGCCTGCTTTAGTCCATAGATGGACTTAAGCAACTTGCACACCTTTCCGCTGCTCCCACTCTGAATGAAACCCTCTGGCTGGTCCATATAGACACACTCCTCTAAATTTCCAATTAGAAAAGCGGTCTTTACGTCCATCTGCCAAATCTCATAATCGTGGAAGGCAGCAATGGCAAGAAGGATCCGAATGGATTTCAGCATAGCCACTGGAGAAAAGGTTTCGTTATAGTCCAAACCAGGTCTTTGATGAAAACCCTTTGCAACAAGTCTAGCCTTATAGGTCTCAACCTGTCTATCTGCACCAATCTTCTTCTTGAAGATTCATTTTCATCCTACGGGTTTTACCCCATCTGGAGCAATGTCCAAAGTCCATACTTTGTTGGTGTACATGGACTCCATTTCGGCCCGCATTGCATCCAGCCATTTTACTGAGTCAACGCTCTGAATGGCCTGCTGGAAGCTAGTAGGCTCATCACTATCAATGATGCAATCCCCTCTATCCCCGTCAATGAGAAAACTGTAGTATCTCTCGGACGGATGAGACTGCCTACTACTCCTGCGGAGTGGCGCAGGAATGCCATGTTCTTTCAAACCCTCTGGTTCTTCTAAGATTTTAGTAATAGCTCGTGGTTCTGGAATTTCTTCCAGTTCTATTGCGCTCCCACTTATCTGATTTTCCAAAAACTAAGTTTCCAAGAAGCAGGCATGACGAGAAACAAAAACCTTTTGTTCCTCTTCGCAATAGAAGAAATATCCCTTGGAGTTCTTTGGATATCCCACAAACTTGCACTGTACTAAGCGTGCCTCGAGTTTGTCCGCATGCTGCTTTTTGACAAAAGCTGGACATCCCCATGTCTTAATGTGCTTAAGATAGGGTTTCTTCCCACAACACATCTGATATGGTGTGGTAGGCACTGTCTTAGTTGGAACTCGGTTCAAAAGATATGCAGCTGATTCTAGTGCATATCCCCAGAATGATCGCGGTAACTCAGCGTTACTCATCATGGAACGTACCATATCCAATAGGGTCCGGTTCCGTCTCTCCGATACACCGTTAGGTTGTGGAGTGTATGGAGGAGTAAGCTGAGAGAGAATTCCATTCTCTTTTAGGTAATTCAGGAACTCGGCACTCAAGTATTCACCACCTCGATCAGATCTCAGTGTCTTGATACTTTTGCCAGTTTGTTTTTCTACTTCATTCTTATATTCCTGGAATTTTCCAAAGGCTTCGGATTTATGTTTCATCAAGAAGACATATCCGTACCTTGAAAAGTCATCCGTAAAAGTAATGAAGTAAGAATAACCGCTTCGCGCATGTGTAGACATTGGACCGTACACGTCGCTGTGTACGAGTCCCAAGAGCTTGCTCGCTCTTACTCCGTGTCCAGTGAACGGAGTCTTTATCATCTTTCCTTTGAGACAGGATTGACAAGTTGCATACGATTGATATTCGAACGGATCTAAATATCCTTCTGTATGTAACTTTCTCAACCTTCTCTCATTGATGTGACCCAATCTACAATGCCATAAGAAAGCCTGATTTGTTTCCGGAGACTTTCTTTTGTGTGTATTCTGGACATTGAAAATCTGTGGCTGGTTTAATAAGTATATACCATTGCTTAATGTACCTGACCTAATCAAAACTTGATTAAGGTGAATGTTTACAACATTGCTTACAAATGCAAATTCATAACCTTCTTTGGATAATAAAGATACAGATATGATATTACAAGTTGCATTGGGTACAAAATAACAATTACGCAAAACCAAAACATGTCCATCTGACATTCCCAAGTGATAGTCCCCCACGGACTCAGCATCCATGCTAGCTCCGTTTGCAACTCTGAGGGTTATATCACCTACCGTCAAAACCCTACGCTTTCTCAGTACCTGTAAAGAATTACAGATATGAGATCCTGATCCGGTATCCAATACCCAGGAAGTAGAGTTTATTGATAGACAGTTTTCAATAACATACACACCTGAAGCCGAAGCTGCAACTTGCTTCGAGTCCTGGTTCTTGGCCTTCCAAGCCCTGCAATCCTTTTTCCAGTGTCCTTTCTTATGACAATATAATCACTCTTCCTTTCCCACAAGCTGCCCTGCTATCTTTGTTGCCTTTGCTTTTCCCTTCGTTTCCACTTTACTAACACCGCCCCTTGGTTTGGCGGGGGCTTTCTTCTTCTTTCCCTTGCCTTTCGCCTTAGACTTAGAAGAGTAAGATCCTCCTACAAACAAAGTGGATGTTTCCCTACCTTTCTGTAGGGTGCCCTCTGTACTCCTCAACATGTTGAGGAGCTCCGGAAGTTCAAATTCTTTTCCTTGCAAGTTGAAGTTCAGGATAAACCGGGCGTAAGTGGAAGGAAGGGACTGGAGAATCAAGTCCGTATAGAGCTCGTTCTTTAACGTGGTCCCAAGGTCCGCGATCTCTTCAATGAATCCAATCATCTTAAGCACGTGTTCCGCTACCGATGATCCGACGGCCAATCTCGTCGAAAACAACTTTTTCGAGACTTCGTATCTGGCGATACGGGATTGCTCTCCATATAGTTCCTTAGTATGGAGAAATATGGATTCTAGGTCCATATTCTCGTGCCTCCTCTGATGTTCATTGTCCATAGAGGCAAACATGAGGCACTTGGCCTTCGCGCAATCAATCTCCCAGGTCTTACGGATTTTCTTATCCGCGACGCTGGAGGTGGGACCTGGGACAGGGGGAGCTTTGGTGGTAAGGAGATACCCCAGCTTGTCGTAAGTGATTGCCATTTTGACATTCCTGAGCCAATCTTTGTAGTTTGGCCCTGTCAGTATATTTTTATCTAGAAGTAACTTAAGTCCGGTCATGGTGATTGGTCGCTGCAATTAGGAGAGAGAGAAGAAACACTCAGCATGATGCTCTTGCAAGTTTAGAGTGGTTTTTAGTTTGTCTAAACAGGATGGCTCCCACTGTTTCTCGAATTCCTCCTCAAACCAAAAAGGAAGAATTAGTCGGGATCAATCTCATCGTACAATACTTGCTTAACCGTTCAGCCAGGCCAGTGTTGGTACTTCGAGGGAGGTTTTCCAACGCTTTCGCGAAGTTCCTTAATTAAATAACCTCTTTTCCCTGGAGGCGTAACCCCGCTAAACACCTTTATAGACACTTACTTGGTTTATAGCATTGATCGTTAAGTGAGAAATTTCCCGAGGAGTAGCATATACTCACAGTAGGATCGGGATCCAAATATCATTGCGTGACAAAACTGAAGGAATCCTACCAGAATCATCACACTCTAAATGGTATGCAGCACCAGCAAGTTTCAGTTTCTTTAGAAACTCCCGATGTGGATTTTTTCCCCATGCTCTTATGACCTTGACTTTGGCCAACAAATCATAAGTCACATGTCAAGTTCTACCCGTCATTCTCCAGGTTAATTTGAACCCACCCATACCTACCCTTGACTTTGGCCAACATGGCAGTACGACTGTCCCAAACCAACGCATTTATCTATGCTGCACATGAATACCCAACAGTTACCAATCACTATGCCTTGACTTTGGCCAACAAACATAGCTTGAATACTATTGACTATCCATGTGAAATGACGGAGCGCTACGAATGGTTTTGGCAAAACCGTGAACGTAGTGAACTTGATATAATCGATGGAACGAGATAGCTTTTAAAAGGAGTGGCTTAAACTCCGCGTTTAAAAGTTGTTTTTGAAAAGAAACCGAGTGGTTTTAAAAGTGTTCCAACGACTTTACTTGGTTTATTTTCTTGCATTAATTTTAAATCCCATCATTTAATCCTACCATTGCAGAAAACAACGAAAATATGACGTACGCTTATACCATCCGCATTCGCCACGGGGCCCCGTCATTACCCGTTAGGTTACTTAACTAACGACAGAGCGGGGGCTGGACTAGCGCGGATGCAAAACATAAGCAACGCCTAAATAGATATTATATATAGATATATACATTCGTCAGATGCAATGATAGCCATTCCAGATCACAGATGAACACAATGGATATTCTAGGAATCCGCATTTCGTACGAGCCTGTAACGAAAAGCGGATTACACGGTCGCGGTGAATAGCCAATACCCCACCCTAGACCCCTACGGGTGCGGCAAACTACCCGCCAAATAACCGAAGTGAAGCAACCTCCCTCAACAACGTGAGTAGGCCACTCGGCACTTCGAGGTACCCGGTAGTTTGTGCACCCCCTCCTTGGGTCTATCCTAGGAGCAAAAACAGTAAAAGAAATTATACAATGGCGGCTACAACCTCATCCCGGATGTGCGACCATACAAATAATATTACATCAATTACAAATTACATGAATTGAAAGATAAAGAAAACTCTCATCTCACAACCCCCCAGCTATTCATCTGCGACAATCCAATGAATTCATATACACATATCATCAACATTACAGATCACAGATATGTATAACCCCCACTAATCGACGTATAGCGATTAGCAGACGTTCAATACGTATATCACATCACAGATATAAGCCGTTAGCTAAAGTCTTTAGAAGTTCGATCAAAATACGGATTTTTAACCACCCCAAAAATAAATTTTGCTTTCTGGAAAATCTGGGCAGAAAAATCATATTCCAAAAATCCCAAAACACCCCAAGAAACACACTGCAGCAAAACCGATCCACGGTCGAGTCAACTCGGCCGCGGATCCGCGGCAAGAAGCTCTTCTTACCGCGTTTCCGCGGTGAGTTGGTCGGCTCAGTGGATCGTTTTTCTGCTGTGTTCACTAAAAACCCTGAGACAATTTTTCAGGTGTGTTAAATTATATTTAGAATAGAATAAAAATCGACAGAAAGTTTAAAGTTCGGGCATGTTTTGTGATTTTTTCTCCGATTGAACTTCTAGTTACTTTGCTAACATGTTAGATAGTGTTTAACCTGGCTCTGATACCACTGTAAGTCCACGTTACCCGTCCCCGGTTCTTTGGGGTTGCGGAAATGGTGAAAAACAATTTTTTCGGTGGGGTAACATGGATTCTAGAAACGGATCTTTGTTAAACAAACTATCTAACAACCTAACTAAGAGTTTAGCTACTAGGTTAGGGGTTATACCTAAACTTGAACTCCTTCTCTTCAACTCCTTATGGTGATCGGATCGCCCTCACCTCGTCGTCTCCTTGTGCCGAAGATGGATCCACCCGAAAGCTTCTACCTTTGGCTCTAACCTCAATCTAGAGGACACTAGAATACTTGGCTTGCTAGACCTTGTACACTAGGATGAGTAGAGAAGTGTTTTGGGTTTTATCTCTATGGTTCTTGTTTCTCAACTCATGAGACAATAGAACCATGAGCTAGAGAGAGAGCAAGAGGAAGAGGAGAGCTTTGAGGATGAGAGAGAATCAATATCATAGAATCAAGAAGACTTTTTACTCCATGCTCTCATAACACCAAAATAATCATAATAATAATAGTAATTGAGTATTATGTGATGGTTCATGTCAATGGCATTATCATTTCATGCACTCATTTTGTAAAGAATAACAAGCAAGCAAAAAGTCTTAGCCATGAAATGATAGCCATTGTAATGATGATGGTCAACAAGTCCAACCTAGTCAACCGGTCAACAAAGTCAACAAGTCAACAAAGTCAACCTTTCAACCCAACCATGGCACAATAATACTTAATTAATATTATTATTAATCATATTTCTTATTCTCATTAGGCTTTAGCAAAAGTCAACAGTCAACAACCCTAATGAGAATTCTTTGCCTCTGTCTCTATCAACCGTGCATACACACCTGCATCCGCGTTCCGAGGAACACGAATACAAAAGAGATAAAACCAATCCCAAAACGTATACTAGGATCTGGTTTAAACCAAAGCCCGCTAGTAATAACTGCCCGGACACCAACCGTGCACAAGTGCACGGATGTGACCGAACCCTGTCGCAAAACCAAGCGACCTCTACTCTTTTGCCTAAAGGCGAATAGCTCTCTGTATGGGACTCTAAAGACTTGAAACTACACTGGCAGTGGGTTTAACCACAGACCGCAAGAGGCACTAGCTGTGCGTAACGGCCCCCAGATAGATGCCGATAAGAAGACTAACGAGGTGAACTCATCCGAACTCCTACTGAGCCTGAATGTGACAGTCTCCGTACAGTCCGGTCTGTTCGTATGAGAATATCGCATGGCGGGCCTAGGGGGGCGGTAAACGTCAATCTCCAAATAGCGGTACAAGTCGTGTCGGAGTGTAGTCCAGAACACCCTGAGATAACACTGGAAACCTACCAGTGCATCTCGCTTGCCCTGGCCAGGGACGACTGTGTGTAGTGGCTCTCCTTGACACAACGCGATATCAACTCCCAATACCGGGAGAGACGAATCCTGTCTAACCGTCACTGGCTCCAAGTGCTTCGGGACTGCACCCAACTACTACCTGTTTGCACGACTCCTTTGAGCCGTGGTAAGGTAGTAATCAAAGTACAGTGGGAACACACTCGAGGTGAAGTGACAGTGTCAAGTCAGCGGACTAAGCTGTACTCATGTCACCTGGGAACTGATAACTGACGATAGGTATAGTACCAACCAATCAGTTCCAGACGAGTACTGTCCATTGTACTCGTAACCTAACGAGCACCCGCATACTATCTCAAGTACGACGTACTGACGGCTGTGGGACATACCGTCTCCTCTGCTGGGATGAGAAGCGCTTACGCTAGTCTACTCCGGAGTATCGATGCCCTGTCTCGATAGTCCTATGACTAGGGACCTGTATAAGGACGTGCTTGTGGATTACCCAGCCCCCACGAGTGTGACTGCCATCATAACGCTGGTAATCAAGTAAAGATCCTAAGGGCTCCACTAATGTGTATAGGCGATATGTTAAAAGAAACACATGTACACATATTGAAGTTGAGACAAACCAAGTAGCATACTACTATTTTGAGCAAGATTGTCTATACAATGGTGAATATCCCAAGCTTTCATTAAGTAATATACAAACTAGTATGATACAGTAATGGCCTCTAGGGCATATACACTAAAAGGTACCAAAGTTCGGCAAGAGTTTTGCGAGGTGGGGTACCCATGATGTGATGAAAGAACGGAAAAGAATGTGAATTTTTATTTTTTTTCTTTATTTTTTTCAATTATTATTATTTTTATTTTTTAAAAAAAAATTGTTTGTTTTTGGAGTTTTGAAATTTTTGAAAGTGTTTTTTTAGAAACAGTTTTTGCAAAAATTTGTACGGAACTACGGCACAATCACAATATAAGCATGCACAATCAAGCCTAAAGCTAGGGTCTCCTAAATCAACTAGACTGCTCTTAACTGTTCCAAAGGGCAAGTTGTGAGATATCTCTCAAATCGCCTTTCACCGCCAATTATGGCCAGGTAAGCACAAGTAAAGAAAGGAGAGATCCGCTCATGAATCACCGTGAGACGGGCCTTTTAAAATTACCTTTCCCACTTGTCTAGCCTAGGCACCACAAAGTCAGGTTTAGATAAATGACCGATTGGCCACAACCTTTCTCTGTCCTAATGAGCGCGACAGTCCTTAATTGGCTGAGTCTAAATATTTTTTAATTAATTCGAGGGTGATGTATATGCTTTATGTGATTTCTGGGGTGTTAGGAAGGGTAATGAAATCCCCACCCAATCTTGATTGGTGTTATAGCCCTTTAAAAGTCCGTATTAATTATGCAAAACAGTTAACACACCAAAAATCTAAAACACTTTCAAATTTTTTTTTATTTTGCAGCGCAAATAATCCTGCACAAAAACAATTTATTGGATAGGGTAAAGAGAATCTGTGCAAAGAATACCTGCAGAAAAATTTGTCAATGGAGTTCAGGGAGTAGGAGAGAAGAAAAAAAGATACTAACAGAAAAAATAGGGTGCTGACGTCACAGGTTGACCGTGGTTCCACGGTCAAATGCTTGAATCGGCCGCGGTTCCGCGGTGGTTTAGTTGGTTTAGATCTCCAAAATTTTTCTCTGTGTTGTTTGGATTCTCCCCTGTTTGTTCAGATCCTATGTTTCTTGATTTGTTTACTGGGTTTGCACCAGATCTGAAACAGAGTTTGCTCCAAGCCTGCACACTTGCACAAAAACCTTTCAAAAAGAACAAGATGATTTTTATTTTTATTTTATTTTATTTTTTTTTGTTTTAAAATTTTTCAATTTTTATAATTATTAAATTTTTTATTTTTTTATTTTTTTAACCCGAAATTACACAAAGAAAGAGACTACTGTCTCCCCGGCAACGGCGCCATTTGATTGAGACAGCTTTTGCGTGCGTGCGTTTTAAAATCAAAGATAAGAATATACCGCAATCAAGACGGTATCGCTTGGTAGCTAGTCGGTTGAGTACGGGTCGATCCACAGGGAGAAGGTTTCCTTTTCTTTATGTTTTAACGAGTTAAATCAAAAACATGGTGGTTTTGTTTTAAGATCTAAGAATGAGATAAAAGTTGATAAAAAGCTTGCTAGGGTTAGGGTTAGATTAGTTCGAGATAGTGATCTTCTCGCTTCTATCAATGCCTTAGTTATGAATAAAGGTGTTAGGGTAATCGGCAACAACGGGGATTAGCACGACTGGGAAGAAACTAAGTTTCTTCCTTTTGGTCCTTGTCCATCCGTTCTTGGCTCTTAGCCCTAACCTCCAGTTAATTCAATCACACCCGGTCTAACTAGGAAATCACCGCTATCACGTAAGATAGGGTGCCGTAGTGAGTGGTGTGTGGTTGATTTAAAAAGAATCCTTTTAATAAAATTATATGGGCAAAGAAAGGAGTTGAAGATTTTCATCTCTCAAACCTTCCCTATCCTAACCCTAACAAGTGAGAGATTACTCACTCATTAGGAATGTTATGATCAATGAAATTCATTTTTTATAATTTTTATATTAGAAAACTAAATTGCAGATATTAAAAGAACAGATAAAAATTGCAAGAATTAAATTCAGATAATAAAAGAATGCGAGATTAAAATAAAAACTCTTACTTTATTGATGACCTCAAGAACGCATTACAATTGAATTTAGACCTGGAAAAAGGCAAAGAGAGGCATCCTAAGAAAGGCACCCTAGAAGAGGCACACTTTATTTGGCTTTGAGCCCTCCTATTTATAGATGGGAAAAACCCTAAGTTTACATTCTGATCCATACATAAAATTACAAAACAACCCCAAAGACCGAGGCAAAGCACCGACACCCCACCGACACGTGCATTGCACGGCCACGGAACCGCGGCAGAATAGCCTGTTTGGCCTCGGATCCGCGGCCATTTGGTGGGCTCATGGGCCCAATTCTTTAGGGTTTCTTCAAGTTGCTTTTATCTTCTGTTTTCTTCACTTGGTCTCTCAAAATCTCTTCAATTCTCTTCCAGATTTCCAACAGTGCTGAATTTGTGGACTTTTACCGTAACCTTCGCATTGAAATCTTGGATCTTGTGCTGTCCTTGTGCTTTGTGCAATTGAACTGTTTGCTGATCTTCATTTGTTCCTTGAACTGTTAGGCGGCATCATATGGATTCATCTATTGTTGGTTGTAGTCTCACTTTTGTAACATCTTTTCATGAATTTCACTGAATTGTTCTGAGAACCTGTAACCTGCAACTATTTAGCAGACATGGATCAAAAGCACCTATTTATTTGTAATATGATTAAGAATAGTGAATATAATAATGCAAAATTCTGATATGAACAGTGACCCCTAACAAACACCTCTTTAAAAAAGAGAAGATGGAAAGAACTGAAAGATTAAAATCCAATGCATGGGCGCCCTCACGTGTCCCTACGTGACCCCTAGCAAATCCCTTTAATATTCAGTGCATGGATTCCAATCACGTGCCCACACGTGATGGCCTGGAAGATTGAAAGTGTTTAACACTTATTCTGAGAATAAAATATAGGAATCTTGGCCCAATCCAAGGGTACCTCACGTGTCCTCACGTGAGCGTCTCATTTTTCTAGTGTTTAACACTATTTTGAGCATTTCATCCCTAGTGTTTAATACTATTTTAAATGCATTACGTGGGAACACGTGACCGCCAGATATGTGCAAGTATTTAACACTATTTTCAAACCAGTCTTAGCCTAAATTGGCTAAATCTTCCAGAGGCAAGACTCCCCTTTTGACTGAGCCTAAAATACACCTGTCTTCCAAGATTGATCATCTCATATGGTATATGAGTGCTCATCACTCAATAAAAGATAAAATATTGTCAGAACCCAGACCCATGCTTAGCATTGCTAAACAATGGGGGGGCTGAGCCCAGACAAATGTTCAACAGTCCAAACAAAGGTCCAACATTTTAAACCTAATTGGACTTAGCCCAAGTTGGCTATAAGTCCTCAATTCATATTTAACTAAGCCCATGTGCTTATTAATCTTTTGATCTTAGTCCCAAATTAGACTGTAGATCTCTCAACCAATATTGGTTTAAGGGTATATCTCTTCACTCCTCTGATATATGTCGTTGTAATCCTTCAACGTTTTTAGAAAGGTGACGGGTCCCAACAACCAGCAAATCTTACGGACTATGATGTCTTTAACCTCGGACTGTGGGGTCCCTTTAAACCCATGGACTATGGTGTCCTTAACCTCGGACTGTGTGGTCCCTTTAAACCCATGGACTATGATGTCCTTAACCTCGGACTGTGGGGTCCCTTTAAACCCACGGACTATGATGTCCTTAACCTTGGACCACCATGTTAAACTGGTAATCGACCGCAATGTCCCTAAACTAAAACAATAGAGCCCAAATGCTCTTTTGTTGGATCTAAACGATCCTGTTAAGTTGATCTTAGTCTAAAAATTTGACTAACGTATCCTTAACAAACGTTTAAGTTGATCTTAGTTTCAAATGAGATTAACGATCCTTAAACCCAAACCAAAACCCATATCTAAGAAAATACGGATTTGGACTAATCCTTGCCCTACGGGCGACAACATAAATTAGTCTCCGTATACAATCCACGGGCAACCAAAAGAAAAAAAAACACACACGACACGAAGTGACCATCTGGAGAAGGAGAAAGTTGTTACCGCGATGCGGTAGTGTAATTAACTGCAGGGGCTTGCGTCTGAGGGGAAGAGCGTCCCCACAATAAAAAACCCCTCAAATGAGAGGGAATCTGACGAAGTCTGCTACATTGGCCGCATCCGTCTAAACCTGCGATACACGGTACCATAAATCAACATGGCATCTTCGGAGAGGTGGACGGATAAAACCAAATAGCATCTGCCCCCAAAATTCAGGCCATACGTCCCAACATCCCGGTCGCGTCATTCGGTAGAGAACAGATTCTCACACACCCGGTGGGACGCTTTTCTCTTTCCACTCCACACTTTGTGTGTCATGTTCGCGAACGATTCGCGGTTTTATATGGTTGCCCTTGGGTTTGAGGTATTAAGATTTGGTTTTGCTCCCGTGCAGAAAAAAGAACATCAATGGCCTCTAACTGTAACTGCAACTGGAACTCCCGTTCCGCCTCATCTGGAGGAGTAACCTACGGGCCCCAAGCGGCCTCCCTGTTCAAGATGCCAGTGGAGCAGGTAACTCAAGCCACCACTGGGCTATTCTTCAGGACTATTCTCCCACCAATGAGCTTCAACGCCCCTGTACCATTGCAAGAATCTCAAAAGAAGTTGGTCTTCGATCGGCTTACCACTACTGCGGCCCCTCTTAACGGGTCGCCCAGACCAAGCGCCTCAGTTTTCGGCAGACTGGGCCAATGCTCCAACGGGCCCGTGAAGAAGCCCGCAATACCAGAAGGCGTTATCCCGAAGAGGGTAGCCATCCCTACTCCTGAAGTTACCAAGGCAGCTTCTCCGGCTAAGGGGTCGGTCTTCACAAGACTGGTCATTTCAGCTCCCACTTCGGGTGAAGTAACCAAGGTCGTTTCCCCTGCACGAAAATCGGCATTTTCAAGATTGGCCATTCCCTCTTAGCGAGCATCTGTCTTTGACAGGCTGGCGCCAACAGCAGACTCTCATCAGAACAGGAGGCATGGAAAAGCTGATCCAACAGCGGAAGTGATCCCGGCCGGACGACATGCTCGACGTCGCCACTGGCGTCGAGTGAGGAAAGCTGGGGGCAATTCCCCTTCTGGACTGACTCCGCCGGCTCCAATGGTGGAAGTTGATGCTGCTGTTCCAACCGGGAACTGTTTTGAACTACTTAATAGGGTGCGCAGGAATTCGCCAACTGTCGTGCTAAAAAAGTCTCCCCCGCCCGTTGAAAAGATCACAAAGGCGAAGCAAGAGCTGCCCCCACAATGGCTGTCCTCTAAAATTTATAAAGTTTGGCGACAGGTCCAAGCTTCCGTGATTAATCAAGACTATCCCCGCCAACAGAAAAAGATGAAAGCGCGGCGAGAAGAGGACAATCCTGTCAAGACACAAAAGGTGTCGTCTACCTGGGTGCCCGTTGCAACGGCCCCCTCAGCTTTGACCGCCCACAAAAGAAGGAGGCCGGAGAAGATCCTTGCGTCTTTGGCAAATTGCAAAGACACTGAATCTAAACGCCCCAAGTCTGGGGGTATGGTGATACATACCATTTATATGGCATCTGGAAAAGAGGATAGCCGTATCTCCACAGGTCATCGACCGCTTACGTGATCAGTGACTACGGCTCAGGAGCAACAACAACAAAAACTCGAAGAGACGTTAACAGCTATGGCCGCACTCACAGGACCGAATGCAAGCCCAGAGACATCCTCAGAGCAGCGCCGTGAGCAGGAAACTGATGCCGAATTCCTTCGGAGAATGCTTGAGAAGAAGGAAAAAGATGCCGCGGAACAAGCGGCCAATATAAAACGAATGACGCTTCTCTTCCAAGACATGGTCGGGATGATGATACAACCGGATCCTCCGGCTGAAAACCCTCCGATTGTCCTCGAAGATGATAGAGGAGAGACATCAAATCCTCTGCCGGCTCTGTCAGCAGCCAAGGAGGAGACCATCTCAAAAGCTGCCCTAGATGATTACATCGCACAGCAGATACGAGTTCATCAGGAGAATGAAGCGGTTGGACAAATTGTTAAAACTGGACGACCCTATTCGGGTTGGTATGACCAAATAAAGTACCCGCCGGGATAAACGATCCCCAAATTCCACGTATATAAGGGGACGGGAAATCCGCATCAGCACGTTGCTCAATTCAGAGCCTTGTGCGGCAATACCGGAGGTGATGATAAGCTACTGCTTCGCCAATTCGTTTGCAACTTGTCAGAGACGACATTTGAGTGGTATTCGGAGCTTTCCAACGACTCCGTCAAAACTTGTACAGAGATGGAATCGCTATTCACCCAACGTTTTGCGAGCGCTAGCGAACGTACCCCAATCACGGCACTGACCAATGCCAGGGTGAAGCCGGGAGAAACTTGGGTCCAGTACGTAATATAGTGGTGGAATCTATGGTCAAAATGCGAACAGCGCATCAAAGAGGCTCCTGCGGTAGGCATGTTTGTGGATACTCTCGACCCTCAGGCGACCATATCCCAATTCATGATGTTCTTCAAGCCGAACACCTTCAAGACCTTGATTGACAAGCTGGCCCAAATGGACCGGATGGGCCATGGACCGGATGGGCCATAGACCATCCTTTTCAAAGACAGAGCCTCGGAATGAAAAGGGCAAAGGGAAAGCAATCTTCTTCGCCAATGCTCAACAACAATCGAGTGGCCCGAGATCGGTTGTTCGCCAAAGCAACAAGCGGCAATCTCTCGACGAGAAATTGAGACGTCCTTACTCATTTCCCCGGGATAAAACAAGGAAACTGTTTGAACCGGCAGTGCGCAATGGGCTCATTACTCTACCGGAGTCGAGACACCCACCGCAACTGAACGACGTCAACGATCCCAATTACTTCCCCTACCACCGAGTATTGGGCTATCCGATCGAAGACTGCTACGTCTTCAAAAATTGGGTTGAAGACCAGTATCAACAGGGCAAGTTCACGCTGTCCGAAAACTGGAAGGTAAATCCGCCACAATAGCACACCCCTAAAAGGGTGGACAAGCCGGGGGCATCATGCTCTTTTATAGAAGAAGCTCCATGGGAAGTCCTTCTTTCGGCAAAAACTAAAAGAATGTTGAAAGATCTTCAAACATGTCGACGATCAGGTGGAAAAGCCCGCTAGGGCCGGAAATTGTCGAGGGGACGATGAAACCACGCCCAACATTAGGAGTTAATAGTGATGGTGGACAAAACATTCAGGCTCAGCCGTCAAAGTCTTCGAAAAAAAAGACGAAGACCAAAAAGCCCGTGTAGTTTGATGACAAGCGCACGGATTTGCAAAAGCATATTGACGCGCTGGAGGAATATAACAAGAAGGCGTAAACCCCAGTCACACTCCAAGAATTTCTCAACAATATCCTTGAGAGCGGAGATAACGACAATAACGACGGGGATGACTCGTCAGAAGAATCTGAGGACTATGTAGCAAGTTGCCACATGATTTCTCATTCGGCGTTAACTAACGAAGAAGCTCACTCTGCGATAGAAGACAACATAAAAGAGCTGGGGGTAGGATCGAAGCCAAAACCCTTGGAACCATCTGACGAGATGATCGACTTGCTACTGAACGAAGTCCGTCAGAAAAGCAAAGCCAATCGAGAGCGCGAACTGGCTATATTCGAAAAGGCCAAACGTCGACGACTGGATAAAAAGGTCGAGCCACCCCAACCGGATCGAAGCATTCTTATCGCCAGCAAAAGCAATCTTAAAGTAAGGAAACGATTCGCTAAGGCCCGGTCAACAGGAATGAAGTTGCCCTCTTTCAGAGGAAATTCTCCAGGTGGTATACATCTTGATGAAGCGGACATACATCCAAATTACTGCTTATACCATCGGAGGATCACGCACCCTACCGAAGAGTGCATGGCCTTTAAAAACTGGTAGCAGGGATATGTTGCCTACCGAAAACACGTCCAGCGAGTGAAACACAAGGCTCGTCGGGAACATAGAAGCACGACAGATGAGCGCAAAAGAACTGCCGGCAACTGTCACAAGGTTGACACCAAGGGATCACAAGTTATTACCTTTGGAAGCGACTCTGATGAAAAAATAGCCATCAACCCTCTCTTCAAGGAATCTACCTCCGACACAAAAGATGCGAAGACTTGCGAGGACATCTAGCTGCATAATCGTACGTTGCCCGGGAAAAATCCTAGACCTACGAACAATTGATCGAGACGTCTATAAACTACTACGGACCGCAGCATCCCAAGGCTGACTCAAAAAAAAAACGGTACGTCCATAAGCGAGATGGGCACGGATGAAAACCCGAAAGGGCTCTGTGATTAAAAACAGCAGGACTAACGACGAGTTTGTGAAAACCCGAACGGGCGCAATCTCTTTAAAAGACACTTACAAGGTCCTCTCGACCCTGTAAGGAGAAACTGTAGGGTTACTAGACACTGTCACAAGGGTCTATAAGGCATTAACCATGCCATATTTAATTTTTTCAAGTGCCGAACAACCTAAAGCGAGTATCTTTGCTAGATAATTAGGGTTAACAAAGCATGTAAACATCTTTACATCTAAGAGAGAGGGATTACAACCTTTGTAGTCCGTTCCTTCGCTTCATAAGCTCCGAGTAGAAGTCCCTTCGCCGCGATCCATGATCTCCCGGACTCAAGAGAGGCTCCACAAGTCGAATGATCCATTCTTGCTTGAAGTCTTCCTTTTCGAAGATGATCTACCTTGAAGAATCTTTAACTCAAGCTCTCACTTCTCTAATCAAGTATTAGAGAAGTGAATATCCTAATCTAAGTGGCTAGAATAGATGAGGGTGATTAAGTAGGAATTTAGCTCTCTTTTATTTTCAATTTCTCACTTTAATTCATCACTTTACCCAAAGCTAGCAAGCTTTTCAAAGAGGAAGAAGAAGAAGAAGTCTTTTGTGATGAATAATGAAATTATATTACTATAGTTACAAATACAACCTTGGGTTAAGTATGATGGCTTAATTCTTGTAGAGAATTGACTAGGGTAAAGGGTTTGGGTTGGGTTAAGAAATATCAACTCAAAATATCAATCCAAAATATCTAAACATAAAACAAAAGTAAAGCTTCTAGAAACTTCATGAAAATGCTAACCCAAATCAAACCCTAACTATGTTTAATCTCCACAAATCATGTTGCATTAGTAATCATAACTTATTACAATATTATATATCACATATATAATATATTTTTGTAACAAAAGAAAATAATACAATTAACATATATCGCATATATATCAATGTATTATCCGGTGAGAAAATGAATCAATAAAGCGAGCTTATATCAGTTATTGTAATGTAATATATCACATATATAATTATACATTAAATTATCGAATCAACACTTGATCCGACAATCCGGCTATTTCTCAAATAACCGACTAATATAATCTGTATCAGTTCATCGAATCAACACTTGATCCGATGACCCGGCTATATCACATATACCCGGCCGATATCTAATACCGCGAGAATAGAATACGGTATCTCATATCGTAATATTCTCGATCCCGCACATATCATATATGTGCTCCTACTCCGTTTTGCCTGAGTCAAGAAACCTCTCTGTAGGACTCTAAAGAATCGTTAATACGCCGGCAGTAGGTGATGATCATATCAAACACCCACAAGCTGCAAGCGGTCAACTAAACTGTGATTATCATATCAAACACCCACAAGCTGCAAGCGGTCAGCTAAACTGTGATGATCATATCAAACACCCACAAGATGCAAGCGGTCAGCTAAATGTAACAGCCACCCAGGTATTGATCGATCAGAAGATCAACAAGAAAGCCTGTACATTCTCCTGTGAATCCGATCAGTAACACTACCGTACAGTCCGGTCTTTTCGTCTGATATGTTGCATATCTAGTCTAGGAGTGGTAAACGTCAGACCCCAGTAACTGATAAGTCGTGTCGATGTGAGGCTTATAACAGGTCGAGAACCCACTGATAACACTTACCAGTAGTACTCTATATCAGCCCTGGCCAGGGACTTCCAGTTATAGCCAATCGAACACAGCACAACATCAACTCCCTATACCGGGAGAGACGAATCCCTTCCTATCGCTCATTGCCTCCATGTGATTCGGGACTGTACCCAAAAGCCACCGTTTTGCACGCCCTCTTGGACATGGTATGATGGAAATCAAAGCACAGTGGGAATCCCACAAGACTCTATGACGATCTCGGGTCTACAGACTAACCTGTACTAGTGTCACCAGAGAACTGCCATCTGACGTGAGGTATAATACCATCTGGGAGTTCTCGGCGAGTCCGTCCAGTGTACCCAGTCTCCAGTAAGCACCCGTACACCATCTTTGATGTCAAACACCGATGGATATGGGATCATCCATCGCCCATCATATGGGTCAAGATGCGTATACGCTAGTCTACTCTGGTGTATCGATGCCCTGTCTCGATACACTCTCGACTAGGAACAATTATAGGATGTACTCATTGACTACCCTAGCCCCACTAGTATGATCTCATCATAGTCCCAGTAGTCGAGTACATATCCTAAGGGCTTTATCAACATGTGAGAGCAAGACAGTAAACTAATATAAGTCAACATGTTGAGACAAAGTGAAACCAAATAGCATACTATTGTGTCGAGCAAGAAAGTCCTCTATATATATATCCAAGTATCCATTATAATATTCATCATATGTACAATAATGGCCTTTAGGGCATATACATAACTAACAGAAACCACCTGCGTGAGATCCTTACGACTTACAAAGGAGAAACACACTTAGGGATCCCTACGATTCCTAAGGAGAAAATACACTTACGAGATCCTCACGACTCGTAAGGAGAATTACCCTTTGAGACCCTCACGGCTTATAGAATTCAAAAGCCTTAAACTATAGGGATCTGAACCTGTTCTTAAGCCATCACATTTCCCAGATTGCCCTACAAGCGGTTCAATATTGACCCTTGTATGCAATCCACCGGCAAGAATAAACATTTCCCTAACAGAGTCCCACCAGCGACTAGGGATATGCTCACACGGTGAACAAACACTTGTAGGTCCTCTCGACTTGCAAGGAGAAAACACTCTTGTAAGATCCTTACGACTTATACGAGAACACACACTTAGGAATCCTCACGATTCCTAAGGAGAAAATGCACCTACGAGATCCTCACGACTTGTAGGGAGAAACACCTTTATGAGACCCTTATGGCTCATGAAGTCAAAAGCCTTAGTCGACAAGATCCTAACCCTGTTTGCTAAGCCATCTTTGTTCAACATCGACAGAGGCAAATGATGATTCGCTCTTGGAAATATCCCAGTTGTAGCGATGCTGATGCCTAAATCGGTATCAAATTCCAAGTCCTTTCATGGCAAATGATGATTCGCTCCTGGCAATATTCCAGTCGCAGCGATGCTGATGCTAAGATTGGCACAAGATTCCAAGTTCCATACTCGTGGAGAAAAGTCAACGAGCCAAAAATGCATATGAAATAGCCGAAATGATGGGGCAACTTGCAATGAAATCAGCAAGTAAAAATGTATGTATACAAAATAGCCGAAATGGTTGGGTAACTCGAAATAAAAAGTAGCGAGTAAAAAAAATAAAAAATATAAAAAATAAAAAATAAAAATATAGCCGAAATGATTGGGCACCGTGAAAAATAGCTGAAATGATAGAGCATCGCGGAAAGAAAATAAAAAAATATATGAAATGAAACTTTTGTCCTGCAGGTAAGTCCATACTGACCCCTGCACACAATCCATGGGCATAAAAGAAAGGGAACCACATTTCCCCACCAGACCTTGTCAAAGGGAGAGTCAGATCTCGACGGCAACATCTGCATCCCAGAAGAACAACAACGGCGTTTGATTGGTTCGAAAAAGTGTGTTTGTAGTTAACCGCAATCAGAACGGTGTCGCGTGTAGCTAGACCGAGGTGAGTACGGGTCATCCTCTGGGAAACGTGGAACCTTTTACTCTTACTTTAGATGTGTTGAGAAAGAGAGGAGGGATAAAGAATTTTTGAAGAATGGTTTCTAGATCTACGTTAAGCAAGAATGCAAAAATATAGATCTAGATTATTTTAGGGATGTAGTTAATATAATAAGGGGGCTTGTAGGGCTCGTTAGGATTTAGTAGTCATGGACAATTAATTAAAAGTTACCCTTTTTATCCTTTAATAGATTCAAAATTAGAACGACGGTGATGCGTGTAGATTATGGTTTATGGAGGGAAAAGGAATCCCACTCTTAATCCTTATCTCGACACGAAACTCCGTTCATATCTAGCCTTTACCAAAACAATCATTAATCTAATCTCTAATCGCGGTCGGAACTAACAAAGAATTGTTAGCGCGCCCGATTAGGATGTTAATGATTCTTTTGATAAAGTTCATAAACTTTATAGGACTTAAAAAATGTTTAGGGATGTTCATCATCCATTAGCCTACCCTAATCCTACGAACCCTAATAAGCGGAGAATTACTCGCGCATATTGGGAGAAAAAGAGATGGAGAGAAAATGCATGATTAAACTACGAAGAAATAGAATAAGAAAAAGAAAGCTACCTTTATTAATCAACAATATTCATTACACTTTGATTCCATAGAAAATGATTACAAAGACTAGTTTGCTTCTCGATCTTTTCCAAGGAGGTAGACGAACAGTTGATGATCAGTCTGGATGCGTGAGCCGTCTTGGACTTCGTGATCTCGTCGACTTGATGATTTTTCCAAGTGGCTCTCGGTCTTTATTTATAGTCCCAAAGCCAGAAACTTAGCTTCTAAATTTGGAAGCAAGCAGTAAAGATTCACCCTAAAAATTCTCATCTCCTAACTCCCCTTACCTGCCGCGGATCCGCGGCCAACAGGGGGGTTTGGTCGTGGATCCGCGGCCAAAGGTTGGGATCACATGTTGAATTTTCTGGGGGTAGATCCTTGTGACATGTGGCAGTCTCTGGAAGCTTTGGATCTTTGAAATCTTCTCGTAATTGCTGCCAGACTTGATCTCCAAGTTTTGCTTTCTTAATTAGGCAGGTTTTCTTTAACAACTTGATTTCCTTGATTTTAGTCTTAAAAAATCCTTCACAACTTGGAAAAATTCTGCACAACAACTCAAATAATATTTGGTAGACTTTGTTCTACTAGGATTTGGTCAATGATATTATTTGCATATATTTTCCTACCAAATGCTAATTATAATATATCAACACATGGAAAATAGTATTTTTACACATAAACCCTCATATGTATGATATATTATAATAAAGACCTTTTTTAATATGAAAATGGTAGGAAAAATGTAATAACAAATGTGCAGTTTTATCAACTGAACAGCGTCCCTCCTCATTCCAGCAGGATTCGGATGCGACGTCAACAAAGCGGAGCCACGGCAAAGTCCTAGTTCCAAGACTCTACGGTATACAGACAACCTAGAGTCAACCAATGACCTCCCCGCCGGATCAACGCTCCGTCTCAGAAACAAGTCAACCAACCCTAGGGAAATCAGTGTCCTAGGCAAAACCTCTAGATTCAGGGAAATCAGTGTCCTTGACGAGAGCATCTCGATTCACGTCGACCCGTAGAGAAATCAGCGTCTTTGCAGGAATAACTCGATTCGTCTCAACCCCAGGGAAATCATTGTCCTTGGCAACCTCCTCGATTCAGGGAAATCAGCGTCCTTGACGAAAGAATCTCGATTCGCGTCGACCCGCAGAGAAATCAGCGTCTTTGCAAGGATATCTCGATTCGTCTCAACCCCAGGGAAATCAGTGTCCTTGGCAACCTCCTCGATTCAGGGAAATCAGCGTCCTTGACGAAAACATCTCGATTCGCGTCGACCCGCAGAGAAATCAGCGTCTTTGCAGGAATACCTCAATTCGTCTCAACCCCAGGGAAATAAGTGTCCTTGGCAACCTGCTCGATTCAGGGAAATCAGCGTCCTTGACGAGAGCATCTCGATACGCGTCGACCCGCAGAGAAATCAGCGTCTTTGTAGGATTACCTCGATTCGACTTAACCCCAGGGAAATCAGTTTCCTTGGCAGCCTCCTCGATCCAGGGAAATCAGCGTCCTTGACGAGAGCATCTCGATTCGCGTCGACCCGCAGAGAAATCAGTGTCTTTGTAGGAATACCTCGATTTGTTTCAACCCCAGGGAAATCAGTGTCCTTGGCAACCTCCTCAATTCAGGAAAATCAGCGTCCTTAACGAGAGCATCTCGATTCGCGTCGACCCGCAGAGAAATCAGCGTCTTTGCAGGAATACCTCGATTTGTCTCAACCCCAGGGAAATCAGTGTCCTTGGCAACCTCCTCGATCCAGGGAAATCAATGTCCTTGACCAGAGCATCTCGATTCGCGTCGACCCGCGGAGAAATCAGCGTCTTTACAGGAATACCTCGATTCATCTCAACCCTACGGAAATCAGTGTCCTTGGCAACCTCCTCGATCTAGGGAAATCAGCGTCCTTGACGAGAGCATCTCGATTCGCGTCGACCCGCAGAGAAATCATCGTCTTTGCAGGAATACCTCGATTCGTCTCAACTCCAGGGAAATCAGTGTCTTTGGCAACCTCCTCGATTCAGGGAAATCAGTGTCCTTGACGAGAGCATCTCGATTCACATCGACCTGTAGAGAAATCGACGTCTTTGCAGGAATACCTCGATTCGTCTCAACCCCAGGGAAATCGGCGTCCTTGGCAACCTCCTCGATCTAGGGAAATCAGCGTCCTTGATGAGAGCATCTCGATTCGCGTCGACCCGCAGAGAAATTAGCGTCTTTGCAGGAATATCTCGATTCGTCTCAACCCCAGGAAAATCAGTGTCCTTAGCAACCTCCTCGATTCAGGGAAATCAGCGTCCTTGACGAGAGCATCTCGATTCGCGTTGGCCTGCAGAGAAATCAGCGTCTGTGCAGGAATACCTCGATTCGTCTCAACTCCAGGAAAATCAGTGTCCTTGGCAACCTCCTCGATTCAGGGAAATCAGCGTCCTTGACGAGAGCATCTCGATTCGCGTCGACCCGCAGAGAAATCAGCGTCTTTGCAGGAATATCTCGATTCGTCTCGACTCCAGGAAAATCAGTGTCCTTGGCAACCTCCTCGATTCAAGAAAATCAGCATCCTTGACGAGAGCATCTCGATTTGCGTCGACCCGCAGAGAAATTAGCGTCTTTGCTGGAATATCTCGATTCGTCCCAACCCCAGGGAAATCAGTGTCCTTGGCAACCTCCTCGATTCAGGGAAATCAACGTCATTGACGAGAGCATCTCGATTCGCGTCGACCCACAGAGAAATCAGTGTCTTTGTAGGAATATCTCTATTCGTCTCAACCCCAGAGAAATCAGTGTCCTTGGCAACCTCCTGGATTCAGAGAAATCGGCGTCCTTGACGAGAGCTTCTCGATTCGTGTCGACCCACAGAGAAATCAGTGTCTTTGCAGGAATATACGACATCAGCAAAAAGGAGCCACGACAGAGTCCCTTGTTCCAAGTCTCGACAGCTGCTTCTACAGCCTAGAGATCACCAACAGCGTTCCTCCTCATTCCAGCAGGGTTCAGACACGACAATCAACCTTGGAGCCATGGCAAAGTCCCTGTTCCAAATCTCGACGGTTCACAGACAACCTGGAGATCATCTCAACATCCGTATCATTATAACAAACGCAACATCAGCAAATCGAAGTCGCGGCAAAGTTCCCAGTTCCATGACTCGACGATGCATAGACAACCGAGAGTCAACCCCTCCTGGTACCGTGGAATACGGCTAATGTCAATCTTGACCTCGTGGGAAGCGTCCAGAGTGGATCCTGGTCTTGTGGAACACGGCTAATGTCAATCCTGACCCCGTGGGAAGCATCCAGAGTAAATCACGGTCTCGTGGAACACGGCTTATGTCAATCTTGACCCCGTGGGAAGCGTCCAGAGTGGATCCTGGTCCTGTGGAACACGGCTAATATCAATCCTGACCCCGTGGGAAGCGTCCAGAGCAAATCCTGATCCCGTGGAACACGGCTAATGTCAATCCTAACCCCGTGGGAAGCGCCTAGAGCAAATCCTGGTTTCGTGGAACACGGCTAATGTCAATCCTGACCCATGGGAAGCGTCCAGAGCAAATCCTGGTCCTTGCAGAATACGGCTAATGTCAATCCTGACCCCGTGAGAAGTGTCCAGAGCAAATCCTGGTCACGTGGAACACGGCTAATGTCAATCTTGACCCCATGGGAAGCGTCCAGAGCGGATCCTGGTCCTGCGGAACACGACTAATGTCAATCCTGACCCCGTAGGAAGCATCCAGAGCAAATCCTGGTCTCGTGGAACATGGCTTATGTCAATCTTGACCCCGTGGGAAGCGTCCAGAGCGGATCCTGGTCCTGTGGAACACGGATTATGTCAATCCTGACCCCGTGAGAAACATCCAGAGCAAATCCTGGTCTCGTGGAACATGGCTTATGTCAATCTTGACCCCGTAGGAAGCGTCCAGAGCGGATTCTGGTCCTGTGGAACACGGCTTATGTCAATCCTGACCCCGTAGGAAACATCCAGAGCAAATCCTGGTCTCGTAGAACATGGATTTTGTAAATCCTGGACCCGTGGGAAACGTCCAGAGCAACCTCCTGACTCCGTGAACTATGGATAAAGCCAACCCCTGACTCTGTGAAATGCGGATAAAGTCAACCCTCGACTTCCCCGTCAAAACAATTCTTTAATTCGGGAGCAAGTCAACTCATCAATCACTTATGTGTCCTCTCGACTCGTAAGGGAGAAAACTCTTTTGTGAGATCTTTACGACTCTCAAGAGAAAACGCACTTAGGAATCCTCATGATTCCTAAAGAGAAAATACACCTACGAGATCCTCTCGACTTGTTCGGAGAAAAGTCTTTGTGAGACCTCACGGCTCATAAAGTTGAAAAGTCTTGGGTGGCAGATCCTAACCTTGTCCCCCAAGCCATCACTGCCCTGCAAGGAGGTCAACATGGACTATCCACGGGCCACACTCTCCGAAATCGAACATCGACGAGGAGGGAAACAACCACTTATGAGTCCTCTCGACTTATAAGTGGGAAATTCTCTTGTGAGATCCTTACGACTCTCAAGAGAAAGCACACTTAGGAATCCTCACGATTCCTAAGGAGAAAATACACCTACGAGATCCTCTCGACTCGTAGGGAGAAAAGTATTTATGAGACCCTCACGGCTTATAAAGTTGAAAAGTCTTAGGCAACAGATCCTAACCCTGTTTCTTAAGACATCGCTACCTTATAAAGGGTTCAAGATGAACTGTTATCCATCATCTATGGGCCACACTTGCTAAAGCTACATGTCACTGAAATGGAGAAGTTACTCATTTGCATATAAACTACTTCACGCCAGAGTAAAACATAAAGAAATAGAAGGGTGTGGCTCATGGAGCTGAGGGTATGGAACTATATCCCTTAAGAGTCGAGATTTGAATCAATGATAAATGACGACGCTTGTGTCCCCTCGTTATCTTCTCAGATCAAGATTCTGAAAATTATATATACCAACCCGAAACTGGTCATACGCTATGAATTACTCTGCACTACTTCACTTACGTATATAGTTACATGGGCAAAGTAGTGGGGGGAATTTGTTCCCGCCAAAAAAAATTTGCGCAAAAGAGCCCAACGTATCAAATGGCAGCGATACTTTAAAGAAAATGCAAACCAGTATTTTCCGGGCTGTATTTTAACAAACTCACTAATGAGAAATAGCTAAATTCTGATAGTATCGAAAGTGTCTCGAAAAATCCTTCGATTTGATATATTATAGGCCTCATAATTCATCCAGGATCAAAAGTTATGAGGTATCACGTGCCCACATGTGACCGGGCATCACGCGCCCACACCTGACCGGGCATCACATGCAGACACGTGACCATTTACAGGAAAAGCCTGTAGGCACTGAATAAAATAAATAATTGGAAATAATTAATTAGTGGGGTCACGTGCCAACACGTGATAGACTCTTGAACCCTCTGAAACAATAGAATTAAATTCTAATTAAATAATTAATCAGTGGGGTCACGTGCCAACACGTGATGGGTTCCTGAGCCCTCTAAACCAATAGAATTAAATTCTAATTAATTGGTCAATCAGTGGGGTCACGTGCTAACACGTGATAGGCTCTTAAACCTTCTGAACTAATAAAATTAAATTCTAATTAAGGGAAATCAAAAACCCTAGTTTGAAAAATATTTCCCTAGATCTTTCAAAAAAAAAAGATCATGCTCTGTAAAGTGGAGCACCGTTGGATTAAAAATCCAATGGTGATTAAAAATCACCGATTTATAGAAAGATTCTATACAAGGAAAGATTTCCCTGAAATTTGCCAGGAATAACAGATAAAAGATCTTTTGGATTAAAAATCCAATGGTGAATAAAATTCACTGAGTGATCTAAAAGATCATGTTGGTTACAAAATCAATTAAAAATCTTTCAATGAAAGATTTACTAAACAAACTGATTCTTTTCTTTCTCCTATAAATAAAAGCCGAGAGGGAAGAAAAAAGATATACAAGAACAGAGAGAAAAAAAAAGAGAATTTAATTCTCCAGAGAGAGAAGAAGATTTCCTCAGAAGAGAAAGAAACCCTAGGTGAGAAAGGGAAAGAGATCATAAGCTCCATAAAACAAAAAGAGAATTTAATTCTCAAACTAAGAGTTTAACTCTTCTGAATAAGAACTTAGTCTTCCTTTGGTTGAAGATCTGCAGAAGCAGATCTCCTCATAAGTTGAGAATTTAATTCTCATCGGGGAGATTCTGCCAAGCAGATCCAAAACTTAGAGGGAGAATTGAGTTTGTAGAATTTAATTCTTCCAAATACTTAGGAATTTAATTCCTCCAATAGAGACAGGGTTTAAACCTTAAAACAAGAACATAGTTCATCTTCATGGTTGAAAATTTGCAGAAGCAGATCTCCCCATAAGTTGAGAATTTAATTCTCATCGGGGAGATTCTGCCATGCAGATCCAAAACTTAGAGGGAGAGTTGGGTTTAAAGAATTTAATTCTTCCATATACATAGGAATTTAATTCCTCTAAACAAAATTAGGGTTTAACCCTACCAAAGAATTTAATTCTTAAATAAGGGACTTTTCATGCACGAAAAAGATCAAGTACCCAATATGATCACGTGGCAACACGTGACCCCCCCTCAATGATCAAAAGAGAACGAATGAGATCAAGTCATGTGCTCCCACATGACCCCTGAATAAACTTCTCAAAAATAAAGGCAGAATAGACTTTGGGCGCCCTCACGTGTCCCCACGTGACCCCTAACAAACACCTCTTTAAAAAAGAGAAGATGGAAAGAACTGAAGGATTAAAATCCAATGCATGGGCGCCCTCATGTGTCCCCACGTGACCCCTAGCAAATCCCTTTAATATCCAATGCATGGATGCCCATCACGTGCCCACACGTGATGGCCTAGAGGATTGAAAGTGTTTAACACTTATTCTGAGAATAAAATAAAGGAATCTTGGCCCAATCCTAGGGCACCTTATGTGTCCTCACGTGAGCGCCTCATTTTTCTAGTGTTTAACACTATTTTGAGCATTTCATCTCTAGTGTTTAACACTATTTTAAATGCATCATGTGGGGACACGTGACTGCCAGATATGTGCTAGTGTTTAACACTATTTTCAAACCAGTCTTTGCCTAAATTGGCTAAATCTTCCAGAGGCAAGACTCCCCTTTTGACTGAGCCTCAAATACACCCTTGTCTTCCAAGATTGATCATCTCATATGGTATATGAGTGCTCAGCACTCAATAAAAGACAAAAATATTGTCAGAACCCAGACCCATGCTTAGCATTGCTAAACAATGGGGGGCTGAGCCCAGACAAATGTCCAACAGTCCAAACAAAGGTCCAACATTTTAAACTTAATTGGATTTAGCCCAAGTTGGCCATAAGTCCTCAATTCAGATTTAACTGAGCCCATGTGCTCATTAATCTTTTGATCTTAGTCCCAAATTGGACTGTAGATCTCTCAACCAATATTGGTTCAAGGGTATATCTTTTCACTCCTCTGATATATGTCGTTGTAATCCTTAAACGTTTTTAGAAAGGTGACGGGTCCCAATAACCGGCAAATCTTACGGACTATGATGTCCTTAACTTCGGACTGTGGGGTCCCTTTAAACCCACGGACTATGGTGTCCTTAACCTCGGACTGTGGGGTCCCTTTAAACCCATGGACTATGATGTCCTTAACCTCGGACTGTGGGGTCCCTTTAAACCCATGGACTATGATGTCCTTAACCTTGGACCACCATGTTCTTAAACTGGTAATCGACCGCAATGTCCCTAAACTAAAACAATAGAGCCCAAATGCTCTTTTGTTGGATTTAAACGATCCCGTTAAGTTGATCTTAGTCTAAAAATTAGACCAACGTATCCTTAACAAACGTTTAAGTTGATCTTAGTCTTAAATGAGATTAACGATCCTTAAACCTAAACCAAAATCCAAATCTAAGAAAATACGGATTTGGACTAATCCACGCCCTACGGGAGACAACATAAATTAGTCTCCGTATACAATCCACGGGCAACCAAAAACAAAATGCACACACACGACACGAAGTGACCGTCTGGAGAAGGAGAAAGTTGTTACCGCGATGCGGTAGCGTAATTTACTACAGGGGCTTGCGCCTGCATGGAAGAGCGTCCCTACAATCAAAAACCCCTCAAATGAGGGGGAATCTGATGAAGTCTGCTACATCGGCCGCATCCGTGAAAACCTCCGATATACGGTGCCATAAATCAACTTGGCATCTTCGGATAGGTGGAAGGATAAAACCAAATAGCATCTGCCCCGAAAATTCAGGCCAGACGTCCTAACGTCCCGGTCACGTCTTTCGGAGGAGAACAATATCCATTGGTGTTTGACATCAGAGACAGTATACGGGTGCTCAGTGTAGACTGGGTACACTGGACGGACTCGCTAAGAACTCCCAGATGGTATTATACCTCACGTCAGATGGCAGTTTTCTGGTGACACTAGTACAGGTTAGTCTGTAAACCTGAGATCGTCATAGAGTCTTGTGTGATTCCCACTGTGCATTGATTTCCACCTTACCACGTTCAAGAGAACGTGCGAAACGGTGTCTTTTGGGTACAGTCCTGAGTCACATGGAGGCAATGAGCGATAGGAGGGGTTTCGTCTCTCCCGATATTGGGGGTTAATGTTGCACTGTGCTCGATTGGTTATAACAGGAAGTCCTTGGCCAAGGCTGCTTCAGAGATTTACTGGTAAGTGTTATCGGTAGTTTCTCGACCCGTTATGAGCCTCATATCGACATGACTTATCGAGTTACCGGGGTCTGACGTTTACCACCCCTAGACGAGATATGCGACATATCAGACGAAGAGACCGGACTGTACGGTAGTGTTACTGATTGGATTCGTCGGAGTGTGAGTAGGCTTGCTTTTTGATCTTCTGATCGCTCAATACCCGGATGGCCGTTACGTTTAGCAGACCGCTTGCGGCTTGTGGGTGTTTGATATGATCCTCACTTACTGCCGGCGTATTGACGAGTCTTTAGAGTCCTACACAGGGGTTTCCTGGCTCAAGCGAAGCGGAGTAGGAGCGCATATGTGATATGTGTGGGACCGAGATTAATACGATATGTGATACCGTATTCTATTCTTGCAATTTGTGACATTGGTCGGTTATATGCGATATAGCCGGGTTATCGGATCAAGTGTTGATTCGTTAAGTTGTTACATATGATATTAGTCGGTTATAGCCGGATTATTAAATCAAGAGTTGATTTAATAATTTAATGTATAATTATATATTTGATATATTACATTACATTAACTAGTATTAGCTCACTTAAGATTTCTTTTCTCACTAGAATGTGCACAATGTATATATGTGATATATGTAAGTGTACATGTTTGTGTCATACTTGATGATATATACAAGATGGGTGTATGAGACATAAACCATATTAAGGTTAAATTAGGGTTTATTTATTTCTTAAAGAATAACAAAAGAGAGAAGACTTGGTCAATGTTGTCAAGCTTTTATGAAGCTTGTAGAAACATTGACAAAGTCCACTCTTTTGTCATTCCTTAAGATATTACTTAACCCAATCCTTAACCTTATACCTTGGTTAATTCTCTACATGAGTTAAGCATGAGGACTTAACTCACCCATGGTTACATAATTCATTTGGATGAATTATTGACTTGAGTTCATCTTCTTCTTCTTCTTCCTCTCTAAAAGCTTTCTAGCTCTAATGGAGGTATGAGAAAAAGTGTGAGAAAATCAATTCTAAAGTGAGCCCACTCCTACTTCATCATCCTCTACTACTTGCCATTTAGTATAGGGTGTTCTCTTCACAAAGTTCATGACCTAGTGAAGAAATAGCTTGGGTTAGTGTCTTCTCGACGTAGATCATCTTCGGCCTCTAAGTCATCGAAGTAAGCATGTTCGTTTCTTCGTGGAGTCTCTCTAGAGTCCGGAGTTTACGATCGCAGCGAAATGGACTACTACACGGAGCTATTGAAGTGAAGGACCGGTCTACAAAGGTTGTATTCGTTGCTCACTTCTTATTGCAAAGTGTTTGCATATTACTTTCCGTCGATTTCTAGTATATGAATGTTATTTAGGGTTAGCTAAAACGGAAAATTTTTGAATTTGGCATGGACGATGTCTCCCGAAACCTTGCTTCCGTTGTAGGTAACCCTTCAGGAACATCACTTCCTATCAGGAGTACGTCATCCAAATACCAGGACATCACTACCAAATACCTTCTTACCAGGTTCATCTGTTGTTCTGATGAAGTCAAACTCTATGACTGTCACATCAAACTAGATGACCAATTTCACTCTCCTTTCTTTAATCTATATAAGCAACTTGCCCACCATGCTTCTGCTGCTCCTGCTGACTACAACAACCCTCTGGCAGAGTCATATACATGTGTAATTCTAAATTCAATTTAGAATGACGTTATAGTCATCCACTTGCCAGATCTCATAGTCAAGGATGGCAGTAGTGGTAAGTTTGGGTCATCAAAACCTCCATGTCACCGTCTTTGAGGAAAACGAAGTATCTCTCACGTGACTGAGCTTACCTACTAAATCTGCGGAGTGGCTAATAGATTGTCGAATCCAATTGAATCTCCAAGTTTTACTAAATTTTCAGTAACTGTTTGTGGTTCTAGAATCAAATCCAGTTCTACTATACTCCCACTTGTTTCATTTGCAAAATGATACCTTTCTATAAAAAGGTGGTGAGTCAAGAATAAAATAACCTTTGATCTAGTAAATGGTAGAATTCTAAACCCTTGCTAAAAGCCTGGAAAAACCCACAAAACGCCATTACAGAAATGTGCCTTGTGTTTTTCCGGATTCAGCTTCTAAACAGAAACCGGATAACTCCATATCTTAACATCTTCAAGATATGCCACCATTCTATGTCGACATAGAATCAAAGGCACTAATTTAGATGGAACCATATTCAATTGTTATGCAACTGCGTCCAGTGCATATCCCATATGGAAAAAAGCCATAAAACATTACTCATCAAGGAGTGCACCTAAAGAGGAGCAACCAGTAAGAGAATCATGTTCTCAAAATTGCTGGGTTTGCTTAGCAACCCCGCTATATGTTGGCATGCATCAAGTTTGCTATTTCAAAAAAATCTAGGGTGCCGAGCGAGCCTGACCAAGGATCTAACTAGAGAATTAGGGTTTTTAAAGCATGTAAACAACTTTACACTAAGTGAAATAGGAATACAACCTTTGTAGACCGGTCCTTCACTTCTAAAGCTCCGTGTAGTAGTCTCTTTGCTCGAAGTAGTAGTCCTCCGAACTCTTCTTAGGCTCCACTAGGCGAAAAGAACGAGCTTGCTTAAGGCTCTTCGAGGCCGAAGATGATCTACGTCGAAGAATCTCTAACTCAAGATACCTCTTCACTAATTGATGAATTAGTGAAACAAACTGTTAGTTGTATGTATGCCCTAGAGGCCATTAGTGTACATGTGATGTATATTATAGTGGATGCTGGGGCATATATAGGGAGGAATTTCTTGCTCCACATGATAGTACGCTATCTGGTTGCTCTTTATCTTAACATGTATACTTACTGTCTTTCTGTTACATGTTGATAAAGCCTTTAGGATGTGGACTTGACTTCCAGGATTATGATGTAGATCATCCTAGTGGGGCTTGGGTAGTCTATGAGTTCATCCTTCAATGTTCCTAGTCGTCGGAATATCGAGACGGGGCATCGATATTCCAGAGTAGACTAGCGTATATCATCTCGACTCATGTGATAGGTGATGGATGATCCCATATCCATTGGTGTTTGACATCAGAGATGGTATACAGGTGCTCAGTGGAGACTGGGTACACTGAACGGACTCGCCGAGAACTCCTAGATGGTATTATACCTCACGTCAGATAGCATTTCTCTGGTGACACTGGTGCAGGTTAGTCTGCTGACCCGAAATCGTCATAGAGTCTTGTGTGGCACCCACTGTGCTTTGATTTCCACCCTACCACGGCTCTACTGAGTCGTGCAAACAGGTGGTTTTTGGGTACAGTCCCGAGTAACATGGAGGTGTTAGTTATATGTATGCTCTAGAGGCCATTACTGTACATAGGATGTATATTGTAGCGGATGCTGGGACATATATAGGGAGGACTTTCTTGCTCGACATGATAGTATGCTATCTGGTTAGTCTTTACCTTAACATGTATACTGATTGTCTCTCTGTTACATGTTGGTAAAGCCCTTAGGATGTGTACTTGACTACCTGGACTATGATGCGGATCATACTAGTGGAGACATGGTAGTCCATAAGTACATCCTTCAAGGTCCCTAATCGTCGGTGTATCGAGACAGGGCATCGATATACCAGAGTAGACTAGCGTATACCTTCTCGACCCATACAGATGGGCGATGGATGATCCCATATCCATTGGTGTTTGACATCAGAGATGATATACGGGTGCTCAGTGGATACTGGGTACACTGGACGGACTCGCCGAGAACTCACAGATGGTATTATACCTTACGACAGATGGCAGTTCTCTGGTGACACTGGTACAGGTTAGTCTATAGACCTGAGATCCTCATAGAGTCTTGTGTGATTCCCACTGTGCTTTGATTTCCACCTTACCACGTCCAAGAGGGCATGCAAAACGGTGGTTTTTGGGTACAGTCCCGAATCACATGGAGGCAATGAGCGATAGGAGGGGATTCTTCTCTCCCGGTATAGGGAGTTGATGTTGCACTGTGTTCAATTGGCTATAACCGGAAATCCCTGGCCAGGGTTGCTGAGATTTGCTGGTAAGTGTTACCGGTAGTTTCACGAACTGTTATAGACCTCATATCGACACGACTTATCGAGCTACTGGGGTCTGACGTTTACCACCCCTAGGCGAGATATGCAACATATCAGACGAACAGACCGGACTGTACGGTAAGTGTTACTGGTTGGATTCACAAGAATGTGAGCGGGCTTGCTCGTCGATCTTCTGATCGCTCAATACCCGGGTGGCCGTTATGTTTGGCAGACCGCTTGGAGCTTGTGGGTGTTTGATATGATCATCACCTGCTTCCGGCGTATTGACGAGTCTTTAGAGTCCTATACAGAGGTTTCCTGGCTCAAGCGAAACGAAATAGGAGCGCATATGAGATATGTGCGGGACCGAGAATAATACCAGTATGTGATACTGTATTCTATTCTCGCGATTTGTATCATCGGCAGGTTATATGTGATATAGACGGGTTACCGAATAAAGTGTTGATTCGATACATTGATACACTTGATATTAGTCGGTTATATGCGATATGACCGGATCATTAAATCAAGTGTTGATTTAATGATTTAATGTATAATTATATATTTGATATATTGCTTTACATTAACTAGTATTTGTTCACTTAAGATTAACTTTCTCACTTAATGTGCACAAGTTATATATGTGATATATTTTTTGTGCACTTGATTGTATCACGTTTGATGATACATGCAAACTTGGGTGTATGTTTGCTTTATACCATATTTAGGTTAATGGTTGGGTTTTTCTTTTGTTTTTATTTATTTTCCTTATTCATTTTGGCAAGAAATGAAATGGTGGCTTTCTTTGGATTTTGTTGAAACTTCATGAAGCTTTGAAAGCTTGACCATTTTGTTTCTTTCCTTAACCCTAACCATTTACCTAAACCCTAGTTCATTCTCTACATGAGTTAGCCTCACCCATGGTTGCATTATGATAACCATCACTTCATTTTTCTTTTTGGGATTAATCCATAATTCATTTTCATTCTTCTTCTTCTTCTTCAAGATAAAGAAAGAAAAACCTTGCTTGAAAAATGTCAAGTGATGATTCCAAGTGAGAAATCCAAATCCAAAGTGAACCTACTTCCTATTTCTTCATCCTCTACCACTTTCCATGTAGTATAGGGTGTTTTCTTCACAAGTTTCATGACTTGGTGAAGTTGGAGCTTGATCTTGAGTTGCCTCGACGTAGATCATCTTCGGCATCGAAGTCGACGACCTAGCCCGATCATTTCTTCGACGAAACCATCGCTAGAGTCCGGGATCCGATGATTGCAGCGGAGGGACGTCATCATGGAGCTTAGGAAGTGGAGGACCGGATCTACAAAGGTTGTATTTTCCGTTCACTCTTAGTTAAGTTGTTAACTAGTTATCGTTTTCGCCTTAAACTCTAGTCAACGATCGCATTAGGGTTTCTCGGCACCGGAAATTTTTGAATTTGGCATGGTTGATTCCTTGTGAGACCTCATTAGTGTGCCTACGAACCCTACAGTGGTATCAGAGCCTAGCTAGGGCCTTAGGCGATGTGTAGACGATGTTAGAAACCCGATCGAACCCGAAACCCTAATTCTAAGCCTTCTCTGTACATTTTTTAAAACTGTGCATTTTTCCAAATTAAAAATATGCAGAAAAATCAGCAGGGTATTTTAGGGATTACTGTGCAGCACGTGCTCATGATTCGTCTAAAGCACGGCGGAACCGCGGCACGAGCATGGCTCATGCGGCGGTTCCGCGGCCATGTAGTGACATTAGCTTTTCAATTTTGCACAGTAATTCCTATATTTTAGTGCTGTATTTTCTGGGATATTTTAACTTCTACTCAACAGTTGAGTTTTCTGGGATGTATTGGGGACTCGATGATTCGATCGGATCATTTAACCTCGTCTATGTGTTTTTCCGGGTAATTTGAGAATATGTTAAAAAGTTCGACCGGATATAAATACCCACTTTCTCCCCTGCCAGGAAATTTCCAAGTGTTGGATTTTTCCGTAGTTTAAAGACGTTCGAAGTAGTGCAAGTAACGCGATGGACCCTCTAGAAGACAACAAAGCTTAACTCGATTATGTGACCGTCTTGAACAGCCCTTTGAACCTTAGGGTTTGGGGCAGTACGGCGTGCCATATGTGAGGTGTTGGCTTGACCATTCTACGGCTGGACCGTTGGTACTGAGGCATGAAGTGCATGTTTTTGAACTTATTTCATGTGTTGAGCTGTTTCGGGAAAACTTGGGTGTTCGATTGTTCGATCGGAAAGTTTAACATTTTCTATTTATCCGGAATGTGATACAATATTTGGAATCCACAAGTAGTTATGAGATAACTGAATGAATGTTATAAACATAGCAGTTTAGTCTCACTTGATCGGTTGCCACGGAATTTTAATGTGATCAAAAGTTCGTCGCAATCACGTAGCGTACACGGATACTCGCCGGGTAAACTTAATAGACAGCCTCACCCCATAGTCCCGACCAAGTGACTGTAGGAGAACCCCGTCGCCGAAAGCATCCGTTCGGGTGCTCGCGGCATCGGTGTTCCGCCTTGGTGCACTTCGTCGACGGCGTCGGGGGTGCGGCCGCCTACTAAAGTTTGCGACGAGCATTCGATCAGGATATCGGGAATCTTGTTGAATTGCCCGACTTGATATTGAAAAGAGTTTTTGATAATGAGACTAAAATGCGGGGTTTATAATTGTTAGGCATGCGATGTCTAAGGAATTCATTTGTTTAGGCATGCGATGTCTAAAGCGTTTGCGGATTCCAACTGTTGTAGTTTTACACTTTCTTTTCTGTGACCGTAAGTGTAATAAGTGATATCGCCGGTTTCGTTGCTATATGTCAACGACAATTGGGATGCGCATATTTACTTACGTTGATGACATGTGATGTTATGTGTTGCTGGATATGTTATATTGGATCATCGTGTTTGAATAGCCGGGGTTTTTTTTATGTGAGATGAGTGTTTTTCATTGTCATTCATGTAAAAACTTGTATGTAATATTCTTTTATTGGGGCACTTCCAGGTTGCGGAAGATGTCACCATTTGTATATTATTTACTTTTCCGCACTAGGATAGACCCAAGGAGGGGAGCACAAGTAACCGAGATCTAGAGTCCAGTGGGAGACCAACTCGAGGAGTCGAGTCCGGGTCTCCTAACTCTAGAATTGGTAGGGTTGCTTGCAGCTCTCGTAGGGGTCTTTGGGTGTGGGTTTGGCTATTCATCGCGACCGTGGAATCCGTGTTTTATACTGGCTCGTATTGAAAACACGGACGTCCTAGTATGTCCAATATTTTATATATGTTTCTTCTTATGCGTTATCTGTGATGTGATCATTTGATGTTCTGTGATAAATACTGTATATAGTATATACGATATATTATATAGACGTTATTTATGTTTTACACCCGCGCTAGCCCTGCCCCGCTCTGCCGTTAGTTGCCTAACATAACGGTGCACGAGGGGACATCGAGGCGAATGCGGATGGCATAAGTGTACGTCGTATTTATCTGTGATGTTTAGGTGATTTAAATGATGGGACTTCATTAATGTGATTAATGACAGAAAAGAAACCTAAGATGTTGTGGAATCGAATTTCTAAATAAAACAGGTAGCTACAGTTCTTGCTTTGCATCGCGGTGTTCCTTGTAGAACATCCTGCACCTTATTCGATAAGGAAAGGACCGAGATCCCTTCACCGGGAGTGACTCCTTTAGCAATAACTGGCAGATGCTACAACACTCGGTTTGTCTTTTGATTGCCTCTATTGTTTTTTCTTTGCACAGCGGTATATATGATATATCCTGCACCTTATTCGACGAGGAAAGGGCCGACGATCCCTTCACCGGGAGTGACCCCTTTAGCAAAACTAGAAAAGCCTAAAAAACACTCCATTTAAAACCATTTGATTCCGCAACGATATCAAGTTCATTACGCAATAGGTTTTCAGAAAAACCTGTCATAGCCCTCCGTCATTTCAGATAAGTTGTATATAGTATTCGTGCTGCATTTGTTGGCTTTCGTCAAGGTGCAGTGTGCGGTAGCTATATGCTGCTTATCTGCTGCACATGATGCGATTGGATTAGGGTAGTCGTGCGGCTTTGTTGGCTTTCGTCAAGGGTCGTGCGGGTGGGTTTAATTCAATCAAGAAATGACGGGTTGAACTTGACTAGCGGGCTATGGTTTGTTGGCTTTCGTCAAGGTCATAGCACGTTAGGGGCAAAATATTATCGGGAATTTCAAGTGTTGAAATTTGCAATGAGATTGCATACCTTCTATGAGATAGTTGGATCCCGATACCCGCTGCAAGTAAGAGTTACTCCTGGGAGAGTTTTGCACATTACAATTAGCCGATCAAGTAGGTGTCTAGAAAGGTGTTAATAAGGTTACGCCTCTGGGAAAATGAGGTTTACATTAATTAGGTTCGTGCGAAAGCACGGGGGACCTCTCTCAAAGTACCGACACTAGCCTGGCTGAAAGAATGGCGAACTTGTAGTGTGTAATTAATCCCGGCCAGTCTTTCCTTTTAGGGTTTGAAGGAAGATTTGATAAAAACAGTGGGAGCCATCCTGATTAGATAAAATAAAAACCAATCTGATCTTGCAAGAGCATACGCTGAGTGTTTTCTTCTCTCTCTCTCCAGGTAGCGACCATATCACGCCTTAATCACGATAATAATACGGATTATTGACCGAACCCGCTTGTTATACTGAGCTGGGGAACGTTGGTCCCGCTCCAACTTATAAATGTTATAAGACAGAGCAGGAATTAGGGGATTACCAGAATTCCCGTGCCGCCCAAACGAAGAAAGTGCATACCGATGCATCATCTTCGGGTGTTTTCATTACAGAGAACTGTTTCTCAGTATCCTTTACGTCCTGGGTATATGATACCAGATCAGGATCCCGCATATGTAATTTGTTACATGGGCTACAGATAGGTAAAGAACTGAGAACGGGTGATAAGTTTCATGAGACAGAAAACGGGGCAAGTGTTGCAGCCAAGTCTGTTGGTCACTGTCACCCTGTATTACCAATACATTGATTCTGAATAAATGCTATTAGATACCGAACCTGATATATAAAATCATATCAGTCTCTTTATTAGTAAAGAAAGGATATAATTTTGTATTGTTAGATAATGTTTTGAACATTTCCTATATCAAAAGTTGATCGGTTCAGGCACGTTATCTAAAAGCATTGATGTTCTAAATCAAACTACGGTTCTTAGTATATAGAACACACACAAGAGGAAGAGTTCAGAAATGAACGAATCCTTCTTGAGGCATTGTAGACTAGGTCATATCAATGCGACCCGACTGGTTGAAGTTACATTCAGATGCATATTTAAATTAGTTTGAATTTACATCTTGTGAAACTTGCCAGTCATGTCACAGAGATAAGATGACCATAGCTCCGTTTACTGGAAACAGAGAAAGACTTAGTGAACTCTTGGGATGATACATGTTGATGTATGTAGGTCCCCTGTCTACACATGACAAGATCGGTTCTTTGTACTTCATTACATTCTCTGATGATCTCTCAAGATTCAGACATATGTTCCTATTGAAACACAAGTCCGAACCTTTTGAGATATTCACAGAATATGATTTAGAAGTAGAGAACCAAAATACGGGTATAAGTATTATGTCCTTTGATGTGATCGAGGAGGAGAATACTTGAGCACGGAAATCCTGGACTATTCTAAAGGAGAATGAGATTCTCTCTCAGAGTTACTCCTCCATATACACCATAGCACGATGGTATATCGGGGCGGAGCAGATACACCCTATTTGATATGGTGTTCTCTATGATGAGTACTACTGAGTTACCTTTTTTCCTATTGGGTGTTATGCACTTGAGAAGTTGCATACCTATTGAATAGGGTACCAATCAAATCAGTTGCCTACCGTTTCATATGTGATATGGAAAGGGAAGAGCCCATATCTTAAGTTTGTTAAGATTTGGGGTTGTCCGGCCTATGTTTAAATAGCAAAATCCGGACAATCTCGAGGCAAGATCTGTTATGTAGAACTGGAAATGTTCCAGCTATACAAACTGGCAGCTGATGATTTGGAAGAACCAAAGAATTCAATAGTTACCAACGAACCTCAGCCTTTCCGCCGATCTAGTAGGGTTCCTCACCCACCTGAGAGTTACTTTGGTTTCTCTATGACAGTGGGAGCGAGGATTGCATCATGAGATGATGACCCAACTAGTTTTGAGCTGGCCATCAGGAGTGAGACTCTGTAAGAATGGCTGGATGTTTATCGATCTGAGATGGAATCTTTATACACCAACAAAGTATGGACTTTGGTTGCTATATATGAAGGGTTAAATCCCCATCAGCAGCAAGTATATCTTGAGAAGATTACTTGGTGTAGATGGAAAAGTTGAGACTTTCAAATCTAGACTTGTTAAAGGTTTTCGTCATCGACCAGGCGTGGATAATGATGAAACCTTTTTCCAGTGGCTATGCTTAAGTCCATCCAGATTCTACTTGCCACGGCTACATACCATGACTACGATATCTGGCTGTTGGGTGCCATGACTGCTTTTCTAAGTGATGTTTTAGAAGAGTGCGTCTATAAGTACACAGCCAGAGGGCCTCGTAGACAGTGGGAGCAGCGGAAACGCGAGCAAGATGTTTTATGTGATAAAGCAGGCATCGCGGAGTTGGAACGTCTGTTTTGATGTGTTAGTCAAAGAGTTTGACATCATCAAAATGGTAGATGAACCTTGTATAAACGAAAAGGCAGTAGGGAGTATGGTGGTGATCCTCGTAGAGTACGTGGATGACATACTCTTGATGGGGAAGGAGTTTCCTATGCTACGCTCGGTCAATCTCCGCTTATCACAAGGATTCTCTATATAGGATCAAAGTGATACCTCCTAAATCCTGAGTTTTGATCTATGAGATACAAGTAATTGGATGTTAGGATTCTCACTAGTTGTAGTGAGATGGTATCAATCGATCCTGGGAAGAATCACTGGAAGGGTTCCAGGGTGATAAAGATTACTGAAAGTCAGTCACATGCATTGTCTTTACCCTCAGTAAAGGGACGGTATGTTGGAAGAGTTCCAAGCTAGATACCGTGACATACTAGAAGATTAAAGGCAAGATACATCGCTACTTAAGATGCTACCAAAGAGGCAGTCTGGATGTATATTTGTTCATGAGATGAACTTAGTTCCTCCCATTGTGTGACAATGGAGTTGTGGCTTAGGCCTAGGAACGCCCGTCCCATCAGTGATCCAGACATATTCTGAGGCAGTGTCACCTGATCATGGAGATAGTTGATCTCCAGGATGATCGAGGTTAGGAGAGTTGACTCAGAGGACAACACGGCGGATCCACTTACAAAGGCCTTTTCCCAGAGAGAGACTTTTATGGGATGGTTGAGTATGAGATACTACAACCACTGCTACAGATGGCCCTAGTGCAAGTGGGAGATTGTTAGTTATATGTATGCCCTAGAGGCCATTACTGTACATAGGATGTATATTGTAGTGGATGCTGGGACATATATAGGGAGGACTTTCTTGCTCGATATGATAGTATGCTATCTGGTTACTCTTTACCTTAACATGTATACTGATTGTCTCTCTGTTACATGTTGGTAAAGCCCTTAGGATGTGTACTTGACTACCTGGACTATGATGCTGATCATACTAGTGGGGACATGGTAGTCCATAAGTACATCCTTCAAGGTCCCTAGTCGTGGGTGTATCGAGACAGGGCATCGATATACCAGAGTAGACTAGCGTATACCTTCTCGACCCATACAGATGGGCGATGGATGATCCCATATCCATTGGTGTTTGACATCAGAGATGATATACGGGTGCTCAGTAGAGACTGGGTACACTGGACGGACTCGCCGAGAACTCCCAGATGGTATTATACCTTACGTCAGATGGCAGTTCTCTGGTGACACTGGTACAGGTTAGTCTGTAGACCCGAGATCGTCATAGAGTCTTGTTTGATTCCCACTGTGCTTTGATTTCTACCTTACCACGTCCAAGAGGGCGTGCAAAACGGTGGTTTTTGGGTACAGTCCCGAATCACATGGAGGCAATGAGCGATAGGAGGGGATTCGTCTCTCCCGGTATAGGGAGTTGATGTTGCGCTGTGTTCGATTGGCTATAACCGGAAATCCCTAGCCAGGGTTGCTGAGATTTGCTGGTAAGTGTTACCAGTAGTTTCTTGAACTGTTATAGACCTCATATCGACACGACTTATCGAGCTACTGGGGTCTGACGTTTACCACCCCTAGGCGAGATATGTGATATATCAGACGAACAGACCGGACTGTACGGTAAGTGTTACTGGTTGGATTCACAGGAGTGTGAGCGGGCTTGCTCGTCGATCTTCTGATCGCTCAATACCCGGGTGGACGTTACGTTTGGCAGATCGCTTGCGGCTTGTGGGTGTTTGATATGATCATCACCTGCTGCCGGCGTATTGACGAGTCTTTAGAGTCCTATACAGAGGTTTCCTGGCTAAAGCGAAACGAAATAGGAGCGCATATGAGATATGTGCGGGACCGAGAATAATACCAGTATGTGATACTGTATTTTATTCTCGCGATTTGTATCATCGGCAGGTTATATGTGATATAGCCGGGTTACCGAATCAAGTGTTGATTCGATACATTGATACACTTGATATTAGTCGGTTATATGCGATATGACCGGATCATTAAATCAAGTGTTGATTTAATGATTTAATGTATAATTATATATTTGATATATTGCTTTACATTAACTAGTATTTGTTCACTTAAGATTAACTTTCTCACTTGATGTGCACAAGTTATATATGTGATATATTTTTTGTGCACTTGATTGTATCATGTTTGATGATACATGCAAACTTGGGTGTATGTTTGCTTTATACCATATTTAGGTTATTGGTTGGGTTTTTCTTTTGTTTTTATTTATTTTCCTTATTCATTTTTGCAAGAAATGAAATGGTGGCTTTCTTTCGATTTTGTTGAAACTTCATGAAGCTTTGAAAGCTTGACCATTTTGTTTCTTTCCTTAACCCTAACCATTTACCTAAACCCTAGTTCATTCTCTACATGAGTTAGCCTCACCCATGGTTGCATTATGATAACCATCACTTCATTTTTCTTTTTGGGATTAATCCGTAATTCATTTTCATTCTTCTTCTTCTTCTTCTTCAAGATAAAGAAAGAAAAACCTTGCTTGAAAAATGTCAAGTGATGATTCCAAGTGAGAAATCCAAATCCAAAGTGAACCCACTTCCTATTTCTTCATCCTCTACCACTTGCCATGTAGTATAGGGTGTTTTCTTCACAAGTTTCATGACTTGGTGAAGTTGGAGCTTGATCTTGAGTTGCCTCGACGTAGATCATCTTCGGCATCGAAGTCGACGACCTAGCCCGATCATTTCTTCGACGAAACCATCGCTAGAGTCCGGGATCCGATGATCGCAGCGGAGGGACGTCATCATGGAGCTTAGGAAGTGGAGGACCAGATCTACAAAGGTTGTATTTTTCGTTCACTCTTAGTTAAGTTGTTAACTAGTTATCGTTTTCGCCTTAAACTCTAGTCAACGATCGCATTAGGGTTTCTCGGCACCGGAAATTTTTGAATTTGGCATGGTTGATGCCTTGTGAGACCTCATTAGTGTGCCTAGGAACCCTACAGGAGGTAATGAGCGATAGGAGGGGATTCGTCTCTCCCGGTATTGGGGGTTGATGTTGCGCTATGCTCGATTGGCCATAACTGAAATCCCTGGCCAGGGTAGATATGATTTACTGGTAAGTGTTATCGGTAGTTTCACGCCCGTTATGGACCTTACATCGGCATGACTTATCAAGCTACTGGGGTCTGACGTTTACCACCCTTAGGCGAGGTATGTGGCATATCAGACGAACAGACCGGACTGTGCGGTAGTGTTACTGATTGGATTCACATGAGTATGAGCAGGCTTACTTGTTGATCTTCTGATCGCCCAATACCCAGGTGGCCATTACGTTTAGCACGCCTCTTGCGGCTTGTGGGTGTTTGATATGATCATCACCTACTGCCGGAGTATTGACGAGTCTTTAGAGTCTTACATAGAGGTTTCCTGTCTCAAGCGAAACGGAGTAGGAGCACATATGAGATATGTACGGGACCGAGAATAATATGGGTATGTGATACCGTATTCTATTCTTGCGATTTGTGTTATCCGCCGGGTATATGTGATATAGCCGGGTTATCGAATCAAGTGTTGATTCGATAAATTGATACACATGATATTTGTCGGTTATATGCGATATGACCGGATCATTAAATAAGGTGTTGATTTAATGATCTAATGTATAATTATATATTTGATATATTATTTTACATTAACTAGTATTGGTTCACTTAAGATTGTTTTTCTCACTTGATAATGTATTAAGTATATTTGTGATATATACTAGTGTACATGTTTGTATCATGATTGATGATACATGCAAACATGGGTGTGTGTGTGGCATACACCATGCTAATTATAGTTTAGATTTTTATTTATCTTAATAATTCAAAATTAGTGAGCATTTTGTCATCCTTGGAAGCTTGGAGAAGCTTGAAGTATCTTTGACAAAGTCCACTTATTTTGTCTCACTTAAGATATTTATTAACCAAACCATTATAATTAGCCATGGTTATGTCTATACAATAGTTAGTGGATGATACTAACTCACCCATGGTTGCAATTCACCACTTGATTTTTTCATTCTTCATTTTCTTCATCTTCTTCCTTTAGCTCTCTAGCTCCAAAGAAAATGGTGATATCAAGTGAGAAACTAAAATCTAAAGTGAGCCCACTTCCTATTTCATCATCTTATACACTTGCTTGGGTATTATAGGGTGTTCTCTTCACAAAGTTCATGACCTAGTGAAGGGTTTGCTTGAGTTTGAGTCTCCTCGACGTAGATCATCTTCGGCCTCGAAGACTACGAGCAAGCTTGTTCATTTCTCCGAGAGAACCCATACTAGAGTTCGGGAGATCCATGATCACAGTGAAGGGACGTCAACACGGAGCTTTAGAAGTGAAGGACCGGGTCTACAAAGATTGTATTCTTGTTCACTTCTTATGTAATGATTGATTACAATTTTATGTTACCCTATTTTTCTAGTATGAATCCTTCGATGTTTGCTTAGCACCCCCTTAAAATTTTGTTGTGGCATGCTTGATGCTTGCAAATACTAGGCTAGATGCTGAGGAAATCCCAACATGGTATCAGAGCCTAACTAGAAACTTAGACGATGTTAGAAGTAATACGAAACCGAAACAAATCCGTAATGCAATTTATGAAACCCTGCTGAAATGCTCTCTGTCGAATTTTCAAAGGTCTATATAAGTTATGCAAACAATTGCAGAAGCATATATGTGATATATGTAGTGCACATAACAAATTTGGGACCGTTTTCTCGGATTTCACCCGAGCACTCTCCTCCAAAATCCGAGGAGGCCGGTTTATATGGATCCATTTTGTGTCGAATTTTTTCTGTGCTCTTGAATGCTTGTTTTGGGGTTTCAGGTATTGTTTGTTTAGTCCAAAATTGCATGTGATGAAAATTTTGATATATGACTAATACGGAAGTGTTTCGTAGTCGTATAATTTAATATTGTGATGGTAACCTAGGATATGTTTAACAGTTTGAACGAACTTCAAACATCACCCCATGACCCCCTCTGAAATTTTTCAAGAGTTGGAATTTTCTAAGTTAATTATATTCAATAGTCGTGCAAGTAATTCTATGGACCCTCTAGAAGAACAAAAACCTTAACTCGATTCTATGCCCAAGGAACCGCGATCGAACCCTAGGGTTTGTCATAGTTCCACGGTGTCATAGGTGAGGCGTTGGTTTGACCCTTCTACGGCCGGATCATAGGTACTGTGGCACGTTTTGTATACTTTAATTTTGCTCAAGTGTTGAGCTAATCGGGTGATGTGTGTGTTGGTTGATTCGGTCGAAACGTTTAACATCGTCTAGTATATTGTGATACAATACTTGGAATCCACAATATTTGAATTTTATAAATCTAGCAATTTAGTCTTTTTTGATCGGTTGCTACGGGATTTTGATGTGAGCAAAAGTCCGTCGCAATCACGTTGTGTACGCGGATACTTGCCGGGTAACATTATTAGATAGCCACGCCCCATAGTCCTGACCAAGTGACTGTAGGAGAACCCCGTCGCCAAAAGCATCCATTCGGGTGCTCGCGGCAGCGGTGTTCCGCCTAAGTGCACTTCGTCGCAGGTATCGGGGGATGCGGCCGTCTACTAAAGTTTCCAACGAGCATTCGATCGGAATGTTGGGAATCTTGTTGAATTACCCGACCAGTTATTGGAAAGTGTTTTCAATATCGAGACTAAAATGTGGGATTTATAATTGTTAGGCATGCGATGTCTAAGGAATTCATAATGTTAGGCATGAAATCCGCAATATGAGATATTACGGGTTTATGATGTCTAAGGTAGTTGCGGATTCCAACTGTTGTAGTTTTTCACTTTCTTGTCTGCGACCGTATGTGTAATATGTAGTATATCACCGGTTTCGTTGCTATACGTCAACGACAATTGGGATACGCATATTTACTTACGTTGATGACATGTGATGTTATGTGTTGCTAAGATATGTTATATTGGATCGTCATGTTTGAATAGCATGGGTTTTCTTTATGTGAGATGAGAGTTTTTCATTTTCATTCATGTAAAATTCAAAGTATGTAATATTCTTTTATTGGGGCACTTCCGGTTTGAGGAAGATATAACCGTTGATGTATATTATTTACTTTTCCGCATTAGGATAGACCCAAGGAGGGGAGCACAAGTAACTGGGTTCTAGAGTCTAGTAGGAGACAATCTCGAGGCGTCGAGTCCGGGTCTCCTAACTCTAGAATTGGTAGGGTTGCTTGCCGCTCTCGTAAGGGTCTAGGGATGTGGGTTTGGCTATTCATCACGACCGTGGAATCCGTGTTTTATACATGCTTAATATAAAACACGGACATCCTAGTATAACCAATATTTCATATTTTGTTTTCTGCTGCGATATCTGTGATGTGATCATTTGATATGTTGAGATGGATACATTATATAGTATATATGATATATTATAGGCATTGCTTATGTTTTACACCCGTGCTAGCCCTGTCCCGCTCTGCTGTTAGTTACCTAACCTAACGGTGCATGACGGGACATCGAGGCGAATGCGGATGGCATAAGTGTACGTTGTATTTATCTGTGATGCTTAGGTATCTTAAATGAAGGGACTTCATTAATGAGATTAATGAAAGAAAATAAACCTAATGATGTTGTGGAATCGAATTTTCAAAAACAGGTAGCTCCAGTTGTTGCTTTGCATAGCGGTAATCCTTGCAGAATATCCAGCACCTTATTCGATAAGGAAAGAGCCGAGATCCATTCACCGGGAGTGACCTCTTTAGCAATAACTGGCAGATACTACAACCCTCGGTTTGTCTTTTGATTGCTTTTCTAGTTCTTGCTTTGCATAGTGGTATTGTGAATATCCTGCACCTCATTCGACTTCACCGGGGGTGACCTCTTTAGCGAAACTAGCAAAAACCTCAAAAACACTCCATTTAAAACCATTTGATTCTACAACGATATCAAGTTCAAAGAATTAAAGTTTTTCTTAAAAACCATCCGCAACCCTCCGTTATTTTAGGAAGTAGAGTATTTAGTATTCGTGCTGCGTTTGTCAACCATAGCCGAGGCGTAGTGTACGGTAGCTAAGTGATGTCTTCCTACATAGCATATGATGCGATTAGTTAGGACAGTCATGTGACTTTATTGATCTTAGCCAAGGGTCATGTGGGTGGGTCTAATTAATCACGAAATGATGGGTAGAACTTAACTAGTGCTTATGATTTGTTGACCATAGCCAAGGTCATAAGTGCTAGGGGTAAAAATCATTATCGAGAGTTTCAAGTGTTGAAATTTGCAATGAGGTTGCATACCTTCTATGTGATAGTTGGATCCTGATACCCACTGCGAGTAATTGTTACTCCTGGGAGATTTTTGCACTTTACAATTAGCCGATCAAGTAGGTGTCTAGAAAGGTGTCAACGGGGTTACGCCCCTGGGAAAATGAGGTTTATTTTAATTAGGTCCGTGCGAAAGCACGGGGAACCTCCCTCAAAGTACCGACACTGGCCTGGCTGAAAAATTGATGAACTTGTAGGGTGTAATTAATCCCGGCTAGTCTTTCCTTTTAAGGTTTGATGGAAGATTTGATAAAAATAGTGGGAGCCACCCTGATTAGATAAAATATATAACCAATCTAATCATGCAAGAGCGCACGCAGAGTGTTTTCTTCTCTCTCTCCAGGTAGCGACCATGTCACGCCTTAATCAAGATAATAATATGGATGTATTGACCGAACCCGCTTGTTATACTAAGCTGGGGAACGTTGGTCCCGCTCCAATTTATAATTGTTATAAGACCGAGCTGGAAATAGGGAATACCAGGATTCCTATTCCGCCCAAACGAAGAAAGTGCATGCTGATGCATCTTCTTCAGGTATGTTCATTACCGAGAACTGTTTCTCAGTATCCTCTACGTCCTGGGTATATGATACCGTTCATATCAGAATATTGCATTATTATATCGCCCATTCTTAATCATATTACAAATAAATAGGTGCTTTTGATCCATGTCTGCTAAATAGTTACAGGTTACAGGTTCTCAGATCATTACAGTGAAATTCATGAAAAGACACTACAAATGTGAGACTACGACAAAAAATAGATGAATCCGTATGATGCCGCCTAACAGTTCAAGGAACAAATGAAGATCAGTAAACAGTTCAAATGCACAAAGTACAAAGGCGGCACAAGATTCAAGACTTCAACGCGAAGCTTACGGTAAAAGTCCACATAATTCTGCACTGTTGGAAATCTGGAAGAAAATAGAAGAGACTCTGAGGAACCAAGTGAAGAAAACAGAAGTAAAAAGAAACATGAAGCAAACCTGAGAAAACAAGCCAGAGATCCCTCAAGATGGCTGCGGAACCGCGGCCAAACAAGGCTTCCTGCAGCGGTTCTGCGGCCGTGCGGCGCACGTGTCGGTGCAAATTGTTGATGGAGTGTCAGTGCTTTGACTCGGTCTTTGGGGTTGTTTTGTAATTTCATGTATGGATCAGAATGTAAACCTAGGGTTTTTCCTATTTATAAATAGGAGGGCTCAAAGCCAAATAAGGTGTGCCTCTTCTAGGTACCTCTTTTGAGATACCTCTTTTTATTTTCTAGTTTAAAATTTTCATTCCATTGCAATCGTCAAGAGGTCATCGATAAAGGTATTTTTATTTTTGCATTCTTTTTGTTATCTGAATTTAATTCGTGCATTTTTTATTTGTCTTTTATTATCTGCAAATTTGATAGTCTTTTAAATTGAAAATTATAAAAATGAATTCTTTTGTCATCTTCCTAATGAGTGAGTAATTCCTCACTTGTTAGGGTTAGGAGAGGGAAGGTTTGAGAGAAAGAAATCTCTCTCACTCCTTTCTTTGCCCATATAATTTTTAACTAGGACTCTATTTAATTCAACCACACACCGCTCACTACGGCACCCTATCCTACGAGATAGTGGTGATTCCCTAGTTAGACCGGTTGTGGTTGATTTTCATAGAGGTTAGGGCTAAGAGTTAAGAAAGGACGGACAAGGACCAAAGGGAAGAAACGAAGTTTCTTCCTAGTCGTGCTAATCGCCTTTGTTGACTATTACCCTAATACCTAAATTCTAAACTAAGGCAAAGAAAGCAGTGGGTAGAATCCCTTTTCCGAACTAACCTAATCCTAACCCTAGCAAGCCTTTAAATCAATTTAATCTCATTTTAGATCTTAAAACAAAATCCGACTTGATCGGATTAACTCGTTAGAACATAAAGAAAAGGAATCCATCTCCCTGTGGACCGACCCGTACTCAACCGGCTAGCTACCAAGCGAAACCGTTATTGATTGCGGTATTCTTAACTTTGATTTTAAAAGCGCACACACGCAAAAGAAGGATCAACCAAATGGCGCCGTTGCCGGGGAGACGGTAGTCTCTTTCTTTATATAATTTCGGGTGAAAAAATAAAATATTTAAAAATTATCAAAAATGAAAATTTTTAAAACAAAAAAAAAACAAAATAAAAATAAATTCATCTTGTTCTTTTTGAGAGGTATTTTATGAATTGTGCAGAAAAAGAAGTCGGACAGATTCAGATCTGGAAAATCCTAATGAACAAATCAAGAAACAGAAGATCCGAACAGACAGAGGAGAATCATAACAACAAAAAGAAAATTTTTGGACATCCAAACTAACAGAACCACCACGGAACCGCGGCGGATATATGCAGTTGACCGCGGAACCGCGGTCTACCAGTGACGTCAGCATCCCAAAATTCTCTGTAAGCATTTTTGTCCTCTTTTCTACCCTTTGAACTCCACTGAAAAAATTTTCCTGCAGGGTTCTTTGCGCAAAATTCTTCTCCCTCTCCAATAAATTGTTTTTGCGCAGGATTCTTTGCGCTGCCAAATAAAAAAAAAATTTGCAAGTGTTTTTGGTGTGTTAACTGCTTTGCATTTTTAAAACGGACATCTAAGGGGCTATAACACCAATCAAGATTGGGTGGGGATTTCATTACCCTTCCTAAGAACCCAAAAATCACTAAAAAGCATATGCATCACCCTTGGGTTAATTAAAAAATATTTAGACTCAGCCAACTAAGGACTGTCGTGCTTATTAGGACAGAGGAAGGTTGTGGGCAATCAGCCGTTTATCTAAACCTGACTTTGTGTTGCCTAGGCGAGACAAGTGAGAAAGCTAATTTTAAAAGGCCCGTCTCACGGTGATTCGTGAGCGGATCCCTCCTTTCTTCACTTGTGGTTACATGGCCACAATTGGCGGTGAAGAGGCGATTTGAGCGATATCTCACAACTTATCGCTTTGGAACAGTTAGGAGCAGTCTAGTTGACTTAGGAGACCCTAGCTCTAGGCTTGATTGTGCATGTATAAATTGTGATTGTTTGAAATTGTGCCGCAGTTCCGTATAAATTTTTGCAAAACTCTTTCTAAAAAAAACACTTTCAAAAATTTCAAAACTCCAAAAACAAACTATTTTTAAAATAAAAAAATAATTTAAAAAAAAAATCAAAAAAATCATCACATTCTTTTTCTTCTCCTTTCTCACATCATGGGTACCCCACCTCGCAAAACTCTTGCCGAACTTTGGTACCCTCAACCAGACATTACTTCCAACACGCATTGTTTTGGTCGAATTTCGGATGACCCCTCCGTACCCAAAATTTCTTTGAAAGATTGAATAGACGCGTCTAGGGGAAACGGTTGGACTCCGCAATCCACTTTACATCAACCGTTTCAACCTTCACCACTTTCTTACGTTGATACCCCTTTTGAGAGTCCGGTGGTAACTCCGAAACCCATGTCTATTGCTGAACATATTGAACAATCTCCTACAATCTTTCACTCATTTCAACACTTCCAGTTCTTGGGATCAACAATTCCATTCACCTTTTTATCCAAATGTTGATCCTAATACTTTCCAACCATTCAATTCCTATCCATCTTACCCAACTGTTGCACCTTCCCTAAACATTGCTTCTACACAGCCATTTAGGAGTTTCCAGAATCCAAACAACTTTGAATCTTTTACTGAAACCCCTTCACAACCCATGTCTAGTCTGGAACAGTCGTTGGATGATTATGATGGATCTGAATGCATCCATGGCCGCCCTTATACAACCTAGTGACCCGGTAGCTAGTTTCCAACTAGCTCCAAATTTTCTAATGTATGATGAGGCGGTTGGACAGATTGAGAATTTGAGTGGTGAGAGTGAGTTGTGCATCCTTCCAAATCAAACCTACCCATCCGCAATTGAATCCCATAACTCCGGTTTTGAATGTCTATCAAGTGTTCCAAATGATTCACCAGTTGAAGATAAAACGTCTACTGAGTTGTGCGACTTTGCAGTGTTTGATTTACCTGATTGTGAAGGGTCCCTTTCGAGTGAAATCACCACCAATCCTTTTGACCTCTACACATCCACTCTAGAACCTGAATTGATTAATATCCATGCTTTTGATGAGGTGTCTGAGAAATTTAATTTTCACTTGATCGAGGATATTGACGCTAGGAATATTTTGGATGATGAACCCACAAATTTGGATGGGTTTTTCTTTCCAATTCATCATCCCAAGACATTAAATGTTTCTCCCGAACTTCATATGCGTCTTGAATTTGATGAGAATTGCATGGATAAGCTAAATTTTGAGGAGAGTATTGAGGATAGTATTGAGGATGAACCAGTTTTGTTTGATGAGTCGGATTTTCCAATTCATCTTCCTGAACCTTTAACTGTTACACTTCCTAAATCAATCCCCTTCATCTTTTCTGTCGTTCCGACCGTGCAAGAAACCGTATCCCTTTCATTTTCAATGTCTGCTTTACCAAGTTCGACGTACCCATGTTTTTTCACGAATCTTGAGGGATTTGACCTCATTTCTCAGTGGGTTGATAGATTAGCACAATCACTTTTTAAACATCGGTCATTACAAATTGTGCTAATTTATACTCTCCATCTCCACCCTCAAGTTCGTATTCAACTTCTTTCTCCCACTTTCTCAGGTTCCTCTTCTATTCTTCCTATAATTTCAGTGAGTGTTGATGAATCACAATCTGATAATTCAAGTTTGATCATTCCAGAACGCTAAGTTGATTTGGATACATTTGAAAATGAGGTAGATGAGTTTTTCGAGTCTCCTACCTCCATAATTTTTGACAAATCAAGTATGATAAATCTGGCACAAAACTTACTGACAGCAAAATGTTCAATTATATCGATGAGAGTTTTGAAGAACTTTTTGCTGACGAACCCGCATTCCTAAATGACACGGATTTTGTGATTAATCAACCTCCACTTGAAAAAGTCGAACCACAACAATTTCTTTTTCCCTTCCGCTATTCTTCTCCTCCACCGAGACCGTATACTGCTTCTATCTCCATACGGTCTCGTGTGTTTCTCATTTCTTTTCTCTACACTCCATTCTTTCACCAACCACACCATTATAACGATAAATTTTTTGAATGGTTGGTGCTAACCTTTGGCCTGTGTAAGGCCTTGTATAGCTTGATACCGTGTTTTTCTCCTCCCTAACTCAGAACTTTAATGTTTCAACAGTGGAAACACTGTTTCACTTGAGTTTGGAGGGGGGACCTTTTTGTATATTTATTTTGTTTTCTTTTTCTGTTAATAATAATAAAAAAAAGAGATAAAAAAAAACAAACAGGGGAGTGCCAACAATTTTGACCCTCTTGGTGTTGCCTAATAGTGAGGACACTGTCAAGTTTAAGTTTGGGGGTGTGCTCGATAAGGTTTCTTCCTTCGCATTCATGTGTATATTTTTGCATTTGCATACTTATTTTAAAATCCAAAAAAATCAAAAAAAATTTAAAAATTATAAAAATTGAAAAGTTCAATTTTGGCCATATTTGACTTAAGTTCAACATGACGGTTGAATAGTTAGGAAAAACTAGATCCTAAACTTAGTAAATTAAAAACCCTAAAAATAACCTTTCTTAAACTTTAACTGTACAAAATATATGTCCTTGTAGTTTATTTAGAAATAGGCAAATTTTGAGTTCAGTTTTTGGGCTAAGTCAAAATAAGGGAAGAGTATTGAATTTTTATTTGAAGTGTAAGTCTGAAAAATAATTCTGAAACTTAAGTCTAAATTCCGAAAATATATACCCTACAATTAGCACATACACGCACCTTGAAACTTGGAATAGTAGATGATACTTTGAAATGCTCTTGTCTAAAATCCTTAGTATGAAGGAAAAGAAAATAAAAGTACAAGTGTGAATAAAAAAAATGAACACTGGTTTTGTAATTGCTTAAGACTCCATAAAATAAAAAATATATAGCAAGGGTGATTCATCACCTAGTGCCTTAGACCAACTGGTTTGGGAGTCACTGCTAAAGCCTTAGGTATTACAAGACGAGGAATTACGCCTAAATGCGCAAGTACATTTTGTAATCGGTCGTTTAGTACCTCAAGAAGTATTAACGGTCGCATGAAGAATGTGTGAGCAATTTCATCTAAAATTCACCAACTAAAAGTATTTTGGAAGATGGACAAGAGTGTGATAGCTAGAATTGAATTTCCAAATGTAGGGGTGATACATACACACACGTAGGGGTATATGATTGGGGTTTGGATGAGAGAAATGAATGAAAAATAGTGCTTATGCCTTCAGTAGAGATGATAAAAATTCCTAAGTTTAGATGAAACCCTAGAAGGAAAATTCAAAAGATGCTGAAAGCTTAATAAATTTGCAGAACATATACGATCTTAAGTTAAATGAAAAGTGAGTGAAAAATACGGGTTAATGATTTCTATGTTGAAGATAATAGAATTTCTTGCTAGAATACCGAATTGAAGAATGAAAGTCAACAGGCCAAATTGATCGGATTTTGTGGGTAGTATCCGCTGAAAACCCTCAGGAGACAACATTCCTCCTACTAGGGACACCTAGAGGTTTAACGGCTTGTTGCACGAGCTCAGTGCAATCGCGATTCCCTGTGAAAGTGAGGTTAGGATTTTTCGAGAATAAAATTTGCTTTGCTCGGGACGAGCAAAAGATAAGTTTGGGGGTATTTGTTCATATCAGAATTTTGCATTATTATATCGCCCATTCTTAATCATATTACAAATAAATAGATACTTTTAATCCATGTCTGCTAAATAGTTACAGGTTACAGGTTCTTAGATCATTACAGTGAAATTCAAGAAAAGACGCTACAAAAGTGAGACTACGACCAACAATAGATGAATCCGTATGATGCCGCCTAACAGTTCAAGGAACAAATGAAGATCAGTAAACAGTTCAAATGCACAAAGTACAAAGGCAGCACAAGATTCAAGACTTCAACGCGAAGCTTACGGTAAAAGTCCACATAATTTTGCACTGTTGGAAACCTGGAAGAAAATAGAAGAGACCCTGAGGAACCAAGTGAAGAAAACAGAAGTAAAAAGCAACATGAAGCAAACATGAGAAAACAAGCCAGAGATCCCTTAAGATGGCCGCGGAACCGCGGCCAAACAAGGCTTCCTGCCGCGGTTCTGCGGCCGTGCGATGCACGTGTCGGTGCAAATTGTCGGTGGAGTGTCGGTGCTTTGACTCGGTCTTTGGGGTTGTTTTGTAATTTCATGTATGGATCAGAATGTAAACCTAGGGGTTTCCTATCTATAAATAGGAGGGCTCAAAGCCAAATAAGGTGTGCCTCTTCTAGGTGCCTCTTTTGAGATGCCTCTTTTTATTTTCTAGTTTAAAATTTTCATTCCATTGTAATCGTCAAGGGGTCATCAATAAAGATATTTTTATTTTTGCATTCTTTTTGTTATCTGAATTTAATTCGTGCAATTTTTTATCTGTCTTTTATTATCTGCAAATTAGATAGTCTTTTAAAATGAAAATATAAAAATGAATTCTTTTGTCATCTTCCTAATGAGTGAGTAATTCCTTACTTGTTAGGGTTAGGAGAGGGAAGGTTTGAGAGAAAGAAATCTCTCTCACTCCTTTCTTTGCCCATATAATTTTTAATTAGGACTCTATTTAATTGAACCACACACCGCTCACTACGGCATCCTATCTTGCGAGATAGTGGTGATTCCCTAGTTAGACCGGTTGTGGTTGATTTACATGGAGGTTAGGGCTAAGAGTTAAGAAAGGACGGACAAGGACCAAAGGGAAGAAACGAAGTTTCTTCGTAGTCGTGCTAATCCCCTTTGTTGACTATTACCCTAACACCTAAATTCTTAACTAAGGCAAAGAAAGCAGTGGGTAGAATCCCTTTTCCGAACTAACCTAATCCTAACCCTAGCAAGCCTTTAAATCGATTTAATCTCATTCTTAGATCTTAAAATAAAACCCGAATTGATCGGATTAACTCGTTAGAACTAAAGATAAGGAATCCATCTCCCTGTGGACCGACCCGTACTCAACCGGCTAGCTACCAAGCGACACCGTTATTGATTGCGGTATTCTTAACTTTGATTTTAAAAGCGCACGCATGCAAAATATTTTCAATCAGATACCGGATCAGGATCCCGCATAAGTAATCTGTTACATGGGCTACAGAAATGTAGAGAACCGAGAATAGGGTGATATGTCTCTAAGTATAGAGATTGGTGCAATTGTTGCAGCCAAATTAGTTGGCAGGTATCACCTTGTATTACCAAATACATTGATTCTGAACGAATGTTATTAGATACTGAACCTGATATGCAACATTATATCATTCTTTTTATTTACTAAAGAACGATATAATTTTGTATTGTTGGATAATGTTTTGAACATTTCCTATATCAAAATGTTGATCGGTTCAGGAACGTTATCTAATAACATATATGTTCTAAATCAAACCACAGTTCTTTACGTACTGAACACACACAAGTGGAAGAGTTCAGAAATGAACGAATCCTTCTTGAGGCATTGTAGACTAGGTCATATCAATGTGACTCGACTAGCTAAGTTACATTTAGATGCATATTTAAATCAGTTTGAATTTACATCTTGTAAAACTTGCCAGTCATGTCACAAAGATAAGATGACCATAGCTCTGTTTACTTGAATAAGAGAAAGGGTTAGCGAACCCTTGGGACTGATACATAATGATGTATGTAGGTCCCCTGTCTACACTTGCCAGGATTGGTTCTTTGTACTTCATTACATTCATTGATGATCTCCTAAGATTCGGACATATGTTCCTGTTGAAACATAAGTCTGAAGCTTTTGAGAAATTCATAGAATATAAGTCAGAAGTAGAGAACCAAAACCGGGTATAAGTTTTATATCCTATGATGTGATCAGGGAGGAGAATACTTGTGCATGGAATTCCTGGACTATTCTAAAGGAGAATGAGATTCTCTCTCAGCATTACTCCTCCGTATACACCATAACATGTCGGTGTATCGGGGCGGAGAAATCACACCTTATGAGATATTGTGCGCTCTATGATGAGTACTAGTGAGTTACTGATTTCCTTTTGGGGTTATGCGCTTGGGGAAGAAGCATACCTATTGAATTGGGTTCTAACCAAATCAGTGCCTACCACTCCATATGTGATATGGTATGGGAAGAGCCCATCACTTAAGCAAGTTAAGATTTGGGGTTGTCGGGCCTATGTCTAAAATCAAAATCCGGACAAGATCGATGCAAGGTCAGTTTTGTAGAATTGGAAGGAGTTCCAGCTATACAAATTTAGCTGATGATTTGGTAGAACCAGAGGATTCAATAGTTCTCGACGAACCTCAACCTTTCCGCCGATCTGGTAGGGTTCCTCATCCGCCTGAGAGATTCTTAGGTTTCTCAATGACAGTGGGAGCAAGGATTGCATCATGGAGATGATGACCCAACTAGTTTCGAGCAGGCCATCAAGAGTGGTGACTCTATAAGAATGGCTGGATGCTATGCGATCTGAGATGGAATCTATATACACCAACAAAGTATAGACTTTGGTTGCTTTATCTGAAGGGTTAAATCCCCATCAGAAGTAAATATCTTGAGAAGATTACTTGGTGTTGATGGAAAAGTTCATACTTTCAAACCTAGACTTGTTGCAAAAGGTTTTTGTCATTGACCAGGCATGGATAATGATGATACCTTTTCTCCAGTGGAAATGCTTAAGTCCATCCGGATCCTACTTGCCATTTGCTACATACCATGACCACGATATCAGGCGGTTGGGTGTCATGACTGCTTTTCTAAATACTGATTTAGAAGAGAGCGTCTATAAGTACACAGCCAGAGGGTTTCGTAGACACTGGGAGCAGTGGAAACGCGTGCAAGTTGCTTTACGGGTTAAAGCAGGCATCGCGAAGTTGGAACATCTGTTTTGATGTGGAAGTCAAAGTGTTTGACTTCATCAAAATAGTAGATGAACCTTGTATACACAAAAAAGGCAGTAGAGAGTATGGTGGTCATTCTCGTATTGTACGTAGATGCCATACTCTTGATAGGAAAGGAGTTTCCTATGCTACACTCGGTCAATCTCCTCTTATCACATAGATTCTCCATATAAGATCAAGGTGATACCTCATAAATCCTAAGTTTTGGGTCTATGAGATAGATCAAGTGGACGCTAGGATTCTCACTAGGTGTAGTGAGATGGTATCAATTGATCCTGGGAAGAATCACTGGATAGCTTCCAGGGTGGTAAGGACGACTGAAAGTCAGTCAGAGGCACTGTCTTTACCCTCAGTGGAGGGACAGTATGTTGGAAGAGTTCCAAGCTAGATACCGTGACAAACTAGACGATAAAGGATGGTGACATCGCAATCAAAGATACTACCTAAGAAGCAGTTTGGGTGTATATTTGTTCATGAGATGAACTATGTTCCTACCATTGTGTGACAATGGAGGTGTGGCTTTGGCCTTGGAACCCCAGTCCTATCAGTGACCCAGACATATTCTAAGGCAGTATAACCTGATCGTGGAGATGGTTGATCTCCAAGAGATCGAGGTTAGGGGAGTAGACTCAGAGGTTAACACGCTGGATCCACTCACCGAGGCCTTTCCTGCGAGAGACTTTTATAGGACGTTGGGTATGCTATACTCCAACAACCGGCCTTAGTGCAAGTGGGAGATTGTTAGTAGTATGTATGCCTTAGAGTCCATTATTGTACATGAGATGTATATTATAAAGGATGCTGGGACATATATAGGGAGGACTTTCTTGCTCGACATGATAGTACGCTATCTGGTTGCTCTTTATCTTAACATGTATACTTACTGTCTCTCTGTTACATGTTGATAAAGCCCTTAAGATATGTACTTGACTTCCAGGATTATGATGTAGATCATACTAGTGGGGCCTGGGTAGTCTATGAGTTCATCCTTCAATGTTCCTAGTCGCGGGAATATCGAGAAGGGGCATCGATATTCCAGAGTAGACTAGCGTATATCTTCTCGACCTATGTGATGGGCGATGGATGATCCCATATCCATTGATGTTTGACATCAGAGATGGTATACGGGTGCTCAGTGGAGACTGGGTACACTGAACGGACTCGCCGAGAACTCCTAGATGGTATTATGCCTCACGTCAGATAGCAGGTGACACTGGTGCAGGTTAGTCTGCTGACCCGAAATCGTCATAGAGTCTTGTGTGGATCCTACTGTGCTTTGATTTCCACCCTACCACGGCTCTGTTAGTTATATGTATGCCCTAGAGGCCATTACTGTACATTGGATGTATATTGTAGTGGGTGCGGGGACATATATAGGTAGGACTTTCTTGCTCGACATGATAGTATGCTATCTGGTTGCTCTTTATCTTAACATGTATACTTTCTGTCTCTCTATTACATGTTGATAAAGCCATTAGGATGTGTGCTCGACTTCCAGGACTATGATGTAGATCATACTAGTGGGGCCTGGGTAGTCCATGAGTATATCCTTCAATGTTCCTAGTCGTGGGAATATCGAGACGGGGCATCGATATTCCAGAGTAGACTAGCGTATATCTTCTCGACCCATGTGATGGGCGATGGATGATCCCATATCCATTGGTGTCTGACATCAGAGATGGTATGCGGGTGCTCAGTGGAGACTGGGTACACTGAACGGACTCGCCGAGAACTCCCAGATTGTATTATACCTCATGTCAGATGGCAGTTCTCTGGTGACACTGGTACAGCTTAGTCTGTTGACCCGAGATCGTCATAGAGTCTTGTGTGTCTCCCACTGTGCTTTGATTTCCACCCTTCCACGGATCTACTGAGTCGTGCAAACAGGTGGTTTTTGGGTACAGTCCCGATTCACATGGAGGCAATGAGCGATAGGAGGGGATTCGTTTCTCCCGGTATTGGGGGTTGATGTTGCGCTATGCTCGACTGGCCATAACTTGAAATCCCTGGCCAGTGTTGCAGTGATATACTGGTAAGAGTTATCTGTAATTTCACGCTTGTTATGGACCTTACGTCGGTATGACTTATCAAGCTACTGGGGTCTGATGTTAACCACCCCTAGGCGAGATATGCGACATATCAGACGAACAGACCGGACTGTACGGTAAGTGTTACTGGTTGGATTCACAGGAGTGTGAGCGGGCTTGCTCGTTGATCTTCTGATCGCTCAATACCCGGGTGGCCGTTACGTTTAGCAGACCGCTTGCGGCTTGTGGGTGTTTGATATGATCATCTCCTACTGCCGGCGTATTGACGAGTCTTTAGAGTCCTACACAGAGGTTTCCTGGCTCAAGCGAAACGAAATAGGAGCGCATATGAGATATGTACGGGACCAAGAATAATATCAGTATGTGATACTGAATTCTATTCTCGCGATTTGTATCATCGGACGGTTATATAAGATATAGCTGGGTTACCGAATCAAATGTTGATTCGATATACTGATACACTTGATATTAGTCGGTTATATGCATTATGACCGGATCATTAAATCAAGTGTTGATTTAATGATTTAATGATTTAATGTATAATTATATATTTGATATATTACTTTATATTAACTAGTATTTGTTCACTTAAGATTGATTTTCTCACTTGATGTGCACAAGTAGTATATGTGATATATTTTTTTGCACTTGATTGTATCATGTTTGATGATACATGCAAACTTGGGTGTGTGTATGCTATACACCATGTTTAGTTAATGGTTAGGGTTTCATTTGCCTTATTTATTTATTTTATTTATTTACTTTTGGCAAAAATAAAAAGGTGGTTATCTTTGTTTTATGCAAGAAGCTTCATGATACTTCATGCATCATGAAGAAGTCTACCATTTTGTTTTATCCTTAACCCTAACCATTTACCTAAACCCTAGTTTATTCTCTACATTAGTTACACTCACCCATGGTTGCTAAATGATAAGCATCACTTGATTTTCTATTTTTTGATATTCATTCATTCTTTTCTTTCTTCTTCTTCTTCATCATGAAGAGAAGAAACCATTGCTAGAAAATTCCAAGTGATGAATCCAAGTGAGAAATCCAAATCCAAAGTGAACCCACTTCCTATTTCTTCATCCTCTACCACTTGCCATGTTGTATAGGGTGTTTTCTTCACAAGTTTCATGACCTAGTGAAGATGGAGCTCGAGTTAGAGTTGCCTCGACGTAGATCATCTTCGGCATCGAAGTCAACGACCTAGCTCGATCATTTCTCCGATGAAACCAACGCTAGAGTCCGGGATTCCGATGATCGCAGCGGAGGGACGTCATCATGGAGCTAAAGAAGTGGAGGACCTGATCTATAAAGGTTGTAATCCCTTTCACTTAGTAGCAAAGTAGTTTGCTTACTTGTAGTTTCGCCTATCCTCTAGTTAACGATCTTCATTAGGGTTTCTCGGCACATAAATTTTTGAATTTGGTATGGTTGATCAGTTGTAGAACCTCATGGGTGTGCTTAGGAACCCTACAGGCTCTACTGAGTCGTGCAAACAGGTGGTTTTTGGGTACAGTCCCGAGTCACATAGAGGCAATGAGAGATAGGAGGGGATTCGTCTCTCCCGGTATTGGGGGTTGATGTTGCGCTATGCTCGATTGGCCATAATTGAAATCCCTGGCCAGGGTAGATGTGATTTACTGGTAAGTGTTATCAGTATTTTCACCCCCGTTATGGACATTACATTGGCATGACTTATCAAGCTACTGGGGTCTAGCGTTTACCACCCCTAAGCGAGGTATGCGACATATCTGACGAACAGACCGGACTGTGCGGTTGTATTACTGATTGGATTCACAGGAGTATGAGCAGTCTTGCTTGTTGCTCTTCTGATCGCTTAATACCCGGGTGGCTGTTACGTTTAGCACGCCTCTTGCGGCTTGTGGGTGTTTGATATGATCATCACCTACTGCCGGAGTATTGACGAGTCTTTAGAGTCTTACACAGAGGTTTCCTGGCTCAAGCGAAATGGAGTAGGAGCACATATGAGATATGTGCGGGACCGAGAATAATATGAGTATTTGATACCGTTTTCTATTCTCACGATTTGTGTTATCGGCCGGGTATATGTGATATAGCCGGGTTATCGAATCAAGTGTTGATTCAATAAATTGATACACATGATATTTTTCGGTTATATGCGATATGACCGGATCATTAAATCAAGTGTTGATTTAATGATTTAATGTATAATTATATATTTTATATATTTCTTTATATTAATTAGTATTGGTTCACTTAAGATTATTTTTCTCACTTGATAATGTATTAAGTATATATGTGATATATACTAGTGTTCATGTTTGTATCATGATTGATGATACATGCAAACATAGGTATGTGTGTGGCATACACCATGCTAATTATAATTTAGGTTTTTATTTATCTTAATAATTCAAAATTAGTGAACATTTTGTCATGCTTGGAAGCTTGGAGAAGCTTGAAGCATCTTTGACAAAGTCCACTTATTTTTTCTCACTTAAGATATTTATTAACCAAACCATTATAATTAGCCATGGTTATGTCTCCACAATAGTTAGTGGATGATACTAACTCACCCATGGTTGCAATTAACCACTTGATATTTTCATTCTTCATTTTCTTCATCTTCTTCCTCCAGCTCTCTAGCTCCAAGGAATATGGTGATATCAAGTGAGAAACTAAAATCTAAAGTGAGCCCACTTCCTATTTCATCATCCAATACACTTGCTTGGGTATAGGGTGTTCTCTTCATAAAGTTCATGACCAAGTGAAGGGTTAGCTTGAGTTTGAGTCTCCTCGACGTAGATCATCTTCGGCCTCGAAGACTACGAGCAAGCTTGTTCATGTAACACCTTAGGATGTGTTTAGTGATTATTATATTTAAATAAAAGGTTTTTAATAAAAGGTTTACCAAATTGTGTTTCAAATATTTTTCCTAATTTAATAAATATTTTTCTAGAATTTTCCTAGGCTTGCACACACATGTGCATGTAAACTAGGGTTTTTAAATGAGGTAATACCATGATTAGTAACCATGGTGGGTTTAATCATGGGATTAAGTCTTTTGGGTTTTAATTAAGTCATTTAGTTAATTGATGGTGATTTTTAATTTGAGTTTCCTTTGGGTGTTGACTTGGTGAGAGAGAGAGAATGGATCATGGCTTAGGCCATGCTTGCATTTAATGAAGAGAGAGAGAGGAGGGGTTGACATTGGGGTTATGATTCCTCTCATTCTTTTGTTCTTTTCTCTCTACCTCACTCACACACACACACCCACTTACCTTCCCAGCAGTAGCAGCAGCAGCCAACATCCCCAGCAGCAGCAGGCATCACAGCAGCAGCAGGCATCACAGCAGCAGCAGCAAGCATTCCAGCAGCAGCAACAACATCAGTGAGCAGCAGCAGTTTGCAGCAGCAACTCCAGCTGCAGCTCCTTCCCTCCACTTCTTCTTCTTCCTCCAGCTCCCTAGGGTCGAGTGTGGGGTATATTTCCTGAACTTACTCCCTAGTTTACTTGTTTAGTGTAGTTTTGCTTCGGTTAGTGGTTATTGGTGTGTTTTAGTGCGATATGTGGTGATTAGTGGGAACCTTGAGCAAGTGATGTATGATTTGGTTTTAGTAGGTTGATAGAGTGTTGTTAGGGCCATTTTAACCCAGCTTAGCCCCCAATTGCACTGAAATACCACCAGATTTCTTTTTGATTCAAATTCATCGTTTTTAAGCAAAATTTGAGTTTCTGTAAACTGCTATCGACCCGGTGAGTTCAGAATAATTTTGAGAAGACTGCAGTATAGTTGTTAGGTGCTGATCCCCCACGTAGTACCCGACCCACATATCCCTTGTTCTGGCCGCCGAAAAATTCGATCTGGCCGCAATTTGCGGCCAGATGGGTAGGGTTTGGGTTGGAGTTTGGTCCTATAGGTGTCTGCTGCAACCCTTAGACTCATGGCATGTGCAATTTTGTTTGATTCTTACTGTAGGAAAATCTGGGGCTAAATACCTGTTTTTCCGTATTTCTTAACCTTCGCGACACGCGTGATACGTGTGTGGGTTTGGGGTTTCTTCGTATCGCGATGCGTCAGAGTAGTTTCAGGCGTGTAATCACACGTTTTAGCGTATCGCGCACATGCGCGATTGGTTTGCGACACGGGTTTCTAGTTTGATCTTAATAATCACATTTTGTGGATTTGAGCTTATATGTGATATATTGTGTGATTTTAGGTTCGCAGGCGAGTGAGACGGACGCTGCGAAGAAGGGGAAGCAATTCGTCGGCTACACTTAGCGCGAGACTTCTGTGAGTAGATTTAACATCTACGGGGATATCGCCCGCATGGCGTTATGCGTCAGGGCTGATAGGACCTTATTGTTATATATTACTTTTACCTCATGGACTGTCATTGCATATTGCATCCCCTACTGCATGTAAACTTAGAATTGATAGAACACCGGACTATTACTAACGGTTCATGTTGCACGAGCACTAATCTGCATGTTACACACACACCGTTAGTAATTGCCATGACACACCCACTGTAGAACTGCCATGATTATATTGCTGTAGTTCATTTCACATATGATTCGATATGTTTTTCATGGAAATTGGGAGCCGCATGATATCTTTAAAAACGGAAACTATTTTTAAAAAGCGGTTTTCCCTTATACCTATATCATGGATTGATGTACATAGCACATCGTATTGGATTTACTTCTTGGTGTTGGATTTTCATGTGATTTCTGGTTTTGAGGACCGTGGGATTTTTAAGAAAAGATGCAATATTTGAAAACCCGGTTCCTCGTGATATGATATTTTAGTGCGTCCACCACGCGTTTCCTCGGTGCTGAGACGTGTGCTTGAAACCCGATTCGAGGAGATGGATGATCCGTTTGCGGGTTCATGGTGGACCCGGTATGGAACCCCGGGGCGAGAACGGTTTCGTTGTGTAGTAGACGGTGAGTCCGGCAGAGGGACTACTACCTACCGGTGATTGGTTGGACCTGGCGATTATCCTGAGGATACTGACCAGAGTCGAGAGATGGATGCGGGATGATCCGTACTGCCGGGGCCGAGGGCCTATACCGCAAACGGGCCCAGTGGGCTGATCCGGACTGACGGAGCCCGGTATATGAGGATTTGCGTGTCGATGCTGGACACGAGTATTTTATGATATTTGAGTGCCGATGTTGGGCACTCGTGATTCTCAGAGATTTACAGGATTTGAGGGCCGATGGGAGTGCCGGCGCTTGAGTTTATTTGGGATTTAGGTGCAGTTTGAGGCACCGACTATTTTTCCATGTTGATATTTCCATGTAGATGTTGTTTATCCCCTGCTCAGTATTTCTTATCATATATCTCATCCTGTAGTTATTTTACCTGACAGAGCATTTGCATGATTATTGCACCTACTGCTTGTCGCATATAGATATTACTTGTTGGCATTTGATAGAGTAGCGCAGTACGTGCATGCTCGCGATTACCTTTATATGTTATCTCTATTCACGAGTTGGCAACTCACCCCCGTTGTGCCACAGTATTTGCAGGTTGCCCTCAGCATAGTCGCGGCAGGCTGTCTTTTGCATCTTTTGGCTACAGATACCACTACAGTTGCGGCGAGAGCTGTATTGCATTTAGGTGGGTTGTGGTATCTGATTACTTTTATTGTATCCCTTTTTGTATCTAGTATTCTCCATCTATCATATATGTACTGGACTTAGATACTGTGTGAGGACGATGATGTATATTTTGTATTCTGGTGTTGAGCTCGTGGGAGCCAACTGTTTTTATATGCAGTTTATTTTTCTGTGATGTTTACTTATTGCTCATTCTTCGCTACGGCGTCGTATATTACTCTTGTGATGATGGTTTCCACCGTTGGGCGTGATTGCTCCCGTTTGGGAATGTTCTGTTTCATTATATCTCATTTCACTCATATCCTGTTTTATACCCGGTCTCGAGGCTACTTTTACAAAGGAAATGCTGCTAAAATTATTTAAATGATTACGTAATTTTAAAAGAACTTATTGAATTATTTAAGGTTTTCTAAATGTTTTAACTAAATGTTTTCAGCACTCACTATTTTTAAATGGTTTTGATTTCTGGGTTCAGCTTACTTAGTCGCGTTACGCCTGTAGACGTAGCGTGGTTAAGTGTCGGTCACGAGTCGAAATATTCGGGTCGTGACAAAGTTGGTATCAAAGCGTAGGTTTTACCTTCGGAGTGTAGGATGACCCTGGTATGATGGAGTAGGTAGCTGCAGCAGGGTAGCGTAGCGTGTGTATGTTCCGCGGCATACTCACGACACGGTACTCCGCCTACGTGACCTTAGGAATTATTGATTTACAATTCCTTCTTGAATACATACATTCTTGCGATTCGATTTCCGTATTCTTATCGGATCCTACTTTCCTTTTCAGCAATTATACCGCCAAAGACTACTAGGGCGCAGAGAGCGGCCGCGAGGGCCGAGATTCGAGTTGACTCGTCCGAGACGAGGACTGATCCGGGCAGTGTACCCATTGTACCCGAGCAGACTGTTCCTCCTATGACAGATCAGATTGCCACGCTCGGGGCTGGTATGCAGGAGATGCGCCAGATGATAGGATCACTAGTTGAGACATTTCGAGCACAGCGACCAGAGGTAGCTCCACCCGCTGCAGGTACCGCGATGGTACCGACCGCACAGCCAGTTGCCCCTGCAGCCTCGGAGGTGATTACTGTATCGTTATCAGAGTTTATGAGGCTGAAGCCTCCGGTCTTCACAGGCACCGATACAGCCGAGGACCCCCAGTCTTTTATTGATAGGATGGCCCGGATATGCCGATCCCTCAGATGCGCAGATGCGAGATGGGTCGAGTTCGCGAGCTTTCGCCTGGAAAGTCTTACGCAGAAGTGGTGTGATTCAGTTGAGAAGGGCAGAGCGGCAGGTCTTCCTCTTATGACCTGGACGGAGTTTGTGACAGTATTTCTAGCCCGTTTCCTTCCCCAGAGTGTTAGGGATGCCCAAGCCCGCAGATTTGAGTCTTTGCGCCAGACGCCAGTGATGACAGTGGCAGATTATGACATGCTGTTTACAGAGCTAGCAGTTTATGCCCCGTATTTAGTGGCTACCGAGGAGTTGCGAGTCAAGAGATTTGTTCGAGGCCTGCTTACACCACTTTTCCTTGCGATCAGCGTGCAGCACTACGAGACCTACGCAGCAGCTGTAGATGCAGCCTTATTGGTCGAGGAGCGCCTTGCTGAGACTTCGGCAGTCCCAGAGCCGAAGAGAGTTCGTGCAGATACATCGGTGCAGAGACAGCCTTTTCGGCGCCGTGACAGGCACCTTGCAGGTGGCAGAGATTCGAGGCGAGGCCGGTTGTTCGGCTCCTATCCCCAGGAGGGTCAGCGACCATCATCAGGATGTTTCCGTTGCGGGAGTTCCTATCATCGTGTGCGAGATTGTCCCGAGACCCACCGGAGGGAGGCGGCAACACCGCATGTTACCTTACCACCTTCACCACCCCAGAGGGTGTTGCCTGTTGTACCTACCATTGCTCCGCGCCAGACTCATACACAGAGAGGTCGTGGGTGTGGAGGAGTTGCTTAGAGAGGGCGAGATGACCGAGGCAGACGGCAGTCAGTCACTGGTGGAGGACAGGCGCGGGTTTTTGCTTTGACGCATCGGGACGCTCAGGCGTCCAATACGGTAGTTTCAGGTATCCTTCCAGTATGTTTGGTTGATGCACATGTATTGTTCGATCCCGGATCCATGCACTCGTACGTATCCACACACTTCGTGCCGAGTTTGGGTAGAGAGTCCGGTTTGCTTGATCAACCACTTGTGGTGACCACTCCTGTGGGAGAGTCATTTGTTGCTAGGCACGTGTTCCGATCCGGTACCGTCTGTATTGGCGAGAGAGAGTTGCCTGTCGACTTGATCCTTCTGGAGATGTTGGACTTCGACATTCTTTTGGGCATGGATTGGTTAGCCATGTGCTATGCTTCTGTGGACTGCCGTGAGAAGACAGTTAGATTCTGTTTCCCTGGCGAGTCGGTTTTTGTTGTGTTGGGCGACCGTGGTGCCGCCCCTCACATTGTGATTTCTTCTGTTCGCGCTGGACAGCTTTTGAGGAAGGGATGTCAGGGATTTCTCGCTTATGTTTGCGATGCTCGCGCTACGGAGGTTCCATTGGATCAGGTTCCGCGTTGAAGTCTTGGATCTTGTGCTTCCCTTATGCTTTGTGTTAGTTATATGTATGCCCTAGAGGCCATTACTGTACATATGATGTATATTGTAGTGGATGCTAGGACATATATAGGGAGGACTTTCTTGCTCGACATGATAGTACGCTATCTGGTTGTACTTTATCTTAACATGTACTCTTATTGTCTCTATGTTATATGTTGATAAAGCCCTTAGGATATGTACTCGACTACTGGGACTATGATGAGATCATACTAGTGGGGCCACGGTAGTCGACGAGTACATCGTATAACTGTTCCTAGTCAAGGGTGTATCAAGACAGGGCATCGATACACCAGAGTAGACTAGCGTATACGCATCTTGACCCATATGATGGGCGATGGATGATGTTAGTTATATGTATGCCCTAGAGGCCATTACTATACATAGGATGTATATTGTAGTGGATGCTGGGACATATATAGGGAGGACTTTCTTGCTCGACATGATAGTATGCTATCTGGTTGCACTTTACCTTAACGTGTATACTGATTGTCTCTCTGTTACATGTTGGTAAAACCCTTAGGATGTGTACTTGACTACCTGGATTATGATGCGGATCATACTAGTGGGGACATGGTAGTCCATAAGTACATCCTTCAAAGTCCCTAGTCGTAGGTGTATCGAGACGGGGCATCGATATACCAGAGTAGACTAGCGTATACCTTCTCGACCCATACAGATGGGCGATGGATGATCCCATATCCATTGGTGTTTGACATCAGAGATGATATACGGGTGCTCAGTAGAGACTGGGTACACTGGACGGACTCGCCGAGAACTCCCAGATGGTATTATACCTTACGTCAGATGGCAGTTCTCTGGTGACACTGGTACAGAGTAGTCTGTTGATCCGAGATCGTCATAAAGTCTTATGTGGTTCCCACTGTGCTTTGATTTCCATCTTACCACGTCCAAGAGGGCGTGCAAAACGGTGGTTTTTGGGTACAGTCCCGAGTCATATGGAGGCAATGAGCGATAGGAGGGGATTCGTCTCTCCCGGTATAGGGAGTTGATGTTGCGCTGTGTTCGATTGGCTATAACCGGAAATCCCTGGCCAGGGTTGCTGAGATTTACTGGTAAGTGTTACCAGTAGTTTCTCGAATTGTTATAGACCTCATATCGACACGACTTATCGAGCTATTGGGGTCTGACGTTTACCACCCCTAGGCGAGATATGCGACATATCAGACGATCAGACCGGACTGTACGGTAGTGTTACTGGTTGGATTCACTGGAGTGTGAGCGGGCTTGCTCGTCGATCTTCAGATCGCTCAATACCCGGGTGGCCGTTACGTTCAGCAGACTGCTTGCGGCTTGTGGGTGATTGATATGATCATCACCTGCTGCCGGTGTATTGACGAGTCTTTAGAGTCCGACACAGAGGTTTCCTGCTCAAGCGAAACGAAATAGGAGCGCATATGAGATATGTGCGGGACCGAGAATAATACGTGTATGTGATACCGTATTCAATTCTCGCGATAAATGTGTCGAATGGTTGTATGCGATATAACCTAGTTATCGAATCAAGGATTGATTCGATAAACCGATACATTGGATATTAGTCGGTTGTATGCGATATGACCGGATCGTTAAATCAAGTGTTGATTTAATGATTTAATGTATAATTATATATTTGATATATTACTTTGCATTAACTAGTATCGGTTCACTTTAAATGGATTTTCTCGCTCGGATGTGCGCATTGCATATGCGATATGATTTTGTGCACTTGCTTGTATCATGTTTGATGATACATGCCTTTTGGTTAAGTGTAAAGAATTAAACCTTGGTTAATGAAATGGTTAGGGTTTACTTTTTCCTTATTCATTTTATTCATTTATTTATTCTTTTGGAAAAAGAAAAGCAAGTGAGAAAATGGTGGCTTTTCTTTGTTTGTACATGAAGCTTCATGAAGCTTTCATTAAGTCACCATTTTTTGTCTCATGTTAAAACCTAACCACTCCACTTAACTATAGTTCTCTCTCTACACTTAACCATGGTAAGAGTTATGATAAGAATGGATTTTCTTTTCTATTTTTAATTAATTCTTATCATAACATTCTTCTTCTTCTTCTTCATTTCTTCATGGAAGAAAGCTTGCTCCATTAATGGCAAGTGATGATAAAGAGTGAGAAATCCAATTCTAAAGTGAACCCACTTCCTATTTCTTCATCCTCTACCTCTTGCCAAGTAGTATAGGGTGTTTCCTTCACAAGTTTTCATGGCTTGGTGAAGGTGGAGCTTGATCTAGCGATGCCTCGACGTAGATCATCTTCGGCATGGACATCGACGACCTAGCTCGCCATTTCTCCGACGAAGCCGACGCAAGAGCCCGGGAATTCATTTGGACATCGGAGAGGACTTCATTGCGGAGCCGTGGAGGTGGAGCACCTGATCTACAAAGGTTGTATTTCCGTATTCTTATAGTTAAGTGTTAACTAGTTTACTTTTCGCCTAGATTTCTAGCCAACGATCCGTAGTCGGGTTTCTCGGCACCTAGATTTTTTGAAATTGGCATGGTTGATGCCTTGTGAGACCTCATGTGAGTGCCTAGGAACCTTACAGTGGTATCAGAGCCTAGCTAGAGCCTTAGGCGAAGTCCAGACGAAGTTTGAAACCCGAACGAACCCGAAACCCCAACTCAAAAGTGCTCTCTGGAGTTTTTCTGAAATCGTGGTTTTTTCCAGATTAAAAATATGCAGAAAACACATCAGGAATATATAAGAGTTACTGTGAAATTCGGCCGCCTAATTCCACTTTTTCACCGCGGTTCCGCCGCATGAGCAGGGCTCATGCGGCGGATCCGCGGCCGTACGGCCACAGTATGTAAATATTTTTGCACAGTAATTCTTATTTTCCTGTGGTGATTTTTCTGGGAATTTTTAATTTTTATTCAAGAGTTGAATTTTTCTGGGTTGTTTTGGGGATTCGAATGTTCGATCGGATTATCGAATTTTGTCTGTGTGGCTTTCCGGAAAAATTTTAGAATATGTTAAAAAGTTCGACCGGATATAAATACCCAATTTTTCCCCTGTCGGGAAATTTCCAAGTGTTGGATTTTTCCGTAGTTTAACGACGTTCTAAGTAGTGCAAGTAACGCGATGGACCCTCTAGAAGACAACAAACCTTAACTCGATTATGTGACCGTCTTGAACTGCCCTTTGAACCTTCGGGTTTGGGGCAGTACGGCATGCCACATGTGAGGCGTTGGCTTGACCCTTCTACGGCTGGACCGTCGGTACTGAGGCACGAACTGAATGTTTTTAGACTTATTTCATGAGTTGATCTGTATCAGGAAAACTTGGGTGTTTGACTGTTCGATCGAAAAGTTTAACATTTTCTATTTATCTGGAATGTGATACAATAATTGGAATTCACAAGAAGTTATGAGATAACTGAATGAATGTTATAAACATAGCAGTTTAGTCTCACTTGATCGGTTGCCACGGAATTTTGATGTGATCAAAAGTCCGTCGCAATCACGTAGCGTACGCGGATACTCGCCGGGTAAACTTAATAGACAGCCTCACTCCATAGCCCCGACCAAGTGACTGTAGGAAAACCCCGTCGCCGAAAGCATCCGTTCGGGTGCTCGCGGTAGCGGTGTTCCGCCTTGGTGCACTTCGTCGACGGTATCGGGGGTGCGGCCGCCTACTAAAGTTTACGACGAGCATTCGATCAAAATGTCAGAAATCCTGTTGAATTGCCCGACTTGGTATTGAAAAGTGTTTTCGATAAAGAGACTAAAATGCGGGGTTTATAATTGTTAGGCATGCGATGTCTAAGTATTTCATTTGGTCTGGCATGCGATGTCTGAGGAGGTTACGGATTCCAACTGTTGTAGTTTTACACTTTCTTTTCTGTGACCGTAAGTGTAATATGTGATATCGCCGGTTTCGTTGCTATATGTCAACGACAATTGGGATGCGCATATTTACTTTGGTTGATGACATGTGATGTTATGTATTGCTGGATATGTTATATTGGATCGTCGTGTTTGAATAGCCGGGGTTTTTTATGTGAGATGAGTGTTTTTCTTTTTCATTCATGTAAAAACTTGTATGCAATATTCTTTTATTTGGGGCACTTCCAGGTTGCGGAAGTTGTCACCGTCTGTATATTATTTACTTTTCCGCACTAGGATAGACCCAAGGAGGGGAGCACAAGTAACCGGGTTCTAGGGTCCAGTGGGAGACCATCTCGAGGAGTCGAGTCCGGGTCTCCTAACTCTAGAATTGGTAGGGTTGCTTGCCGCTCTCGTAGGGGTCTAGGGGTATGGGTTTGGATATTCATCGCGACCGTGGAATCCGTGTTTTATACTGGCTCGTATTGAAAACACGGACGTCCTAGTATATCCAATATTTCATATGTTTCTTCTGCTGCGATATCTGTGATGTGATCATGTGATGTTCTGTGATAGATACAGTATATAGTATATATGATATATTATATAGACGTTACTTATATTTTACACCCGCGCTAGCCCTGCCCTGCTCTGCCGTTAGTTACCTAACCTAACGGTGCACGAGGGGACATCGAGGCGAATGCGGATGGCATAAGTGTACGTCGTATTTATCTGTGATGTTTAGGTACTTAAATGATGGGACTTCATTAATGAGATTAATGAAATAAAAGAAACCTAAGATGTTGTAGAATCGAATTTCAAAATAAAACAGGTAGCTACAGTTCTTGCTTTGCACAGAGGTATATATGATATATCCTGCACCTTATTCGATAAGGAAAGGACCGAGATCCCTTCACCGGGAGTGACTCCTTTAGCAATAACTGGCAGATGCTACACACTCGGTTTGTCTTTTGATTGCTTTTAAGTTTTTTTTCTTTGCACAGTGATATATATAATATATCCCGCACCTCATTCGACGAGGAAAGGACCGACGATCCCTTCACCGGGAGTGACTCCTTTAGCAAAACTAGAAAAGCCTCAAAAGCACTCCATTTCAAAATCATTTGATTCTACAATGATATCAAGTTCATTACGCAATAGGTTTTCAGAAAAACCTGTCGTAGCCCTCCGTCATTTCAGATAAGTACTAGTTAGTATTCATGCTGCGGTTGTTTGGCATGCGTCAAGGCGTAGTGTACTGTAGCTAACTAGTGCTTATCTGCTAGCATACGATGCGATTGGATTAGGGTATTCGTACGACGTTGTTTGGCATGCGTCAAGGGTCGTGCGGGTGGGTTTAATTCAATCAAGAAATGTACGGGTTGAACTTGACTAGCAGACTATGGGTTGTTTGGCATGCGTCAAGGTCATAGCGAGCTAGGGGCAAAATATTATCGGGAATTTCAAGTGTTGAAATTTGTAATGAGATTGCATACCTTCTATGAGATAGTTGGATCCCGATACCCGCTGCGAGTAAGTGTTACTCCTGGGAGAGTTTTATACATTACAATTAGCCGATCAAGTAGGTGTCTAGAAAGGTGTCAACGAGGTTACGCCTCTGGGAAAACGAGGTTTACAGTAATTAGGTTCGTGCGAAAGCACGGGAGACCTCCCTCAAAGTACCGACACTGGCCTGGCTGAAAGATTGGCGAACTTGTAGTGTGTAATTAATCCCGGCTAGTCTTTCCTTTTAGGGTTTGAAGGAAGATTTGATAAAAAGCAGTGGGAGCCATCCTGATTAGATAAAGTAAAAACCAATCTATTCTTGCAAGAGCGCACGCTGAGTATTTTCTTCTCTCTCTCTCCTGGTAGCGACCATGTCACGCCTTAATCAAGATAATAAAACGGATTATTGACCGAACCCGCATGTTATACTGAGCTGGGGAACGTTGGTCCCGCTCCAACTTATAATTGTTATAAGACAGAGCAGGAAATAGGGATTACCAGAATTCCCGTGCCGCCCAAACGAAGAGAGTGCATGCTGATGCATCATCTTCGGGTGTGTTCATTATGTAGAACTGTTTCTCTGTATCCTCTACGTCCTGGGTATGTGATACCAGATCAGGATCCCAGATATGTAATATGTTACATAGGGCTACAGAAAGGTAGAGAACTAAGAACGGGTGATAAGTTTCATGAGGCAGAAAACAGGGCAAGTGTTGCAGCCAAGTCTGTTGGTCACTGTCATCCTGTATTACCAATACATTGATTCTGAACGAATGTTATTAGATACCGAACCTGATATACAAAATCGTATCTATCTCTTTATTAGTAAAGAAATGATAAAATTTTGTATTGTTGGATAATGTTTTGAACATTTCCTATATCAAAAGTTGATCGGTTCAGGCACGTTATCTAAAAGCATTGCTGTTCTAAATCAAACTACAGTTCTTAGTATACAGAACACACACAAGAGGAAGAGTTCAGAGCTGAACGAATTCTTCTTGAGGCATTGTAGACTAGGTCAGATCAATGTGACCCGACTAGCTAGAGTTACATATAGATGCATATTTAAATCAGTTTGAATTTACATCTTGTGAAACTCGCCAGTCATGTCACAAAGATAAGATGACCATAGCTCCGTTTACTGGAAACAGAGAAAGAGTTAGTAAACTCTTGGGATGATACATGTTGATGTATGTAAGGTCCCCTATCTACATTAGCCAAGACTGGTTCTTTATACTTCATTACATTCTCTGATGATCTTTCGAGATTCAGACCTATGTTCCTGTTGAAACACAAGTCCGAACCTTTTGAGATATTCACAGAATATAAACGAGAAGTAGAAAACCAGAATACGGGGATAAGTATTATGTCCTTTGATGTGATCAATGAGGAGAATACTTGAGCACGGAATTACTGGACTATTCTAAAGGAGAATGAGATTCTCTCTCAGCATTACTCCTCCGTATACACCATAGCACGATGGTATATCGGGGCGAAGCAATCACACCCTATATGATATGGTGTGCTCTATGATGAGTATTACTGAGTTACCTATTTCCTTCTTGGGGGTTATGCACTTATGAAGTTGCATACCTATTGAATAGGGTTCCAATCAAATCAGTTGCCTACCATTTCATATGTGATATGGAAAGGGAAGCGCCCATATCTTAAGTTAGTTAAGATTTGGAGTTGTCCGGCCTATGTCTAAAAGCAAAATCCGGACAAGCTAGAGGCAAGATCTGTTATATAGAACTGGAAATGTTCCAGCTATACAAACTACAACAGATGATTTGAAAGAACCAAAGGATTCAATAGTTACCAACGAACCTCAGCCTCTCCGCCGATCTAGTAAGGTTCCTCACCCACCTGAGAGATACTTCGGTTTCTCTATGACAGTGGGAGCGAGGATTGCATCATGAGATGATGACCCAACTAGTTTCGAGCTGGCCATCAGGAGTGGGACTCTGTAAGAATGGCTGGATGCTTAGCGATCTGAGATGGAATCCATGTACACCAACAAAGTATGGACTTTGGTTGCTATATCTGAAGGGTTAAATCCCCATCAGGAGCAAGTATATCTTGAGAAGATTACTTGGTGTACATCGAAAAGTTGAGACTTTCAAAGCTAGACTTGTTAAAAGTTTGCATCATTGACCAGCTGTGGATAATGATAAAACCTTTTCAAGTATCTATGCTTAAGTCCATCCAGATCCTACTTACCACGGCTACATACCATGACTACGATATCTGGTGGTTGGGTGTCATGACTGCCTTTCTAAATGATATTTTGGAAGAGAGCGTCTATAAGTACACAGCCAGAGGGCTTCGTAGACAGTGGGAGCAGCGGAAACGTGTGCAAGATGCTTTATAGGATAAAGCAGGCATCGCGGAGTTGGAACATCTATTTTGATGGATTAGTCAAAGAAGTTGACATCATCAAAATGGTAGATGAACCTTGTATAAACAAAAAGGTAGTAGGGAGTATGGTGATGATCCTCGTAGAGTACGTGGATGACATACTCTTGATAGGGAAGGAGTTTCCTATGCTATGCTCGGTCAATCTCCGCTTATCACAATAATTCTCCATATAGGATCAAAGTGATACCTCCTAAATCCTGGATTTTGGATCTATGAGATAGATCTAAATGGATGTTAGGATACTCACTAGCTGTAGTGAGATGGTATCAATCGATCCTGGGGAGAATCACTGGAAAGGTTCCAGGGTGATAAAGACGACTGAATGTCAGTCACAGGCATTGTCTTTACCCTCAGTGGAGGGACGGTATGTTGGAGAGTTCCAAGCTAGATACCGTAGCATACTAGAAGATAAAGGCAGGATACATCGCTACTTAAGATGCTACCAAGGAGGATGTTTGGGTGTATATTGGTTCATGAGATGAACTACGTTCCAACCATTGTGAGACAATGGAGTTGTGGCTTATGCCAAGGAACGTCCGTCCCATCAGTGATCCAGACATATTCTAAGGCAGTGTCACCTGATCATGGAGATGGTTGATCTCCAGGGAGATAGAGGTTAGGAGAGTAGACTCAGAGGACAACACAGCGGATCCACTCACAAAGGCCTGTTCCCAGAGAGAGACTTTTATGGGATGGTTGAGTATGAGATACTGCAACCACTGCTACAGATGGCCCTAGTGCAAGTGGGAGATTGTTAGTTATATGTATGCCCTAGAGGCCATTACTATACATAGGATGTATATTGTAGTGGATGCTGGGACATATATAGGGAGGACTTTCTTGCTCGACATGATAGTATGCTATCTGGTTGCACTTTACCTTAACGTGTATACTGATTGTCTCTCTGTTACATGTTGGTAAAGCCCTTAGGATGTGTACTTGACTACCTGGACTATGATGCAGATCATACTAGTGGGGACATGGTAGTCCATAAGTACATCCTTCAAAGTCCCTAGTCGTGGGTGTATCGAGACGGGGCATCGATATACCAGAGTAGACTAGCGTATACCTTCTCGACCCATACAGATGGGCGATGGATGATCCCATATCCATTGGTGTTTGACATCAGAGATGATATACGGGTGCTCAGTAGAGACTGGGTACACTGGGCGGACTCGCCGAGAACTCCCAGATGGTATTATACCTTACGTCAGATGGCAGTTCTCTGGTGACACTGGTACAGAGTAGTCTGTTGACCCGAGATCGTCATAGAGTCTTGTGTGGTTCCTACTGTGCTTTGATTTCCATCTTACCACGTCCAAGAGGGCGTGCAAAACGGTGGTTTTTGGGTACAGTCCCGAGTCACATGGAGGCAATGAGCGATAGGAGGGGATTCGTCTCTCCCGGTATAGGGAGTTAATGTTGCGCTGTGTTCGATTGGCTATAACCGGAAATCCCTGGCCAGGGTTGCTGAGATTTACTGGTAAGTGTTACCAGTAGTTTCTCGAATTGTTATAGACCTCATATCGACACGACTTATCGAGCTATTGGGGTCTGACGTTTACCACCCCTAGGCAAGATATGCGACATATCAGACGATCAGACCGGACTGTACGGTAGTGTTACTGGTTGGATTCACTGGAGTGTGAGCGGGCTTGCTCGTCGATCTTCAGATCGCTCAATACCCGGGTGGCCGTTACGTTAAGCAGACCGCTTGCGGCTTGTAGGTGATTGATATGATCATCACCTGCTGCCGGCGTATTGACGAGTCTTTAGAGTCCTACACAGAGGTTTCCTGGCTCAAGCGAAACGAAATAGGAGAGCATATGAGATATGTGCGGGACCGAGAATAATACGTGTATGTTATACCGTATTCAATTCTCGCGATAAATGTGTCGAATGGTTGTATGCGATATAACATAGTTATCGAATCAAGGATTGATTCGATAAACCGATACATTGGATATTAGTCGGTTGTATGCGATATGACCGGATCGTTAAATCAAGTGTTGATTTAATGATTTAATGTATAATTATATATTTGATATATTACTTTGCATTAACTAGTATCGGTTCACTTTAAATGGATTTTCTCGCTCGGATGTGCGCATTGCATATGCGATATGATTTTGTGCACTTGCTTGTATCATGTTTGATGATACATGCCTTTTGGTTAAGTGTAAAGAATTAAACCTTGGTTAATGAATTGGTTAGGGTTTACTTTTTCCTTATTCATTTTATTCATTTATTTATTCTTTTGGAAAAAGAAAAGCAAGTGAGAAAATGGTGGCTTTTCTTTGTTTGTACATGAAGCTTCATGAAGCTTTCATTAAGTCACCATTTTTTGTCTCATGTTAAAACCTAACCACTCCACTTAACTATAGTTCTCTCTCTACACTTAACCATGGTAAGAGTTATGATAAGAATGGATTTTCTTTTCTATTTTTAATTAATTCTTATCATAACATTCTTCTTCTTCTTCTTCATTTCTTCATGGAAGAAAGCTTGCTCCATTAATGGCAAGTGATGATAAAGAGTGAAAAATCCAATTCTAAAGTGAACCCACTTCCTATTTCTTCATCCTCTACCTCTTGCCAAGTAGTATAGGGTGTTTCCTTCACAAGTTTTCATGGCTTGGTGAAGGTGGAGCTTGATCTAGCGATGCCTCGACGTAGATCATCTTCGGCATGGACATCGACGACCTAGCTCGCCATTTCTCCGACGAAGACTACGCAAGAGCCCGGGAATTCATTTGGAAAGCGGAGAGGACTTCATTGCGGAGCCATGGAGGTGGAGCACCCGATCTACAAAGGTTGTATTTCCGTATTCTTATAGTTAAGTGTTAACTAGTTTACTTTTCGCCTAGATTTCTAGCCAACGATCCGTAGTCGGGTTTCTCGGCACCTAGATTTTTTGAAATTGGCATGGTTGATGCCTTGTGAGACCTCATGTGAGTGCCTAGGAACCTTACAGTGGTATCAGAGCCTAGCTAGAGCCTTAGGCGAAGTCCAGACGAAGTTTGAAACCCGAACGAACCCGAAACCCCAACTCAAAAGTGCTCTCTGGACTTTTTCTGAAATCGTGGTTTTTTACAGATTAAAAATATGCAGAAAACACATCAGGAATATATAAGAGTTACTGTGAAATTCGGCCGCCTAATTCCACTTTTTCACCGCGGTTCCGCCGCATGAGCAGGGCGTTGAGCCTGGAAGGAGAGCACTACCGACCGGTTATTTATGACGCGGCTTATATCCGGAGGATACCGACGTAGTCGTGAGATTTGATGAGGGGCCAGTCTGGATAGCTGGAGCCCAGGGGCCAGTCCGGATTGCCGGAGCCCGAGATATTGAGATTATATGATATGGGCCAGTCCGGATAGCCGGAGCCCGAGATTTTGGATATTGGGATTTATGTTTTGTGTAAATACTTGACACGGATTTTATGTTGATTTCATTGATGATACCTCGATTTATATATACAGAAATCTCACTAAATAAAGAAAACAATTTTCTCATTGATGATCTATTCTGTTTTCATTTCGATGCATTCATACATCATATATATGATATGTTTCTACCTGACGACTGACATGAGCATGTGGTATTATACTTATGTGTAGATGGTTCAGGATATTATTGAGGATATTTATTATCGTATGACCTAAGACTGAGTCATACATGCGATTTTTGCTCGGTGATGTTTTCTACTCACATGTTGGCAACTCACCCCCGTTGTGCCACAGTTTCTTGCAGGTTTGCCGTACAGGTTTCCTTAGCGGCTTTGCTGGAACACTACTTCTTCCGGGTGATTGCTTTGGTAGGTGGACTCACTTGCATCGTGACCACCATTGTATTTTATTTATTCAGTTGTATCTAGTAAACTCCATCAACCAGACTTGTATATTTATAGACTTAGAAGGCCAGTATGTCTATTCTTTCGACCTTAGAGTCGCGCTTGTATTATTATGGTTTTCTGGTGGATTTTTGGCTTTATTCTGAGTTTTGATCCTCGCCCTTCGGCATTGTGTATTATTTCTTGCGTGGTTGTGACAGCCAATTGGCGAAGAGCTAGCTCCCTCTTGGGGATGCCTTTATTCATATTATTCATGTTGTACCCATTTGGGGTCAGTATTTACAAAGGAGACTCTGCCAAAATTTTCGGAAAAGACTTGATATTTTAAAAATATTTACTACTACTTTCAAAGTGATTTAAACGCAAATTTTTAAACAAGTTTTCCTTCACTTTCTTCTTATAAATGGTTTAGATTTCTGGGATTTTGGCTTACTTGAATTAGATGGGGTCCTATAGACATCATATGATTCAAGTGCTAGTCATGTACCATTTCGGGTCGTGACACATTTGATTTAATAATCTGGTTCTATCACATATAACCGACTAATATCATTTATATCAACTTATCGAATCAACACTTGATTCAATAACCCGGCTATATCTCATATATCCGACTGATATCATATATCGTGAGATTAGAATACGGTATCACATACACGTATTAATCTCGGTCCCGCACATATCATATATGTGCCCTACTTCGTTTTGCTTGAGCCAGGAAACCTCTGTGTAGGACTCTAAAGACTCGTCAATACGCCAGCAGCAGGTAATGATCATATCAGTTACTCACAAGCCGTCAGCGGTACTAGCTGGCCGTAACGGCTACCCAAGTATTGAGACATCAGAAGATCAACAAGCAATCTTTTCCATACTCCTGTGAATCCAGTAAGTAACACTACCGTACAGTCCGGTCTCTTCGTCTGATATGTCGCATATCGAGTTTGCGGGTGGTAAACGTCAGACCCCAATAACTTGATAAGTCATGCCGATGTGAGGCTTATAATGGGTCGAGAAACTACCGATAACACATACCAGTAAATCTCATCATCATCCCTGGCCAAGGACTTCCTGTTATATCCAATCGAGCATAGCGCAACATCAACCCCCAATACCGTGAGAGATGAAACCCCTCCTATCGCTCATTGCCTCTATGTGATTCGGGACTGTACCCAAAATCCACCTGTTTGCACGCTCTCTTGAGCGTGGTAGGGAGGAAATAAAAGCACAGTGGGAATCACCCAATACTCTATGACGATCTCGGGTTTACAGACTAACCTGTACCAGTGTCACCAGAGACTTGCTATCTGACGATAGGTATAATACCATCTAGGAGTTCTCGGCGAGTCCTGTTCGGTGTACCCATTCTCCAATGAGCATCTGTGTACAATCTTTGATGTCAAACACCAATGGATATAGGATCATCTATCGCCCCATACAGGGTCAAGAAACATACACATTAGTCTACTCTGAAATATCGATGCCCTGTCTCGATACTCTTATGACTAGGAACAATTAAAGGATAAACTTATAGACTACCCTGGCCCTACTAGTATGATCTGCATCCTAGTCCTCGTAGTCAAGTACACATCCTAATGGCTTTATCAACATGTGAGAGAAAGACAGTATCACTATAACAGTTTACATGTTAAGATAAAGAGCAACCAGATAGCATACTATCATGTCGAGTAAGATTGTCCTCTCTATATATGTACAAGCATCCATTATAATATACAATCATGTAAAATAATGGTCTTTAGGGCATACATACAACTAGCAAAAATTACTGTGAAGGAATTCCTAGCATAAGTATCTATATCTTCGATCACTTCGAAGATCCTGATACATCCAACGCATGGTTCTCTACTTTATTCTTATACCTATAACTTCTCAAAATTTGGACCTTATATTTCAACAAAATATGTGTCTAGAACCAGAGAAGTCATAAGTAAACGGAATATAGTATGAGTACCAACCCCTTGCCTTAATGGACATCGGACAACATACATTACCATGTATAAGTCCATAGAGTATACTAACTCAAATTCCGTGTGTTGTAAGTTGAAAACTGTATTTTGGTTAAAAATGTATATATCGATATTCAATGCATCTTAGCTTATCCTCAACTGATAAAGGTAAATGTTTAGACCATAATTTTCAAAATTTATATCTCACTTCTTAAAATAAAGATACAGATATTCAATTTTAAAAATTGGTGCATAACAACGGTTATTCAAAACCAAATATTTGCCGTAAGGCAAAACCCAGGTGATTTTCTCAAATATCACCAATTACAAAGAATTCTGATATTGAGGATCTAATCACCTAATTCCCAATATTCTACTATAACTAAACATTTGTAACGCCATACAGATGTGAGAATCAAGTTTGGTAAATACATATTCTGAAGTCAGAATCTAATTAGTAAAGCAGTTTTCAATTAACACCGCACAGAAAAACTGAAATATGAAAATATTTTGAGGGGGTGGCTGGGTATTCCTACTAATGTCTCTTCCACTATCCAAATTCATGATAGTAGTCGCAAATTTCCTTTCCCTCACTACAATCTTTCTATATGTCTTTACTTCTTACCTTATGTACACCACACTTAAGCTAATTTGTTTGCTTTTTTCCCTACCATTCGGCACCAGCCTAAGGTATGGAAGAAGATTATCCAATAAGCGTAATAGGTGTACTCTCCTAATCCTAGGAGCCATCACAATCTGAGAGAAGGTAAAGATAAAAGATAACTGAATAATCCTCTTCAATTTCTCCAGAATCCGTGGCCATTCTCGAACCGAAAAATGTTTTTTCGAGTTCGTATGTAACTATACAAGATGGCATTTCGAAACAATATAGATCTCCATAGTGATACTGAGTGTTTTGGAGAAAAGCAAAGGGAAATTAAGAGTGGCAGGGATATATGCGACTTTGTCGTGAATCATAACAATCCAAAACCAAAGTGTGTAAGAAGGTTCGGTTAAATTGGTTCAAGAGTTATATCTTAAGGAGGGTCATGGTCGCAAACCAGAGAGAGAGAATAGACACACTCAGCATGCACTCTATCAAGATTAAATTGGTTAATCACTTTATCTAATCAGGATGGCTCCCGCTGTTTCCTTGAATTCTCCTTCAAACCTTAAAAGAAGAATTAGTCGGGATCATCTGAAAGTCACCCGAGAAGTAACACCTACTCATCAGTGGAAATCGGGACCCAACTATTATTGTGTGATAATTTTGACGGAAGCCGACCAAAATTACCACACTCCAGAAGGTATGCGCAAATTTGGCAAGTTTTCCTTATATTTGAAACTCCCGATATGGTTTTTGCCCCAAACGTCTTATGACCTTGACGAAAGCCAACAAATTATAAGTCGCAAGTCAAGTTCTACCCGTTACTGTCCTGATTAATCTAAACCCATATGTACTCTTTCTTGACGAAGGCCAATAAGGCTGTACGACTGTCCTAGATTAATGTATCTCTATGCTGCAGAAAAGTAACACATAGATACCATACACTACGCCTTGGCGAAGGCCAAAAAAAATAGCATGAATACTAGGCTTTACCCGTCTGAAATGACGGAGGGCTATGGGTGGTTTTTAGCAAAAAACCGTTAACGTAATGAACTTGATATCATTGAAGGAACTCGAGAAATTTTGAAAAGGAGTGGTTTAGGCTCCGCTTTTAAAACTAGTAATATAAACTTTTGATTAAGAGCGTACTCCCCATGAAGGGATCAAGACTCTTTCCTCATCGAATGAGGTGCGGGATATTCCTAACCGAATACCTCTATGCGAAGTAAAAGAATAGAACCATGGTTTTGAAGAAAACCGGGTAGTTTTAAAAATTGATTCTGACAACATCATTTAGGTTTATTTTCCTTGCATTAATTAGAATTAATACAGTCCCATCAATTAATCATATTATAACAATAAAGAAACAAAAATAGGCATGCACATATATGCCATCCGCATTCGTCACAGGGTCCCGGGTCTTGACCGTAAGATTACTTAACTTATAGCAGGAGGGGGACAGGACTAGCGTGGATGCAAAACACATATAACATGTACTAAATATAAAATATATATAGCAACATTAATCTCATGCATGATATCAAGTAACATCACAGAAGCAACATAGCAAAAGCAAACACAGAATGGAAATGCGGATAATCATGGAAAAGTACATTTCAATGGAGCCAAATATGAAAAGCAATTTTTCCGGTCGTATGGATAGCCCGTAGTATCGTATCCTAGATCTCTACGAGTGTGGCAAGACACCCGCCAATCCCAGAGGCGAGGAAACCCCAATCAACGAGGTGAGTGGGCCATCTAGCACTTCCAAAATCCGGTAACTTGGGCACCCTCCGCGGGTCAATACTTTACCCCCTATGAGTGCGGTGAATAACCCGCCAATTCTAAATTAAGGCATCCCAGTCTCAACGCCATGAGATGGAGGCTCATTTCTCTTTAGAACCTAGCTACACAAGCACTCCATCGCAGGGTAATCCTAGTGCATGTAATGAAAACCTGAATATACAACGGTGACTACGTCCACAACCTGGATGCACCCTAAAGAATAATACATGCTGCAGTGACGACAATCCACATGTCGGATGCTCACTACGTAATATGAATATACATTATATCACAGAGAATTACATCTAATACTACACACTCTGGGCTATCCATCGCGACAAATCCAACACAACCATAACCGCTAAGCAATATCCATCACAGAACATGCAAACTTGCGAGTATCAATTCCGTAACCCCGTCTAGTTGATACATATAGCAATTAGAGGACGTTTTACCAAGTATTATGCTACATGCAACCATCATAAAGACTACAACAATTGAATACCGCAAACATATAGCCAACACTTCAATTTTCCAAAACACCGAAAATCAAGTGTGCTAAAAACCGACAAGAAATTCCATGCTAATACCCACTCCGGGAGTCAGAAATGAACTCGGATTGAGCTAAAACTTCACGGAGGACCCCGTCATGATATTAATGTCGACCCGGAGGCACCTAAGGGGTACCCACCCCCTAAGACAACCTAAGGTGACCCAAGGGGTTGGTAGACCCGAAACTGCCTTCAAAGGCAGTTTCGGGTCCCCATCCCCTTAAGGCCACCATTTGGGTGGTCTCGGGGGTATGGTCACTCCATAGGTCCCCCCAGGACATCCCCAAGGTCCCTGCACACCTCCCCACTGCTTCTCGGTCCAAAACAAAGGCCCGCGGGGAGTCAAAATATCAATATAGTATGAAATTCCTCACTGTTTTTTCGGCAGTTTTTGCGGAGCAAAAACCGGCAGGATTCGGAAGTAGTAACTATCTAATTTAGGGTGTTTGGGTGGATTTGATACCATTGAAAGTTCCTAGTGCCCTCGCCAGTAACCCGCGGCCAATGCGGAATCCGAAAACAAAAATTTTCAAGGCACTAAAAACTTATACCTTAGAATCTAAACCAAACACCTAAACTAGAATACTAACATGATAGAATTCACAACCTTTGTAGCGTTTTCATTTTATCCAATTGGATTGGACTCTATCAAGCTCTCAAGATCTCCGGATCGCACTTGCAAGCTGGTCTCCCTTCGCCGAAGTTGATCAACCCGAGGGAACCAAGTTCAAGCTTCAACTTCATCCATGAAATAAATAAAGATCCTAAGATGCTAATCTAGGATGCTTAGTGATGTGTGTGAGTATTGTAATGATTTTTCTTTCTCTTAATTCTCTTGAATCTCAACTCATGAGAAGATAGAGGAAGAAGAAGAAGGAGGATTCATGGAAGAGAGAGAAACAAAAATGGTGGAATGAAAATCCTTGTAAATTCGGATTCTTTTGTTAAAAGAATTTCTCATTTTAAAATTACAACCATATTTGAATAGTATTTGCAAATGAATTATAAATTCATTTACCCATACCCTCTACCATTTCTCTTTTCTATCTTATTTCTTAATTTTTTAAAAAGAAAAACCTTAAAATGAGTTGCTCTTCTTCTAGAATTATTCTTCTATAAATACAAGAATACGTCCCGCAAATATATACCCGTATTCGTATCAAAATATGAATACCGAAGAGATAGAAAAATATAATGAAAATAATACTAGAATATACATATCGAAATATATATGTAAATTATTAAATCAAAACTTGATTTAATAATCCGGCTTATTCTAAGCTGGCTAGTGTTGTCATCCGCCCGATTGAAGTCCGTGTGGCTAGCTCACATACCTAATCAGAACCTTGCACGTATGAATATATGGCCACTACATCATTTTTCCTAAACCGGGAAATCCCTCTATGTGGGACTGTAAATACTCGTCAATATGTTGGCAGTGGATTTAACCACAAGCACGTCAGCGGTACTAGCTGTACGTAATGACTACCCAGGTATTGAGCGAAAGTAAGGCCGACGAGCAAACTCATACTTTCCCCTACTAAGCCTATCTTCGACAATCTCCATACAGTCCAGCCTCTTCGTCTAAGAGTATCATATACTGGGTCTGGAATGTTGTTAGGGATATGTATGCCCCAGAGGCCATTATTGTATATTATAGTGGATGCTTGGACATATATATAGAAGACTTTCTTGCTCAACATGATAGTATGCTATCTGGTTACTCTTTATCTTAATATGTGCACTTGTTTTAGTTTACTATCTCATTGATACATGTTGGTAAAACCCTTAGGATGTAGGCTTGACTACCAGGACTATGATGCGGATCGTACTAGTACGGCTTGTGTAGTCCACAAGCACATCCTGTAACAATTCCTAGTCGAGGGAGTATCGAGACAGGGCATCGATATTCCAGAGTAGACTAGTGTGTATGTTTCTTGACCTTGTATGGGGCGATGGTTGATCCCATAACCATTAGTGTTTGATATCAAAGATTGTACATAGGTGCTCATTAGAGAATGGGTACACCGAACAAGACTCGCCGAGAACTCCTAGATGGTACCATACCTATCGTCATATAGCAGTTCTCTGATGACATTGGTACAGGTTAGTCTAATAGTGTCTTGTGCAGTTCCTACTATGCTTTGATTTCCTCCTTACCACGGCTCAAAATAGTCGTGCAAACAGGTGGATTTTGGGTACAGTCCCGTGTCTGAAGCCATTTTTCACATGAGTTCATATATTTTTGAGGAGTTGGTTTTCTCACACTCTCTTGAGCTCTCTCATTTTCTCCTCCTTGATCCTCCAAGCTCAATCGCTCACATGAGTTGTGAACCCTTGAGCTTGTGAGCATCCTAAGTAAGCCCAAAACCCATACTTCACCATCCTACACTTGATAAGCACTCAAGTGTAGTGTGCTTCCTTCACTAAAGAGTTTAGTGAAGAGGTAGCTTGGATTAGGGAGCTTCAGGTGGATCATCTTAGGCATGAAGATCGCAAAGGAACCTCGATCCAACTTCTAGTGGTGCCTAGTGGAGTCGCGTTGACTACTACACGGAGCTTTTGATGAGAATGACACGGTCTACAAAGTTTGTTGCCTCCTTTTTGTTAGCTAGTTTATTTTGATATCATGCTTATACCCTAATCATCTAGTTAAGATCTTTTTTAGCGTTGATTAGCACCCTGTAATTTTTTATAATGGCATGCTTGATGCTAGTAAAACACAGCGGTGGTGCTGATAAAGACTTTCATGGTATGCTAGAATGAAAGTGTTTATGAGCACCACCGCTGTGTTTTACTAGCATCAAGCATGCCATTATAAAAAATTTCGGGGTGCTAATCAGTGCTAAACAAGATCTTAACTAGATGATTAGGGTTTAAGCATGATATCAAAATAAACTAGCTAAGAGAAAAGAGGCAATAACCTTTGTAGACCATGTCCTTCTCTTCAAAAACTCCGTGTAGTAGTCCACGCGACTCCACTAGGCTCCACTTGAAGTTGAATCGAGCTTCCTTTGCGATCTTCGTGCCGATGATGATCCACCCGAAGCTCCCTAATCCAAGCTACCTCTTTACTAAACTCTTTAGTGAAGGAAACATACTATACTTGAGTGCTAATCACGTGTAGGATGGTGAAGTAGGGGTTTTGGGCTCACTTGGGATGCTCACAAGCTCAAGGGTTTACAAATCATGTGAGGGATTGAGCTTGGAGGATCAAGGAGGAAAAAATGAGAGAGCTCAAGAGAGTGTAGGAAAACCAACTCCTCAAAAATATATGAACTCATGTGAAAAAATGGCTTCACCTCATCTCTTTAATTATTGAAGCATACAATATCTAGCAATAATAAATTTCTCCCATGCTTCAATAGTTAAAGCAAATGAATAAACAAACATTAAAAGCCATGCTTCACCCAAGCTCCTCATTTTCCACATCATTTTCTATTTTTCAAAAATAGAAATTTCAACCATAGTTCATATATATATATATATATATATATTAGCAAATAATTAGTGAGCAATTATATTAGTTAATATATAGTTATATCAAATATAAATATATATATATATATCATATTATTAAATCAATACTTGATTTAATAATCCGGTTATCTCACATATAACCGACTAATATTATTTATCTGTATATCACATTATCAAATCAACACTTGATTCAATAATCCAGCTATATCATATATAACCTAACTGATATCAAATAACCGCCAGATTAGAATACGGTATCACATACTCGTATTTAATCAGGCCCCTCACACATATCAGAATATGTGCCCTACTTCGTTTCGCTTGAACTAGGAAACCTGTGTGTGGGACTCTAAAGACTCGTCAATATGCCAGCAATAGGTGATGGTCACATCAATTACCCACAAGCCGTCAGCGGTACTAGCTGGAGGTATTGTGCGATTAGAAGATCAACAAGCAAGCTTGTCCAAAATCTCATGAAGCCTATAAGTAACACTTACCGTACAGTCTGGTCTCTTCGTCTAATATGTCACATATCGAGTCTATGGGTGGATTCGTCAGACCCCAGTAACTTGATAAGTCATGCCGATGTATGGCTCATAACGGTTCGATAAACTACTGATAACTCTTACCAGTAAATTTCATCAGCCCTGGCCAGAGACTTACTGTTATAACCAATCGAGCATAGCGCAACATTAACTCCAAATACCAGGAGAGAGGAAACCCCTCCTATCGCTCACTGCCTCCATGTGACTCGGGAATGTACCCAAAATCCACCTGTTTGCATGACTCCTTTGAGCCGTGGTAGGGAGGAAATCAAAACACAGTAGGAACCACAAAAGACTCTATGACGATCTCGGATCTACAGATTAACCTGTACCAGTGTCACCAGAGAACTGCTATCTGACGATAGATATAGCACCAACTAGGAGTTCTCGGCGAGTCCTGTTTAGTGTACCCATTCTGTAATGAGCACCTGTGTACAATCTTTGATGTCAAACACCAATGGTTATAGGATCAACCATCGCCCCATACAAGGTCAAGAAACGTACACACTAATCTACTCTGGAATATCGATGCCCTGTCTCACTACTCTCAAGACTAAGAACATTTAAAGGATGTGCTTGTAGACTACACAAGTCCCAGTAGTATGATCCGCATCATAGTCCTGGTAGTTAAGCAAAAATCCTAAGGGTTTTATCAACATGTATCAGAGAAACAGTATAATAATACAAGTGTACATGTTAAGATAAAGAGCAAACAGATAGCATACTATCATGTCAAGAAAGAAAGTCCTATATATGTATGTCCAAGCATCCACTATATCATACAATAATGGCCTCTAGGGCATACATATTCCTAATAGAGTCATATGGAGGCAGTGAGCGATAGGAGGGATTTTGTCTCTCCTGGTATTGGTAGTTGATGTTGCCCTATGCTCGATTGGCTAAAACAGCAAGTCCCTGATCAGGGCTGATGAGATTTACTGGTAAGTGTCATCAGTAGTTTCTCGAAAGGTTATAGGCCATACATCGGCATGACTTATCAAGTTATTGGGGTCTGACGGTTCCACCCCCAGACTCGATATGTGACATATCAGACGAAGATACCGGACTGTATGGTAAGTGTTGCTTATAAGCTCTACGGGAGTTTGGACAAGTTTGCTTGTTGATCTTTTATTCGTTCCGTACCTGGGTAGCCATTATGTCCAGCAAGTACCGCTGATGGTTTGTGGGTATCATATGTAATCATTACCTACTGCTGGCATATTGACAAATCTTTAGAGTCTCACATAGAGGTTTCCTAGCTCAAGAGAAACGAAGTAGGGCATGTATGGAGATATATGCGGGAGCTTGATTAAATACGAGTATATGATACCGTATTCTAATCTAGCCATATTTGATATCAGCCATGTTATATATGATATAACCGGATTATTGAATCAAGTGTTGATTCAATAATTTGATTTATATATATATATATATATGTTAATATATATTTGATATTTGCCGGTTATATATGATATGACCGAATTATTGAATCAAGTGTTGATTTAATATTATATATATATATATATATATATATATATATATATATATATATATATATATGATTGTTCACCGCCGAAAGACGCGACCGGGACGTTAGGACGTCTGGCCTGAATTTTGGGGGCAGATGCTATTTGGATTTATCCGTCCACCTCTCTGAAGATTCCAAGTTGATTTATGGCACCGCATATCGGAGGTTTGAACGGATGCGGCCGTTGTAGCAGACTTCGTCAGATTTCCCCTCGTTTGCGAGGGTTTTTTTTTATTGTGGGGACGGTCTTCCCTACAGGCGCAAGCCCCTGCACTTAATTACGTTAACACATCGCGATAACCACTTTCTCCTACTCCGGAAGTTCACTTCATGTCGTGTGTGTTTTTATTTTTGGTTTAGCTTGCCCGTGGATTGTATACGGAGATTAATTTATGTTGTCGCCCGTAGGGCATGGATTTGTCCAAATCCATATATCCTAGATTTGGGTTTATTTTATTTAAGGATCGTTAATCTGGTTTGAGATTATGATCGACGTAAATGTATGTGAGCAGTTGGGGCTCAGTTGGTTTTTTGTTTGTTAAGGATACGTTAGTCTAATTTGAGACTAAGATCTACTTAACAAGGTATTAGGATAATTTTTGTTTCAGATCCAACAAGAGAACATTTGGGCTCTGTTGTCTTAGTTTAGGGACATTTCGGTCCATTGTGTCCATTTTTGAGGCGAATATTAGTTAAGAACATTTTGGTCTCTTGATCACCATTTTGGAGGTGAGGTTTTAGTTTAAAGACGTCTCGGTTCATTGATCACCATTTTGGAGGTGAGATTTTAGTTTAAGGATGTCTCGGTCCATTGATCACTATTTTGGAGGTGAGATTTTAGTTTAAGAACGTCTCGGTCCGTTGTCTATCTTGCATGCACGTGTAACACCCGAGTTCATTTATACCAATTCCAGTTCTCATATTTTCTTTATTCGTGATATTTATTGATTTAGCGTATCTTGGGTGCGAATGGTATTTACACTTTATTTTGCATTCGACCCGACCCGCTTGCTTGAACCTGTTTGACTCTTATTTATAAATTATCGTGACTTGTTGCATAGGCTAGTACATCTCATGATTTAGTATATACTGATATTTTATCTAGTATCGCATCTTTTGCATATAACAATTTAAATCACGTAAAATAAATTAAAATTGCATTTCATGGCCTGCATGATACCCCTAACCCAGTGGTAGCGTCCTTGCATCGTGTTCTCGTCCTGTTCAGTGAAACGGACGTGTTAGGATGGCTACGCGCACGTACGTGCGTTCGCTCCTGGGGGTATGCATTTCTGTTATATAATCTTTCATTTTAAATTTTGAAACTGGCTAATAATTTTCATGTTTCAAATCCAAACTTTTGGACCTGACCCGGGCGTTTTTCTGAATTATTTTATATTCCGCCAAAATTCAATTTATTAAATATTTACAAATTTAGTTCGAGTATTTTTTTTAACAGCTTATAAGTTTTCTTAACAAACTAAAATCCGTTTTGAAACTTTTATAAATCCTTTCCAAACTTTCCAGCTCTCTCTCTCTTCCTCTGATCCGCCGGGCCCGCACACCTCACTCTCCTTCTCTTTCTCTTTCTTTTCTTATCCACTCAGTCTTTCTCTCCCCACAAAACTCCAAGATTCTTTCTCCTCCTCCCTTTCTCTCTCCTCTCGATCTCTCTCATCCTCTCTATCTCTCTCCTCTCTCTTTCCTCTCGCTCTCTGATTCTCTTTCTCTCCCCTCTTTTTCTTTACTTCTCTCTCTTTCTTCCATATATATATATTTACACGTCTCTCTCTCCCACTCTCTCTTTCTTTCTTCCTCTCTCCCTCTGGTGGTTGGCACTCACATCGCCACCGCCTTCGCTTCCATTGCCGCCGCCTCCTTTGAGCATCTACACCATCCTCGTCGACTTCATCTCACCACCACCTCAACCCATTGCCTGCAGATCCCAACGCCTTCATTCCATCCCTCGACTTTTCTTCCTCTCTCTTCATCAAAACCCATCGACCCTATCATCGCCTGAAGACCCAACCTTCGACCACAATCATCGTCGTCTTGTCGACCCCCAAAATCTTCACCCTCGTCCCTACCTACTCACACCCGATCACCCTACAACAGCCTTCGCCTCGTTCACCACCATCGTAGATAACCGTCACCTCCCTCATCTCCCGTCAACTTCCAGTGACCCCTCAATCTCTTCCGAACACAACCCTCGACACCATCTCCATCAACACCCACTTCTTCGTCGAAGCCGAGACTCCCATCGCCACCCTCGCTTTCATCTTCCTCCTCACCCTCCTTACCATCACCATCGAAACCCACCATCAGCAGTCGGACCTTCAACTCTCACCGTCGCCGGTGTCTAACCCAACTCAGCCACCTTCCGTTAACTCACGACATCGACAACACCTCACCGCTTCCATCGTTTCCATCTCTTTCATCTTCGACAGAACCCATCTCCAGCCATCACTTCATCTTCTACCCACGACCATGGCACCTACACAATCACCATCGATATCACCTTCATCACCTCCTCCGATCTCATTTCACCTGAGAAGACCCTCCCCGATCCAGGCCTGAACCCATCGCAGCACTATTCATCGCCTTCTTATTCTCTCGCCTGAGATCCAAGCCGAGCACCCAACAGAGCCTTTGTTTTCCTCTAGCTGCGCTTTTAACATTTGCGGCAACAACATCGCAGCCCCATCGTTGCAATAGCACCAAACCACGGTGGACGGCCTTTTCCCTCTTCTTCTTCTCTATTTCGCTTTCTTGATTTCTTGGTTTCCGGTCATCGCCGGAGCCGTGCCGTTGCCGACGACCCAGTGAACCACCCCAACCAGCATGGTCGTGCTTTTACCTTTCCTGGACCCGTCCTGTGCGCGCGTGTGGTTTGCGACGTTTATCCGACGTCGAGATCTTGTGCTGCATCGTGCTCCGTTATTGTTCCGTTCGCATATTCATCGTTCCCGAGGCAAGTGAAACTTGCTACATGCTATTTATATGTTTTATAACTATTTATTGAATATTAAACTTATAGATTGAATCCAAAGTTACCTATCCCAATTTAACAGTTCGGTGTTCCGTTTACATCTTTCAGATTCGGAACTTAAAACTTACCCGTTGCATTTTAGTTCACTATACCTAGTAACCACATTTATATTTTAATCCCATAATAACTATTTTACATTGTCTATAGGACCCTTTCTATAGTTTTACTCTATTGGACACCTGTGTGCATCTTTAACCTGTTTTAGTTATAATTGCATCCATTGAACATATTATACATATCATCGCATCTCTAGATTACTTAATACATATTAACATGATTTTAACGTCCATATCTGTCATACTGTATTCATGTAATGTTGAAACTATCTCTTAAACTCAAACTGATAACCATACATCTAAGTAGTTTAATCTGCACCTATTGCTTATCATATTACATGTTCCAGTTTATTGTTCTATTAGTACCCATGCTTGTGATGTATACACATGCTTATGATAGTTTAATTATGAGCTCCCACATGACATCTTGTGTACCCGGATATGACCTATTACACCTATTACTCGACACGACATGGTACCGTACCACTCTTGACATGGCATGACACCTTTATACAGTACCTGGCTTGACCTGATGTACCATGATCTTACCTGTTACCTGATCGTGTGTCTAATGCTAACAAACCTGACCTGTTGTCCTTACGGACCGTTCCTGTTGTCTATCCAGACAAACCTGTACCTGCCTGATCCTGTGTTGGCATTAGCTCCAGATTATTTAATACCTGACTTGAATACACAATTTGAGGGTATGGGGAAATCAATGATGAAACCTGACTTGTAACTCGACAGTGTGCTACCTTTACCAATCAGTTTTAGAGGCTGGGCCAGCCTTGGGATGATGCCGCTGACATCATCCATCGTTATCCATTACCTTTTAGAGGCTAGGCCAGCCTTGGGATGATGCCATGGACATCATTCATCTTTACCCTTTTCCTTTAGTGCCTAGTGGCATGTCTCGGTTTCAGCCCGAGAATCTTCACCGTGATCCCGGGCACGCACGGGATACTATTGAGTTACATCGATGATTCATCAAATTGATTTCAAAGACTTGAGGGTAGTTAACCCAATAGATCAGTCTAGATTACTCACTGTACACTACCTTTCACTGCCCTGATTTATATTGCTGTCACACTTGCTTTACCATTTATGATCATACTTGCATGTCTTGCTACCCTGTTTATATATTATTGTTTGATGTTATGACGCGCTAACGTCTGGGTTTTGCATGGCCCAGATCCTTCTACCTTTGTTGCAGACTGATCAGGAGTATTGCCGCTGTTAGACCGAGCGGTGAAGATCCTATCGGTATGCAGTTTTACTTTCCAGGTGTTCCATTTATTGAATCTTTTGCTTCCGCATATTATCATTTCTTTACTCATTTGTTCTGGCTTCATGGACTTGTACTAGATAGTTTAGTTTACTTTCCTGTTCTTGATATCTCTACAGCCGTAATGTGACTGTGGAAGGATTTTTCCTATCCACAGGTAGCATGGTTGGCTATGTCACGTGCCTACCTTAGCGTACTCTGGGAAGCGGGGTGTGACAGCACGTGTATTTGTTATGTGACGGGATGAACAACGATGATATGGGATGCACCCAGTTTGGGTTGCGGTCTGATTTGAGGTGTGCACATTGATTTGGAAGTGCACCAAAAAGCTGTTGGTTGTCGGGACCCGCTACCTCTCTGAAAACGTTCAGGAATTACAATGACGTGGATCAGAGGTATGGAAAGATGTACCCTTGAACCAATTCCCGTATTTGAGGGAAAAAGAAGTTAGTGGTAAACCCGGAAATCATTAGTCATATTTTGAGACTAAGATTTCCTCGGGATGATGTGGGATGAGTATCGTTTTGGATATCATCAATTGGAAGATCAATAGTCTTATTTGGGACTAAGATCAGTTTGGGGAATCATGAGCACATAGGCTCGGTTGATCTGAATCAGGGAAATTCTATCCTCATGGGACCTAGCTAATTTGGGCTCGGTCCACCATGTTTTTTTAATTGAAAAGTGCCAAGCATTTGTTTGGGCTCTGTTTAATGAGTTCCCTTTTTGTACAAAAAGGGCTGAGCACTTATATAAGTTCTGACGCTCACATATAATCATGTGGGGCTTTCAGTCATGGGGATTGCCCAATAAGTATTAAACACTTTACTCCATTTTTGTCTTTGTATAGAGTGCTAGGCACTCTTTATGGCACCCTCGTATGAAGAACGTAAGGCGCTAGGCGCTGCCTGGTGAGTGCTAAGCACTCTTCCGTTCTTTGGCGCCTACCTGAGGAACACGTGAGGCGCTGGGCGCCACTCATTGAGTGCTAAACACTCTTTTCTTCTATGGCGCCCACGTGAGGGGAACGTGGAGCGCTGGACGCTGGGTTCTTTTCTTCTTATGATCAACATGATCTTTATTTTATAGATGAACTTTTGGTTCTCGAGAATGAGTTTTTCCCAATGAGAATTAAATTCTCATCATATGGGAGACTTGTCTTGTGGATCTCAGATCCGGAGAAAAAATTCGGTTCTTTGAGAAGTGCTAAACCCACCAGTAGGTATATATATATACACACCTAAAATTTCCAAGATGAGAGTTCTTCATTCTCGAGAATTTAATTCTCTGTTGTTTTGAAGCTTTCTCTTCTTTTTTTTTTAAAGCTTATGGGGGGGTTCCTCCTTTTTAGACTTTAAGTCTTTGGTTCTTTATATAGTAGAGGTAGTTTGTTAATTAACTTTGAAGAAATCTCTCATTAAGAGATCCTAATTGATCTGGGGAATTTACCCACCGCTGGATCTTTGATCCAAGGACTTCTGTTATACAGAAAGTATTATCTTGTTTTTAACAAGATTGGGAAGATATTTTCCCATACAGAATTTATTCTATAGAACGGTGATTTTTTAATCACCATTGGATTTTTAATACAACGGTCCTCTATTTTACAGAAGGCATACAATTTTATTCTATGATCCAACCGAAGGTATCTTCCTTGTTTTAGAAAGATTTGAGGAATATTTCCTCTCAACAGAATTTTAATTATGAGTCTTGATGATTTATCATCTCCGTTGGATCTTTGATCCAACAGCTCTGTTTAAAAGATAGTAGAATTTAATTCTACCTGGGCTCTGGCGCTCACGTGTTGTGCATGTGAGGTGCCACTTTAGAATTTAATTCTCTTATACATAGTCACTCTCGTGCTTTGCACGCCGGCGCTCACGTGTGTTCCACGTGAGGCGCCACTATAGGATTTAATTCTAATAGAAGCTGGAGCTGGCACTCAAGTGAGAAACACGTGAGGCGCTCAAGGATTTAATCCTATCTGAAGCGGTACCTCGATGCTTTGCATGTGGGTGCATGTGTTTAACGCGTGGAGGTTTCCCTTTATTTTTATAAGGGGAGAGCAAGTTTTAAGCCAAATTTTTTTGTGGGAACAAATGCCCCCACTACTTTGCCTACGTAGGTATGTACGTGGGTGAAGTAGTGCAATGTTATGCGTGACCATAGAATTGATGGCTTAGGAGACAAGTTTAGGATCCTTGTAGCCTAAGGCTTTTTCATCTTCATGAGCCGTAAGGGTTTCAAGAAGGCTTTTTTTCCCTGTGAGTCATGAGGATCTCATAGGTGCGTATTCTCCCTAGAAATGTGAGGATTTCTATCTGTTCATCACCTCCGTGTGTCGTAAGGATCTTACTCCGGTATTTTCCTTTACGAGTCGTGAGGACTCACAAGTGGTTTCTCCTCCTCATCGGTATGCGACTTTGGAGAATGCGGCCCATGGATAGTATACAAGAGTCATTTTGGACCTACTTGTAGGGCAACGATGGCTTAGGAAACAGGTTTTAGATCTGTCGCCTAAGGCTTTTTCAACTTTATGAGCCATGAGGGTCTTATAAAACCTTTTCTCCCTACGAGTCGAGAGGATCTCGTAGGTGTCTTTTCTCCTTAGAAGTTGTGAGGGCTCTTAAGTGCTTTTTCTCTTGAGAGTCGTAGGGATCTCACAAGAGAATTTTCTCCTTATGAGTCGAGAGGACCCGCAAGTAATTTTTCCTCCTCGTCGGTACGCGAATTTAGAGAATATGGCCCGCAGATAGTATACAAGAGTTAGTTTGGACTTGCTTGCAGGGCCACAGTACTTAGGAAACGAGTTGATATCCCCGTCGCCTAAGGCTTTTCACCTTCATGAGCCGTGAGGGTTTCATGAAGATGTTTTTCCTACGAATCGAGGTGAGTCGAGAACTTCTCGCAGGTATATCCTAACGTGAAATATAGATAACCCCTGCTCTTCGTGATAGAGGTTCGTTAGGTTTTGTGGTATTAGGGTTTTAGTCCATGGTACCGTCGCGTTGGCTAATGCATTCCTCGATATGCAGACTTTACGCTGCTGTTCGAGTAGCTCCGTGACTATCGTGTCTCTGATCCCTTCGGAGGCTGGACATGACGTCTTTAAGTAATCTTCTTAGGCAGTTTGACCGTCGGAAGAGCAAGAGTTAGGAATTTTCCATGTCGCTTTTTACTTGAGGTTAGGCTCAGTTTGGAGCCCCGATGAGTCATAACCACTCTGTCCTGGTGTGGGATGATCTTCAATAGTCTCTTAAGCTTTATATGACTTGCCGTCGAGACCCTGAAGCTAGGAATATGCTGTTGCTTCGATTTGAATTGGCTATTTGGATCCTTTGTTGACATTGCGTTTGCTGTAACGAGAATAATGTCAGGCTGGAGCTGGGATTTTTCCATCACTCCTTTTTGTTTTGGCTATTTGGAGCCTTTGTTGACATTGCGTCTGCTTCCTGCTGGAATGAGAAGGTACGCCAGGGTTATCTTTAGGTTGTATATGAACCGTCAAGACTTGGAGCTAGGAATTTTCTATGGCTCCGCTTTGTTTCGACCGTAGGGTCTTTTGCTGACGTTGCATCTACATCCTGCTGGACTGAGAAGGAACGCCGTTGTTGACATTGCGTCTGCTGTAACGAGATGAATGTTGAGGTGGAGCTGGGATTTTGCCGTCACTCTGCTTTGTTTCGACCATGAGGTCTTTTTTTGACGTTGTGTTTGCATCCTGTTGGAATGAGAAGGTACGCCGAACTGATATCTAAACTGTGGATGTTGCCGTCGAGATCTGGCTCTCCCTTTGATGGAGCCTGGTAGGAAAATATGGTTCCCTTTTTTCGTTTGTGTCTATTGATTGTATATAGGGGTCGGTGTAGACTCACCTGCTGGGTAGAGGAAATTTATTTTATTTTATTTTATTTCCGCCACGCTCTATCTTTTCAGCTTTTCATATCGCGAAAGTCACGATTGCCCAATCATTTCGGCTATTTATCGCGGTGCCCAATCATTTCGGCTATTTTTATATTTTTACTCACTGCTTTTCATTGCGAGTTGCCCAAACATTTCGGCTAATTTGATATGCATATTTTTTGCTCGCTGATTTTTATTGCGAGTTGCCCCATCATTTCGGCTAATTTTATATGCATTTTTTTGCTCGCTGATTTTTTATTGCGAGTATGGAATTTAAGATCTGATACCAATCTTGGCATAAGCATCGCTGCGACTGGAACATTTCCAGGAGAGAATCATCATTTGCCTTTAAAGGACTTGAAGTTTGACACCTGTTTAGGCATCGGCATCGCTACCACTGGAATATTGCCAAGAGTGAATCATCATTTGCCTTGAAAGGACTTGGTGTTTGACACAGATTTAGGCAACACCATCGCTACAACTGGTATATTGCCAGGAGCGAATCATCATTTTTCTTTGTTGATTTGAACAAAGGTAGCTTAGTACATAGGGTTAGGATCCTGTCGACTAAGACTTTTCGACTTAATGAACCGTAAGGGTCTCATAAAGTTATTTCTCCCTAGTCATGAGGATCTCGTAGGTGTATTTTCTTCTTAGCAATCGTGGGGATTTCTATGTGTGTGTTCTCTTATAAGTCGTAAGGATCTTACAAGAGTGTTTTCTCCTTATAAGTCAAGAGGACTTACAAGTGCCATTCACCATATGAGAACATTCCTCGTCATTGGTGGAACTTGGTAGGGAAATCATTTATTTGTGCCCGTGCATTGTATACAAGGGCCAATATTGGACTGTCTGTAGGGCAACTTGGGGAATATGATGGCTTAAGAACAGGTCCAGGTCCATGTAGCTAAGGCTTTGAATCCTATGAGCCTGAGGGTCTCATAGAAGGAGTTCTCATTATGAGTCGAGAGGATCTCGTAAGTGAAAATTTTACGAGATTACGCCCGTTTCAGGTTTTCACAAGCTCGCCGGTTGCCCTGCTGTTTTTACTCACGGTGCCCTTTCGGGTTATCATCCGTGCCCTTATTGCTTGTGGATATATCGTTTTTTTTAACTGAGATTGCGCCCTTTCGGGTTTTCACAAGCTCGCCGGTAGCCCTGCTGTTTTTACTCACAGCGCTTTTTCAGGTTTTCATCCATGCCCATTTTGCTTGTGGACATACCGTTTTTTTCATCTATTTGCCAACGAGACTCAGGAAGTGGCATCAATACTGCGGTAACTGTGTAGCCGGTAGCTGCAAGACAGATCTCAAGGGTGGATATTGTCGTATTTGGGGCGCTGCGCCATGTTTGAGGCGGCGCACTAGTTTTAGGACATCTCAGTCCATTGTTAGTTTAGGGACATCTCGGTTCTTTGTTAGTTTAGGGACATTTCGGTCCATTGCCAGTTTAAGGACGTAGTGGTCCATTGTTACCATTTTTTAGGCAATGGATCTTCCGGATACTATTTTCAGGGTTTTGACTCAGGAAGATAGCTAGCGGACACAGGCGTCGTCATCTATCATTGATTTGAATCGTAACCTGTTAAGTATAGTATTTTTTGAAGAATCGGACATTTATTGGACAGAAGGGTCTTTTCCATGCATATCCATGAGCAGGTAGGCCCCACCCTGGTAAACCTTGTCTATGATGTAAGGGCCCTCATTGTTTGGCTCGAACTTCTCCTGTTTTGCACGATTGGGGATCATTGGTCTTTTGATGACTAGTACGAGTTCGCCTTGGCGGAATCGGCCTGGTCAATCTTTCGTATAACCGTGTCATCCTTTCCTTATAAGCCTCCAGGTTTTGCTGTGCTATAAGGCGAGTCTCGTCGAGGGCGTCGAGCTCCTCAAGCCGAAGATGAGCATTTTCTTCATCTGTCATCTCGTATCGAACCGATACTCGTAGAGAGGGGAGTTCTATTTCCAATGCGAGCACTGCTTCCGTGCCGAATATCAATGCGTATGGTGTTGTATTCGTGGCCGTCTTGAACGTTGTTCAGTACGCCCAGAGAGTTTCATGCTGCTTTTCGTGTCAGTCTTTTTTATTTCTAGACACTGTTTTCTTTATAGTCTTTATCAAGGTCTTGTTGAAAACTTCAGCTAGACTATTGGCCCGAGAATTATAGACTGAAGAGTATCTCCAATCTATTTTATACTGCTGTGTGAAGCGGCTTATTTTATGACTCCTATAAGCTGGCACATTATCCTAGATTATCCGTCGCGGAGTGCCGAATCGATAGATGACATGGGTTCTGAAAAAGTGGAGGATATTTTTCGTCTTCACCTCCCTTAGTGGTACTGCTTCTGCCAACTTAGAGAAGTAGTCGGTCGTTGCCAATATAAACCGATGCCCTTTGGACGATGCTGGTTCAATAGGCCCAATTATATCGGTTCCCCACATTTCGAATGGCCAGCTAGTCACTGTTGGGTGTAGCGGGTTTGGATGTTGGTGGATGAAGTCCTTATAAATTTGGCACGAGTGACAATACTTTGCATATTCGAGACAGTCTTGGATTATCATGGGAAAATAGTAACCTATTCTTTTTATCTTCAGCTTTATTTTTGGTCCAGCTTGGTGAGAACCGCAGAGTCCGTCGTGAATTTCTTTGATGACTTTCTTTGCTTCCTATGGCCCCAGGCATCTTAGCCACAGATAGTCGAACGATATTTTATATAGAGTATCATTGACGAGGGCAAAAGACAAAGCTCGTTTCTGTAACATTTCAGAAAATATAAAATATTATTTTTGGAATTTAATATTAAAATAATATATTTTGCGAAAACTACACGATTTACGATTTTGGGGTTTTCGTAAAATGGTATAAATATATACCAATATTTGTGAAATAATTGGAGATTAAAAGGATTTATTCATTTAAATATATATTTATCGGATTTGACATTTTTATAATTAATTATATGCAGTTTAAATAAAAATTGATTAGTGCACTACTAATCGCGATTAGGCCAAATCCCTATTTCTACATTTTTCCATGGTTAGCGCACCATGATGTGAGTTGTATGTATGCCCTAGAGGCCAGTATTGTAAAGATGATGTATATTATATTGGATGCTTGGACATATATAGAGAGGACTTTCTTGCTCGACATGATAGTATGCTATCTGGTTGCTCTTTATCTTAACATGTATACTTGTCTCTTTATACTGTCTTATAGTTACATGTTGGTAAAGCCCTTAGGATGTGTACTTGACTACCTGGACTATGATGCGGATCATACTAGTGGGGACTTGGTAGTCCATAAGTACATCCTTCAAGGTCCCTAGTCGTGGGTGTATCGAGACGGGGCATCGATATACCAGTGTAGACTAGCGTATACGCTTCTTGACCCATGAGATGGGCGATGGATGATCCCATATCCATTGGTGTTTGACATTAGAGATGGTATACGGGTGCTCAGTGGAGACTGGGTAAACTGGACGGACTCGCCGAGAACTCCCAGATGGTATTATACCTTACGTCAGATGGCAGTTCTCTGGTAACACTTGTGCAGGTTAGTCTGTAGACCCGAGATTGTCATAGAGTCTTGTGTGATTCCCACTGTGCTTTGATTTCCACCTTACCACGTCCATGAGGGCGTGCAAAACGGTGGTTTTTGGGTACGGTCCCGAGTCACATGGAGGCAATGAGCTTTAGGAGGGGTTTTGTCTCTCCCGGTATTGGGGGTTGATGTTGCGCTGTGCTCGATTGGCCGTAACAGAGAAGTCCCTGGCCAGGGATGATTAGAGATTTACTGGTAAGTGTTACCAGTAGTTTCTCGACCCGTTATGTGCCTCACATCGGCACGACTTATCGGTTATTGGGGTCTGACGTTTACCACCCCTAGACTTGATATGCGACATTTCAGACTAGGAGACCGGACTGTACGGGAAGTGTTACCGGCAGGCTTTTATAGGAGTTGGAGCGGGCTTGCTTGCTGATCTTCTGATTGCTCAATACCCGGGTAGCCGTTACGTCCAGCTAGTACCGCCGATGGCTTGTGGGTGCGTGATGTGATCATCACCTACTGCCGGCGTATTGACGAGTCTTTAGAGTCATACATAGAGGTTTTACTGGCTCAGGCAAAACGAATTAGGAGCACGTATGTGATATGTGCGGGACCGAGAATAATGCGTATATGTGATACCGTAGTCTATTCTCGCGACTTTTTGTATCGGTCGTTTATGTATGATATAGCCGGGTTATCGAATCAAGTGTTGATTCGATAATTCGATACAATGGATGTTAGTCGGTTATATGACATATGACCGGATTATTAAGTCAAGTGTTGATTTAATAATTAAGTGTATAATTGTATATTAGATATATTAGTTTACATTTACTAACACTTGTTCACTTAAGGATTTTTTCTCACATGAACACAACTTTTATATATATGTGATATATATTAAATTGTGTTTTCTTTTTGTATCATGGTTGATGATACACATGACTTGGGTGTATGAGACTTACACCATGCTAGTTATTATGTTGGGTTTTAATATTTAAAGTAATTACAAAATCAGTGGAGGATTAGAAAAATGCATGAAGCTTGTGGAAGCTTGTGGATGCATTGACTAAGTCCACTTAAGTTTGTTTTTACTATGGATATTTGTTAACCCAACCATAAGGATTGGCCATGGGTTAAGTCTCTACAAGAGTTAGTATATGATACTTACTCACCATGGTTAGCTTACTCACTTGATCATTATCCTCATCTCTTTCTTTTGTTCATCTTATTCTTATTTGTTAAAAAGAAAAAAGCTTGCTAGGGTTTGATCCAAAGTGAGAAAGATTGTGAGAAATAAAATTCTAAAGAGAACCCACTTCCTATTTCTCCATCCTCTACTAGACTAGCACTTTAGTTTAGGGTGTTTGCTTCACTAATTCTCAAGTTAGTGAAGTAGAAACTTGAGTTGGCATCCCCTCGACGTAGATCATCTTCGGCCTCGAAGACTTCAAGCAAGGACGCGACTTTCGCCTCGTGAAGCCATGCAAGAGACTGGGAAAACCATGATCGCAGCGAAGGGACTTCAACAAGGAGCTAAAGAAGTGAAGGACCGATCTACAAAGGTTGTATTTCGTATTCACTTAGACGTAAACGTAGTTTACTAGCATATGAAACCCTAATTTTCTAGCAACGATCTTGTTTAGGGTTATTCGGCACGGCTAAAATTTTAAATGGGCATGGTTGATGCATTGTAGAACCTTATTAGAGTGCCTAGTAACCCTACACATGACATGTAGCATTTTGTTGCATGTTGTTTCATTGGTATTTGTTGATATTTTGTTTTAGAAAGAAAAGGAATTATTGGAGAGAGAGAGTGGGTAACATGGCATGTGATAATTGAGATGGTGAGCATAAGGAGAGTGAGGATAAGAGAGAGAGAGAGAGAGAGAGAGAGAGAGAGGGTTGCCCCCCTTCACATTTCCTCCATTGTTTTCTTCTACCTCTTCATCTTCAAGCTTTCCCCCACTTCTACCCTCATGACCCATCTCAATTCCTTCACTAAAACCCTATACTTCCTTCACAAAAGGTGATCACAACCTCTCTACAAACCCAATGGATGCTTCAAAGTTAGATTTTGAAGATTTTGAGCAACTCAAGAAAATTCTTGAGCTGCCAAATGAGGTATATCTCCTTTCATTTAGTTTAGTTTTAAGTTTCCTAGCATCTTAGTTTAGTTTAGAGTTAAACTTGTTTAGATTAGTGGTGTTTGGAAAATTCCAAGAGAGGGTTTGGGTGATTTTGTGGATTTATGATGTTTAGGGGCTGTTACAAGACCTTAGTGTCGATTATACTGGCCAAGACCCGGATTAGAAACCAAAATACGAACTTAGGAAATTCCCCGTGTCGGTTTTGGGAAGCTATTTTGCCTACAGGGTATCTGGAGCTAATTGGGGTAGTTTAAGGAAAATCTAGCAAGTCCAGTGACCTATATAAACCCCTAGGAGCCCACCACCGAAGTATGAGCTCCTGTTTCCCTCATTTGGCCGGCGAGCTCGGACATCATGGTGATGTCGCCGGTTTCTAGTGTGGTCCGGGGTTAGGTTTTTGACTGCAACTCCTAATCCCTTTAAACAACTCCCTGTATCTGCTAGTTTAGTCCCAATTTAACCTGAGATAAATCTGGGAGCTGTTGTGAGTGTTTTGGGCAAAGTTTCCCGAGATTTGAATGCTTGGTTTTGATGTTTGGATTTGTATTTGGTTGTTGGGCTTTTCTACATCAACGACAAGGGTTGTTTGATTGTTTTTGCATGCGTAGGCTATAGGTTCTAACCTATGAGCTCACCATGTGCCGTATTGGTTTTCCGGACTTGATTTTAATAGCTTTGCGATTGCGTGTTGATTGTAGGTACCTTCGCGTGGATTTCGAGATGACGAAGCGCATCGACTACGGTTGAATAAGTAGTTCCGCAGGTGAGTAGATTTATATCTACGGGGGAAGTCGGGTGGATGGCGTATAGCACCTCCGCAATTAATAAATGGAAACCGATATTTAGAATATGGTCGGAGAAACCTATACTTGGAACCCGCGGATGTGGTTAAAGGTTTAGTATGAAATGATATGATTGATAAGAATGTCTCGAAGTGATATATAAGGATGTGAAACGTAAATGTGAATCACGATATATAAATATATGTAGTTGCACGAGAATAAGTATGAGATTTAGAGTAGCATGATATGAGATTCATAAGAGAGAATGTATATGTAAAATGATTTGATGTGAGATATTGACGTGATGAAAAGAGTATACGATGAGATATGATGACTTGGGTTGTTATTTCGTTATACGAATGCGAGTCGATATAAGATAATTGATAAATTTGTCGGTCCCATTATATGAGATTTATACGGATGACCTGGGATATAGGTATATAGATATATATAATGTTGTGAATAATGAGTGATATGCCGTACGAGACGTTAGGTCCGTACCCTCATTGTCATATAGGTTGATAGGATCCCATATGGTTTAATGCCGCCGTACGATGATTTACCGTACGTGATGAGTTTTATCTGATGATTCATCCATACCCTTGACTAGAGGATGCCGTACGATGAATTATACCGTACGTGATGTTGTGAGGCTGGATGCCGATTGATAGATTCACCGACTCGGATATATTATAGATAAGTATACCTGTTAGCATTTCGCGTACGATGTACCTTAGGTTACGTTCATGACATTCTCATTGCATTATATATACCTGTGCTAGTACACATACACCATTATCAATTATGCGTATGTTACACTTACATAGATTTTCTGGCTCACACACTTTCATCATCGATAATTGCTATGTCACTTACACAGTAGAATTGCTACATCATGCTATGATATATTGCTATGCTCATATCATTATGCTATGTTGCATGATATACTTGTTATGTTCACATCACCCTACTATGTGGCATGATATACTTGAAATGCTCACATTTCTGTTCTATGTTTGCATACATCATGCTTTATGATATTACGCATTGAGATGCTGTTTTCATGAGATTCTGGATTTGAGAACCGTGGTTAAATTTCAAAGGAAATTATGCATTGTCTTAAAAACCCGGTTTCTCTTGATATGATATTTCGAGACGTCCACCCTGTGTTTTCTCGGTTCTGAGATTGGAATGTGAAACCCGATTCGAGGAGTGGTATGCATCGTCTGCGGGTACATGGTGGACCCGGTGAGGTACCCTGGGGCAAGAAGACTCGTATAGATAGGCGGTGAGCCTGGCAAGGGAGCATTACCTACCGGTGATAGTATTTGGACTCGGAGGTTATCCGGATGATACCGACCGGAGTCATGAGATGGATATGAAGGTGGACCAGAGTATGCGGCGCCTGAGGGCCGATCTGAGGATGCGGCACCTGACATATGAGGATTTACGTGTCGATGTTGGATACGGGTTTCATGATATTTCGAGTGTCGATGTTGGACACTCAGGTTCTATGATTTTGATGAGTCGTTGATGGACACACGTTGATTGATATCCTCATATTTACATGCATATGCTTTCATGATATTTACATGCATGATGTTGTTGTGTCATTGATGGACACGTAGATGTTATTCACATGCAGATAGACATTGATTATATTGTTGGCACATATAAAGATATGGTCATCCTTGATATCATAGTATTACCTTTATGATATAGTTGACCTAGGAGTCGTTGTTTTATTTGATTTCTACCTGATAATGTTTTCTACTAACGAGTAGGCAACTCACCCCCGTTGTGCCACAGTTCTTGCAGGTTTGACCGCATGGATCAGTAGCGGTATCGCTGGCACACAGCTTGCATTCGAGTGATTTGCTTTGGTAGGTGGTACATGTTGGATCATGCCACTCTTGTATTATTATTCCTATTATATCTAGTCAACTCTATCAATCAGAAACTAGTAATTGTATATGTAGTAAGACTTAGCAAGACTTGTAGTTGCGAGACTTAGAGTGATGGGTTATATGTTCGCTTGGTGGGTTGATGTCTTGCTTTATTCATTATTCTTTGTGTTGATTTTCGCCGTTGGGCATCGTATACATATATTTTGTCTTGCGTGGTTATGATTCCGCCGATTGGTGAAGAGCTAGCTCCCGCTTGGGGATGCCTTCTATATTATCATGTGTATGTGGTTTTGGATCAAAATATACAAAGGAGGTGCTGCCCAAATTTTTAAAAGACGAAACATGTTTTTCAACTGGTAAAATCCACTTGCATTTTGCATGTTCCACTATTTATGCATTTAAGAAAATGTTTGATTTCATTGTTCCTTTATTTCAAAACTTCACCTCTTTATTTCATTTAAAAAGGTTTAGATTTTCTGGGCTTCGGTTTACTTAAATTACGTTACTCCTGTAGACGTGGCATGATTTAAGTGTCGGTCACGAACAATATTTTTGGGTCATGACAAAGTTGGTATCAGAGCGCTAGGTTTAACCTTGGTTCGAGTCTAGATTTGACTATGTGGAGTCTGGGGCGTAATCTATTTCGGAACCTAGGCTTGACCTTACGTAACATAGACTTGAACAGGGGGGTATTAGACCTAAACTTTCGTTACATAGGTTGACCCTGATTGATGAAGTAGATAACTCAAGTTGAGTGACGTACCGTGCGTATGTTCCGCGGCATACTTACGATACGATACTCCGCTTAAGTGACCTTAGGATGTACATATCTTGAGACTTGTGATTCTCTTCGTTCCCTTAATCATACATTCATTTGAGATCCTCGATTCTATTCTTTTCCATGATCATACTCTCACCGATTCCGTTCCTCCTTATGATCATGTATCCATTCTGGATCTGTTGATTCCTTTCATTCCTTTGATCTGTTTTCATCGATACATACTTGAGATTCCTATAACCAAGGTTTTAGCACGGATTGAGCTGTTGCTAGTGATACGGTCAGGGCGAGCTCGTTATGGACAAGGACTGACCATCGGGTTTTCTGGTGACATGGGAACGTCTTGATTTAGTGTTTGTGTTGTGACCTCTCCAATTAGGAGAGTGTTCGGCTTTGCACCGGATGATCGGGCCACTGATAGAGGCTGCCATTTGTGAGAGGACTGTTGATGTGCAGCCTACCTCAGAGATCATGATGTTGTCTATTGTGCAGATGGATGACCCGGATGCTGCTGAGATTAATGTGTTGTCACGTCCAGACATTATGAGCAGAGATCGCTGGAGCTTCCAGGCAGAGATGCAACAGGAGATAGCTAGTCTATCTTGAGTTGAGTTGAGCGACTGAGATGATTCGTCTGATTTGATGCGCCGACGCAGGCCCAGTTGAGTTGAAGATTCCAGTGTGGAGAATCGTATTCGGATCTTGAGTAGATCGACCCAGAGATGACGTTGTTCGTTGGATGATCCGATAGGAGATCAGTAAGTTGACCAGCTTCGGATAAAGGACCTCACCCAGATGCGTTGTGAGTTGATCGAGAACGGACGAATATAGAGTGTTCCTTCGATTATTGGGAAGAGTTCCCGAGGACGTGTTCGGCTAGATATCTTCGACAGAGTGATGAAGATACCGAGTTCATAATTTCGAGTCTGTGTGAGAGACTACGGATTGACTGTAGCCGAGAACCATTGCAGTATGCAGATAGCATGACGTGACGTCGAAGTGGACGATAATAATGACGAGTGGAACAAGAGGTTCGTGCGAGATGTTAACGAGCCGTTGTTACTCCCCATTGAGATTAGAGATCTGATATGTATACAGAGGCATTAGGATACGGCCAGTTCCCGAGGAAATGCTTGTTAGTGTATATGCCCTAGGGGCCATTATTGTATCATACTAGTTTGTATATTACTTAATGGAAGCTTGGGATATTCACATGTATATAACAGTCTTGCTAAACATAGTAGTATGCTCCTTGGTTTTTCTATCTTAATATGTGAGTATACATATTGATAGAGCTCTTAGGATCTTGCTTGACTACTAGCGTTGTGATGGCAGTCACACTAGTGGGGGCTGGGTAGTCTACAAGCACATCCTTATTCAAGTCCCTAGTCGTAGGATTATCGAGACAGGGCATCGATACTCCGGAGTAGACTAGTGTGTACGCTTCTCATCCCAGTTGGGGAGATGGTCTGTCCTATAGCCGTCAGTACGTCGTACTGGAGATAGTATGCAGATGCTCGTTAGGTTACGGGTACACCGGACAGGACTCACAGGGAACTGTTGGATGGTTTTATACCAGTCATCAGTTAACAGTTTCCAGGTGACATGAGTACAGCATAGTCCGCAGACTTGATACTGCTACTTCGCCTCGAGTGTGTCCCACTGTTCTTAGATTGTTACCCTACCACGGCTCAAAGAAGTCGTGCAAACAGGTAGCAGTTGGGTGCAGTCCCGAGCACTTGGAGGCAGTGGCGGTTAGATAGGATTCATCTCTCCCGGTATTGGGAGTTGATATCGCGCTGTGTCAGAGAGCCATTACGCAAAGTCCCTGTCCAGGGCAAGCGAGATTTGCTGGTAGGTTCCAGTAGTTTCTCAGGGTGTAATAGGCTTCACTCTGACACGACTTATACCGCTATTAGGGTACCGACGCTTGCCGTCCCCTAGGCCCGATATGCGATAGTCTTAGATGAACAGACCGGACTGTATGGAGATTGTCACATCAGACTCAGTAGGAGTTCGGATGGGTTTCCTCAACGGCCTTCTTATCGACATCTACCTGGGGACCGTTACGTACTGCTAGTGCCGCTTGCGGTCTATGGTTAAACCCACTGCCAGCGTAGTAGTCGAGTCTCTAGCGTCCCACACAGAGAGTTTCCCTACTCCAGGCGAAACGATATAGAGGTCGTATGGTTTTACGACAAGGGTTCAGACGCATACGTGTGTCTACGCACGTACGACATCCGGATAGTTTTTACTATCCGGCTTTGGTTTAAGCCAGTTTCTAGTATCTGGTTATTGGATTTATACAGTCTAAAGTTTTTCCGTGTTTTCACGGATAGGAGGGGCGTTCTCGTAATTACGCGAGAAGCTTCTAGAAGATGGTGACTTGGGGGTTAAGGTGGCATATGCATTAAATGAGATTAGTGAGTCATATGAGTGATTCATCCATGTTATTAATGCATCATAAATGATTAATGACTCATGGAGATGAATCACCCTCTTGTATTTATGAAGCATGATTATTAATCCTTTATTTTCTTTTATTGGATAAATGATAATGCTTGATATATATTATGATAGATCATTATCTCATTCACTTCTCTTGCTCACTTTCTCTCTCCTCAAGCTCTCTCTCTTCAAACCCTAATCCTCCCCTCTCATGTGTTGAGACCAAGGATTAGATTAGACTACTTAATCCTTAACCATTCTCTATATCACCTAGGTTACTTAGATTAACGATTTAAGAAACCTAGTTACCTCAAGTTAGAAGTGAAGCTTGTAGTAAAGCTCTCGGGTGGATCATCTACTACATAGAGAAGGCCGGAGAGGACGTGGAGAACGGAAAGACGAAGGACACGGTTTGTCAAGTATAATTACTTTTCATAGTAGTTGTTAACTTCTATGATTCTTGTTAGTTATCGTTTAGCAAAGATTCTCGGTTAGTCGATGTTTACGCCTAAAACAAGATCGTTTTTCATTATTCCGCCTCCCCGCAAGTCGTGGGGTGTTGTAAATCGACTTACAGTGGTATCAGAGCCTCGCTAAATAATAATTAACTCATTAGCAAAGTCGTAAGAATTTCGAACGCAAAAAGAACCGGAAACATCAACGATTTATCACAGTTTCTGCCGAATTTAAAACGGCTTTAAAAATTTTTCAGGGAGCTTCAGAATAACATGCAGAGAATAATAGGGCTACTAAAGAAATTTGGACTCCTAACTCGGCCAACTCACCGCGGAACCACAGCGGATCCATGCGATCCGCTGCGGATCCGCGGCCGAGTTAGGGCCGAGTCAGCCCAAATTCCTTCAGTAACTCTCCTGTGTTAATAATGATATTTCTGGGATATTTTATTTTCTGCTAAGATCTCAGGTGCACAGAGGAGTTTTGGAGTAGAATCTAAAGTGTTTTACTCGACCAAAATTTTACGATGTTTGCTAATATGATTATATCTGTGATTGTATAATGTGTTCGTAAACCTCCCCTAACTGCTAGTATGTCGGTTGGCAGGGGGTTGCACATTTCTGTAATGGTTTTTACTGTTTGTGGTTTTGAACTGTATTGGACTGTTGTGATGATTAGCCGTGGTTTGAGATGGGTTGTTATATTCATTCATTCAATGTAATTGTAATATGTTGTAATATTATTTTGCGGGGCATATCCAGTTGCGATTGTAGCCACCGTTGTATTATTTCATTTTACTGTTTTTGCTCCTAGGATAGACCCAAAGTGGGGTGCACAAACTACCGGGTACTTTGAAGTGTTTAGTGGCCTACTCACTTTGTTGAGGGAGACCGCTTCACTTCGGGTATTTGGCGGGTAGTTTGCCGTACCCGTAGGGGTCTAGGGTGGGGTAATGGCTATTCATCACAACTGTGTAATCCGTCTTTTGTTGCAGGCTCTAAACAAACGCGGATTGCTTGCAAATCCAATAAAGTTCATATGAGATCTGGAATGCCTATTATTGCGTCAGACGAACCTACAATATCTATATATGATAGCTATTTAGACGTCACTTATGTTTTACACCCGCGCTAGCCCAGCCCCCGCTCTGTCGTTAGTTAAGTAACCTAACGGGTGATGACGGGACCCAGTGGCGAATGCGGATGGCATAAGAGGTCGTTGTATTTTTGTTGTTTTCTGCAATGATTGGTTAATGATGGGACGCATTATTTATAATGCAAAGAAAATAAACCAAAAGATGAATCGTTGGAATAATTTAAAAGAAATCACTCGGTTATTTTAAAACAGATGATATTTTTAAATTGCGGATCTTTAATCACTCCTTTTTAAAAGCTATCAGGTTCCTTCGGTCATATCAAGTTCACTACGTTCACGGTTTCGCCAAAACCATTCGTAGCCCTCCGTCATTTCATTTGGGTATTCAGTAGTATTCAAGCTATGTATTTTGACCAACGCCAAGGCATAGTGTTTGGTAGCTGCTGGGTATTCATTTGTTGCATAGATAGATGAGTTAGTTTGGGACAGTCGTATTATCATTTTGGCCAACGTCAAGGATATGTACGGATGGGTTCAAATTAACAAGATAATGATGGGTAGAACTTGACATGTGACTTATGAGATTTTGACCAACGCCAAGGTCATAAGAGCATGGGGCAAAAATGTATATCGGGAATTTCTAAAGAAACTGAAATTTGCAAAGAGATGCATACCATTTGGAGTTTGATGAATGTTGGTAGGATTCCTTCAACATTATCATACGATGATATTTGGATCCCGATCCTACTGTGAGTATATGCTACTCATCAGGAGATTCGTCACTTAACGATCAATGCTATAAACCAAGTAGGTGTCAAGAAAGGTGTCAGCGGGGTTACGCCCCCAGAGAAAAGAGGTTATTTAATTAAGGAACTTCGCGAAAGCATTGGAAAACCTCCCTCGAAGTACCGACACCAGCCTGGCTGAACGGTTAAGCAAGTATTGTACAGTGAGAATAGTCCTGGCTAATTCTTCTTTTATGGTTTGAGGAAGGATTCGAGAAACAGTGGGAGCCATCCAGTTTAGATAAATTAAAAACCACTCTAAACTTGCAAGAGCATCATGCTAAAGAGTTTTCTTCTCTCTCTCCTAATTGTAGCGACCCTGAAAATGACTGGACTTAAGTTACTTTTAGAGAAAAATATACTGAAAGGGCCAAACTACAAAGATTGGCTGCGGAATGTCAAAATGGCTTTGACCTATGACAAATTGGGGTATGTCCTCACCGCTAAGGCACCTGCTGTCCCTGGTCCCAAATCTAGTAATGCGGATAAGGAAATCCGCAAAACCTGGGATTTCGATTGCGCGAAAGCCAAGTGCATCGTGCTTGCCTCGATGAACAATGAACATCAGAGGGGGCACGAGGATATGGAACTAGATGCCATATTTCTCCGTACAAAAGAACTTTATGGAGAGCAATCTCGTATAGTAAGATACGAAACCTCTAAGAACTTGTTTCGAGCGAGGTTGGCTGTCGGATCATCGGTAGGAGAACATGTCCTAAAGTTGATTGTCTACATAGAAGAGCTCGCAGACCTTGGGACGACTTTGGATAATGAGCTCTATATAGACCTTATTCTCCAGTCCCTTCCTTCCACCTACGCCCAGTTTATTCTGAACTTCAACATTCAAAGAAAAGAAGTTGAACTTCCGGAACTCCTTAACATATTGAGGAGTGCAGAGGGCACCTTGCAGAAGGCAAGGGAAACACCCGCTATGTTTGTTAGCGGTGCTTCTTCTTCCGGGTCCAAGGCTAGGGGCAAAGGAAGGAAAAAGAAGGCCGCCACCAAACCAAGAGGAGGTGTAAGTAAGGTGGGAGGGAAGGGAAAGAAAAAGTTTGCGGTACCGGTAGTGTCCCAGCATGAGTGCTTCCATTTTCACAGGAAAGGGCACTGGAAAAAGGATTGCAAGGCGTGGAACACCAAGAACCTGGAACCGAAGCAAGCTGTGGCTTCGACTTCAGGTGTGTTTGTAATTGAGAATTGTCTGTCAATCAACTCTACTTCCTGGGTATTGGATACCGGATCAGGATCTCATATATGCAGTTCATTGCAGGCACTGAGAAACCGTAGAGTGCTGAAGGATGGTGATATGACCCTGATGGTTGCTAACGGAGCTAGCGTGGGAGCTGTGTCCGTAGGGGATTATCACCTGGGATTGACGAGTGGACACATTTTGGTTTTACACAACTGTTTTTGTGTACCCAGCTTAACGTGTAATATCATATCTATTTCCTTGTTATCAAATAAAGGTTATGATTTCACGTTTGTAAGTGATGTTAACATCCACCTTAATCATGGTTTGATTGGGTCCGGTACACTGGATAACGGTATATATGTTTTAAACCAACTCCAAATTTTTAATGTCCAGAACACACTAAAAAGAAAGTCTCCAGATTTAAATAAAGCTTTCTTATGGCATTGTAGACTGGGTCACATCAATGAGAGATGGTTGACTAAGTTACATAGAGAAGGATATTTGGACTCGTTCGAATATCAAACTTATGCCACTTGTCAATCTTGTCTCAAAGGAAAGATGACAAAAACTCCATTTACTGGACATGGAGTAAGAGCGAGCGAGCTTTTAGGACTCATACACAGCGATGTATGTGGTCCAATGTCTACACATGCAAGAGGTGGGTTTTTCCTATTTCATTACTTTTACAGATGATTACTCAAGGTACGGATTCATTTATCTGATGAAACATAAATCCGAGGCTTTTGAGAAATTCCAAGAGTATAAGAATGAAGTAGAAAACCAAACCGGCAAAAGTATCAAAATACTAAGATCTGATCGAGGTGGTGAATACTTAAGTGCCGAGTTCCTAGGTTACCTAAAAGAGAAAGGAATTCTCTCTCAGCTTACTCCTCCATACACTCTACAGCATAACGGTGTATCGGAGAGACGGAATCGAACCCTATTGGATATGGTACGTTCCATGATGAGTAATGCTGAGTTACCGCGATCTTTCTGGGGTTATCCGCTAGAATCAGCGGCATATCTTTTGAACATGGTTCCTACCAAGACTGTGCCTACCACGCCATATCAGATGTGGAGTGGGAAGAAACCCTATCTTCAGTATTTGAAGATATGAGGATGTCCAGCTTTTGTTAAAAAGCAGCATGTGGACAAGCTCGAGGCACGATCAGTAAAGTGTAAGTTTGTGGGATATCCAAAGAACTCCAAGGGATATCTATTCTATTACGCAGAGGAACAAAAGGTTTTTGTTTCTCGTAATGCCCATTTTCTAGAATATCAGTTTTTAGAAAAGGAAACAAGTGGGAGCGAAATAGAACTGGAAGAAATTCCAGAACCACAAACTACTACTGAAAGTTTGGTAGAACAAGTAGTTCAAGAAGAACAGGACATTCCCGCACCCCTCCACAGGAGTAGTAGGCCGTCTCATCCTCCTGAGAGATACTACGGTTTTCTCATAGATGGGGATAGAGAGGAATGTATCATAGATGATGATGAACCTACTAGCTTCCAGCAGGCCATCCAGAGCGGCGACTCGGTACGATGGCTAGATGCAATGCGGACCGAAATGGAGTCCATGTACACCAACAAAGTATGGACTTTGGACTTTGCTCTAGATGGGGTAAAACCCATAGGATGCAAATGGATCTTCAAGAAAAAGATTGGTGTAGATGGACAGGTGGAAACCTATAAGGCTAGACTTGTTGCAAATGGTTTTCGTCAAAGACCTGGTTTGGACTATGACAAAAATTTTTCTCCAGTGGCTATGCTCAAATCCATTCGGGTCCTTCTTTCTATTGCTGCCTTCCATGATTATGAAATCTGGCAGATGGACGTAAAGACGGCTTTTCTGAATGGAAATTTAGAAGAGTGCGTCTATATGGATCAGCCAGAGGGTTTCAATCAGAGTGGGAGCAGCGGGAAACTATGCAAGTTGCTTAAGTCCATTTATGGACTAAAGCAGGTATCGTGGAGTTGGAACATCTGTTTTGATGAAACAGTCAAAGAATATGACTTTATCAAAAATCCAGATGAACCATGTATATACAGTAAAGTTGTAGTAAGAACTGTCGTATTCCTCGTCTTGTACATGGATGACATTCTATTGATAGGAAATGACATTCCTATGCTACAATCTGTCAAAGGATTCTTGTCACACAGGTTCTCGATGAAAGACCTGGGTGATGCCTCTTACATTCTGGGGATCCGGATCTATCGTGATAGATCCAAGAGGATGTTAGGACTTTCGCAGTCCAGGTATATCGACACTGTACTGAAAAGATTCAGTATGGAAGATTCTAAGCGCGGTAATCTACCGGCTTGTCACGGAATCACCCTATCCAAAGAGATGTCTCCCAAGACTGATTTGGAAAGGGAACGCATGTCTATTATACCCTACGCTTCTGCGGTAGGCTCTATAATGTTTGCGATGTTGTGCACCAGACCAGATGTAGCTTACGCACTGAGCGTGGTAAGCCGGTATCAGTCAGACCCTGGGGAGAAGCACTGGATAGCAGTAAAGAACATTCTCAAGTACCTGAGGAGGACTAAGGAGATGTTCTTGGTTTATGGCGGAAAAGACCTCAGGATGGAGGCCTTTGTTGATTCTGGCTTCCAAAGTGATAAGGACGATTCCAAGTCCATGTCAGATTATGTCTTTACCCTCAATGGAGGGACAGTGTGCTGGAAGAGCTCCAAGCAGGACATCGTTGCTGACTCGACGATGGAAGCAGAGTATATTGCTGCTTGCGATGCCGCAAAAGAAGCGGTCTGGATGAAGAAGTTGCTAACAGAACTTCAGGTGGTTCCTACCATTGTTGATCCAACACCTCTGTATTGCGACAACAACGGAGCTATAGCTTTAGCGAAGGAACCAAGGTCCCATCAGAAGTCCAGACACATCTTAAGGCGGTATCACCTGATCAGGGAGATCATTGATCGTCGGGAGATCGAGGTTCGGAGAGTAGCTACTGAAGAGAACATTGTTGATCCATTCACGAAGGCCCTACATCAGATTCAGTTCGAGAGGCTACTCGAGATCATCGGTCTTCGATATGCCAGTACATGGCCCTAGTGCAAGTGGGAGATTGTTAGTGTATATGCCCTAGGGGCCATTATTGTATCATACTAGTTTGTATATTACTTAATGGAAGCTTGGGATATTCACATGTATATAACAGTCTTGCTAAACATGATAGTATGCTGCTTGGTTTTTCTATCTTAATAAGTGAGTATACGTATTGATAGAGCTCTTAGGATCTTGCTTGACTACCAGCGTTGTGATGGCAGTCACACTAGTGGGGGCTGGGTAGTTTACAAGCACATCCTTATTCAGGTCCCTAGTCGTAGGATTATCGAGAGAGGGCATCGATACTCCGGAGTAGACTAGTGTGTACGCTTCTCATCCCAGTTGGGGAGATGGTCTGTCCCACAGCCGTCGGTATGTCGTACTGGAGATAGTATGCAAGTGCTCGTTAGGTTACGGGTACACCGGACAGGACTCACAGGGAACTGTTGGATGGTTTTATACCAGTCGTCAGTTAACAGTTCCCAGGTGACATGAGTACAGCATAGTCCGTAGACTTGACACTGCTACTTCGCCTCGAGTGTGTCCCACTGTTCTTAGATTGCTACCCTACCACGACTTAAAGGAGTCATGCAAACAGGTAGCAGTTGGGTGCAGTCCCGAGAACTTGGAGGCAGTGGCGGTTAGACAGGATTCGTCTCTCCCGGTATAGGGAGTTGATATCGCGCTGTGTCAGAGAGCCATTACGCAAAGTCCCTGGCCTGGGCAAGCGAGATTTGCTGGTAGGTTCCAGTAGTTTCTCAGGGTATAATGGGCTTCACTCCCACACGACTTATACCGCTATTAGGGGACTGACGCTTGCCGCCCCTAGGCCCGATATGCGATAGTCTTAGACGAACAGACCAGACTGTACGGAGATTGTCACATCAGACTCAGTAGGAGTTCGGATGGGTTTCCTCATCGGCCTTCTTATCGACATCTACCTGGGGACCGTTACGTACAGCTAGTGCCGCTTGCGGTCTGTGGTTAAACCCACTGCCAGCGTAGTAGTCGAGTCTCTAGAGTCCCACACAGAGTGTTTCGCTACTCCAGGCGAAACGATATAGATGTCGTATGGTTTTACGACAAGGGTTCGGACGCATACTTGTGTTTACGCATGTACGACATCCAGACAGTTTTTACTAGCCGGCTTTGGTTTAAGCCAGTTTCTAGTATCCGGTTATTGGATTTATACAGTCTAAAATTTTTCCGTGTTTTCACGGATAGAAGGGGCGTTCTCATAATTACGCGAGAAGCTTCTAGAAGATGGTGACTTGGGGGTTAAGGTAGCATATGCATTAAATGAGATTAGTGAGTCATATGAGTGATTCATCCATGTCATTAATGCATCATAAATGCTTAATGACTCATGGAGATGAATCACCCTCTTGTATTTATGAAGCATGATTAGTAATCCTTTATTTTCTTTTATTGGATAAATGATAATGCTTGATATATATTATGATAGATCATTATCTCATTCACTTCTCTTGCTCACTTTCTCTCTCCTCAAGCTCTCTCTTCAAACCCTAATCCTCCCCTCTCATGTGTTGAGACCAAGGATTAGATTAGACTACTTAATCCTTAACCATTCTCTATATCACCTAGGTTACTTAGATTAGCGATTTAAGAAACCTAGTTACCTCAAGTTAGAGGTGAAGCTTGTAGTAAAGCTCTCGGGTGGATCATCTACTACATAGAGAAGGCCGGAGAGGACGTGGTGAACGGAAAGACGAAGGACACGGCTCATCAGGTATAATCACTTTTCATAGTAGTTGTTAATTTCTATGATTCTTGTTAGTTATCGTTTAGCAAAGATTCTCGGTTAGTCGATGTTTACGCCTAAAACAAGATCGTTTTTCATTATTCCGCCTCCCCGCAAGTCGTGGGGTGTTGTACATCGACTTACAATGCTGTGCTAAGAACGCAGATGTCCAGAGAACGAGAAGAGATTATGCAAGAGTACCAGCCTCTGTACAGTTCAGCATAGGCGAGATCGGTAGAGACCTTGAGCAGATGCCTTCCAGGGCACTACCGCGATAAGGGTTACACTGAGGATCAGTTGTGTCATATGTATTCAGAGAGCCAGAGGCCGACACCGGTGACATGCTGCCTTACGAGTGGTCATGCTAATTGGCCGAGGGATGACCAGAAGAGTGCCAGAGAGGAATCGTTTCCGTTAGTACACTTGACCGGGCCGACAAGCCGATGGATTGCGGGATTAGTAATCCGCAGAGAAATGAGGACCCAGAGACAGAGGACGCAAGACCATGAGCAGGAGGCAAGCAGATGTTCTTGCCCTGCCAGGTTTGGGCACACCGACATTTTTCGACATTGTAGGAGGTGTAATTCAATGTCATTTGTTGCGATTTGTGTTTGTGATCCGAGTATCATGCTTATATCACTTGGATTTGAGTTTTGATGATTGAGTTTCATGATATTGTTTTCGTGCACCATGGCTGCACCTACTGGGTATTTACGTTTTGGTGTCTATTTATTGCACTTGATATCGGTTTTGTGCCGTGGCTGCACGTGTTTATGATTTCGGGGATTTCATACGGTTGATTTGATTTTGTGCATGTTGTACGCACTTGATTTGATTTTTTGCACTCGGTATAGCTTGCATGTGCTTGCAGTGCATTGATACGTGTTTTGTGCACGCAGTTACACACGTTTATGATTTTATACACCTTGGTACACTCGGTGTTGCTTTTATATGCATTTGAGTTATTGATGAGATTTTGTGCACTAGATGCACCCGATTTGTATTTTGTGCATTTGTTGCACCAGATTGGTATATTTGTGCATTTGTTGCACTAGATTTGCATTTCATGCACTTGTTGCACCGGATGGTATTTCGTGCATTAGTTGCGCTAGATTATACTCTGTACATTGGTTGTAGCCGATTTATATCTTTGAGCATTTGCTTTACCAGATTTATATTTTTGTGCACGATTGCACTTGACGTTCGTTTTCGTGCTCTTTACTGCACTAGATGCTTTATACGGACCTGACGCACTTGGGTTGGATTTTTGCGCATATTAGGTGCTTGGTATTGGATTTTTGTGCGCATCGGATGCACTTGACTGAGCTTTTATTCGTGCATGTTGGATGCCCCTGACTTAGATTTTATTCATGCATGTCGGATGCACTTGATTTAGATTTCATGCGTGCATGACGAATGCACTTGATTTGGATTTTCGCGCATGTTGGGCGCATGATATGAGATGTGATTTTGTGCACACCGGATGCACTCGATTAGGATTTTCATTCGTGCATGTTAGTTGCACTGGGTTGAGATTTTTGTGCACTCTAGATACACTTGATATTGTTGTCGTGCACATCCGTTGCACTGGATAGATATTTTCATGCACACCCGTTGCAATTAGTTTGGTTTTGTGCACATTCGTAGTACTTGTATTTGGTTTTGATTTCTGTGCGCGTCAGACGCACATGATTGTTGGATACGCCTTTTGAGGCTGATTTTGCTCTTGAGCACCTTGTTTTCATGATGGGCACTATACTATATAGTAGCCGAAAAGGACTGATCTGAGGACAGTACCTGAGTACTTTGCATGCATAAAAGGTTTAATAAGAGGTTTTAAAAAAGGAGCTATAGTCTCGCTATTTCCTACGTGTCCGTGAGCGACACGAACGTTTACAAAGGAAAACCTTTTGAGATATTTTAAAAGGGCGGAACGTATATTTTAGCAAAACCTATATGAACATATATTTATTACTTTACAAATGAGCGTCCGTCACTTGTGCCATGAGTTACGCATCACATGACTATTCAGAAAAGATTTTGCATGTGTTTTATTCTATTTTAGGAGATTTTTCCAAGGATGCGTACGACACACATATTATAGTATTTGACTAGTGCATATTGGATTTCAGTAGTGGATTTCGAGACCTGTATCTCCATTGTAACTCCGATGATTTGCGTGCAAATCCGATGATTTGCGTGCAAATCCGATGATTTGCGTGCAAATCCGATGGAGTTCGATTTTGAGTTTCGTACTCATTTTCAGGCGCACACGATGCGCTGTGTTATTTCTTTATCTTCTGTGATTTCGGAGCCACGTTGATTTGAGCTGATTATGGAAATTTTTAGTATTTGGGGGTTTAAATTTAAATTCGGTGACCGAATTTATTTAAGGGGGGAAGATTGTAACATTTCAGAAAATATAAAATATTATTTTTGGAATTTAATATTAAAATAATATATTTCGCGAAAACTGCCCGATTTGCGAATTTGGGGTTTTCTTAAAATGGTATAAATAAATACCAATATTTGTGAAATAATTGGAGATTAACATGATTTATTCATTTAAATATATATTTATCAGTTTTGGCATTTTTATAATTAATTATATGTAGTTTAAATAAAAATTGATTAGTGCATTGCTAATCGCGATTAGGCCAAATCCGTGTTTCCACATTTTTCCAAGGTTAGTGCACCATGATATGTTGCATTTGGTTGCATGTTGTTTCATTGGTATTTGTTGATATTTGGTTTTAGAAAGAAAAGGAATTATTGGAGAGAGAGAGAGGGTGACATGGCATCTGATAATTGAGAGGGTGAGCATAAGAAGAGTGAAGATAAGAGAGAGAGAGAGAAAGAGTGGGCTGCCCCACTTCACATTTCCTCCATTGTTTTCTTCTCCCTATTCATCTTCAAGCTTTCCCCAACTTCTATCCTCATGACCCACCTCAATTCCTTCACTAAAACCCTATACTTCCTTCACAAAAGATGATCACAATCTTTCTACAAACCCAATGGATGCTTCAAAGTTGGATTTTGAAGACTTTGAGCAGCTCAAGAAAATTCTTAAGTTGCCAAATGAGGTATATCTCCTTTAATTTAGTTTAGTTTTAAGTTTCCTAACATCCTAGTTTAGTTTAGACTTAAACTTGTTTAGATTAGTGGTGTTTGGAAAATTCCAAGAGAGGGTTTGGATGATTTTGTGGATCTGTGATGTTTAGAGGCTGTTACAAGACCTTAGTGTCGATTTTACTGGCCAAGACCCGGACTAGAAACCAAAATACGAACTTAGGAAATTCCCCGTGTCGGTTTTGAGAAGCCATGTTTGCCTACAGGGTATCTGGAGCTAATTGGGGTAGTTTCAGGAAAATTTAGCAAGTCCAGTGACCTATATAAACCCTTAGGAACCCACCACCGATTTACGAGCCCCTGTTTCCTTCATTTGGCAGGCGAGCTCGGACATCATGGTGATGTCGCCGGTTTTCTAGTGTGGTCCTGGGTTGGTTTTTGACTGCAGCTCCGAATCCCTATAAACAACTCCCTGTATCTGCTAGTTTAGTCCCAATTTAACCTGAGATAAATCTGGGAGCTGTTGTGAATGTTTTGGGCAAAGTTTCCCGAGATTTGAATGGTTGGTTTTGATGTTTGGATTTGTATTTGGTTGTTGGGCGTTTGTACGTCAACAACAAGGGTTGTTTGATTGTTTTTGCATGCGTAGGCTATAGGTTCTAACCTATAAGCGCACCGTGTGCCGTATTGGTTTTTCGGACTTGATTTTAATAGCTTTGCGATTGCGTGTTGATTGTAGGTACCTTCGCGTGGATTCCAAGACGAAGAAGCGCATCGACTACGGCTGAATAAGGAGCTCGGCAGGTGAGTAGATTTTTATCTACGGGGGAAGTTCGGTGGATGGCGTATAGCACCCCCGCAATTAATAAATGGAAACCGATATTTAGAATATGGTCGGAGAAACCTATACTAGGAACCCACAGATGTGATTAAAGGTTTAGTATGAAATGATATGATTGATAAGGATGTCTCGAAGTGATATATAAGGATGTGAAACGTAAATGTGAATCACGATATATAAATATATGTAGTTGCACGAGAATAAGTATGAGATTTATAGTAGCATGACATGAGATTCATAAGAGAGGATGTATATGTAAAATGACTTGATGTGAGATATTGATGTGATAAAAAGTGTATATGATGAGATATGATGACTTGGGTTGATATGTCGTTATACGAATGCGAGTCGATATGAGATAATTGATATCTTTGCCGGTCCTATGATATGAGATTTATACGGATGTGACCTAGGATATAGTATATAGATATATATAATGTTGTGAATCATGAGTGATATGCCGTACGAGACGTTAGGTCCGTACCCTCATTGTCATATAGGTTGATAGGATCGCATATGGTTTAATGCCGCCGTACGATGATTTACCGTACGTGATGAGTTTTATCTGATGATTGATCCATACCCTTGACTAGAGGATGTCGTATGATGGATTATACCGTACGTGATGTTGTGAGGCTGGATGCCGATTGATTGATTCACCGACTTGGATATATTTTAGATACGTTGTAACATTTCAGAAAGATAAAATATATTTTTGGGAATTTATAAAATTGAATAATAAATATTATGAATATTTTAATGTGTGGAGATTAGTTTTAAATGATATGGTATAATTAAATACCGATAAATTATGAAATAATTGAAAATTTATATTAATAATTGATTTTGAAAGAGATTATAAGAATAGAGCATTCATAAATTTTTTATAATTAATTATATTCTACGTTATTACTAAACTCGATTAGTGTTTACTAATTTTGCATTAAGTGTGATATGTGCATGATATGTTGCATGATATGCTACATGATATGTTCCATAGTACTTGTTACATTTCGTTTGTTGAATTAAAGCCATTCTTCATTCTTTCATTTCTTGGTTTTAAATTGAAACTTAAAGAATAAAAGAGAAAGGAAAAAGAAAAGAAAAGGGAATAGATTAAAATAATGTGGTATGGGAAAGAAAGAGAAGAGAGAGTGAGGTGAGGGGTCTTCATTGACCATGGCCATTCTTCTTCTCTTCATTATCTTCATCCTTCTCCTCTTCACACCATGGCTGCCCTCCTCTTTCCACCACCTACACCACCTCATATCAACCCCAAAACACCTCAAAACACCTATTTCCATTCATTAAAAATGTGCACAAGCTCACTACAAGTATGGGAGATCAAGAAAGTTTGGATTTTGAGCTCTAGGGGATACAAGAGAGGCCAAATGAGGTCATTGTTTCACCCTTAGCTTAGTAATTAAGTTTATATAGCTTCTAGTTTAGTTTAGAATTTAATTATTGTGGTTTAGTGGTGTTTGGGAATTCATAGATGTGGATTAGGGATTCTTGGGTAGTGAAGATACAATTGAGGTGTAATTGGTGACCTTAAACCCCCATGGTGCTAGAAACCTAGACCAAACAGAGCCTAGACCATGCAATGTGAATTATATATCGAATTGTCGGTTTTGTGTTTATATTATGTCTATAGGGAATCTGGAGTGACCTGGAGACTTGACTAGAAAAACTAGCAACACCACTAACCTAGATGGACCAGTAGGAGACCCCCCTGTGAATACGAACCCGAACCATGCACCTTTGGCCAAGCAGGCCAGAATTTTAGGCAGTGTGGCCGGCCAAAGTGTGGGTGTTGGTGCTAGGATTTTTTAGGTAGCTCATATACCTCCTATACTACATCCCTGTACTGCTAGTTTTTCCTAATTTCACCTGAACTAAAATCTGGAACCATTTTCTTGAGTTGCTATTTTGAATTGTGACTTTTAAATGACTTGAAGTTTTGATATTTGTGTTTTGTATCGGTCACTTGACGTTTGTGCGTCGATATCGGGAGTCGTTTGGTTGATTTGCATTAGTAGACCATAGGTTTTAACCCTTGTGTGATACGGGTGCCGTTTTAGTTTTCGTGCTCGATTACGGTTTACGATACTTCGTGTTTATATGTGTAGGCATCCTTAAGTGGAATTCGGACGACGAGGAAGTGAATGGAGACATCGACTTCGGCAACCAAGGATCAAGGTGAGTAGATGTATATTTACGGGGGAAGTTGGGTGGATGGCATAGAGCACCCCCGCAGTTTCGTAGTGTAGCGCACGAATACGTTATATATATTTATAAATATGTGTATTTTGAGACATGTATAATTAGCAAGGATGGTTTTAGGAGATCATGGGTTATTTTTTGCATAATTGGGTGAAAATGTCGTTAGTTAGTTTCTTAGCCATGAAACCCTAGAGTGAAGGTACACACACACACATGCACACACGTGATATGTTTTTGGTGTATATGATATGTGTGTATATATGTGTGTGTGTGTGTGTGTGTGTGTGTGTGGATGCGTTGATATATATATATATATATATATATGTGTGTGTGTGTGTGTGTGTGTGTGTGTACGTACGTGTACACGGGTGATGAGGATAACATATGGTACTCGGAAGAGAGTCGATATGATCAGGCATGATGCCGTGAGATCAGTTATGTGATTTGGGTCGTGTGATGTGACGCAACATGATATTATAGCGGATCGTTGGGCGATGTGTTTTATTTACACGCGGATATATTTTTAATGGTATCAGAATGTACTAGAGTTTAGATCAGTACCCCTGGTTTATGATATTATGATATTGATACCAGATGAATAATGAGGTATATGTGATACTGACTCGTACACCGTTTTTGGGATGCTGTAAGATGGATTTTACCGTACGATGTATAAATCTGATGATTGATCCACACTCTTGACTCAAGGATGTCGTATAATATATTTTACCGTATGTGACGCTATTGAGGCGGGATCACCGAGTACTAGATATATCGACTAGGACTTAGGTGGATTTCCTTACATTTTTTACTAGTTTCTTAGCTTCGTCCTGTAGTTTACTTGGTAGATGTTAGATTGGGCTCGAGTCATACTTATTTTCAAAACTAACGAATCATGAGTATTTTAAAGACATGTCTAGGAATACTATGGATTTTTCAAAGGAAGCATCTTTTCTCAAAGACCTCATTGTCCTATTTTTCTAAAACCATGATTCGTGCGATTTCAGACACCAAAAACTGTATGACTCGTATATAGGGATGTATATTTCTTTATTGTTGCATTTACTATTAATTTTCCGCATAATCTTGCTGTTCGCATTGCATTGCATGTTTAAATGTGTTTTCGGTAGTTATTATGAAACCTGTTGTCAGGACACCAGCACTATTACCGAAGATGCGAATGCCCCACGTACACTTACTTGCCGGCTCACACACATCATCATCGGTAATTTCCATGTCACGTACACTTTAGAGAATATTACTTCGTGGATATAACTAGTAGTAGATATTTCCGATATATAATTACTATGCTAGTTTAATTATTGCATTCTTTGCTTAGATATCATGCTTGTATATGTACTCATTTGTCATGAGATAATATGGGGCTCTATGCCGGTATTTACTGTTTATTGACTTTTAGTTATGGGGTCCGATTTTCCATGAGATTTCGGGATTTGGAGAAACCGTAAGGATTTATAAACTCAGTATTATTTCTAAAAATAGAAATTTGCGGTTTTCTCGTGATATGATATTTGTGATGTCCACTATGAGTTTTCTCGGTTCTCGAGTGGTATCATACACCCGATTCAAGGTAGGGGAGGGACCGTCTGCGGGTGCATGGTGGACCCGGTGAGGTACCCTAGGGCAAGAAGATCGTATAGAAAGGCGTTGAGCCCGGCTGGGGAGCACTACCGACCAGTGATTGTATGGAAACTCGACGGATATCCGGAGGATATCGTTCGGAGTTATGAAAGAGATGGATACAGGCCGATCCTGATCATGCGGAGCCCGAGATATTGTGATATTGGGATATATGTTTTGTGTCGATGCTTGACACAGATTCTATGTTGATTTCATTGAGGATACTTTGGTCTTTATACAGAAATCTCACTAAGACATGAAAACAGTTTTCTCATTGAAGATGTATTCTGTTTTCATTCTTATTGCATTCATACATCACATATGTGATATGTTGCTACCTGAGGCACTGACATGAGCACTTTGTATTATACGTATGTTAGATGATTACCTTGCCATTATTAGATGCTTCCGGTTATATATATTATCAGGATATTATTGTATGACCTAGGATAGAGTCATACATGCGATTTCTGCTCGGAGATATTTTCTACTCACGAGTTGGCAACTCACCCCCGTTGTGCCACAGTTTCTTGCAGGTTTTTCCGTGCAGGTTTCCTTGGCGGCTTTGCTGGCACACTGCTTCCTTCCGGATGATTGTTTTGGTAGGTGGGTTCACTTGTATCGTGACCACCGTAGTATTTGTATTTACATTCAGTTGTATCTAGTAAACTCCATCAACCGGACTTGTATATTTAATAGACTTAGAAGGCCAGTTGTATATTCTTTCGACCTTAGAGTCGCACTCATGTATTATTATGATTCTTTCCTGGTTTTCTTGAGAATGTTGGTTTTCTTTTCAGAGTTTTGATCTTCGCCCTTCGGCATTGTATATTATATTCCTTGCGTGGTTGTTTCCGCCAATTGGTGAAGAGCTAGCTCCCGCTTGGGGATGCCTTTATTCATTATGTATATTATTCATATTTATACCCGTTTGGGGCCAGTATTTACAAAGGAAACTCTGGCAAAATTTTCAGGAAAATATGAGGTTTCTTTTAAAAATGTTTACTACGACTTTCAAGTGAATTTATACTTTACTTTTAAATAAGTTTTCCTTCACTCTTTCTTCAAATGGTTTAGATTTCTGGGCTTTTGGCTTACTTGAATTAGGTGGGGTCCTATAGATTTCACATGATTCAAGTGCCAGTCACATGCCATTTCGGGTCGTGACAAAGTTGGTATCAGAGCGCTAGGTTTAACCTTGGTTTGAGTCTAGGTTTGACTATGCGGAGTCTAGGGTGTATGTATATATATATATATTCGGAACCTAGGCTTGACCTTACGGAACTTAGATTTGGTCGAGGGGGTATTAGACCCGAACTTTCGCCGTATATGCTGACCTTGGTTGATGGAGTAGGTGACTTAAGTAGAGTGACGTACTGTGTGTATGTTCCGTGGTATACTTACGATACGCTACTCTGCTTAAGAAACCTTAGGATGTACATTTCTTTGCACCGTATTCTATCCATTCATTTGACCTATCCTCATCGATATCGGTTTGTGGTTTCTGTTACCACGGTTGCACGGGCCGAGAGAACTGCTGCTAGAGTTGCGGTCAGCTTGAGCTCATCTTGGACAAGGACTGACCAGGGCGTAATTCCGGTAACACACGATTGCATAGATGTGTTATTTTATTGTGTTTTTCGTGACATGAGCGTTTTGATGGATTGTTTTTATTATGATTTCTCGAACGTTCAGATCAACACCAGAGGATTGGGCCATTGCTAGAGGCCGGCTAGAATGTGATGACCGTTAATGTATCGTCTATTCTTGGGGATTGAGGCTTGGGTCTGCTCTTCTACGGCTGGTCCATAAGTACTGTGGAATGTACTTGGTATTATTAAACTGTGCTCAAGTGTTGAGTTATCAGGGAATTATGGGATTTTGATGACTCGATCGAAAAGTTTAACGTCGTCCGGATAACATGTGATGGGATACAATACTTGGAATCTACAAGAAGACTAATTTGAATTTTATAAATCTAGAAATTTAGTCTCAGTTGATCGGTTGCCATGGGATTTTGATGAGATGACGTTCCACTCCGTTGACATCGGAGATGTGATACGCATGCATAGGCATTGAATATAGATATATCTTTCAGGAGGAGTAGTGATGAGTATACAGCTGTTCCGGAACCAGAAATAGATTTAATAAAGGGTGATAACTTCCGGGCAGTTCGGCAAAAACGAGATTTGGGAGAGACCCTGACAGAATTTTTCTGGAATACTATCCGAGAAGACTTGGACCCAGGATTGGTCGTATTACGCATACCCAGTAGGCCAGAGTTCGACATCGACAAGACATGTTGTGAGCGACCATGATAGTTGGCCAGAGATCTTTAGAGGATGTGCAAGAGCGGAACTGTTTCCTTCATCGTTCCATATTGGGCCGTTGAGCCGAGGAGTTATGTAACTGGCAATTCGCAGTGAGAGACAAGAGCCTAAAGTCACAAGGCGCCAGACCGATATCTTGCTCTGCTAGCTTTGGATGCTCCAACACCTTCTCGACTTTGAAGGAAGGATATATCGACGATAGTGTTTATGAGTTGTGATTTGGTGATTTGAATATCACGTATCCATCATTTTGGATTTCGGTATTTTGGGCGATTTATTTGCATGATTGAGTTTTCGAGTACCACAGTTGCACTCAATTTTGATTTGATATTATTCGAGATGTTTGATTTTGATTTCATGCCTAAGGTATGTATATGATTTGACTTGTGCCTTCGGTGTAGTTTCATGCACTTTTATTACTTTGATTCGATTTTGCGTACGCTGATGCACGTAGTTGTGAGATTATATACCACGGTATACCTGATTTGGATTGAGGTTTGTTGTATACCGTCGATTTCGATTGTGATATGCGATATTTGTTTTCGTGCACCTTGTGCACTCGATTTGGGTTCTTGTGCATGCTTGGCACGCTTAATGCGATTTTGGTGCACACCAGATGCACGAAATCAGGATTCTTCGTGCATGTCAGATGCACCTGATATTGCTGTCAGGCACACCCGTTGCCATTGACAGGTCTTTTCGTGCACACCCGTTGCACTTAGATTTTGTTTCTGTGCACATGTATGGCACATTCATTGATTTTGATTTCTGTGCGCACATACGCACGTGGCTATCATATACACATTTTGGGATTGGTTTCTTTGGTGCAGTATGTTTTATGATATTTACTTTTTGGTATAGTGACTGAGTAGAACTAGTCAAAGGACATTACCTGAATATGTTTTTGCATGTATCGATAGTTACCGAAGGGATTTCCAAAAGGGAGCTATAGTCTCAGTATTTACCTACGTGTTCGAGATGACACGAAACATTTTACAAAGGAAACCCTTCTAAATTATTTTCAAACGGTGGGACTTGTATGTTAAACAAAGGATATCTATATATATAGCTATTTTCTGACAATAAACGTCCGCTACTTGTGCTGTGATACGCGCATCGCACAGCGATTTGGAAAGGGTTGGCTTGCATTTCTTTTCAGATGTTTTGGCGAGTTTACAACGATGCGTACTATGTATATGTTATAGTTTTGATGCATATCATATTGGTTTTCGTATTGGACATTGACTTTGGTATCTTCACCATGACTCCGATGATTGCGTGATACTTGACGGAGTTTTGAGTTTTGAGTTATACACTCGTTTTTCATGCGCATGCATTGCGCTACATTATGTTTTATGCATGTACGATTTCTGAGCCCCGACGACTTGACCATTTTACTGAAATGTTTTAGTATTTGAAGGGTTTAAATTTAAATTCGGGGACCGAATTTATTTAAGGGGGAAGACTGTATGTGGTCCCATGTCGACACATGCCAGGGATGGTTCCTCGTACTTCATTACATTCACTGACGATCTCTCAAGATACAGACATGTGTTCCTGTTAAAACACAAGTCTAAAGCTTTTGAGAAATTCAGAGAATATAAACACGAAGTCGAGAACCAAACGGGTAAAAGTATTAAGATCCTTCGATCTAATCGAGGAAGAGAATACTTGAGTAATGAGTTTCTGGACTATCTAAAAAAGAATGGGATTCTCTCTCAGCTTACTCCTCCCTATACACCACAGCACAATGGTGTATCAGAGCGGAGGAATCGCACCCTATTAGATATGGTGCGCTCTATGATGAGCACTGTTGAGTTGCCTATTTCCTTTTGGGGTTATGCGCTTGAGACAACAACATACCTATTGAATCAAGTTCCATCTAAATCATTGCCTACAACCCCATATGAGATATGGAGGGGAATGCGACCATATTTTAAATGAGTTAAGATATGGGGTTGTACGGCCTATGTCAAAAGGCAAAATCCGAACAAGCTCGAGGCACGATCAGTTTTTTGCAAGTTTGTGGGATATCCAAAGAATTCTCAAGGATATATTTTCTACCACGCTAAGGAACAAAAAGTGTTTGTTTCTAAATATTCCACCTTTTTAGAAAAGGAATTTCTTTCAACGGAAATTAGTGGTAAAGAGGTAGAACTGGAAGAAGTTCCAGCTACACAAACTGCAACAGAAGATTTGGTGGAACCAGAGGATTCAGTTGTTCCCAACGAACCCCAGCCTCTCCGCCGATCTAGTAGGGTTCCTCATCCACCTGAAAGATACTACGATTTTCTCATTGATGGTGGGAGCGTGGATTGCATCATGGAAGATGATGACCCGACTAGCCTCGAGCAGGCCATCACAAGTGGAGAATCTGTGAAGTGGCTGAATGCAATGCGATCTTAGATGGAATCCATGTACACCAACAAAGTATGGACTTTGAAAGTTTCTCCTAGAGGGGTAAAACCTATTGGGAGCAAATGGATCTTTAAGAAGAAACTTGGTGTAGATGGAAAAGTTGAGACTTTCAAAGCTAGACTTGTTGCAAAGGGTTTTCGTCAATGACCAGGTGTGGATTATGATGAAACTTTTTCTCCAGTGGCTATGCTTAAGTCCATCCGGATCCTACTTTCCATTGTTGCATACCATGACTACGAAATCTGGCTGATGGATGTTAAGACCGCCTTTCTAAATGGTGATTTAGAGGAGTGCGTGTACTTGACTCAGCCAGAGGGCTTCGTAGATAGTGGGAGCAGCGGAAATGTGTGCAAGCTTCTTAAATCTATCTACGGGTTAAAGCAGGCATCGTGGAGTTGGAACATCTGTTTTGATGTTGTAGTTAAAGAGTTTGACTTCATCAAAAACGTAGATGAACCTTGTTTATACAAGAAGGTGGCAGAGAGTAAGGTCGTCTTCCTCGTATTGTACGTAGACGACATACTCTTGATAGGAAATGATGTTCCTATGCTGCACTCGGTCAAGCTCTTCTTATCACATAGATTCTCAACGAAAGATCTAGGTGATGCCTCCTGCATTTTAGGGATTAGGATCTATAGAGATAGATTTAAGCAGATACTGGGATTGTCCCAATCTAGGTACATTGACACTATACTAAAGAGGTTTAGTATGGAAGAATCCAAGCATGGAAACTTACCTACGATCTCTGGACTCACTCTCTCCAAAGAGATGTCTTCCAAGACTGATTTGAAGAGAGCTCGCATGCAAGTAATACCCTATGCTTCGGCAGTAGGCTCTATCATGTACGCGATGCTATGTACCAGACCCGATGTAGCATAATCACTAAGTGTAGTGAGTAGGTATCAAGAAGATCCATGAGAGAATCATTGGACAGCTGTGGAGAACATTCTCAAGTACTTGAGAAGGACTAAGGAGATGTTCTTAATGTATGGTAACGGAGAACTCCAAGTGGAGTCCATTACCAATTCGAGCTTCCAAAGTGATAAGGACGACTTTAAGTCGCACTCGGGATTTGTCTTTACCCTAAATGGAAGGGCGGTTTGTTGGAAGAGTTCCAAACAAGAAACCGTGGCAGACTCGACAATGGAGGCTGAATACATCGCTGCGAACGATGCTGCCAAAGAGGCTTTCTGGATGAAGAAGTTCATCACTGAACTTGGTGTGGTTCCGTCCATTGAACATCCAATACCTTTGTATTGTGATAACAATGAAGCTGTGGCTTTGGCCAAGGAACCCAGGTCCCATCAGAGATCCAGGCATATTCTGAGGCGGTATCACCTGATCCGGGAGATAGTTGATCGCCGTAAGATCGAGATCAGGAGAGTTGACATGAAGGAGAACACTGCGGATTTACTCACGAAGGCCATACCCCAGATACAATTTGAGAGACTCTTTGGGATGTTGGGTATGAGATACTACAACAGCTGGCCATAGTATAAGTGGGAGATTGTTAGTTATATATGCCTAGAGGCCATTGTTGTACATATGATGTATATTATAGTGGATGCATGGACATATATAGAGAGGACTTTCTTTCTAGATATGATAGTATGCTATCTGGTTTTACTTTGTCTTAACATGTTGACTTGTATTGGTTTACTGTCTTGCTCTCACATGTTGATATAGCCCTTAGGATATGTACTCGACTACTGCGAGTATGATGTAGATCATACTAGTGGGGCCAGGGTAGTCCAAGAGTACATCCTATAACTGTTCTTAGTCGAGGGTGTATCGAGACAGGGCATCGATACTCCAGAGTAGACTAGAGTATATGCATCTTGGCCTATATGATGGGCGATGGATGATCCCATATCCATCAGCTGTGGTGAGACCAAAGAAGGTGTACGGGTGCTCAGTGGAGACTGGGTACAATGAACGGACTCGCCGAGAACTCCTAGGTGCTATTATACCTATCGTCAGATTGCAGTTCTCTAGTGACACTGGTACAGGTTAGTCTGTAGACCTGGGATCGTCATAGAGTCTTTGTGATTCCCACTGTGCTTTAATTTCCACCTTACCACGTTCACGAGAACGTGCAAAATGGTGGCTTTTGGGTACAGTCCCGAATCACATGGAGGCAATGAGCGATAGGAGGGGTTTCGTCTCTCCCGGTATTGGGAGTTGATGTTGCACTGTGTTCGATTTGCTATAACCGGATGTCCCTGGCCAGGGCTGTTATGGAGATTTACTGGTAAGAGTTATCAGTAGTTTCTCGACCCGTTATGAGCCACACATCGAAACGAGTTATCGGTTACTGGGGTCTGACGTTTACCACCCCTAGACTAGATATGCGACATATCAGACGAAGAGACCGGACTGTACAGGAGTGTTACTGATTGGATTCACAGGAGTATGTACAGGCTTTCTTATTGATCTTTTTATCACTTAATACTTGGGTGGCTGTTACGTTTAGCTGACAGCTTGCAGCTTGTGGGTGTTTGATATGATCATCACCTACTACCGGCGTATTGATGATTCTTTAGAGTCCTACACAGAGGTTTCCTGGCTCAGGCAAAACGGAGTAGGAGCACATATGTGATATGTGCGGGACCGAGATTAATACGATATGAGATACCGTATTCTATTATCGCGATATGTGATATCGACCGAGTATATGTGATATCGCCGGAATATCGGATCAAGTGTTGATTCGATAAAATGATACATGTTATATTAGTCGGTTATATGTTATATAGCCGGATTATCGGATCAAGAGTTGATTCGATAATTTAACGTATAATTATATATGTGATATATTACATTACATTAACTAATATAAGCTCTCTTAACTGATTCTTTTTCTCACTAGATGATACATTGATGTATATGTGATATATGTTAATTGTATTATTTTCTTTGTTACATTATATATTATATATGTGATATATAATATTGTAATATGTTAGGGTTACAAATGCAACTGGGGTTTAGAGGATTAAACCATGCTAGGGTTGAAGATTGGGTTAACATTTTCTTTATGGTTTATTCTTTTTGTTTGGATTTAGTTATGGATGAGGTTTGAGGATGTTTCATGACACTTTGACTTAGTCCACCCTCCTTGATATTTTGCTAGATATTTGTTAACCTAACCTCTTAACCCTAGCATGTTGTTTATTCTCTACAAGGCTTAAGCATGTCATGCTTAACCTTGGTTGCTATCTAACCTCAAACAATATAATTCATTTTCATAACTTCTTTTTCTTGATCTTCTTCTTGCTCACAAAAGAGCTTGCTTGATTTTTGATTTGTGATGAATGAATGTGAGATGAAGAAAAATAAAGAGAGCAAAATTCCTACTTCATCATCCTCATCTATTCTAGCCACTTAGATTAGGGTGTTTGCTTCACTAATACCTCATTAGATAAGTGAGAGCTTGGGTTTGAGTTTCCTCAAGGTAGATCGTCTTGGATTTCGAAGATTTCAAGCAAGATGCATCATTCACCTCATGGAGCCTCTCGAGAGTCTGGGAACTTGATGATCGCAGTGAAGGGACCAACATGGAGCTTATGAAGTGAAAGAACAGACTACAAAGGTTGTAATCCCTAACTCTTAGAAGTAAAGTTGTTTACTTTGAAGTTTTGTTTGATTCTCTAGTTAAAGATCTAGGGTTAGGGTTATCTAGAATGGAAAAAATTTAAACATGGCATGGGTGATGCCTCTCGAAACCTTGCTGCCGTTGTAGGTAACACAACAGTGGTATCAGAGCCTAGCTAAAGAATTAGACAGATAAGTGTAGGATTACGAAACCGAAACAACTTCGAAACACCCACCGTAAAACCCTAGTTTCTGTAAATTTTTCAAAGTGTCAAAAACTTTTTCAAACAGTTGTAGAGTGATGTATGTGATACAATATGAACACCGTACAAAATTCACCCCATTCCCTGAAAATTTGGCCGAGCACATCATGCCCAAAACCGGCCAGATCGGATCCAAACAGGCTGAAATTTGTAGAGTGTTTAAAACTCTGGGTTTTGATACTTTAGGTGTTGTTTGTGTTTGCTAATTTTGCATGTGATGTTATCTTTTCGCAATGGCAATTTGGAGTGTTTTGTATTTGTAATTCTAGCTTTTGTTTTGGTTATTTTAGACGGTATTAAAAAGTTCGATCAGATATCAAATACCCACTTTAACCCTATCCGGAAAATTTCCAAGTGTTGGATTTTTCTTTCGTTAAAGAACATTCAAATAGCGTGCAAGTGATGCGGTGAACCCTCTAGAAGAAAAAAACCTTAACTCGATTTTGTGACCGTCAAAACCACCATTAAACCCTAGGGTTTGTGGTAGTTTAGCGGTGCCACAAGTGAGGCATTGGTTGACCCTTCTACGGCTGGTTCATTGCTACTGTGGCATGTAGTGGATACTTCTAAACTACGCTCAAGTGTTGAGAATTTTGGGAAATTTTGGGTGTTTGTTGATTCGATCGGAATGTTTAACATCGTCTAGCTTTTTCTGTAATGTGATATAATATGTGGAATTCATATAGTTAGGCATGAAATCCGTAATATGTGATATTTCGGGTTTACGATGTCTAAGATGATTGTGGATTCCAAATGTTGTAGTTTTTCACTTTATTTTCTACGACCGTAAGTGTAATATGTGGTGTATCGCCGGTTTCGTTGTTATACATCAACGACAATTGGGATACGCATATTTACTTACGTTGATGACATGCGATGTTATGTGTTACTGTGATATGTTATATTGGATCCTCGTGTTTTGAATAGCCGGGGTTTTTTATGTGAGATAAGGGTTTTTATTTTCATTCATGTAAAATTCATCGTATGTAATATTCTTTTATTGGGGCACTTCCGGGTTGAGGATGATGTCACTATTGTATATTATTTACTTTTCTGCATTAGGATAGACCGAAGGAGGGGAGCACAAGTAACCGGGTTCTAGGGTCCAGTGGGAGGCCATCTCGAGGAGTCGAGACCGGGTCTCCTAACCCTAGAATTGGCAGGGTTACATGTCTCTCTCGTAGGGGTCTAGGGATGTGGGTTTTTCTATTCATCGCGACCGTGGAATTCGTGTTTTATACAGACTCAAAATAAAACACGGACCTCCTAGTATATCCAATACTTCATATGTTATCTTCTGCTGCTGATATACTGTGACGTGATCATTTTTATATGCGTGAGATGAATGCTTTATTATTAGATATGAGATATATAGTAGACGTTGCTTATGTTTTGCACCCGCGCTAGTCCCGTCCTGGTATGCCGTTAGTTAAGTAACCTAACGGTGCATAACAGGACACTGTGGCGAATGCGGATGGCATAAGCGTACGTTGTATTTTCGTTTCTTTTATGATGCTTAGGAAGCTTAAATGATGGGATTCATTAATGAGATTAATGATAGAAAAGAAACCTAAAAGATGTTGTAGAATCAAATTTATAAAATTAATGGTAGCTTTAGTTTTTGCTTTGCATAGCGGTATTCCTTGTAGAATATCCAGTACCTTATTCGATAAGGAAAGAGCCAAGATCCCTTCACCGAGAGTGACCTCTTTAGCAAAACTAGCAGATGCTACAACTCACTCGGTTTTGTTTTTGATTACTTCTATAGTTCTTGCTATGCATAGTGGTATTTGTGAAATATCCTGCATCTTATTCGATAAGGAAAAAGCCGAGATCCCTTCACCGGGAGTGACCTCTTTAGCGAAACTAGTAAAAACCTAAAAACACTCCTTTTTCAAAATCACTTGTTTCTACAACGATATCAAGTTCATCACGTTCATAGTTTTCTGAAAAAAACCTGTCATAGCCCTCCGTCATTTCAAATAAGTACTACTTAGTATTCGTGCTACGTTTGTTGATCATGTTAAGGCGTAGTGTGCGGTAGTTAATTAGTGCTTATCTGCTATAGCATGTGATGTGATTGGATTAGGGTAGTCGTACGGCTTTGTTGACCATGTTAAGGGTCGTGTGGGTGGGTTTAATTCAATCGGGAAATAACCGGTTGAATCTGGCTAGTGCTTATGATTTGTTGACCATGTTAAGCTCATAAGTTGCTTGGGGCAAAAGCATTTTCGGGAATTTTAAGTGTTGAAATTTTCAATGATATTGCATACCTTCAATAAGATAGTTGGATCCTGATACCCACTGCGAGTAAGAGTTACTCCTGGGAGAGTTTTACACATGACGATTAGCCGATCAAGTAGGTGTCTAGAAAAGTGTTAACGGGGTTATGCCTCTGGGAAAACGATGTTTATTTTAATTAGGTCCGTGTGAAAGCATGGGGAACCTCCCTCAAAGTACCAACACTGGCCTGGCTGAAAGATTGACGAATTTGTAAAGTGTAATTAATCCCGGCTAGTCTTACCTTTTAGGGTTTGAAGGAAGATTTGATGAAAACAGTGGGAGCCATCCTGATTAGATAAGATAATAACTAATCAAATCTTACAAGAGTATACGCTAAAGTGTTTTCTTCTCTCTCTCTCTCTCCAGGTAGAGACCATGTCAGGCCTTAATCAAGATAATAATATGGATGTATTGACCGAACCCGCTTGTTATTCTGAGCAGGGGAACGTTGGTTCCGCTCCAACTTATAATTGTTATAAATCCGAGCAGAAAACAGGAAAATATCCAGATTCTCATGCCAACCAAATGAAGAACAAGCATGATGATTCATCTTCTTCGAGTGTGTTAGTTATTAAGAACTGTTTCTCAGTTCATTCTACATCCTGGGTATTAGATACCGGATCGGGATCCCATATATGTAATATGTTATATGGGCTACGTAAAGGTAGAGAACTGGGAGAGGGTGATCATTTCATAAGAATAGGGATTTGTGCAAATGTTGCAGCCAAAGCAGTTGGCGAATATTACCTTGTGTTTCCAAATGGTAATACATTGATTCTGAACGAATGCTATTATATTCCGACCCTAATATGCAATATTATATCAGTTTCTTCATTGAGTAAAGAAGGATTTAATTTTGAAGTACAGGATAATGTTATGAACATCTTCCTGAGTCAAAAGTTGATTGGATCAGGCTCGTTAAATAATGGCATATACGTTTTGAATCAAACTACAGTCCTTATTGTACAAAACACACACAAGAGGAAGAGTTCAGAAATGAACGAATCCTTCTTGTGGCATTGTAGACTTGGTCACATCAATGCGACATGACTGGCTAAGTTACATAAGGATGGATATTTGAATCCGTTTGAATTTTCATCTTATGACACTTGCCAGTTATGTCTCAAAGGCAAGATGACCAAAAATCCGTTTAGTGGTCACGGATAAAGAGTTACGGAACTCTTGGGACTGATACATAGTGATGTATGTGGTCCCATGTCTATACATGCCAGAGATGGTTCCTCGTACTTCAATACATTCACTGACGATCTCTCAAGATATGGACATATGTTCATGTTGAAACACAAGTCTGAAGCTTTTGAGAAACTCAGAGATTATAAACACGAAGTCGAGAACCAAACGGGTAAAAGTATTAAGATATTTCGATCTGATCGAGGAGGAGAATACTTGAGCAATGAGTTTCTGGACTATCTAAAAGAGAATGGAATTCTCTCTCAGCTTACTCCTCCCTATACACTACAGCACAACGGTGTATCGGAGCGGAGGAATCGCACCTTATTAGATATGGTGCGCTCTATGATGAGCACCGCTGAGTTGCCTATTTCTATTTGGGGTTATGCGCTTGAGACAACAACATACCTATTGAATCAAGTTCCATCTAAATTAGTGCCTACAACCCCATATGAGATATGGAGGGGAATGAGACCATATTTTAAAAAAGTTAAGATATGGGTTGTCGGGCCTATGTCAAAAGGCAAAATCCGGAAAAGCTCGAGGCACGATCAGTTCTTTGCAAGTTTATGGGATATCCAAAGATTTCTCAAGGATATATTTTCTACCACGCTGAGGAATAAAAGTGTTTGTTTCTCAATATGCTACCTTTTTATAAAAGGAATTTCTTGCAAAGGAAATTAGAGGCAAAGAGGTAGAACTGAAAGAAGTTCCAGCTATACAAACTGCAACAGAAAATTTGGTGGAACTAGAGAATTCAGTAGTTCCCAATGAACCCCAGCCTCTCCACAGATCTAGTAGGGTTCCTCATCCACATGAGAGATAGAACGGTTTTCTCATTGATGGTGGGAGCGAGGATTGCATCATGGAAGATGATGACCCGACTAGCTTCGAGCAGGCTATCACAAGTGGAGACTCTGTGAAGTGGCTGAATGCAATGCGATCTGAGATGGAATCTATGTACACCAACAAAGTATGGACTTTGGAAGTTACTCCTGAAAGGGTAAAACCATTGGGAGGAAATAGATCTTTAAGAAGAAACTTGGTGTAGATGGAAAAGTTGAGACTTTTAAAGCTAGACTTGCTGCAAAGGGTTTTTGTCAACAACCAGGTGTGGATTATGACGAAGCCTTTTCTCCAGTGGCTATGCTTAAGTCCATCCGGATCCTACTTGGCATTGCTGCATACCATGACTACGAAATCTGGCAGATGGATGTTAAGACCGCCTTTCTAAATGGTGATTTAGAGGAGTGCGTGTACATGACTCAGCCAGAGGGCTTCATAGATAGTAGGAGTAGCGGAAAAGTGTGTAAGCTGCTTAATGTAAGTCTATGTTACCCACCGCGGTGCTTAACGGGGAGGCGGAATAGGTGAAAATCGAATTTTTTCTTAAAGGAAACATAGACAAACCATGAAGGATCTTTGCTAAATGAGAACTAAAAAACTAATACTGAGTTTTAACTACTAGGTTAGATGGTTATACCTAGTTCTTGAACTCCTTCTCTTCTTGTTGTGGTCCTCCTTGTTGCGAGCTCCTTGGAGTGGTGTAGTTGGCTCCTCCTCGTTGTCTTCTCTAGATCAAAGAACGATCCACCCGAAGGCCTCTACCTTGAGCTCCTAGCTCAACAATGAAGTAACTAGAGTGCTTGGCTTGCTACACTAAGAACCCTAGAGTGAGAAGAGAAGTATTTTGGTGGTTTAGTATCAAAACTTTGATTTTCAACACAAGAAACACTTAAGCCTTTTGAGAGATGAAGAGGGAGAGCAAACCATGAGAGAGAAAAGTAATGAGAGAATGAGAGAACAAAGCTCTCATATGTGAATTATATGATAATAATAATAATAATTAAGAAAATTGTAATGGAGAATTGATTTGACCATTGTCATTTCATAATTAATGCTAAGCATGCTTCAAAAAAATATCTCATGCTTAACAAAACAAAAGAAAATATCTAAGTCAATATGAGTCAAGAAGTCAAATGGTCAAACCAACTCTAGCCATGATACAATTATCCTTAATTAAAACTATTAATCATTTTCCTCCTTCTCATTATGGTTTTGATCAAGTCAATGGTCAAAACCCTAATGAAGTGTCTCCCTATCCGCCTCTGTCAACTGTACATACATACCCACATCCGTGTTCCATAGAAACACGAATACAATGAGACTAGACTAATCCCAAAACAAATACTAGGATCTGGCTTAAACCAAAGCCCACTAGTATCAACTGCCCGAATACCAAACGTGCACAAGTGCACGTATGTGAACAAATCCTGTCGTAAAACCATACGACCTCTACTTCGTTTCGCCCAAAGGTGAACAACCCTCTGTGTGGGACTCTAAAGATTCGACACTACGCTGGCAGTAGGTTTAACCACAGGCCGCAAGCGGTACTAGTTGTATGTAATGGTCCCCAGGTAGATGTTGATAAGAAGATCGATGAGTTGAACCCATCCGAACTCCTAATTAGCCTGAATGTGACAATCTCCGTACAGTCCGGTCTGTTCGTCTAAGAGTATCACATGTCGGGCCTATGGGGGCGGTAAACGTCAGACCCCTAATAGCGGTACAAGTAGTGTCGGAGTGTAGCCCATAACAGCCTGAGAAAATAGTGAAAACACTACAAGTAAATCTCGCTTGCCCTGGCCAGGGATTTTGTGTAATGACTCTCCTAGACACAACGCGATATCAACTCCCAATACCGGGAGAGACGAATCCTGTCTAACCGTCACTGCCTCCAAGTGCTTCGGGACTAGACCCAACTACTACCTGTTTGCACGACTCAATAGTGCTGTGGTAGGGTGGTAATCTAAGAACAGTGGGAACACACTCGAGACGAAGTGACAGTGTCAAGTCAACGAACTAAGCTGTACTTATGTCATCTGGGAACTGCTAAATGACGATAGGTATAGTACCAACCAATAGTTCCCGACGAGTCCTTTCCATTGTACTCATAACCTAATGAGCACCTGCATACTATCTCCAGTATAATGTACTGATGGCTGTGGGACAGACTATATCCCCAGCTGGGATGAGAAGCGTACACACTAGTCTACTCTGGAGTATCGATTCTCTGTCTCGATAATCCTACGACTAGAGATCTGTATAAGGATTTGCTTGTAGACTACCCAAACCCCACAAGTGTGATTGCCATCACAACGCTGGTAGTCAAGCAAAGATCCTAAGGGCTCTATCAATTTGTATTAGCGATACGTCAAAAGAAACATATACACATATTAAGATAAATACAAACCAAGTAGCATATTACCATGCCGAGCAAGACTGTTATAAATCTGTGTATATATATATCCCAAGCTTCCAAAATGTAATATACAAACTCATACTATACAATAATGGCCTCTAGGGCATATCACACTAACAATCTCCCACTTACACTAAGGCCATGTGCTGGTATATCGCAGACCTTTCATCTCGAATATCCTCTCGAACTGTGTCTGAGGAATGGACTTTGTGAATAGATCTGCAGTGTTATCTTCTGTAGCAACCCTCCGAACCTCGATCTCCGGCGATCCACGATCTCCCTGATCAGGTGATACCTCCTCAAGATGTGTCTGGACATCTGATGGGACCTGGGTTCCTTTGCTAAAGCTATAGCCCCATTGTTGTCACAATACAAAGGTATTGGAGCAACAATGGACGGAACCACCTGAAGTTCTGTTAAGAACTTCCTCATCCAGACTGCTTCTTTTGCGGCATCAGAAGCTGCGATATACTCCGCCTCCATCATCGAGTCAGCAACGGTTTCCTGCTTAGAACTCTTCCAACAGACCACCCCTCCATTGAGGGTAAAGACATAACCCGACATGGATTTAGAGTCATCCTTGTCACTCTAGAAGCTGGAGTCAGCAAAGGCCTCGATCTGGAGGTCTTTTCCACCGTAAACCAAGAACATATCCGTAGTCCTTCTCAGGTACTTTAGAATGTTCTTTACCGCTATCCAGTTCTTCTCCCCAGGGTTTGACTAATACCGGCTTACTACACTCAGTGCATAAGTGATCAGTCGAAAATATTGTATATTTTAGCCGGCAATTTCCTTAACATTTGCATACATTTAGAAGTGTTCGGCATTCATATTCTACATATTAGCAAATCTGTCACAAAATATAAGATTGCATGTGTTAGACTTTTAAACCGACACTTTAAAGGAAATTAACCGCATTTCATGGCACCGCATCATTTCTGTATTTGCGCAACACTTGTCTTGAGTCTATGCAGGAAAATACGGAAGAAAACCCAAAGAGCTGATCAAAATTACGCCAACTCAATGAAATCAGATCTGGTAGTATTTCAGAAGGAATTATTAAATTCAGCATATAAAAGAAAAGCCCAAAAGTGAGCCCAAGACCAAAACAGAAAGCCCAAGCCCCAAGGCTCCACGTCAGCCGCGGAACCGCGGCAGGAGATGGCTTGCGCCGCGGTTCCGCGCCTGTTTGGCCACGTCAGCATGGAAATTTTGCTGCAGAATTTACAGCTCTGGTCCCACATTGCTTTATGATACTTAAAGTTCCAGAAATCTCTCGAAGGGACTGCCAGATCAGCAAAGAAAATTAAGGAAGGCTAATCCTAATTAAGCCCCAAACTAATCCTCTTCTAGAAGCTCCCTCCTAACTAATCACCTCTAGAAGCTTCTCCTCTAACTAACTTTTGGAGAGAAATTTGAATTCTCTCAACAAACTTTTGGAGGGAAACTTAGAATTTGAAATCCTAGATCTAGGGTTAGTTATCTATAAATAGGAACCTAGACCTAGGGTTAAAGGCTAATCAATCTTTAGGGAATCAATTTTAGTTAAATAATCCCTCTTTCATCATCTTCTTCCACAAGTCTCGTGACAAGGCTTGTGCGAAACCCTAACCCTAATTCCACTCCAAATCCAAGATCTTGAGTACCAAATCAAGCGAGAAGCCTTCAACCTTTTAGGAGCCGAGCCGATCTTCAATCGGGCAAGTGATCCAAGCCGATCCGCGTTCCACGGAGACGAGCGAAGCCAAGTCGACGATCAAATTCTTCCTCTTGTAGTTCTTGAGCGAATGTAATGAAATTGTTGATATAAATAAAAGGTGAAATTCTTTAATCTTGCTTTCTTTTAATTCTTGCATCATGATTAGATCTCAATTTGCAATTGTAGTTCTTGTGATGATGTTTGAGTAAAACTCCGCTCGTGAAGGAGTCGAGACGATTGTAGAATGATGATGTAACAAATCTTAATACGATCTTTAAGTCCTACGAGTTTTGTAAACCCTAGCAAGTTCAAGAATCGATGACCTAGTTTCGTAGCGATGCTTTCTTGATTGTGATCGCTCGAAATTAGGGATCTACGATCGTTTCTTGAATTTACTAGAGGCTAGTATATGAATGATATCAATGAAAGAACAAGAGATAAGATGAAACCCTAGTTTCACAAGAAGTCTCTAATTCTCATCGATCATCATCGATCTAGTATCAATTCATCGAAGGATAAGAATACGTAATTCTAAGATTACATCACATCTATAGATCCGATCGATTCCTACGAGCCTCATTTCGATTCTTGATATTTGGTTTGGAAAAATCAACAAACGATCAATTCTTGATTCTATCTTTTAATGCTTTCTTAGATCTAGATATTTTCTTTTTCTTGAAATACAAAATTTAAATCATGAATTGTTTTCTTTTCTTTTCTTAAAGTTTCAATTCATCTAATTCAAAAGACGAACGATTACACTTTCCCTGTGGACGATCCGCACTCACTTACAATCTACAATCCGACACCGTAGTTGATTGCGGTCAAATAATTTTTGATTGTGATTTCTTTACAATTTTATACTACACATCAAGAATTCTTTTCAATCAAATGGCGCCGTTGCCGGGGACTATTTGATTCGATACTTTTACATCCAATCAAGAAATACATTCAATCAAATGGCGCCGTTGCCGGGGATAGTGCGCTAGTTCTTCGTATTTTGAAATTTGAGTTGAAAATTTTATTCCATCTAAATTTTTGTGATCAAAATTCGTGCAAACTCTAATACGTGTGTTGTGATTTGATTGCGAGGAAATCTGGAATCATTGGAGCTGTGGAAAATTTTTTCTGAAACATCCAGAGAGCTGTGTAGGTGAACAGGAGCTTGTACACAAATTTCTGTGCACTGATCCCAACAGACCACCGCCCATCCGCGGCAAGAAACCCTAATCCGCGGCGGATCCGCGCCTGTAGTGACTGTTCACTGGACCAATCTTTCTCTGTAAGTCTCTCACTTTCTTATCTTCTCCTCTGTCTGCTCCAATAACAATTTTACTGCAGGTTTCTTTGCAAATAAATCGCAGCGCCGCAAAGCAAAATAAAATTTGTGCGTGTTTTTGATTCTTTTGGTTGTTTGCATATTAAAACGGAAATTAAGGGGCACGACCAAATTCAAATTAGGTGGGGATTTCATTACCCTTCCTAGGCCCCGAAAACCACAAAACTTGCATCCGCATTTACCCTCATTAATTAAAAGAAATCTAGAGATGACTCTAAGGACCGTCGCGCTCAATTAGGACAAGAGAAGGCCGTGGGTAATTCATTGCTTATCCGCGTTTTCTTGTGGTGCCTAAGGCGAGTGTGTCTAAGGCTAGTGGTTATTAATTAGGCCCACTGTAGTGGTGGTTCCTTCCCACTTACCTGGCACTTATCCGGCCACAGGGGGACAAAGAGGCAGTGGAGGATTTATCCCGTGACTTGTCTTTTGGCAGTTAGGAGCGGTCTAGAGTTTGACCTAGGTGACCACTAGATTCTAGGGTTTGTGTGTTGCATTTGTTTTGTTGCATCATATTTTTTTCAAAAATCCGTATATTTTTAAAACAAACACCGCATTCATCATTTCCCCTAATTATAAATTCACGCTGCTACTTGTACTAACCCTTTTAGTACAAGATAGGCTGGACAACGGGATTCTAGTGCCTGTTTGTCCGCGTCCCCCGATCGACCCAAAAGTCGGTATTTTTACATTTACCTTTTCTTTACCCACCACCACACCCACATCGATGGATCCACCTCCATCGAACTTCTTTTCCACTACCCTGCCACCGTCCGTTGGTGTGCAGAATCCACCTCGCATCTCTCTCCAGGAGAGATGTTATCCTACACGAGGCCCACTTTCCACCTGTCTTTCCACACCACCAGCCAACGGGGAAAATTTTCAAATAAAACCCCAATACATCAACCTTCTACCAAAATTTCACGGTCTCGAGTCTGAAGACGCATACGTGTTTATCACGAAATTTGAAAATGTATGCGCAATGATGGGTACTTCACAGCTTTCTGTGGATGCTTTCCGTCTACGTCTTCTCCCATTCACTTTGTGCGATTTAGCCGAGAAGTGGCTATATAACACTACCGCACATTCCATTTCAAATTGGGATGAATTCGTCAAAGCATTCCTGAAGAAATTTTACCCACATCAAAAGACAGCTCGAGTCCGTAGCGAAATCTATCAATTCACCCAGCTTCCAAATGAAACATTTTCAAAATGTCTTGACCGCTTCAAGGATCTGTTAGTCCAATGTCCACATCACGGCATCCCGAGATGGGATCTTTGCCGAATCATTTATGAGGGCATTACTCCTTACACAAGACAGACCCTTGAATCAATGTGTCAAGGCAACTTTATGACCAAAGATGATGGGGAAGCCTGGGAATTCCTAGAAGATTTCGCTGAAAAATCTTTACAGTGGGAGGGTGTGAGTCAATCGTCAAGGGATGGCAATGATATTTCCATAGGAGTTAGAGCTGACATTGCAGCTATCAATAAGAAACTCGAGAATATGGAAAACAAATTTTTAGCTGCCGCCCTAAGTCAAATATCACTCTCCAAAACTGTATGTGGTTGTTGTTCTGATCCGTCTCACTTGACGGAAGAATGTCCGTTTCAAGGTCATGAGCATACCAATGCATCATTTCAAAGACCTAGAAACGATCCATCTTCCTCCACATATGATCAGGGTTGGAGGAATAACCCTAACTTTGCTTGGAACCAATCACAATTTCAAAACACGGTTCCAACCCAAAACAATTTCCAAGAGGCCCCTCCACCACAACAGCACCCACAACTTCAATTGAGTCAGCACCCCTTTCAAGCACAAAATTTCCAAAATCCGGCCAACACTTTTGCACCATCTAGTCCTTTGCAATTGACCGGTACAGATAACACCACTGCACTAGCACAAACCTTGGATACTTTCATGAAACAATCCATCCAAGGGACGGCAAGTTTGCAATCTTCCGTCGAGAATCTGATGAAGATCATTATCTCTCAAAATGATAATATCAAATCGATGGAAGCACAAATTGCACAACTAAAAGCCGAAATGAGTGCACGAGAGAAAGGGAAACTTCCAACTCAACCTTTACCCAATTCTAGCTATTCACATGATGTGGATGCAATCACGTTGAGATCTGGAAGAGTGCTTGACCATCACCTTGGGGAAGAGTTTGATGATACTGATAAATCAATCAATAGAACCCCGGCTGAGACCTTTCTTCACACACACACTTCTTACCCCAGTTCTTCTACCCCACCTTCTTCCGAGCCTATTCTTCGTTTCCCAAAAGGCTCGCCACTACAGCCCACCTCTTTTACCCCTCCACGGACGATTCCCACTTCTATTCCGGGAACGGTTCCACACCCACTTCCTTCTCCTATGATGGACCCAGCGCTTATTGCTAAAGCACCTTATCCTAATCGGTTAAGGGCTAACACACCGAGTCCACATATGGAGAAGATTATGAACATTTTTAAGCAAGTAAACACCAACATCCCTCTCCTAGATGCCATCCAACAAGTTCCGTCTTATGCAAAAACTCTTAAGAACTTGTGCACTAGGAAGAGGAAGAATCCAGTGCCCAAAAAGATATTCATGGAAAAAACAATAGACACGGCTTTTCCCCAACAATTACCGAGGAAACGTAAGGATCCAGGATATCCTACTATTTCTGTTTCTATCGGGGAAAAACACATCAACCGTGCTCTATTAGACCTTGGCGCTAGTGTTAACTTGCTTCCATACTCAGTCTATGAGCAATTAGGGATCGGAGAGTTAAAGCCAACCAATTGCACTCTCCAGATGGCTGACCGATCAATCACCAAACCTAGGGGTGAACTGGAGGATGTGTTAATAAAAATCGGAGAATTTATATTTCCGGTAGATTTTATTGTAATTGATACACAACCTGTAGCGAACCCACGGAATCAAATTCCGGTGATTTTAGGTCGCCCCTTTTTGGCCACTTCCAATGCTATTATCAACTGTCGTAACGGTTCTATGACCCTATCTTTCGGGAATAGGTCAATAGAGCTGAACATTTACAAGTTGGGAAGTGTACCCTCCGAACCTATTGCTCAGGTATGTTCTGTCGACTTAATGGATGTCGACAGCAGCGAATTTGATGATCCTCCTGATATCGATCTTGACTCTTTTCATACGTTGTTGTTTGACCCAACTATGTATCATACACATACGGACTCTTCCACCGAGTTGTCCGGGTCAACAATTAACACGGATTATGAACTGATTTTAGAGTCTGAAGATCACCCCGCACTTTGTGATGATATTATTCACCGGGGTATGAATGGAACTTTTGAGGAGATCTTCGCTGATGAACTCGCATTTTTGAATGACATGGGTGTTGAGATGAATCATCTCCCAATCATTGAAATTGAACCTCCACCCCTTCTTCTGAACTGTAAAAAGAATGCGAGTAATCCATCACATTCACTGCATCGTCTCTCCAAAATGAGACGCACATACACTCTCTTCCACCACTTAACCTTTCCCCACTTCTTCTTCCACCAACCCGAGCACTGCATTGATAAAATTTTTGAATGGTTGGTGTTGACATTCGGTCTTTGCAAAGCTTGGCATCGACCACTGATTTTTGACCCCCACTTGTGATTTTAAAAGATTAACATTGCATAACTCAAGTTTGGGGGGGCATTTTTTTTCTGGCTCTTGAAAAGAAAATTTTTACAAAATTTTGAGCCAAAAATAAGTTTGGGGGAGGATCTTCACTTCAATATTTTGCCCCCACTAATAAATTCCTCCCAAGCTTACAGTTTTTTCGAGATTTAGCAGATGGCAACAGTGAGGACACTGTTGAAAACAAGTTTGGGGGAGGTTTGTGCTTATTTACGCATCATTTGCATCATACATTGCATAAGCACAAAACATTTCTTCAAAAACCTATAAAAATTTAAAAATTTTCAAAACTATAAAAATATTTTTTGTATATAAATAAGATAATAAAAGTTTAGATAGTGAAAAATTATATCCATGAGATTAGAAAAATTTAAGAAAACTAAGAAAATTAGAAGTTTTCTTATACGAACTAGTAATAAGTAGTTATGAGCCGTTGTCCCAAGGGTTAGTAAGATGAAGGACGTCACTAATCTGAGGATAAAAATAAGTCTGAAAAATAGTTTCTATTCTGGAAGCCAAACATTTTGAACGTTGATACCCTGCTATTCACACTTACACACGTCTTAAAGCCTGGGATAGTAGAGGATACCTTGAAATGCTCTTGTCTTAAAGCCAAAAGTATGAAGAAAAAAAAAATGGTGAGAAAAATGGACACTGGTTTTGTTATCACCAAGGGAAATAAAAAATATATAGCAAGGGTGCCTTTTCATCTAGTGCCCTAAGGCCAACTGGTCTGGGAGTCACTGCTATACCTAAGGTGGTGCAAGATTAGGAAAATACACCAAATAAGCAAGCACATGAGTAATCGGTCGGTTAGTACCTCAAGAAGTATTAACGGTCGCATGAAAGTGTGTGAGCTCATCGAGAAAAAAAAATATATACTAAGGCTGATGGGCAAGAGTATGATAGCTTGAATTGAATTCTCCGGGTGTAGGGATGTCTTTACACACACGCAGGGTTATATGATCGATGTTTGGAAGAAAGATAGGAATGAAGAATAAGACGATGTTTTATTGAGGGAGGACGTGATTTCTAACATCTTTTCATGACCATTAAGATAGGGCTCATGACAACCGAAAAGCTAGCTTAGTTGGAAACCCTAATTTTCAAGGCTTTTCTTTTACAATTCTTTTCTTTAAATGTAATATTCATGATCTTCCTTTTATTATTGGATTTTGTGGGTGCAATCCGCTGAAAACCCTCAGGAGACAACACTCCTCCTACTAGGGACACCTAGAGGTTTAAAGGCTTGTTGCACGTGCTCAGTGCAATCGTGTTGCCTACGAAAGTGTGCTAGTTAGTTTTTCTCTTTCTTTATTTTCTCCTTCTCTTTTTAATAAAACATTCGCTCGAGACGATCGAAATTAAGTTTGGGGGTATTTGATCAGTCGAAAATATTGTATATTTTAGCCGGCAATTTCCTTAACATTTGCATACATTTAGAAGTGTTCGGCATTCATATTCTACATATTAGCAAATCTGTCACAAAATATAAGATTGCATGTGTTAGACTTTTAAACCGACACTTTAAAGGAAATTAACCGTATTTCATGGCACCGCATCATTTCTGTATTTGCGCAACACTTGTCTTGAGTCTATGCAGGAAAATACGGAAGAAAAGCCAAAGAGCTGATCAAAATTACGCCAACTCAATGAAATCAGATATGGTAGTATTTCAGAAGGAATTATTAAATTCAGCATATAAAAGAAAAGCCCAAAAGTGAGCCCAAGACCAAAACAGAAAGCCCAAGCCCCAAGGCTCCACGTCAGCCGCGGAACCGCGGCAGGAGATGGCTTGCGCCGCGGTTCCGCGCCTGTTTGGCCACGTCAGCATGGAAATTTTGCTGCAGAATTTACAGCTCTGGTCCCACATTGCTTTATGATACTTAAAGTTCCAGAAATCTCTCGAAGGGACTGCCAGATCAGCAAAGAAAATTAAGGAAGGCTAATCCTAATTAAGCCCCTAACTAATCCTCTTCTAGAAGCTCCCTCCTAACTAATCACCTCTAGAAGCTTCTCCTCTAACTAACTTTTGGAGGGAAATTTGAATTCTCTCAACAAACTTTTGGAGGGAAACTTAGAATTTGAAATCCTAGATCTAGGGTTAGTTATCTATAAATAGGAACCTAGACCTAGGGTTAAAGGCTAATCAATCTTTAGGGAATCAATTTTAGTTAAATAATCCCTCTTTCATCATCTTCTTCCACAAGTCTCGTGACAAGGCTTGTGCGAAACCCTAACCCTAATTCCACTCCAAATCCAAGATCTTGAGTACCAAATCAAGCGAGAAGCCTTCAACCTTTTAGGAGCCGAGCCGATCTTCAATCGGGCAAGTGATCCAAGCCGATCCGCGTTCCACGGAGACGAGCGAAGCCAAGTCGACGATCGAATTCTTCCTCTTGTAGTTCTTGAGCGAATGTAATGAAATTGTTGATATAAATAAAAGGTGAAATTCTTTAATCTTGCTTTCTTTTAATTCTTGCATCATGATTAGATCTCAATTTGCAATTGTAGTTCTTGTGATGATGTTTGAGTAAAACTCCGCTCGTGAAGGAGTCGAGACGATTGTAGAATGATGATGTAACAAATCTTAATACGATCTTTAAGTCCTACGAGTTTTGTAAACCCTAGCAAGTTCAAGAATCGATGACCTAGTTTCGTAGCGATGCTTTCTTGATTGTGATCGCTCGAAATTAGGGATCTACGATCGTTTCTTGAATTTACTAGAGGCTAGTATATGAATGATATCAATGAAAGAACAAGAGATAAGATGAAACCCTAGTTTCACAAGAAGTCTCTAATTCTCATCGATCATCATCGATCTAGTATCAATTCATCGAAGGATAAGAATACGTAATTCTAAGATTACATCACATCTATAGATCCGATCGATTCCTACGAGCCTCATTTCGATTCTTGATATTTGGTTTGGAAAAATCAACAAACGATCAATTCTTGATTCTATCTTTTAATGCTTTCTTAGATCTAGATATTTTCTTTTTCTTGAAATACAAAATTTAAATCATGAATTGTTTTCTTTTCTTTTCTTAAAGTTTCAATTCATCTAATTCAAAAGACGAACGATTACACTTTCCCTGTGGACGATCCGCACTCACTTACAATCTACAATCCGACACCGTAGTTGATTGCGGTCAAATAATTTTTGATTGTGATTTCTTTACAATTTTATACTACACATCAAGAATTCTTTTCAATCAAATGGCACCGTTGCCAGGGACTATTTGATTCGATACTTTTACATCCAATCAAGAAATACATTCAATCAATAAGCTACATCTGGTCTGGTACACAGCATCGCATACATTATAGAGCCTACCGCAGAAGCGTAGGGTATAATAGACATGCGATCCCCTTCCAAATCAGTCTTGGGAGACATCTCTTTGGAGAGGGTGATTCCGTGACAAGCCGGTAAATTACTGCGCTTTGAATCTTCCATACTGAATCTTTTCAGTATGGTGTCGATGTACCTGGACCGCGAAAGTCCCAATGTCCTCTTAGATCTATCACGATAGATCTGGATCCCCAGAATGTAAAAGGCATCACCCAGGTCTTTCATGGAGAAATTGTGTGACAAGAACCCTTTGACAGATTGTAGCATAGGAATGTCATTCCTTATCAAGAGAATGTCATCCACGTACAAGACGAGGAATACAACATTTCGTGCTATAATCTTACTATAAATGCATGGCTCATCTGGATTTTTGATAAGTCAAATTCTTTGACCGTCTCATCGAAACAAATGTTCCAACTCCGCGATGCCTGCTTCAGTCCATAAATGGACTTAAGCAAGTTGCACACTTTCCCGCTGCTCCCACTCTGAATGAAACCTTCTGGCTAGTCCATATAGACACACTCCTCTAAATTTCCATTTAGAAAAGCGATTTTTACGTCCATCTGCCAAATCTCATAATCGTGGAAGGTAGCAATGGCAAGAAGGATCCGAATTGATTTGAGCATAGCCACTGGAGAAAAGGTTTCGTCATAGTCCAAACCAGGTCCTTGACGAAACCCTTTAGAACAAGTCTAGCCTTATAGGTCTCAACCTGTCCATCTACACCAATCTTCTTTCTGAAGATCCATTTGCAGCCTACGGGTTTTACCCCTTCTGGAGCAACGTCCAAAGACCATACTTTGTTGGTGTACATGGACTCCATCTCGGTCCGTATTGCATCCAGCCATTTTACCGAGTCAGTGCTCTGAATGGCCTGCTGGAAGTTAGTCGGCTCATCATTGTCAATGATACAATCCTCTCTATCCCCGTCTATGAGAAAACCGTAGTATCTCTCAGGTGGATGAGAAAGCCTACTACTCCTGCGGAGCGGTGCAGGAATGTCCTGTTCTTTTGAAAGTACTTGTTCCACCAAGCTTTCAGTAATAGCTTGTGGTTCTGGAATTTCGTCCAGTTCTATTGCGCTCCCACTTGTTTCTTTTTCTAAGAACCGATGTTCCAGAAAGTGGTCATAACGAGAAACAAAAAACCTTTTGTTCCTCTGCATAATAGAAAAGATACCCCCTGGAGGTCTTTGGGTATCCCACAAACTTACACAGTACTGAGCGTGCCTCTAGTTTGTCCGCATGCTGCTTTTTGACAAAAGCTGGACATCTCCATATCTTCAGATATTGAAGATAGGGTTTCTTCCCACTCCACATCTGATATGGTGTGGTAGGCACAGTCTTGGTAGGAACCTTGTTTAAAAGATATGCAGCTGATTCTAGTGCATAGCCCCAGAATGATAGCGGTAACTCAGCGTCACTCATCATGGAACGTACCATATCCAATAGGGTTCAGTTCCGTCTCTCCGATACACCGTTGTGTTGTGGAGTGTATGGAGGAGTAAGCTGAGAGAGAATTCCATTCTCTTTTAGGTAATCCAGAAACTCGGCGCTTAAGTATTCACCACCTCGATCAGATTTTAGTGTCTTGATACTTTTGCCGGTTTGTTTTTCTACTTCATTCTTATATTCTCGGAATTTCTCAAAGGCCTCGTATTTATGCTTCATTAAGAAGACATGTCCATACCAGGAGAAATCGTCCGTAAAAGTAATGAAATATGAAAAACCACTTTTTGCATATGTAGATATTGGACCACACATGTCGCTGTGTACTAGTCCCAAGAGCTCGCTCGCTCTTACTCCGTGTCCAGTGAACGGAGACTTTGTCATCTTTCCTTTGAGACATGATTGACAAGTTGCATAAGAATGATATTCGAACGGATCCAAATATCCTTCTTTATGTAACTTAATTAACCTTGTCTCATTGATGTGACCCAGTCTACAATGCCATAAGAAAGCATGATTTAATTCTTGAGACTTTCTTTTGTGTGTATTCTGGATATTGAAGATGTAAGTCGATGTACAACACCCCACGACTTGCGGGGAGGCGGAAATATGAAAAACGATCTTGTTCTATACTTAAACATCGACTAACCGCATGAATCGAAGCTAAACGATAACTAACATCAAACATAGAAGTTCTAAACTACTATGTAGAGGTATTATACCTAAAGAACCGTGTCCTTCGTCTTTATGAACTCCACCTCCTCTTCGGCCTTCTCCAAGTAGTAGACGATCCACCACGAGAGCTAATCTCCAAGCTTTGCCTCTAAACTTGAGGCAACTAGGTATTTTTAAGTGCTAATCAAAGTACCTAGATGAAATAGAGTATGGTTATGGATTAAGTAGTCTAACTAATCCTTGTACTCAACACATGAGGGGAGGATTAGGGTTTGAAGAGAGAGAGCTTGAGGAGAGAGAAGATGAACATAATAATGAGAAGAGAAAATGAGTTATCATAATATATATCAAGCATTTTTATTTATTAAGAAAAGAAAAGAAAATGATTTACAACCATGCTTGATAAATATCTAATGGTGATTCATCTCCATGAGTCATTAAGCAATTATGAAGCATTAATGACATGGATGAATCATCCATATGACTCACTAATCTCATTCAATGTATGTGCCACCTAAACCTCCTTAGTCACCATCTTCTAGAAGCTTCTCGTGCAATTACGAGAACGCCCCTCCTATCCGTGAAAACACGGAAAAACTTTAGACTGTATAAATCCAATAACCGGATACTAGTAACTGGCTTAAACCAAAGCCGACTAGTAAAAACTGTCCGAAATTCATACGTGCGTAAACACACGTATGCGTCCGAACCCTTGTCGTAAAACAATACGACCTCTATATCGTTTCGCCTGGAGTAGGGAAACTCTCTGTGTGGGACTCTAGAGACTCGACTACTACGCTGGCAGTGGGTTTAACTACAGACCGCAAGCGGCACTAGCTGTACGTAACGGTCCCCAGGTAGATGTCAATAAGAAGGCCGATGAGGAAACCCATCCGAACTCCTACTGAGTCTAATGTGACAATCTCCGTACAGTCCGGTCCGTTCGTCTAAGACTATCGCATATCGGGCCTAGGGGGCGGCAAGCGTCAGTCCCCTAATAGCGGTATGAGTCGTGTCGGATTGAAGCCCATTACACCCTGAGAAACTACTGGAACCTACCAGCAAATCTTGCTTGCCCTGGCCAGGGACTTTGCGTAATGGCTCTCTGACACAGCGCGATATCAACCCCCAATACCGGGAGAGACGAATCCTGTCTAACCGCCACTGTCTCCAAGTGCTCGGGACTGCACCCAACTGCTACCTGTTTGCACGACTCCTTTGAGCCGTGGTAGGGTAGCAATCTAAGAACAGTGGGACACACTCGAGGCGAAGTAGCAGTGTCAAGTCTGCGGACTATGCTGTACTCATGTCACCTGGAAACTGTTCACTGACGACTGGTATAAAACCAACCAACAGTTCCCTGTGAGTCCTGTCCGGTGTACTCGTAACCTAACGAGCACCTGCATACTATCTCCTGTACGACGTACTGACGGCTGTGGGACAGACCATCTCCCTAACTGGGATGAGAAGCGTACACACTAGTCTACTCCGGAGTATCGATGCCCTGTCTCGATAATCCTACGACTAGGGACCTGAATAAGGATGTGCTTGTAGACTACCCAGCCCCCACTAGTGTGACTGCCATCACAACGCTGGTAGTCAAGCAAGATCCTAAGAGCTCTATCAATACGAATACTCACATATTAAGATAGAAAAACCAAGTAGCATACTGCCATGTTTAGCAAGACTGTTATGTACATGTGAATATCCCAAGCTTCCATTAAGTAATTTACAAACTAGTATGATACAATAATGGCCCCTAGGGCATATACACTAACAATCTCCCACTTGCACTAGGGCCATGTACTGGCATATCGAAGACCGATGATCTCGAGTAGCCTCTCGAACTGAATCTGAGGTAGGGCCTTCGTGAATGGATCAGCAATGTTCTCTTCAGAAGAAACTCTCCGAACCTCGATCTCCCGACGATCAATGATCTCCCTGATCAGGTGATACCGCCTTAAGATGTGTCTGGACTCCTGATGGGACCTTGGTTCCTTCGCTAAAGCTATAGCTCCGTTGTTGTCGCAATACAGAGGTATTGGATCAACAATGGTAGGAACCACCTGAAGTTCTGTTAGGAACTTCTTCATCCAGACTGCTTCTTTTGCGGCATCGCAAGTAGCTATATACTCCGCTTCCATCGTCGAGCCAGCAACGGTGTCCTGCTTGGAGCTCTTCCAGCACACCGCCCCTCCATTGAGGGTAAAGACATAACCCGACATGGACTTGGAATCGTCCTTATCACTTTGGAAGCCAGAATCAGTAAAGGCCTCCAACCTGAGGTCTTTTCCGCCGTAAACCAAGAACATCTTCTTAGTCCTCCTCAGGTACTTGAGAATGTTCTTTTCTGCTATCCAGTGCTTCTCCCCTGGGTCTGATTGATACCGGCTTACTACGCTCAGTGCGTAAGCTACATCTGGTCTGGTGCAAAACATCGCATACATTATAGAGCCTACCGCAGAAGCGTAGGGTATAATAGACATGCGTTCCCTTTCCAAATCAGTCTTGGGAGACATCTCTTTGGATAGGATGATTCCGTGACAAGCCGGTAGATTACCGCGCTTAGAATCTTCCATACTAAATCTTTTCAGTACAGTGTCGATATACCTGGACTGCGAAAGTCCCAACATCCTCTTGGATCTATCACGATAGATCCGGATCCCCAGAATGTAAGAGGCATCACCCAGGTCTTTCATGGAGAACCTGTGTGACAAGAATCCTTTGACGGATTGTAGCATAGGAATGTCATTTCCTATCAATAGAATGTCATCCACGTACAAGACGAGGAATACGACACTTCTGGCTACAACTTTACTATATATACACGGTTCATCTGGATTTTTGATAAAGTCATATTCTTTGACTGTCTCATCAAAACAGATGTTCCAACTCTACGATGCCTGCTTTAGTCCATAAATGGACTTAAGCAGCTTGCATACTTTCTCGCTGCTCCCACTCTGATTGAAATCCTCTGGCTGATCCATATAGACGCACTCTTCTAAATTTCCATTCAAAAAAGCCGTCTTTACGTCCATCTGCCAGATTTCATAATCATGGAAGGCAGCAATAGCAAGAAGGACCCGAATGGATTTGAGCATAGCCACTGGAGAAAAAGTTTCGTCATAGTCCAAACCAGGTCTTTGACGAAAACCCTTTGCAACAAGTCTAGCCTTATAGGTTTCCACCTGTCCATCTACACCAATCTTTTTCTTGAAGATCCGTTTGCATCCTATGGGTTTTACCCCATCTGGAGCAAAGTCCAAAGTCCATACTTTGTTGGTGTACATGGACTCCATTTCGGTCCGCATTGCATCTAGCCATCATACCGAGTCGCTGCTCTGGATGGCCTGCTGGAAGTCAGTTGGTTCATCATCATCTATGATGCAATCCTCTCTATCCCCATCTATGAAAAAACCGTAGTATCTTTCAGGCGGATGAGACGGCCTACTACTCCTGCGGAGGGGTGCGGGAATGTCCTGTTCTTCTTGAACTACTGGTTCTACCAAACTTTCAGTAGCAGTTTGTCGTTCTGGAATTTCTTCCAATTCTATTTCGCTCCCACTTATTTCCTTTTCTAAAAACTGATGTTCCAGAAAATGGGCATTACGAGAAACAAAAACCTTTTGTTCCTCTGCGTAATAGAAATAATATCCCTTGGAGTTCTTTGGATATCCCACAAACTTACATTTTACTGATCGTGCCTCGAGCTTGTCCACATGCTGCTTTTTAACAAAAGCTGGACAACCCCAAATCTTCATATGCTGAAGATGGGGTTTTTTCCTAGTCCACATCTGATATGGAGTGGTAGGCACAGTCTTGGTAGGAGCCCTGTTTAGAAGATATGCTGCTGATTCTAGTGCATAACCCCAAAAAGATCGCGGTAACTCAGCATTACTCATCATGGATCGTACCATATCCAATAGGGTTCGATTCCGTCTCTCCGATATACCGTTATGCTGTGGAGTGTATGGAGGAGTAAGCTGAGAGAGAATTCCTTTCTCTTTCAGGTAACCTAGGAACTCAGCACTCAAGTATTCACCACCTCGATCAGATCTAAGTGTCTTAATACTTTTGCCGGTTTGGTTTGCTACTTCATTCTTATACTCTTGGAATTTCTCAAAAGCCTCGGATTTATGTTTCATCAGATAAATGAATCCGTATCTTGAGTAATCATCCGTGAAAGTAATGAAATAGGAAAAACCACCTCTTGCATGCATAGACATTGGACCACATACATCGCTGTGTATGAGTCCTAAGAGCTCGCTCGCTCTTACTCCATGTCCAGTAAATGGAGTCTTTGTCATCTTTCCTTTGAGATAAGATTGACAAGTGTCATAAGTTTGATATTCGAACGAGTCCAACTATCCTTCTCTATGTAACTTAGTCAACCTTCTCTTATTGATGTGACCCAGTCTACAATGCCATAAGAAAGCTTTATTTAAATCTGGAGACTTTCTTTTTAATGTTTTCTGGACATTGAAAATTTGGAGTTGGTTTAAAACATATATACCGTTATTTAGTGTACCGGACCCAATCAAACCATGATTAAGGTGGATGTTAACAACATCTCTTAGAAACATGAAATCATAACCTTTATTTGATAACAAGGAAACTGATATGATATTACACGTTAAGCTTGGTACAAAAAAACAGTTATGTAAAACCAAAATGTGTCCACTCGTCAATCCTAGGTGATAATCCCCGACGGACGCAGCTCCTACGCTAGCTCCGTTAGCAACCTTTAGGGTCATATCACCTTCCTTCAGCACTCTACGGTTTCTCAGTGCCTGCAATGAATTGCAAATATGAGATCCTGATCCGGTATCTAATACCTAAGAAGTAGAGTTAATTGACAGACAATTCTCAATTACAAACACACCTGAAGTCGAAGCCACAGCTTGCTTCGGTTCCTGGTTCCTGGCGTTCCACGCCTTGCAATCTTTCTTCCAGTGCCCTTTCCTGTGACAATGGAAGCACTCATCCTGGCCCACTACCGGTACCGCAAACTTTTTCTTTCCCTTCCCTCCCACCTTACTAACACCTCCTCTAGGTTTGGTGGCGGCCTTCTTCTTCCTTCTTTTGGCCCTAGCCTTGGACCCGGAAGAAGATGCACCGCCAACAAACATAGCGGGTGTTTCCCTTGTCTTCTGCAAGGTGCCCTCTGCACTCCTTAACATGTTCAGGAGTTCCGGAAGTTCAACTTCTTTTCTTTGAATGTTGAAGTTCAGGATAAACTGGGCGTAGGTGTGAGGAAGGGACTGGAGAATAAGGTCTGTATAGAGCTCATTATCCAAAGTCGTCCCAAGATCTGCGAGCTCTTCAATATAGCCGATCATCTTTAGGACATGTTCTCCTACCAATGACCCGACAGCCAACCTCGCTCGAAACAAGTTCTTAGAGGTCTCGTATCTTGCTATACGAGATTGCTCTCCATAAAGTTCCTTTGTATGGAGAAATATGCCATCTAGTTCCATATCCTCGTGCCTCCTCTGATGTTCATTGTTCATCGAGGAAAGCACGATGCACTTGGCTTTCGCGCAATCTAAATCCCAGGTTTTGCGGATTTCCTTATCCGCATTACTGGATTTGGGACCAGGGACAGCAGGTGCCGTAGCGGTGAGGACGTACCCCAATTTGTCATAGGTCAAAGCCATTTTGACATTCCGCAGCCAATCTTTATAGTTTGGCCCTGTCAGTATATTTTTCTCTAAAAGTAACTTAAGTCCAGTCATTTTCAGGGTCGCTGCAAATAGGAGAGAGAGAAGAAAACTCTTTAGCATGATGCTCTTGCAAGTTTAGAGTGGTTTTTAGTTTATCTAAACTGGATGGCTCCCACTGTTTCTCGAATCCTTCCTCAAACCATAAAAGAAGAATTAGCCAGGACTATTCTCACCGTACAATACTTGCTTAACCGTTCAGCCAGGCTAGTGTCGACACTTCGAGGGAGGTTTTCCAACGCTTTCGCGAAGTTTCTTAATTAAATAACCTCTTTTCTCTGGGGCGTCACCCCACTGACACCTTTCTTGACACCTGCTTGGTTTATAGCATTGATCGTTAAGTGACGAATCTTCTGATAAGTAGCATATACTCACAGTAGGATCGGGATCCAAATATCATCGTATGATAATATTGAAGGAATGCTACCAACATTCATCAAACTCCAAATGGTATGCATCACTTTGCAAATTTCAGTTTCTTTAGAAATTCCCGATATAAGTTTTTGCCCCATGCTCTTATGACCTTGGCTTTGGTCAAAATGTCATAAGTCACATGTCAAGTTCTACCCGTCATTATCTTGTCAATTTGAACCCATCCGTATATACCCCTGACTTTGGTCAAATGATAATACGACTGTCCCAAACTAACTCATCTATCTTATGCAACAAATGAAAACCCAGCAGCTACCAAACACTATGCGTTGACTTTGGCCAAAATGCATAGCTTGAATACTACTAAATACCTAAATGAAATGACGGAGGGCTACGAATGGTTTTGGCGAAACCGTGAACGTAGTGAACTTGATATAACCGAAGAAACCTGATAGTTTTTAAAAGGAGTGGTTAAAGCTCCGCATTTAAAAATATCTGTTTTTAAAATTAACCGAGTGGTTTCTTTTAAATTGTTCCAACGATTAACTTTTGGTTTATTTTCTTTGCATTATAAATAATGCGTCCCATCATTAACCTATCATTGCAGAAAACAACGAAAATACAACGTCCTCTTATGCCATCTGCATTCGCCACGGGCCCCGTCATCACCCGTTAGGTTACTTAACTAACGACAGAGCGGGGGCTGGGCTAGCGCGGGTGTAAAACATAAATGAAGTCTAAATAGCTATCATATATAGATATTGTACATTCGTCAGACGCAATAATAGGCATTCCAGATCACAGATGAACTTTATTGGATTTGCAAGTAATCCGTGTTTGTTTTGAGCCTGCAACAAAAGACGGATTACACAGTTGTGATGAATAGCCATTACCCCACCCAAGACCCCAACGGGTACGGCAAACTACCCGCCCGGCAGTTTGTGCACCCCACCTTGGGTCTGTCCTAGGAGCAAAAACAGTAAAATGAAATAATACAACGGTGGCTACAACCGCAACCTGGATGTGCCCCGCAAAATAATATTACAACAAATTACATTTACATCAAATGAATTAAATAATAACCCATCACATAACCCAGGCTATACATCACAACAGTCCAACACAGTTCATATCCACAAACAGTAAAATCTATTACAGAAATGTGCACCCCCCTGCCAACCGACATACTAGCAGTTAGGGGAGGTTTACGAACATATTATACAAACACAGATATAATCCAACAAGAAAATACCGTATAATTTCGATCGATTAAACACATTTAATTTTGCTCCAATACTTCTCTGTAAATCTGAAACCTGAGCAAAAATAAAAAAATTCCAGAAAATACCAAATATCACAGAGAACCAGCACAGGAAAATTGGGCTTGTGAATCGGCAACTCGGCGGCGGAATCGCGGCGGATCGGGGGGATTCGTCGCGGTTCCGCAGCGGTTTAGTCGATTCGCGAGCCCAGTTTTCTTGGGTGTTCTAATACTATCATTTTGGGCTTTCTGAACCTGCCTGAAAAATTTTTGGACTTCATTTAAAAATCGACAGAAACCATGATAACGGGGTTTTCCGGTTTTGGTTTTTTCGGTTCGAAATTCATACAATTTTGCAAGTGAGTTATTTATTGTTTAGCGAGGCTCTGATACCACTGTAAGTCGATGTACAACACCCCACGACTTGCGGGGAGGCGGAAATATGAAAAACGATCTTGTTCTATGCTTAAACATCGACTAACCGCATGAATCGAAGCTAAACGATAACTAACATCAAACATAGAAGTTCTAAACTACTATGTAGAGGGATTATACCTAAAGAACCGTGTCCTTCGTCTTTATGAACTCCACCTCCTCTTCGGCCTTCTCCAAGTAGTAGACGATCCACCACGAGAGCTAAACTCCAAGCTTTGCCTCTAAACTTGAGGCAACTAGGTATCTTTATGTGCTAATCAAAGTACCTAGATGAAATAGAGTATGGTTATGGATTAAGTAGTCTAACTAATCTTTGTACTCAACACATGAGAGGGGAGGATTAGGGTTTGAAGAGAGAGAGCTTGAGGAGAGAGAAGATGAACATAATAATGAGAAGAGAAAATGAGTTATCATAATATATATCAAGCATTTTTATTTATTAAGAAAAGAAAAGAAAATGATTTACAACCATGCTTGATAAATATCTAATGGTGATTCATCTCCATGAGTCATTAAGCAATTATGAAGCATTAATGACATGGATGAATCATCCATATGACTCACTAATCTCATTCAATGTATGTGCCACCTAAACCTCCTTAGTCACCATCTTCTAGAAGCTTCTCGCGCAATTACGAGAACGCCCCTCCTATCCGTGAAAACACGGAAAAACTTTAGACTGTATAAATCCAATAACCGGATACTAGTAACTGGCTTAAACCAAAGTCGACTAGTAAAAACTGTCTGAAAGTCGTACGTGCGTAAACACACGTATGCGTCCGAACCCTTGTCGTAAAACCATACGACCTCTATATCGTTTTGCCTGGAGTAGGGAAATTCTCTGTGTGGGACTCTAGAGACTCGACTACTACGCTGGCAGTGGGTTTAACCACAGACCGCAAGCGGCACTAGCTGTACGTAACGATCCCCAGGTAGATGTCGATAAGAAGGCCGATGAGGAAACCCATCCGAACTCCTACTGAGTCTAATGTGACAATCTCCGTACAGTCCGGTCCGTTCGTCTAAGACTATCGCATATCGGGCCTAGGGGCCGGCAAGCGTCATTCCCCTAATAGCGGTATGAGTCGTGTTGGAGCGAAGCCCATTACACCCTGAGAAACTACTGGAACCTACCAGCAAATCTCGCTTGCCCTGGCCAGGGACTTTGCGTAATGGCTCTCTGACACAGCGCGATATCAACCCCCAATACCGGGAGAGACGAATCCTGTCTAACCGCCACTGCCTCCAAGTGCTCGGGACTGCACCCAACTGCTACCTGTTTGCATGACTCCTTTGAGCCGTGGTAGGGTAGCAATCTAAGAATAGTGGGACACACTCGAGGCGAAGTAGCAGTGTCAAGTCTGCGGACTATGCTGTACTCATGTCACCTGGGAACTGTTCACTGACGACTGGTATAAAACCAACCAACAGTTCCCTGTGAGTCTTTTCCGGTGTACTCGTAACCTAACGAGCACCTGCATACTATCTCCAGTACGACGTACTGACGACTGTGGGACAGACCATCTCCCTAACTGGGATGAGAAGCGTACACACTAGTCTACTCCGGAGTATCGATGCCCTGTCTCGATAATCCTACGACTAGGGACCTGAATAAGGATGTTCTTATAGACTACCCAGCCCCCACTAGTGTGACTGCCATCACAACGCTGGTAGTCAAGCAAGATCCTAAGAGCTCTATCAATACGAATACTCACATATTAAGATAGAAAAACCAAGTAGCATACTACCATGTTTAGCAAGACTGTTATATACATGTGAATATCCCAAGCTTCCATTAAGTAATATACAAACTAGTATGATACAATAATGGCCCCTAGGGCATATACAGTAACAGAAGATTTGCGGATGGTTTAATACGTATATACCGTTGCCTAATGTACCCGACCCAATCAAAATATGATTAAGGTGAATGTTTACAATATTGCTTACAAATGCAAAATCGTAACCTTCTTTAGACATTAAAGATTCAGATATGATATTACAAGTCGAACTGGGTACAAAATAACAGTTGCGCAAAACCAAAACATGTCCATCTGTCAATCCTAAGTGATAGTCCCCCATGGACTAAGCATTCATGCTTTCTCCGTTTGCATCTCTGAGGGTCATATCACCCGCCTTCAAAACCCTACGGCTTCTCAGTGCCTGCAAAGAATTACAGATATGAGATCCCGATCCGGTATCCAATACCCAGGAAGTAGAGTTGATTGACAAACAGTCTTTAATTACATACACACCTGAAGCCGAAGCAACAACTTGCTTCGGGTCCTAGTTCTTGGCCCTCCAAGCCCTGTAATCTTTCTTCCAGTGTCTTTTCTTGTGAAAATAAAAGCATTCTTCCTTCCCCACAATCTGTCCCGCAACCTTTGCTTTTCCCTTGGCTTCCACCTTACTAACACCGCCCCTTGATTTGGTGGGGGCTTTCTTCTTCTTTCCTTTGGCTTTCACCTTGGACCTAGAAGAGGAAGTTCCTCCAACAAACAAAGTGGGTATTTCCCTGACTTTCTGCAGGGTGCCCTCTGCACTCCTCAACATGTTGAGGAGTTCCGGAAGTTCAACTTCTTTTCCTTGCATGTTGAAATTCAGGATAAACTGGACGTAGGTGGAAAGAAGGGACTGGAGAATCAAGTCAGTGTACAGCTCATTCTCTAACGTAGTCCCGAGTCCGCGAGCTCCACAATCTAGCCAATCATCTTAAGGACGTGTTCCCCTACAGATGATCCGACGACCAACCTTGCTGAAAATAGCTTCTTCGAGGTCTCGTATCTTGCGATACGGTATTTCTCTCCATATAGTTCCTTAGTATGGAGAAACATGGATTCAAGATCAATATTCTCGTGCCTCCTCTGATGTTCATTGTCCATAGAGGCAAGCACGAGGCACTTGGCCTCCGCGCTGTCAATCTCCCAGGTCTTACGGATTTCCCTATCCACGACACTGGATTCTGGACCTGGGACGGCGGAGGCCTTAGTGGTAAGGAGATACCCCAACTTGTTATAAGTGATTGCCATTTTGACATTCCTGAACCAATCTTTGTAGTTTGGCCCTGTCAGTATATTTTTATCTGATAGTAACTTAAGGCCCGTTATGATGTTTGGTTGCTGCAATTAGGAGAGTGAGAAGAAACACTTTAGCATGATGCTCTTGCAAGTTTAGAGTGGGTTTTAGTTTGTCTAAACAGGATGGCTCCTACTGTTTCTTGAATCCTTCCTCAAACTATAAAAGAAGAACTAGTCAGGATTGATCTCAGTGTACAATACATGCTTAACCATTCAGTCAGGCCAGTGTCGGTACTTCGATGGAGGTTTTACGACGCTTTCACGAAGTTCCTTAATGAAATAACCTCTTTTCCCTGTGGGCGTAGCCTCGCTAACACCTTTCTAGACACCTACTTGGTTTATAGCATTGATCGTTAAGTGAGAAAAATTTCATGAGGAGTAGCATATACTCATAGTAGGATCGGTATCCAAATATCATTGTGTGATAATGTTGAAGCAATCCTACCAAAATTATCACACTCCAAATGGTATGCAACACCAGCAAGTTTCAGTTTCTTTAGAAACTCCCGAGGTGGATTTTTGCCCTATGCTCTTATGACCTTGACGAAGGCCAACATATCATAAGTCACATGTCAAGTTCTACCCGTCATTATCGAGGTCAATTTGAACCCACCCGCACATACCCTTGACGAAGGCCAAAATAGCAGTACGACTGTCCCAAGCCAATGCATCTATCTATGCAACAGATAAATATTCGGCAGTTACCAATCACTATGCCTTGGCGAAGCTCAAAATACATAGCTTGAATACTACTGAATATTTAACTAAAATGACGGAGGGCTACGAATGGTTTTGGTGAAACCGTGAACGTAGTGAACTTGATATAATCAAAGGAATCTGATAGCTTTTAAAAGGAGTGGTTTAAGCTCTGCATTTTAAAAGTTTTGCTGTTTTGAAAAAACCGAGTGGTTTTGAAATTGTTCCAACGATTTAACTTTGGTTTGTTTTCTTTGCATTAATATAATGCATCCCATCAGTTAATCCTACCATTGTAGAAAACAACGAAAATATGACGTACGCTTATGCAATCCACATTCGCCACTGGGCCCCGTCATCACCCGTTAGGTTACTTAACTAACGACAGAGCGGGGGCTGGACTAGTGCGGATGCAAAATATAAGCAACGCCTATTAGATATCATATATAGATATATATACATTCGTCAGACGCAATGATAGTCATTTCAGATCACAGATGAACATATTGGATATGGTAGGAGTCCGCGTTTCATTCTAGCCTGCAACGAAACACAGATTACACGGTTGTGATGAATAGCCAAACCCCACCTTAGACCCCTACGGGTGCGGTAAACTACCCGCCAAATACCCGAAGTGAAGCAGCCTCCCTCAACAACGTGAGTAGGCCACTCTGCACTTCAAAATACCTGGTAGTTTGTGCATCCCACCTTGGTATATCCTAGGAGCAAAAACAGTAAAAGAAATAATATACAATGGTGGCTACAAGCTCAACCCGGATGTGCGACCATAAAACAATATTACATCAATTACAATTTACATCGAATGAAAAATTAAAAACACTCATCTCACATCCCTGGCTATTCATCCACGATAATCCAACAAGTTCATATACACAAACCAATATCACAGATCATGGATATGTGCAGTCCTCACTAATCGACGTATAGCGATTAGCAGACGTTCAGCACATATAACACATAATAGATATAATCCTGTCAGCTAAAGTTTATAGAATTTGGATCGATATTTCAAATTTGAAACTACCCCAAATACAACACTGTACTCAAAGGAATCTGGGTAGAAACAAAGTATCTGAAAAATCACAAAAAATCAAGCTGGATGATCTGCAAGAAAAATGAGTTGACTCCGAGTCGACTCGGCTGCGGATCCGCGGCGAAACGCATGTTTCGCCGCGCTTCCGCGGCAGTCTGACCGAGTCACGAGATCGTTTTTCTAGGGTGTCCCTAAAAAAGCCTGCACGCATTTTTCAGGTCTCTGAAAATATTTTTAGACCTGTTCTGAAAATCGGCAGAAAACATGAATTTTTGATGTATTTTGCGATTTGTCGAGGTTTGAAGTTCTAAAGACTTTGCTAAATGTTAGTTTCTATTTAGCTAGGCTCTGATACCACTGTAAGTCTATGTTACCCACCCCGGTGCTTAACGGGGAGGCGGAATAGGTAAATATCGAATTTTTTCTCAAAGGAAATATACACAAACCATGAAGAATCTTTACTAAACGAAAACTAACAAACTAATACGAATTTTTAACTACTAGGTTAGATGGTTATACCTAGTTCTTGAACTCCTTCTCTTCTTGTTATGGCCCTCCTTGTTGCGAGTTCCCTGGAGTGGTGTAGATGGCTCCTCCTCGTTGCCTTCTCTAGGTCAAAGAACGATCCACCCGAAGGCCTCTACCTTGAGCTCCTACCTCAACAATGAAGTAACTAGAGTGCTTCGCTTGTGTCACAACCCAAAGTTCGGCCCGTGACCGGCACTTAACCACGTAACGTCTACAGGCGTAACGCAACTAAGTAAGCCGAAACCCAGAAATCAAAACCATTAAAAGTATTGAGTGTTAAAAACATTTAATAGAAACATTTGTTAAAACGTTTAGAAAACCTTAAATAATTTAGTAAAATTATTTAAAGTTAAAGTTATTATCTTAAAAATTTTCGCAGCATTTCCTTTCTAAAAGCTAGCCCCGAAATCGGGTACAAGGCAATATATGAGTAAAAGGATATACAGTGAGAATAAAGCATCCCAAACGGGAGCAATCACGCCCAACGGCGGAAACAATCACCACAATGATAATATATGACGCCGTAGCGAAGAAATGAGCAGTATAAGTGAAAATAAATATCATGAAAGATAAAGCTGCATAAATAAAGTCGGTTCCCAACGAGCTCGACACCAGAGTACAAATAATATACATCGTCCTCACAACTGGTCTCTAAGTCAATACATGAAAAGTAGATGGAGAGTACTAGATACAACAGTGTATACAACTGGAAAATAAACAGATACCGCACAAAAACCCACCTATCAGCAAAGGGCTCGCACGCCAACTGTAATGGTATCTGTATCAAAAGATGCAAGAAAACAGCCTGCCGTGACTACTCCGAGGGGCAACCTGCAAACACTGTGGCACAACGGGGGTGAGTTGCCAACTCGTGAATAGTAGATAACATATAAAGGTAATCGCGAGTATGCACGTACTGCGATACTCAAACCTATGCCAACAGATAACATCTATATGATGAGCTGGATGCGTAATAATCATGCAACAAGTGCGATCTAATAAGGGTATGCAATAGTCGTGCATAGCAAATGCAATCTAACAACATCTATATAGGGTGAGAAGGGTATGCAATAGTCGTGCTTAGCATGTGTACTCTATCAGGTACTACAGATACAGGATGAGATTGTAGGGTTGCTAGGCACGCGCACAAGGGTGTACGAGGCATCAACCATGCCCGATTAAAATTTTAGCCATGCCGAACAACCCGAAGCCGGATCTTTAAACTAGGGTTTAGGCGAAAACTAACAAGTTAAACTTTTTAACACTAAGTGAGAAGGATTACAACCTTTGTAGATCCGGTCCTTCACTTCAATAGCTCCGTGTAGATGTCCCCATCGCTGCGATCATGAACTCCGGACTCTAGGGAAGCTCCACAAGAAGAACGAACGTGCTTGCTTCTTTGACTTCGAGGCCGAAGATGATCTACGTCGGGGAGACATTAACTCAAGCTATTCCTTCTCTAGGTCATGAACTTTATGAAGAGAACACACTCTACTACATGGCAAGTGGTAGAGCATGAAGAAGTAGGAAGTGGGCTCACTTTAGAATTGATTTTCTCACACTTTTTCTCCTGGCACCATTGGAGCTAGTAAGCTTTTCATGGAGCTTGATGAAGAAGAAGAAGAAGAAAGAATAATATCATCATATGAATTATATCCTCTCAATAATGTAACCATGGGTGAGTTAAGCTATCATGCTTAACTCATGTAGAGAATTAACCAAAGCATGAGGTTAAGGGTTAGGTTAACTAAATATCCTTAAGAATGACAAAAGAGTTGACTTTGTCAATGTTTCTACAAGCTTCATGAAAGCTTGAGAACTTTGACAAAGTCTTTCTCTTTTGTTATTCTTAAGATATAAACAAAACCCTAATCTTGGTATAAGTCTCATACACCCATCTTTGATGTATCATCAAGCATGATACAATCATATGTACACAAATATATATCACATATACACTTATGCACAATCAAGTGAGAAAATAAATCTTAAGTGAGCTAATACTAGTTAATGTAATGTAATATATCAAATATATAATTATACATTAAATTATTAAGTCAACTCTTGATTTAATAACCCGGCTATAACCGACTAATATCATGTGTAACAACTTATTGAATCAACACTTGATCCGATAACCCGGCTATATCGCATACAACCGATCAATGTTACAAATCGCGAGAATAGAAGACGGTATCTCATATCGTATCAATCTCGGTCCCGCACATATCATATATGTGCACCTACTCCATTTCGCTTGAGCCAGGAAACCCCTGTGTAGGACTCTAAAGACTCGTCAATACGCCGGCAGTAGGTGACGATCATATCAAACACCTACAAGCCGCAAGCGGTCTGCTAAACGTAACGGCCACCCGGGTATTGAGCGTCAGTAGATCAACAAGCAAGCCTGTACATTCTCCTGTGAATCCAATCAGTAACACTCCCGTACAGTCCGGTCTCGTCGTCTGATATGTCGTATATCTCGCCTAGGGGTGGTAAACGTCAGACTACAGTAGCTCGATAAGTCGTGTCGATATGAGGTCTATAACAGTTTGAGAAATTACTAATAACCCTTACCAGTAAATTTCAGCAACCCTGGCCAGGGATTTCCAGCTATAGCCAATTGAACACAGCGCAACATCAACTCCCTATACCGGGAGAGACGAATCCCCTCCTATCGCTCATTGCCTCCATGTGATTCGGGACTGTACCCAAAAGCCACCTTTTTGCATGCCCTCTTAGACGTGGTATGAAGGAAATCAAAGCACAGTGGGAATCACACAAGACTCTACGACGATCTCGGGTCAACAGACTAACATGTACCAGTGTCTCTAGAGAACTGCCATCTGACGTAAGGTATAATACCATCTGGGAGTTCTCGGCGAGGCCGTCCAGTATACCCAGTCTACACTGAGCACCCGTATATCATCTCCGATGTCAAACACCAATGGATATGGGATCATCCATCGCCCATATGTTTGGGTCGAGAAGGCATACGCTAGTCTACACTGGTATATCGATGCCCCGTCTCGATACACCCATGACTAGGGACCTTGAAGGATGTACTTATGGACTACCATGTCCCCACTAGTATGATTCGCATCATAGTCCAGGTAGTCAAGTACACATCCTAAGGGCTTTACCAACATGTAACATAGAGACAGTCAGTATACACGTTAAGGTAAAGAGTAACCAGATAGCATACTATCATGTCGAGCAAGAAAGTACTCCCTATATATGTCCAAGCATCCACTACAATATACATCTCAAGTATATTAATGGCCTCTAGGGCATACATATAACTAACAATCTACTACTTGCACTAGGGCCATCTGTTGTGGTATCACATACCCAACAATTAGCTGTGGTCGAAGTATCTCATACTCAACCATCCCATAAAAGTCTCTACTGGGAAAAAGGCCTTTGTGAGTGGATCCGCGCTGTTGTCCTCTATGTCTACTCTCCTAACCTTGATCTCCCTGGAGATCAACCATCTCCATGATCAGGTGATACTGCCTAAGAATTATATATGGATTTCTGATGGGATGGTAGTTCCTTGGCTAAAGCCATAACTCCATTGTCACACAATGGTAGGAACGAAGTTCATCTCTTGAACTTATATATATCCAGACTGCCCCTTTGGTAGCATCCTTGGTAACGATGTATCTTACTTTTAATCGTCTAGTTTGTCACGGTATCTAGCTTGGAACTCTTCCAACATATCGTCCCTCCACTGAGGGTATAGACAATGCCTGCGACTGACATTCAGTCGTCCTTATCATCCTGGAACCTTTCCAGTGATTCTCCCCAGGATCGATTGATACCATCTCACTACAACTAGTGAGAATCCTAACATCCAATTAGATCTATTTCATAGATCCAAAAACCCAGGATTTATGAGGTATCACTTTGATCCTATATGGAGAATCCTTGTGATAAGCGGAGATTGACCGAGCGTAGCATAGAAAACTCCTTCCCTATCAAGAGTATGTCATCCACGTACTCTACGAGGACCACCATACTCCCTACTACCTTTTTGTATATACTTGGTTCATCTACCATTTTGATGAAGTCAAACTTTTTGACTACCACATCAAAACAGATGTTCCAACTCCGCGATGCCTGCTTTATCCTATAAAGCATCTTGCACATGTTTCCGCTGCTCCCACTATCTACGAAGCCCTCTGGCTGTGTACTTATAGATGATCTCTTCCAAAATAACATTTAAAAAAGCAGTCATGACACCCAACCGCCAGATATCGTAGTCATGGTATGTAACCATAGCAAGTCGGATCTGGATGGACTTAAGCATAGCTTTGAAAGTCTTAACTTTTCCATGTACACCAAGTAATCTTCTCAAGATATACTCGCTCCTGATGGGGATTTAACCCTTCAGATAAAGCAACCAAAGTCCATACTTTGTTGGTGTATAAGGATTCCATCTCAGATCGATAAGCATCCACCCATTTTTACAGAGTCCCACTCCTGATGGCCAGCTCGAAACTAGTTGAGTCATCATCTCATGATGCAATCCTCGCTCCCACTGTCATAGAGAAACCGAAGTATCTCTCAAGTGTGTGAGGAACCCTACTAGATCGGCGGAGAGGCTGAGGTTCGTTGGTTACTATTGAATCCTTTGGTTCTATCAAATCATCTGCTGTAGTTTGTATAGCTGGAACCTTTCCAGTTCTACATAACAGACCTTGCCTCGAGCTTGTCCGGATTTTTCTTTTAGACATAGGCCGGACAACCCCAAATCTTAACAAACTTAAGATATGGGCTCTTCCCTTTCTATATCACATATGAAGTGGTAGGCAACTTATTTGATTTGAACCCTATTCAATAGGTATGCAGCTTCTCAAGCGCATAACACCCAAAAGGAAATAGGAAACTCAGTAGTACTTATCATAGAGCACACCATATCACATACGGTGCTATTGCTCCGCCCCGATACACCGACGTGCTGTGGTGTATACGGAGGAGTAATGCTGAGAGAGAATCTCATTCTCCTTTAGAATAGTCCAGGAATTTCGTGCTCAAGTATTCTCCTCCTTGATCACATCAAAAGACATAATACTTATACCCGTTTTTGGTTCTCTACTTCTAACTTATATTTTGTGAATATCTCAAAAGCTTCGGACTTATGTTTCAACAGGAACATATGTCTGAATCTTGAGAGATCATCAGAGAATGTAATAAAGTACAAAGAACCAATCTTGGCATGTGTAGACAGGAGACTTTCATACATCAGCATGTATCAATCCCAAGAGTTCACTAACTCTTTCTCTGTTTCCAATAAACAGAGCTATGATCATCTTATCTTTGTGACATGACCGGCAAGTTTCACAAGATGTAAATTCAAACAGATTTAAATATGCATCTAAATGTAACTTAGCTAGTCGGGTCGCATTGATATGACCTAGTCTACAATGCCTCAAGAAGGATTCGTTCATTTCTGAACTCTTCCTCTTGTGTGTGTTCTGTATACTAAGAACTGTAGTTTGATTTCGAACGTCAATGCTTTTAGATAACGTGCCTGAACCGATCAACTCTTGATATAGGAAATGTTCAAAACATTATCCAACAATACAAAATTATATCCTTTCTTTACTAATAAAGAGACTGATATGATGTTGTATATCAGGTTCAGTATCTAATAACATTCGTTCAGAATCAATGTATTCTGGTAATACAGGGTGATAGTGACCAACAGATTTGGCTGCAACACTTGCACCGTTTTCTGTCTCATGAAACTTATCACCCGTTCTCAGTTCTCTACCTGTCTGTAGCCCATATAACAGATTACATATGCGGGATCCTGATCTGGTATCTCATACCGAGGATGTAAAGGATATGAGAAACAGTTCTATGTAGTGAACACACTCGAAGATGATGCATCGGCATGCACTTTCTTCGTTTGGGCGGCATGGGAAATCTGGTATTCCCTAATTTCTTGCTCTGTCTTATAACAATTATAAGTTGGAGCGGGACAAACGTTCCCCAGCTCAGTATAACAAGCGGGTTCGGTTAATATATCCGTTTTATTATCTTGATTAAGGCGTGATATGGTCGCTACCTGGAGAGAGAGAGAAGAAAACACTCAGCGTACGCTCTTGCAAGATCAGATTGGTTGTTATTTAATCTAATCAGGATGGCTCCCACTGTTTTTTATCAAATCTTCCTTCAAACCATAAAAGGAAAGACTAGCCGGGATTAATTACACGCTACAAGTTCGCCAATCTTTCAGCCAGGCCAGTGTTGGTACTTTGAGAGAGGTCCCCCGTGCTTTCGCACAAACCTAATTAAAGTAAACCTCGTTTTTCCAGAGGCGTAACCTCGTTAACACCTTTCTAGACACCTACTTGATCGGCTAATTGTAATGTGTAAAACTCTCCCAGGAGTAACTCTTACTCTCAGCGGGTATCGGGATCCAACTATCTCATAGAAGGTATGCAATCTCATTGCAAATTTCAACACTTGAAATTCCTAATAATATTTTACCCCTAGCGTTCTATGACCTTGACAAAGGCCAACAAACCATAGGCTGCTAGTCAAGTTCAACCCGTCATTTCTTGATTGAATGAAACCCACCCGCACGGCCCTTGACAAAGGCCAACAAGCTCGCACGACTACCCTAATCCAATCTGCATCATATGCATAATCAGATAAGTAGTATTCAGCTACCGCACACTACGCCTTGACAAAGGCCAACAAACGCAGCACGAATACTAAACAGTCCTTATTTGAAATGACGGAGGGCTACGACAGGTTTTTCTGAAAACCTATTGCGTAATGAACTTGATATCGTTGTAGAATCAAATGATTTTAAAATGGAGTGTTTTTTAGGCTTTTACTAGTTTCGCTAAAGAGGTCACTCCCGGTGAAGGGATCTCGGCTCTTTCCTCATCGAATGAGGTGAAGGATATATCATATATATCACTGTGCAAAGCAAGAACTAGAAAAGCAATCAAAAGACAAAACCGAGGGGTGTAGCATCTGCCAATCATTGCTAAAGGGGTCACACCCGGTGAAGGGATCTCGGCCCTTTCCTTATCGAATAAGGTGCAGGATGTTCTACAAGGAACACCGCGACGCAAAGTAAGAACTGTAGCTACCTGTTTTTGAAAATTCGATTCCACAACATCTTTTAGGTTTCTTTTCTTTCATTAATCATATTAATGAAGTCCCATCATTTAATTCACCTAAACATCACAGATAAATACGACATACACTTATGCCATCCGTATTCGCCTCGATGTCCCCTCGTGCACCGTTAGGTTAGGTAACTAACGGCAGAGTGGGGCAGGGCTAGTGCGGGTGTAAAACATAAGTAACATCTGTATAATATATCATATATACTATATATACAGTATCTATCACAACATATCAAATGATCACATAACATATATCGCAGCAGAAGAAACATATGAAATAATGGATATACTAGGATGTCCGTGTTTTATTTTGAGCCTCTATAAAACACGGATTCCACGGTCGCGATGAATAGCCAAACCCACATCCCCAGACCCCTACGAGAGCGGCAAGCAACACTGCCAATCTAGGGTTAGGAGACCCGGTCTCGACTCCTCGAGATGGTCTCCCACTGGACCCTAGAACCCGGTTACTTATGCTCCCCGCCTTGGGTCTACCTAATGCGGAAAAGTAAATAATATAAAATGGTGACATCATCCTCAGCCCGGAAGTGCCCAAATAAAAGAATATTACATACAAATGAATTTTACATGAATGAAAAAGAAAAACTCTCATCTCACATAAAACCCCCGGCTATTCAAACGCGACGATCCAATACAACATTTCACAGCAACACATAATATCTCATATCATCAACGTAAGCAAGTATGCGTATCCCGATTGTCGTTGATGTATAGCAACGAAGCCGGCGATACAACACATACTACGCTTACGGTCAAAGAAACGAAAGTGTAAAACTACAACAGTTGGAATCCGCAACCTCTTTAGACATCGCATGCCTAACCAAATGAATTCCTTAGACATCGCATGCCTAACAATAATAAACCCCGCATTTTAGTCTCTTTATCGAAACATCTTTTCAATATCAAGTCGGCAATTCAACAAGATTCCCGACATCCTGATCGAATGCTCGTCGCAAACTTTAGTTGACGGCCGTACCCCTGGATGCCGTTAATGAAGTGCACTAAGGCGGAACACCGCTGCCGCGAGCACCCGAACGGATGCTTTTGGCGACGGGGTTCTCCTATAGTCACTTGGTCGGGGCTATGGGGCATGGTTGTCTATTAAGTTTACCCGGCGAGTATCCGCGTACGCTACGTGATTGCGACGGACTTTTGATCACATCAAAATTCCGTGGCAACCGATCAATTGAGACTGAACTGCTATGTTTATAACATTCAAATCAGTTATCTCATAACTATTTGTGGATTCCAAATATTGTATCACATTCCAGATAAATAGACAATGTTAAACTTTCCGATCGAATGATCAAACACCCAAGATTTCCCAAATAGTTCTCAACACTTGAGGGGAGTTTAAAAACATCCCTCACATGCCACAGTACAAATGGTCCAGCCGTAGAAGGGTCAAGCCAACGCCTCACATGTGGTACGCCGTATTTCCCCAAACCCTAAGGTTCTAAAGGCAGTTCAAGGCGGTCACATAATCGAGTTAAGGTTTGTTGTCTTCTAGAGGGTCCATTGCGTTACTTGCACGACTTAGAACGTTCTTAAACAACGAAAAAATCCAACTCTTGGAAATTTTCCAGGTCAGGAAAAAGTGAGTTATTGATATCTGGTCGAACTTTTTAACACTTTCTAAAATTACCCGGACAAACTAAACAAAGTTAAATAATCCGATCGAATCAACGAGTCCCCAATACAACCCAAAAAACTCAACTCTTGAGTATAAATTAAAAATTCCCAGAAAATACAGGAATTACAGACGGGCATTACTGTGCAAACCACGTGCCTTAATTCAACTTTTTGGTCCCGGAACCGCCGCGCAAGCCAGGTACGGCCGCGGTTCCACGACGCTTTGGTCGAATTGGGGGCACGTGCTACACAGAAATTCCTAGAAAACCCTACTGAATTTTTTGAGTATTTTAATTAGGAAAAATCCCAGTTTTGAAAAAATTCACAGAGAAGGGTATAGATTAGGGTTTCGGGGTTCGATCGGATTTCTAACTTCGTCAACACTTCGCCTAAAGCTCTAGCTTGGCTCTGATACTACTGTAGGGTTGCTAGGCACGCGCACAAGGGTCTACGAGGCATCAACCATGACCGATTAAAATTTTAGCCGTGCCGAACAACCCGAAGCCGGATCTTTAAACTAGAGTTTAGGCGAAAACTAACATGTTAAACTTTTTAACACTAAGTGAGAAGGATTACAACCTTTGTAGATCAGGTCCTTCACTTCAATAGCTCCGTGTAGATGTCCCCATCGCTGCGATCGTGAACTCCGGACTCTAGAGAAGCTCCACAAGAAGAACGAACGTGCTTGCTTCGATGACATCGAGGCCGAAGATGATCTACGTCGGGGAGACACTAACTCAAGCTATTCCTTCACTAGGTCATGAACTTTGTGAAGAGAACACACTCTACTACATGGAAAGTAGTAGAGAATGAAGAAGTAGGAAGTGGGCTTACTTTAGAATTGGTTTTCTCACATTTTTTCTCATGGCACCATTGGAGCTAGTAAGCTTTTCATGGAGCTTGATGAAGAAGAAGAAGAAAGAATAATATCATCATATGAATTATACCCTCTCAATAATGTAACCATGGGTGAGTTAAGCTATCATGCTTAACTCATATAGAGAATTAACCAAAGCATGAGGTTAAGGGTTGGGTTAACTAACTATCCTTAAGAATGACAAATGAGTTGACTTTGTCAATGTTTCCACAAGCTTCATGAAAGCTTGAGAACTTTGACAAAGTCTTTCTCTTTTGTTATACTTAATATATAAACAAAACCCTAATCTTTATCCTAATCTTGGTATAAGTCTCATACACCCATCTTTGATGTATCATCAAGCATGATACAATCATATGTACACAAATATATATCACATATACACTTATGCACAATCAAGTGAGAAAATAAATCTTAAATGAGCTAATACTAGTTAATGTAATGTAATATATCAAATATATAATTATACATTAAATTATTAAATCAACTCTTGATTTAATAACCCGGCTATAACCGACTAATATCATGTGTAACAACTTATTGAATCAACACTTGATCCGATAACCCGGCTATACAAATCACGAGAATAGAATACGGTATCTCATATCTTATCAATCTCGGTCCTGCACATATCATATATGTGCACCTACTCCGTTTCGCTTGAGCCAGGAAACCCCTGTGTAGGACTCTAAAGACTCGTCAATACGCCGGCAGTAGGTGATGATGATATCAAACACCCACAAGCCGCAAGCGGTCTGCTAAACGTAACGGCCACCCGGGTATTGAGCGATCAGAAGATCAACAAGCAAGCCTGTACATTCTCCTGTGAATCCAATCAGTAACACTCCCGTACAGTCCGGTCTCGTCGTCTGATATGTCGCATATCAGACCTAGGGGTGGTAAACGTCGACCCCAGTAGCTCGATAAGTCGTGTCGATATGAGGTCTATAACAGTTCGAGAAACTACTGATAACACTTACCAGTAAATCTCAGCAACCCTGGCCAAGGATTTCCAGCTATAGCCAATCGAACACAGCGCAACATCAACTCCCTATACTGGGAGAGACGAATCCCCTCCTATCGCTCATTGCCTCCATGTGATCCGGGACTGTACCCGAAAGCCACCTTTTGGCACGCCCTCTTGCACGTGGTATGATGGAAATCAAAGCACAGTGGGAATCACACATGTCTCTATGACGATCTCGGGTCAACAAACTAACCTGTACCAGTGTCACCAGAGAACTGCCATCTGACGTAAGGTATAATACCATCTGGGAGTTCTCGGTGAGTCCGACCAGTGTACCCAGTCTACACTGAGCACCCGTATATCATATTTGATGTCAAACACCAATGGATATGGGATCATCCATCGCCCATTTGTATGGGTCGAGAAGGCATACGCTAGTCTACACTGGTATATCGATGCCCCGTCTCGATACACCCACGACTAGGGACCTTGAAGGATGTACTTATGGACTACCATGTCCCCACTCGTATGATCCGCATCATAGTCCAGGTAGTCAAGTACACATCCTAAGGGCTTTACCAACATGTAACAGAGAGACAATCAGTATACACGTTAAGGTAAAGAGTAACCAGATAGCATACTATCATGTCGAGCAAGAAAGTCCTGTCTATATATGTCCAAGCATCCACTAAAATATACATCTCATGTATAGTAATGGCCTCTAGGACATACATATAACTAACAGAGATGTGTAATACTGAATGCTGAGCATGGGGATAAATAACATCTACACTGAATGTCAACGTGGAAAATAATCGGTGTCCATCAATACACCCAAATCCCAGTAAAGTTCAGGCGCTGTCATCCTCATCGGCCCTCAAATCCTGTAAATCTCATAGAATCGTGAGTGCCCAACATCGGCACTCGAAATATCATAAAATAGTCGTGTTTAGCATCGATACGCAAATCCTCAAGTATCGGGTTCCATCCGTCCGAATCGGCCCACCGGCTCAGTCTGCGGAATCAGCCCTCGGCCCCGGCAGTACGCGTCGTCCCGTATCCATCTATTGACTCTAGTCGGTATCCTCCGGATAACTGCCAGGTCCAACCAATCACCGGTAGGTAGTAGTCCCTCCGCCGGGCTCACCGTCTAACAATACGAGTCTTCTTGCCCCGGGGTACTATACCAGGTCCACCATGTACCCGCAATTGGTGCCTACCGCTCCTCGAATCGGGTATACTCACACAAGCTCTCTGGAACCGAGAAAACTCATGGTGGACGCACTGAAATATCATGTCAAGAGAAACCGGGTTTTTAAAACAGTGTGTATTTTCTTAAAATAATACCACGGTTCTCAAATCAAGAAATCCCATATATCCAAACTCAATGCGTAAATCCATGCAATGTGTCGTATGACACTAAGAGTAAAAAGGGAAAACCGCTCTTTTAAAAGAATCCAGTTTTGAAAATATCTCATGCGGTCCCTATTATTCATGAAATCAAATCGATATCATCCATGTATGTAGCATATGTAGGTATGGATGTGCAAAAGGATATGTACGCGAATATGAGTGTAGCACTACTATGAAAATACAGTGTGCATGTGCGCAAGTATGAAGATATCAATATATATGTGCACTGGTATGAATATACAGTGTGCATGTGCGCAGGTATGAAGATATCAATATATGTGTGTACTGGTATGAATATACAGTGTGCATGTGCGTAGGTATGAAGATATCAATATATGTGTGCACTGGTATGAATATACAGTGTGCATGTGCGCAGGTATGAAGATATCAATATATGTGTGCACTGGCATGAATATACAGTGTGCATGTGCGCAGGTATGAAGATATCAATATATGTGTGTACTGGTATGAATATACAGTGTGCATGTGCGCAGGTATGAAGATATCAATATATGTGTTCATTGGTATGAATATAAAGTGTGCAGGTGCGCACGTATGAAGATATCAATATATATGTGCACTGGTATGAATATACAGTGTGCAGGTGCGTAAGTATGAAGATATCAATATATGTGTGCACTGGTATGAATATACAGTGTGCATGTGCGCGGTATGAAGATATCAATATATGTGAATATGCGACAAGTCATTACAATCATCAATGATGCAGCAATCAAAACGATATGTAATTCATAGCAATCGTATAGTGCAAGTGTCATGGCAATCACTAACGGTATGAGTGTAACATACAAATAGTGCTCGTGCTTCTTTAACCGTTAGTGACAGTGTAGTGTTATATACTACCAATTCTATATGCAACAAGAAGGTATGCTACAATAGTCCTTATGAACATCTACGACTAAATATCCTATCACGCCCTGACGCTTAACGCCATACGGGCGATTTCCCTGTAGATGTTAAATCTACTCACCTGGTTGCGTGCTAAGCGCAGCCGACCACTTGCTTCCGTTTCTTTGTGGCGTTCGACGTACCCGCCTGCGAACCTGGAATTTACATAAGGAATCCATATATAAGCAAAATATCTCGCAAAACACGATATCGAAATCAAACGAGAAACTCGCATCGCGAACTAAACGCGCGTGTGTCCGATACGCTGAAACGTGTGTATACGCGTCTAAAACTACCCCGATCTAATCATGATCTGACTACTGATCTACAGCCTCATACAAACCGATATCATCATCATATATCGTCATAAAGAGGTATACATCGCCTAATGCGACCTATTATGAATATCTTAACATATCTTATCTCATATCACGATCACATGTCAACCATTCAATGTATAACACTATTCACATGTATCGTCGTCCCAAGATCCGCTATAACATCAGGACGTATCTCAAGTACGAATCCTGCCATATCACCGTTCTCGCGGTTTCAATCAAATCTTATCGACTCATCTTAAATCCCAATACTATTATTGACCTCATTCATTTTCTCCAAAACTAAAAATGATTATTATTACTTAATTTGGATAACTTGCAAGGCAAAAGGTTTAGTATACGGATATATGAGATCAAATCCTATTTTGAGGGTTATTCTGTATCTTATCAACTCTCGGTTGTCCATGTGTCACACCATCCGTTCATGGAATCCGAGCCTCAAGTGAAATGGACCCAACCCTAATCCAAACATCAATACAATTGTTGATTGAAAAAGATTAGTCCAAAGCCACGGGTCGATATTTAAAATAGCTTGCAAAATTGTTGATTCTGTATCTTATCAACTCTCGGTTGTCCATGTGTCACACCATCCGTTCATGGAATCCGAGCCTCAAGTGAAATGGACCCAACCCTAATCCAAACATCAATACAATTGTTGATTGAAAAAGATTAGTCCAAAGTCACGGGTCGATATTTAAAATAATAATAATAAAATCTTATCGATACGCTGGAACACAGAATCCACTCATGTATCACACATGTCGCGCAAACAAAACGTAAAGGAAAAACGATATATGGTTCCAGATTTTGGCACAGGGGAAAACTTACAAAATTGCACATATCACAGACCCTAAAAATATAGCAGACTCCTCTAGCCAAAACCCCAGCACCCAGAACCCCTATCTGGCCGCAAATTGCGGCCAGAACAAATAAAACGGTGGCCAAAGTGTGGAATCAGGGGATCATGCTTGGTGTGTGAGGTCAAGGTCTATAAAGTAGAACGTTATATTTTGCACAAAATGGAAACCTAGGGTATTTTGGTGAAATCTGGGTTAAAGCTAGGTTTAAGTGGCCCTAACAACACTTAATTAGGCTAGGCTAACCAATAAAATCATCACTTAACCAAAAGACCACACAATTCACCATATTAAGCACAAAACTCACTTTTATCACTAACCGATGCTAATTCTACACATAACTTAGCAAAAAGGGAATTGAGTTTAAGAATTATACCCTAATAGACCCTAGGAAGCAGGAGAAGGAGGAGAGGAAGAAGATGAGGTGGTGCTGCTGCTGCTGGAGCTGCTACTGCTTCTATTGCTGCTGCTGCTCCATGGTGTTGCTGTTGTTGCTACTTCTTCTGTTGCTGTTGCTTCTTCTGCTGTTGCTGCTGCAGCTGCTTGTATTTGTTTGTGTGTGTGAGTGAGAGAGTGAGAGAAGTGAGAAAAATGAGTGGCAAGGAAAAAGAAATGAGGGCTAAAGCTAGTCAACCCCCCCCCTCTCTCTTTTCATTAAATGAAGGCATGACAAGGCCATCATGCCCATTCTCTCTCTCTTTCTTTCTCCCTCCAAGACAACTAAATTTAAATCATTTCCATTTTTAAAAAAAGGAACACACACTAAATTAAAAACCCAAATAACTTAATTATAATTTTAAATTATCTTAAGGAGAATGGTTAGTCCACCATGGTTGCTAATCATGGTCTAACCCCATTTTAACCCTAGTTTACATGCACAAGTGTATGCAAACCTAGGAAAATTCTAATAAAATATTCATTAAATTTGATAAATTATTTGAAAATCGTTTTGGTAAACTTTTTATTAAAAACCATATATTAAAATATAATTATCCATTAATCACATCCTAAGGTGTTACAATCATCCCCCCTTAAAGAAATTCGTCCCCGAATTTAAAAATATAAAGCTACGCATACCTTCAAAAAGATGAGGGAATTTCTTCCGCATCTCGCCCTCGGCCTCCCAAGTGATCTCTTCACCATTCGGGCTGCGCCAAAGCACCTTCACTGATGGGAAGACCTTCGATCTATGTTTCTTCACCTGCCGGTCCAATATCACGACTGGCTGCTCGGTGAACGAAAGATCGCGCTCGAGCTGAACGGTCTGATGTTGAATCTTGTGCGAAGGGTCATGTAGGTATCTACGAAGCATCTACACGTGGAATACGGGGTGAACGTCTGGGAAGTCGGGTGGAAGAGCAAAACGATATGCCACTGCGCCCACACGCTCGAGGATCTCGAAGGGACCTATGAATCTTGGGCTAAGCTTCCCCTTCCGTACAAACCTCATCACTCTCTTCATCGGAGAGACCCCCAAAAAAACGTGATCGCCAACTGCGAACTCTAATCTGCGGCGTCGTCTATCAGCATACGATTTCTGCCTACTCTGAGCTGTCCTCATCCTGTCTCGAATCAGCTGAATCTTCTCGGTCGTCTCCTGTACGATCTGTGGCCCCAAAATACTGCTCTCACTGATCTCTGTCCAACAGACGGGCGATCTACATCTCCTCCCATACAAGGCCTCGAAAGGTGCCATCTGAATAGTATCCTGGAAACTATTGTTGTAGGAGAACTCCACCAAGGGTAAATGATGATCCCAGCTACCACCAAAATCGAAAACGCACGCTCGGAGCATGTCCTCGAGAGTCTGAATAGTCCGCTTTGACTGGCCGTCGGTCTGCGGATGAAATGCTATGCTGAAACTCAAGCGGGTGCCCAAAGCCTCCTGAAGCCTCTGCTATAGTCGGCTGAAAAACTGGGTGCCTCTATCGGACACGATACATGTCGGGACTCCATGCAGTCGTACAATCTCGTCGATGTAAATCTGGGCATACTGAGTAAATTCGAAAGTCGTCTTCACCGGAAGGAAGTGAGCCGCTTTCATCAAACGATCCACAATCACCCAGATGGAGTCATACCCTTGCCTAGTCCTGGGTAGACCCACCACGAAAACCATCGAAATCTGTTCCCATTTCCACTTCGGAATGGGTAACGGCTGTAGCTCTCCCGTAGGCCTCTGGTGCTCGGCCTTGACTTGCTAACAAGTCAGGCATCTCAACACGAAGTCTGCGATGTCCCTCTTTATTCCGTCTTACCAGTAAACATCCCTCATATCATGGTACATCTTGGTGGAACCCGGATGAACACTATACACCAATCGATGTGCCTCCTCAAAAATCTCACGCCGCAGTCCCTCAGCATCTGGTACGTACAGTCTAGTCCTAAATCGCAGTATCCCCTGATCATCGATCACGAACTCGGAAAATCTGCCCTGTCCAATCTGTGCCATGATCTCTGAACAACGGTCATCACTGTACTGTGCCTCATGTATACGGTCAAGCAACTGTGGGCGTGCACGAACATGCGCAATCTGTCCCCCGATCGGTGTGAACTTGTTCATACCATAATTTTGCATTATTATATTCCCATTCTTATTCATTTTACAAATAAACAGGTGCTTTTGACCCATGTCTGCTACATAGTTGCAGGTTACAGGTCCTCGGAACAAAAACAGTGAAAAATATGAAAAGACGATACAAAAGTGAGACTACGACTAACAAATGGAAGAATCTTGATCAAGCCTACAGTTTGGAGAATAAACGAAGATCAATGGACAATTTCACAAAGAACAAAGGCAGCGCAAGGTTCAAGACTTCGATACGAAGCAAGCAGTAAAGTCCACGATATTGTTCACTGTGGAAATCTGGAAGAAACCAGAAGACCATCTGAAAAACCAAGTGAAGGAAATAGAAGAAACAAAGCAACAAAAGATTCCCTGAAGATTTAAGCTCAAGATTCCACTGTTTGGCCGCGGAACTGTGGCCAAACATGGGTTTTGGCCGCGGTTCCGCGGCCGTGCGTCGCCTGTGTCGGTGGAAAATTTCTATGGTCGCTGGCGGCGCGTTGACTAGTCTTTCTTAGGGGGTAAAATTGTAAATGCACACGTGACTCGAATGTAACCCTAGGGTTTCTATGTTCTATAAATAGAAACCCTAAAACTTTTTTAGGTTATGCCTCTTCTTGTGCCTCATTTCATTTTATCAAAATTCAGATCTGTAAATTTCTGCAATGTATGAAGAGAGCATCAAATAAAGTATGTAGTTTTTTATTTCCATGCCCTAGGTAATTTCTTTCCTGTCCTAGTATAGATTTTTATTATCTGCCCGAGTTAAATTTTATTCTCTGCCCTAGCTAGATAGTTTAGAAAATGTTTTTCAATACCCTAATGAGTGAGTAGTCTCCTCGCTTGTTAGGGTTAGATTTGGGGAAGGCTTGAGAGATGAAGATCTCTCACCCTTTTCTTGCCCATCACACGTTTTTATAGGACTCCATGCATACATGCACACACCGCTCCCTACGGCACCCTATCCCACAAGGTACCGGTGATACCGTAGTATAAACGACCGGTTGAGCGTGTTTTCCATGGAGGTTAGGGTAAGAATTAAGAAAGGAAGGACAAGAACCTAGAGGAAGAAACACCGTTTCTTCCCGATGGTACTAATCCACTTTATTAATTATTACCATAACACATCATAGATCTTAAACAGGGCATAGAAAGCGGTGAGGAATATTGACTTTCCAAACCTAACCTAAACCTTACCCTAGCAAGATTTTAGTCCTAGTTTAGATCAACTTAGTTTTTTGATTTAATCAATCTGACAACAATTGGAATTAACTCGTTAGACTAAATTAGGAAATACACAACATCCCTGTGGACCGACCCGTACTTACCGGCTAGCTACCAATCGACGCAGTTCTTGATTGCGGTTATAAATTATTCTTTGAACAAATCAAATGGCGCCGTTGCCAGGGATGGTGTAGTATTTTCATTTTGCAATTTCGGGTTAATATAAATATAAAAATCATAAAAACTGAAAAATCATAAAAATATAAAAAAATTTATCATCTTTTTATTGTTTGAAGGGTGTTTCATGAGAATTTTGCAGAACGACGAACGAGTTCGGATCTGGAAAAATCCAGAGAGCGAAACAGAAAACTGAAGATCTGAACAACAGAGGATTACAACAATAGAGAAGTAGAAAAAATCTCGAGATCTGAACAGAACAACATACCGCGGAACCGCGGTCAGGAAGGGCATCTGGCGGCGGAAACGCGACGGCCTGGTGACGTCAGCAGGTGGAAAAAGCTCTGTAAGCTCTCTTTTTTCCTTCTCTGCAACCCCTAATATCTCCTCTGTGAAAATTTCCTGCAGGATTCTTTGCGATAAAAATTCTCCCCTTCTCAATAACTTGATCTTGTGCAGGGTTCTTTGTGCCGCGCTTAAAAAAATTGTTTGCAAGTGTTTGATTGTGTTTACTGTTTTGCATATTTAAATTGACATTAAGGGGCTTGAACACCAATCAGATTGGGTGGGGATTTCATTACCCTTCCCAGGACCCCAAAAATCACATAAAGCATATTGCATTGACCATCAAGTTAATTAAAAAAGATTAGACTCAGCCCTAAGGACGTCGCGCTCAATTGGACAAAGGAATAGTTGTAGGCATCAACCGTTGATCCTAACCTGACTTTGTGGTGGCTAGGCTAGACAGGTAGTGAAAAGTAACTTTAAAAGGCCCGTCTCATGGTGATTCGTGAATGGATCCCTCCTTTCTCTATGTGTGTTTACCTGGCCACAATTAGCGGTGAAGAGGCGGTTTGAGGTCCTACTTCTTGCCCTTTGGAACAGTTAGGAGCTGTCTAGCTGAGCTAGGTGACCCTAGATCTAGTCTTGATTGTGCATGTGTGATTGATTGAACTTGTGTCTAAGCCTTTTATCGAAAATCTTTTTTGCAAAAAGCTCCACATAAAAAAAAACACAAAAAGAAAAAAGGAAATTTTTTTTACAAAAACTTGCCACTTGTCGCTAGAAAATCCGTGCACCCCACATTCTTTTTCTTCTCCTTTCCTACATCATGGGTACCCCACCACCCAAAACTCTAACCGAACTTTGGTACCCTCAACCAAACTTTGCTTCATACGCGAATTGTTTTGGTCGAATTACGAACGACCCCACCATGCCCTAAATTTCTTTGAAAGATCGAATAGAAGCGTCTAGGAGAAACAGTTCGACTCTGCAATCCACTTTGTATCAACCATTTAAACCTTCACCACCTTCTTATGTTGATACTACTTTTTCGAATCCTGTTGTAACTCCGAAACCCATATCTATTGCTGAACATATTGAACAATCTCGTAACCGATCTTTCACTCCTTTCAATAGTTCCAGTTCTTGGGATCAACAAGTCCATTCACCTTTTTATCCAAATGTTGATCCTACTCCTGTCCAACCATTCAATTCCTACCAGTCCTACCCGACTTTCACACCTTCCCTAGACATTGATTCTACACAGCCATTTGGGAGTTTCACGTATCCAAACAACTTTGAATCTTTTCCTGAAACCCCTTCACAACCCATGTCTAGTCTGGAACAGTCATTGGAAGCTTATATTGTAGCGACAAACCGACATATGAGGAATTTGGATGCGTCCATTGCCGCCCTTATGCAACCTAGCGAACCGGTAGCTAGTTTCCAACTAGCTCCAAAAATTCCAATTTATGATGCAGCAGTTGGACAGATCGATAATTTGAGTGGAGAAAGTGAGCTATACACCCTTCCAAATCAAACCTACCCATCACCAATTGAATCCCACAACTCCGGTTTTCAAACAAGTGTCCCAAATGATTCACCAGTTAAAAATAAAACTTTTAATGAGTTGTGCGACTTTGTAGTGCTTGATTTGCCAGATTGTGAAGGGACCCTTTCAAGTGAAACCATCACCAATCCTTTCGAACTTTACACCTCTAATCTAGAACCTGAATTGATAAATATCCATGCTTTTGATGAGGTGTCTAAAAAAATTGATTTTCACTTGATTGAGGATATTGACGCCGGAAATATTTTGGATGATGAACCCGTAGATTTGACTGAAATTTTATCTCCAATTCATCATCCCGAGTTATTAAATGTTTCTCCCGAACCTCATATGCGTCTTGATTTTGATGATAATTGCATGGATGGGATAACTTTTGAGGAGAATTATGTGGATAGTATTGAGGAGAGTATTGAGGATAGTATTGAGGAGGAACCATTTTTGTTTGATAAGTCGGATTTTCCAATTCATCCTCCTGAACCTTTAACTGTTATACTTCCTAAATCACCCCTCCTCATCCTTCCAATCGTTCTAACCACGCAAAAGATCACGCAAGAGGACTGTGATCTTGAAAAAATTTTGTTCGATCACAGCAGTTTTGACGCCACTAGTGTGTTCCTCCTTGAATCTGACACTCTTCTCACAACTGATATCGATTACAAGTGTTTCACTTTTTCGAACGATTTTGAAAACTCACCGTCCGAGTTTGAGTCCTTTGAATTTTCAGATGAGTTAGTTGAACCATCAGACTCGGTTGCTTACAGTCATTTCGAACCATTGATGGAATCCTTCGAGTTCGAGACAGATTACTTAGGTGAGAATAAGACTATCCCTAAATCACTCCCCTTCGTCCTTCCCATCGTTTCGACCGCGTAAGAATCCGTCGCGCTTCCATTTTCAATGGATGGTTTACCAAGTTCAAAGTACCCATGTTTTCTTACGAATCTTGAGGGATTTGACCCCATTTCTCGACGGGTTGATAAATTAGCACAATCGCTTTTAACACATCGGTCATCACAATTTGCGCTAATTTATTCACTCGATTTACACCCTCAAGTTCGTACTACACTTCTTTCTCTTTTCCGCCATTCTTCTCCTCCACCGAGGCCATATTCCACCTCTCTTCCCATACTGTCTCGAGTGCTTCTCATTTCTTTCCTCTACACTCCATTCTTTCACCAACCCAACCATTATAACGATAAAATTTTTGAATGGTTGGTGCTTACCTTTGGTCTGTGTAAGGCCTTGTATAGTTTGATTTTTCTCCTCCCTAACTCTGAACCTTAACGCTTAAAACAGTGGAAACACTGTCTCACTTAAGTTTGGGGGGGACCTTTTTGTATATATATTTTGTTTTTCTTTTAACAAAAAAAATTATAAAAAAATAAACAGGGGAGCGCCGACAATTTTGACCATCTTGGTGTAGCCTGACTGTGAGGACACAGTCAAGTTTAAGTTTGGAGGTGTTCTCGGTAAGCTTTCTTTCTTCGCATTCATATGTACATCTTTGCATTTGCATACTTATTTCAAAAACCATAAAAATTGAAAAATTTGAAAAATTATAAAATTGAAAAATTCAATTTTGGCCATAATTGACTTGAGTTTGACAAATAGGTTAACTAGCTAGGAACAACTAGATCTTAGACTTAGGAAATTAAAAACCCTAAAAATAACCTTTCTTAAAATTTAACGGTAGAAAGTATATGTCTTTGTAGTCTATTTAGAAATAGGAAAATTTTGAGTTGACTTCTTGGGCTAAGTTAAAACAAGGGAAGAGTATTGATATTTTTATTAAAATATAAGTTTGAAAAATAATTCCTAAGCTTAACTCTAAATTCTGAAAATATATACCCTACAAATTGCACAAACATGAACCTTGAAACTTGGAATAGTAGAAGAGACCTTGAAATGCTCTTGTCTAAAGTTCTTAGTACGAAGAAAAATAAAATAAAAATACAAGTGTGAATAATGAGATAAAAAAAATGAACACTGGTTTTTGTAATTACTTAAGGCTGCATTAATAGGAAAAAAATATTTAGCAAGGGTGCTTCATCACCTAGTGCCTTTGACCAACTGGTTTGGGAGTTACTGCTAAAAGCCTTAGCGATTACAAGACTAGGAATTACGCTTTAATATGCGAACATATTTTGTAATCGGTCATTGGTACCTCAAGAAGTATTAACGGTCGCATGAAGAATGTGTGAGCAATTTTATCTAAAAATTCACCAATTGAAAAGTACTTTGGACGATGGACAAGAGTATAATAGCTTAATTTTAATTTCCAAGTGTAGGGGTGATATATACACACACGTAGGGATATATGATTGGGCTTTAGATGAGAGATAGGAATGAAGAATAGGACTTATATCTTTAATAGAGATGATAAAAATTCCTAAGATATGAAGAACCCTAGAAGGAAAACTTAAAAGATACCAAAAGCTAAATAATTCACAAGAATATATATAATCTTAAGTTAAATAATAAGGAAGCGTGAAAAATACGGGTCCATAATTTCTGAGTCGAAGATAATAGAGTTCTTGTTAGAAAACCTAATTGGAAAATAAAAGTTAATAGGCCGAATTGATAGGATTTTGTGGGCAGTATCCGCTGAAAACCCTCAGGAGACAACACTCCTCCAACTAGATACACCTAGAGGTTTAACGGCTTGTTGCACGAGCTCAGTGCAATCGCATTTCCCTGCGAAAGTGAGGCTAGGTCTTTTTCAAGAATAAAACTAGGTTTGCTTGAGAACGAGCAAAAGATTAGTTTGGGGGTATTTGTTCATACCATAATTTTGCATTATTATATTCCCCATTCTTATTCATTTTACAAATAAACAGGTTCTTTTGACCCATGTCTGCTACATAGTTGCAGGTTACAGGTTCTCGGAACAAAAACAGTTCGAAAGATGAAAAGACGATACAAAAGTGAGACTACGACCACCAAATGGAAGAATCTTGATCAAGCCTACAGTATGGAGAATAAACAAATATCAATGGACAATTTCACAAAGAACAAAGGAAGCGCAAGGTTCAAGACTTCGACACGAAGCAAGCGGTAAAGTCCACGATATTATTCACTGTGGAAATCTGGAAGAAACCAGAAGACCATCTGAGAAACCAAGTGAAGGAAATAGAAGAAACAAAGCAACAGAAGATTCCCTGAAGATTTAAGCTCAAGATTCCACTGTTTGGCCATGGAACCGTGGCCAAACATGGGTTTTGGCCGCGGTTCCGCCGCCGTACATCGCCCGTGTCGGTGGAAAATTTCTATGGTCGCTGGCGGCGCGTTGACTGGTCTTTCTTAGGGGGTAAAATTGTAAATGCAGACATGACTCGAATGTAACCCTAGGGTTTCTATGTTCTATAAATAGAAACCCTAAAACCTTTTTTAGCTTATGTCTCTTCTTGTGCCTCATTTCATTTTATCAAAATTCAAATCTGTAAATTTCTGCAATGTATGAAGAGAGCATCAAATAAAGTAAGTAGTTTTTTATTTCCATGCCCTAGGTAATTTCTTTCCTGCCCTAGTATAGATTTTTATTATCTGCCCTAGTTAAATTTTATTCTCTGCCCTAGTTAGATAGTTTAGAAAATGTTTTTCAATTCCCTAATGAATGAGTAGTCTCCTCGCTTGTTAGGGTTAGATTTGGGGAAGGCTTGAGAGATGAAGATCTCTCACCCCTTTCTTTCCCATCACATGTTTTTATAGGACTCCATGCATCCATCCACACACCGCTCCCTACGGCACCCTATCCCATGAGGTAGTGGTGACACCGTAGTATAAACGACCGGTTGAGCGTGTTTTCCATGGAGGTTAGGGTAAGAATTAAGAAAGGAAGGACAAGAACCTAGAGGAAGAAACACCATTTCTTCCCGATGGTACTAATCCACTTTATTAATTATTACCATAACACCTCATAGATCTTAAACAGGGCATAGAAAGCGGTGAGGAATATTGACTTTCCAAACCTAACCTAAACCTAACCCTAGCAAGATTTTAGTCGTAGTTTAGATCAACTTAGTTTTTAGATTTAATCAATATGACAACAATTGGAATTAACTCGTTAGACCAAATTAGGAAATACACAACATTCCTGTGGACCAACCCATACTCACCGGCTTGCTACCAAGCGACGCCGTTCTTGATTGCGGTTATAAATTATTCTTTGAACAAATCAGAACTCGAACTGCACTCGGCTGTCGCATAAAATCTACCAATCTGCCGACGACTGCCTCTGCACCGCGCTCAAACAAGATAGACTACCCCCGGGCCTCCTGCTCAAAGCATCCGCCACTACGTTCGCCTTGCCCTGGTGATACGAGATCTCGCAATCGTAGTCCTTCACTAGTTCCATCCAACGGCACTGTCGGAGATTCAGGTCTCGCTGCTGAAATATATAGTTTAAACTCTTGTGATCAGTGAATATCTGGCACGACTCACCGTATAGGTAATGTCACCAGATCTTGAGTGCAAAGACCACTGCAGCCATCTCCAAATCGTGAGTGGGGTAGTTCTGTTCATGTTTCTTCAACTGCCGTGAAGCATACGCTATCACCCTATCATGCTGCATCAATACGCACCCTAACCCCACTCGAGAAGCATCATAATAGACCACAAATCCGCCTGATCCTGAAGGCAATGATAACACCGGCACCGTAGTCAAACAAGTCCGTAGCTGCTGAAAGCTATGCTCGCACTCCTCCGTCTAATCGAAAGGAACTCCCTTCCGGGTCAACCCGGTCAAAGGTGCGGCAATACGGGAGAAGTCCTGCACAAATCTCCTGTAGTAGCCGGCTAGTCTTAGAAAGCTGCGGATCTCCGTAACTGATGCGGGTCTGGGCCAACTCTGAACGGCCTCAATCTTCCTCGGGTCCACACATATACCGTCTCGTGTAATCACGTAACCCAAGAAGTCTACGCTGTCAATCCAGAATGCGCACTTGGAGAATTTTGTGAAAAGCTGGTGCTCCCTCAAAGTCTGCAGTGTGATCAGCAGGTGCTGCTCGTGCTCCTCTCTGCTCCGGGAATACACTAAAATATCGTCAATGAATAAGATGATGAACAAATCAAGATACGGCCAGAAAATACGGTTCATCAAGTCCATGAATGCTGCTGGGGCATTAGTGAGTCCGAAGGACATCACCAAAAACACATAATGGCCGTAGCATGTGCGGAAAGCTGTCCTCGGAATATCCTCCTGTCGAACCCATAGCTGATGGTATCCTGATCGCAAGTCGATCCTCGAAAAATATCATGCCCCCTGAAGCTGGTTGAACAAGTCATCGATGTGTGGCAAAGGATATCTGTTCCGCACGGTAACCCTGTTCAGCTGGCGGTAGTCGATACACAAACGCAAACTGCCATCCTTCTTCTTGACAAACAGGACCGGAGCACCCCAAGGAGACACACTGGGTCGAATAAGTCTCTTATCCAGCAAATCTTGCAACTGACCCTTCAACTCACTAAGCTCTGTCGGGGTCATCCGATAAGGCGGTATAGAAATAGGCCCCGTGCCGGAAATCAAATTAATACAAAATACAATATCCCGCTCGGGCGGTAGCCCAGGAAGCTCGTCAGGGAAAACATCAGGGAACTCACGAACAATCGGAATCTGGTCCAACGGAACATCCGTAACTCTAGTATCGCAAACATAGGCTAGAAATCCCTTACATCGCTTCCTCAACAGCTGTCCAGCGCGAAGAGAAGAAATCAAAATGTGAGGGGCGGCACCACGGTCCCCCTGCACAACAAAAGCCGACTCGCCGGGAAAACAAAATTTAACTGTCTTCTCGCGACAGTCCACAGACGCATAGTACGTGGCTAACCAATCCATGCCCAAAAGAACGTCGAAGTCTAACATCTCAAGAAGAATCAAGTCGACAGGCAACTCCCTCTCACCAATACGGACAACACAGGATCGGAACACGTTCCTAGCAACAAACGACTCTCCCAAAGGAGTGGTCACAACAAGCGGCTGATCAAGAAAACCGGACTCTCTACCCAAACTCGGCACGAAGTGTGTGGAAACGTACGAGTGCATGGATCTGGGATCAAACAACACGTGTGCGTCAACAGAACATACTGATAGGGTACTTGAGACTACCGTATTGGACGCCTGTGCGTCCTGATGCGTCATCGTGAAAACCCATGCCTGTCCTTTGCTTGCAAATGGCGGTCCCTTACTAGCAACTGGTTGTACTCTGCCGGCAGCTGGCTGTCCTCTGTCTCGGCCACCTCGTCCTCTATGAGTAAACCCTTCGCGACCATGGCCTCTCTGTGCATGAGTCTGACGCGGAGCAACAGTAGGTACAATAGGCAATGCCCTCTGCGGTGGAGAAGGTGGAAGTGTGACATGTGGTACTGCTGCCTCCCTCCGGCGTATCTCGGTACAATCTCTGACGCGGTGACGGGGACTACTACATCCAAAGAATCCACGCGACAACGCTGACCCTCCTGGGGATAAGAGCTAAACATCTGGCCTCGTCCCGAGTCTCTGCCATATGTACGACATCTATCACGGCGTCCGAATGGAAGTCTCCGTGCTGCTGTATCAGTACGAACCCTCTTCGGCCCTGGAACTACCGAAGTCTCTGCAAGGCGCTCCTCGACTAATAGGGCTGCATTTACAGCTGCTGCATAAGTCTCGCAATGCTGTGCGCTGATTGCAAGGAACAGTGGGGTAAGTAAGCCTCGAACAAATCTCTTAACTCGCATCTCCTCAGTCGCCACTAGGTATGGGGCATAAACGGATAGCTCGGTAAACAGTACATCGTACTCTGCCACTGTCATCTCTAGCGTCTGGCGTAAAGACTCGAATCTGCGCGCTCGAGCATCCCTGGCACTCTGGGGAAGGAAACGGGCTAGAAACACCGTCACAAACTCGGTCCAGGTCATAGGAGGAAGACCTGCTGCTCTGCCCTTCTCGACCGATTCACACCATTTCTGCGCAAGACCTTCCAGGCAAAAGCTCGCGAGCTCTACCCATCTCGCATCTGAGCATCTGAGCGAACGACATATCTGGGCCATCCTATCAATAAAAGACTGTGGGTCCTCGGCTGCATCGGTGCCTGTGAAGACCGGAGGCTTCAGCCTCATGAACTCTGATAGCGATACCGTAATAACCTCCGTAGCTGCAGGGGCAACCGCCTGTACTGTAGGTACCATCGCGGTCCCCGTAACGGGTGGAACTACCTCTGGTCGCTGCGCTCGAAGCATCTCGACTAACGACCCAATCATCCGACGCATCTCCTGCATACCGGCCCCTATCATAGCGATCTGATCTGTCGTAGGAGGAAAAGTCTACTCTCGTACAACAGGTGTACTACCCGGGTCAGTCCTCGTCTTGGATGAGTCCACTCGAATCTCGGCTCTCGCGGCCGCTCTCTGTGCCCTCATAGTCTTTGGCTGCATAGTGGCTGAAAAGAATGTAGGATTCGTTAAGGATACGGAGATCGAATCATAAGAATGTATACAATTATGAAGGGATTTCAATCAATAAGTCCTAAGGTCGCTTAGGCAGAGTACCGTGTCGTGAGTATGCCGCGGCACATACGCACGCTACGCCAATCTGCTTCAGCTACCTACTCCATCATACTATGGTCATCCTACACTCCGAAGGTAAAACCTACACTCTGATACCAACTTTGTCACGACCCAAAGTTCGGCCCGTGACTGGCACTTAACCACGTAACGTCTACAGGCGTAAGGCGATTAAGTAAGCCGAAACCCAGAAATCAAAACCATTAAAAGTATTGAGTGTTAAAAACATTTAATAGAAACATTTGTTAAAACGTTTAGAAAACCTTAAGTAATTTAGTAAAATTCTTTAAAGTTCAAGTTATTATCTTAAAAGTTTTGGCAGCATTTCCTTTGTAAAAACTAGCCCCGAAATAGGGTACAAGGCAATATATGAGTAAAAAGATATACAATGAGAATAAAGCATCCCAAACGGTAGCAATCACGCCCAACGGTGGAAACAATCACCACAATGATAATATACGACGCCGTAGCGAAAAAATGAGCAGTATAAGTGAAAATAAATATCATGAAAGATAAAGCTGCATAAATAAAGTCGGCTCCTAACGAGATCGACACCAGAATACAAATAATATACATCGTCCTCACAACTGGTCTCTAAGTCAATACATGAAAAGTAGATGGAGAGTAATAGATATAACAGTGTATACAACTGGAAAATAAATAGATACTGCACAAAAACCCACCTATCAGCAAAGGTCTCGCACGCCAACTGCAATGGTATTTGTATCAAAAGATGCAAGAAAACAGCCTGCAGCGACTACTCCGAGGGGCAACCTGCAAACACTGTGGCACAACGGGGTGAGTTCCCAACTCGTGAATAGTAGATAATATATAAAGGTAATCGCGAGTATGCACGTACTGCGATACTCTAACCTATGCCAACAGATAACATCTATATGATGAGTTGGATGCGTAATAATCATGCAACAAGTGCGATCTAATAACATCTATATAGGGTGAGCAGGGTATGCAATAGTCGTGAATAGCAAATGCAATCTAACAACATCTATATAGGGTGAGCAGGGTATGCAATAGTCGTGCATAGCATGTGTACTCTATCAGGTACTACAGATACAGGATGAGATGTGTAATACTGAATGCTGAGCATGGGGATAAATAACATCTACACAGAATGTCAACGTGGAAAATAATCGGTGTCCATCAATACACCCAAATCCCAGTAAAACTCAGGCGCCATCATCCTCATCGGCTCTCAAATCCTGTAAATCTCATAGAATCGTGAGTGCCCAACATCGGCACTCGAAATATCATAAAATAGTCGTGTCTAGCATCGACACGCAAATCCTCAAGTATCGGGCTCCGTCCATCCGGATCGGCCCACGGGCTCCGTCTGCGGAATCGGCCCTCGGCCCCGGCAGTACGCCTCGTCCCGTATCCATTTATCGACTCTGGTCGGTATCCTCCGGATAACCGACAGGTCCAACCAATCACCGGTAGGTAGTAGTTCCTCCGCCGGGCTCACGGTCTAACAATACGAGTCTTCTTGCCCCGGGGTACCGTACAGGGTCCACCATATACCCGCAATCGGTGCCTACCACTCCTCGAATCGGGTATACTCACACAAGCTCTCTGGAACCGAGAAAACTCATGGTGGACGCACTGAAATATCATATCAAGAGAAACCGGGTTTTTAAAACAGTGCATATTTTCTTAAAATAATAACACGGTTCTCAAATCCAGAAATCCCATAAATCCAAACTCAATGCGTAAATCCATGCAATGTGTCGTATGGCACTAAGAGTAAAAAAGGAAAACCGCTCTTTAAAAGAACCCAGTTTTGAAAATATCTCATGCGGTCCCTATTATTCATGAAATCAAATCGATATCATCCATGTATGTAGCATATGTAGGTATGGATGTGCAAAAGGATATATACGCGAATATTAGTGTAGCACTACTATGAAAATACAGTGTGCATGTGCGCAAGTATGAAGATATTAATATATGTGTGCACTGGTAAGAATATACAGTGTGCATGTGCGCAGGTATGAAGATATCAATATATGTGTGTACTGGTATGAATATATATAGTGTGCATGTGCGCAGGTATAAAGATATCAATATATGTGTGCACTGGTATGAATATACAGTGTGCATGTGCGCAGGTAGGAATGTATCAATATATGTGTGCATTGGTATGAATATACAGTGTGCATGTACGCAGGTATGGAGATATCAATATATGTGTGCACTGGTATGAATATACAGTGTGCATGTGCGCAGGTATGAAGATATCAATATATGTGTGCACTGGTATGAATATACAGTGTGCATGTGCGCATATATGTATGCACTGGTATGAATATACAGTGTGCATGTGCGCATATATGTGTGCACTGGTATGAATATACAGTGTGCATGTGCGCAAGTATGAAGATATCAATATATGTGTGCACTGGTATGAATATACAGTGTACATGTGTGCAAGTATGAATATATCAATATATGTGTGCACTGGTATGAATATACAGTGTACAGGTGCGCAAGTATGAAGATATCAATATATGTGTGCACTGGTATGAATTTACATTGTGCACGTGCGCAAGTATGAAGATATCAATATATGTGTGCACTGGTATGAATATACAGTGTGCACGTGCGCAAGTATGAAGATATCAATATATGTGTGCACTGGTATGAATATACAGTGTGTATGTGCGCAAGTATGAAGATATCAATATTTATGTGCACTGGAATGAATATACAGTGTGCATGTGTGCAGGTACGAAGATATCAATATATGTGAATATGCAAAAAGTCATGACAATCTTCAATGATGCGACAATCAAAACGATATGTAATTCGTAGCAATCCTATAGTGCAAGTGTCATGGCAATCACTAACGGTGTGAGTGTAACATACAAATAGTGCTCGTGCAGCTTTAACCGTTAGTGACAGTGCTGTGTTATATATTACCAATTCTATATGCAACAAGAAGGTATGCTACAGTAGTCCATATGAACATACGACTAAATATCCTATCACGCCCTGACGCTTAACGTCATACGGGCGATTTCCCCGCAGATGTTAAATCTACTCACCTGATCGCGTGCTAAGTGTAGCCGACCACTTGCTTCCCTTTTTTTGCAACGTCCGACGTACCCGCCTGCGAACCTGGAATTTACATAAGGAATCCATATATAAGCAAAATATCTCGCAAAACGCGATATCGAAATCAAATGAGAAACTCGCGTCGCGAACTAAACGCGCGTGTGTCCGATACCCTGAAACATGTGTATACGCGTCTATAACTACCCCGACACGTCGCGATACGCTGGAACACAAAACCCACTCACGTATCACACGTGTCGCATAAACAAAACGTAAAGGAAAAACGATATATGGTTACAGATTTTGGCACAGGGGAAAACATACAAAATTGCACATATCACAGACCCTAAAAATATAGCAGCCTCCTCTAGCCAAAACCCCAGCACCCAGAACCCCTATCTGGCCGCAAATTGCGGCCAGAACGAATAAAACGGCGGCCAAAGTGTGGAATCAGGGGATCGTGCTTGGTGTGTGAGGTCAAGGTCTATCAAGTAGGCTACAGTTAACTCAGATTTTATCTGAAACCACCGGGTCTAAAGCAGATCACAGAAAACTAAAAATTCACTTAAAAACGTTATATTTTGTACAAAATGGAAACCTAGGGTATTTTGGTGAAATCTGGGTTAAAGCTAGGTTTAAGTGGCCCTAACAACACTTAACTAGGTTAGGCTAACCAGTAAAATCATCACTTAACCAAAAGTCCACACAATTTACCATATTAAGCATAAAACTCACTTTTATAACTAACCGATGCTAATTCTACACATATCTTAGCAAAAAGGGAATTGAGTTTAAGAATTATACCCTAATAGACCTTAGGAAGCAGGAGAAGGAGGAGAGGAAGAAGATGAGGTGTTGCTGCTGCTGCTGGAGCTTCTGCTGATGCTGCTGGAGCTGCTACTGCTTCTGTTGCTGCTCCATGCTGTTGCTGCTGCTGCTGCTTGCTGCTGTTTCTTCTACTGTTGTTGCTTCTTCTGCTGCTGCAGCTGCAGCTGCTTGTAGTTGTGTGTGTGTGTGTGTGTGAGTGAGAGAGTGAGAGAAGTGAGAAAAATGAGTGGCAAGGCAAAAGAAATGAGGGCTAAGGCTAGTCAACCCCCCTCTCTATTCATTAGATTAAGGCATGGCAAGGCCATCATGCCCATTCTCTCTCTCTTTCATTCTCTCTCCAAGTCAACTAAATTTAAATCATTTCCATTTTTAAAAAAAGAAACACACACTTAATTAAAAACCCAAATAACTTAATTAAAATTTTAAATTAGCTTAAGGAGAATGGTTAGTCAACCATGGTTGCTAATCATGGTCTAACCCTATTTTAACCCTAGTTTACATGCACAAGTGTGTGCAAGCCTAGGAAAACTCTAATAAAATATTCATTAAATTTGATAAATTATTTGAAAATCGTTTTGTTAAACTTTTTATTAAAAACCATATATTAAAATATAATTATCCATTAATCACATCCTAAGGTGTTACAGCTTGCTACACTAAGAACTTTAGAGTGAGTAGAGAAGTATTTTGGTGGTTTAGTCTCAAAGCTTTGATTTTCAACACATGAAACACTTAAGCCTTTTGAGAGAGGAAGAGGGAGAGCAGACCATGAGAGAGAAAAGTAATGAGAGAATGAGAGAACAAAGCTCTCATATGAGAATTATATGATGATAATAATAATAATAATTAAGAAAATTGTGATGGTGAATTGATTTTACCATTGTCATTTCATAATTAATGCCAAGCATACTTCAAAAAAATATCTCATGCTTAACAAAACAAAAGAAAATATCTAAGTCAATATGAGTCAACAAGTCAAATGGTCAAACCAACACTAGCCATGATACAATTATCCTTAATTAAAACTATTAATCATTTTCCTCCTTCTCATTATGGTTTTGATCAAGTCAATGGTGAAAACCCTAATGAGGTGTCTCCCAATCCGCCTCTGTCAATTGTACATACATATCTGCATCCGTGTTCCATAGAAACATGAATACAATGAGACTAGACCAATCCCAAAACAAATACTAGGATCTGGCTTAAACCAAAGCCCACTAGTATCAACTGCCCGAACACCAAACGTGCACAAGTGCGCGTATGTGAACGAACCCTGTCGTAAAACCATACGACCTCTACTTCGTTTTGCCCAAAGGTGAACAACCCTCTGTGTGGGACTCTAAAGTCTCTGTTGGAGATAGTGCCCTCAGAGTCAATTATTGGATCACAGGCACGTGATTGCAATGATTGAGGGAGGACCTATCCCGGTAGAACAGTCTTACTCGAGATGATAGTATGCTATCTGGTTTACCTTTATCATCGTGTACTGCTTTAGGTGACCTGACAGGTCGCTATTGCATGTTGATAAAGCCCCTAGGATTCTTGCTTGACTGCCAGCAGTATGAGGGCGATCATATAAGTGAGAGCTGGAGTCTATAAGCACATCCTTAAAAGGTCCCTAGTCGTGGGAGTTTCGAGACAGGGCATCGATACTCCAGAGTAGACTAGTGTATACAGTCGAGACCCCGACGAGGGGCGGTGGCCGGTCTCACAAGCCACTGGTCTCAGTTGGTTCACCTAAGATGTATACAGGTGCTCATTGGGTTATGAGTACACCGGACAGGACTCGCCGGGAACCTGCTAGTTGGGATTATACCAGACGTCAGATAGCAGTTCCCAGGTGACATGTGTACAGGTTAGTTCATCGACCTGAGATCGTCATTTGTCTCGTGTGAGTTCCCACTGTGCTTTGATTACTACCCTACCACGGCTCAAAGGAGTCGTGCAAACAGGTTTTAGTTGGGTACAGTCCCGAGCCACATGGAGGCAATGAGCGGATCTGCAGGGGTTCGTCTCTCCCGGTATTGGGGGTGAGGTCGCGCTGTGTCTAGGAGAGCCATTACACAAAGCCCTCGGCCGAGGCAGGAGATTTACTGGTAGGTATTCCAGTAGTATCTCAGGGTGTTCTGGGCTTCACTCCGACACGACTTGTACCGCCTTTGGGGGTCTGACTTTTACCAACCCCCTAGGCCCGCCATGCGATGCTCATAGACGAACGGACCGGACTGTACGGATATTTTCACTGACAGGCTCAGTAGGGTGTCAGGATGAGTTCGCTCATCGACGTCCTTTTTGGTCAATAGCTGGTGGCCCGTCACGTATTGGCTAATACCTCTGACGTGCTAGTGGTTAAATCCACAGCCATAGTATTGACGAGTCTTTAGAGTCCACCACACTTTCAGTTACTCAAGCTTTCGGGCGAAACGCTGTAGAGGCCGTATGGAGATATGGCAGGGTCCGATCAGATACGTGCGGTATTGCACGGATCAGGATCGGACGGTTTGTACTAGTGGCCGTATGGATATATGGCAGGGTTCGATCCGATACGTGCGGTATTGCACGGATTAGGATCGAACGGATATTACTAGCCGGCTTTGGTTTAAGCCGATCCTAGTTTAGTACAGTGTAGATTTTGTCTCTTTGCATTTGTATCCGGACGGAATACAGATGCGGGTGTGTATGCACAGTTTCGGGATTTTCCTGTAATTTATTACGGGACCAGTTTTCTGGAGTTGCCAGTTTGCATTCCGTTCCGGCCGGTTTTCCTTTGTTCTTTTCCGGCCGGACTTTTCCGATGGAGGGGGTAATTTGCAGTTTTGCAAATTACATTTGGGAAGGGGGTTTCTTGCATATGAGAGATTATGAAAGCATCTTTTGATACCATTCTTATCTTGCACCATCACTTGCATTTAATGAGATTAGAAAGGGTATGGTTTGGATGTAAGTTTGTGATGATTATATTTGCTTGTGGTCACCCCTTCCTACCATCACCTTCCTTCTCTTCTTTTGTTCACCTCCCCATTCCTACATGATGAGGGCCGGCCACATTGAGTGAGAGGGATTCATTTTCATGTGTGCTTGCTTGATCTCATTTCTCTACTAGAAAAATGAGAGCACCATTCTCTTCAAAAGTTTTCATACATCGATTCCTCCATCATGGCAACTACACCAAACCCCAAAGAGACATAGACACTACACTGTTCTACAGCATATCTTGGGCGTGTCGGTTAGCCAACTTCGCGCCCGAGTTGCCTCGGTATTGAGGTGGGAGCCCGTAAAAGATGCAGACGATGTGGTGCCCTTCCGGCAAGGATGTGACGACCGGAGGATCCGCGGGAGATCGGGACGACGACGAGAAGACCGGAGGACTCGGATCACTCGGTATATCTCTTACCCTTTCTCTTGATAGCTAGTATCGGTTAATGGTTACGATCCGGGTATATTGTCCGCGGTAGCGCTAGTTTAAAGTTAAGAAAATTTTGATTCCGCATTTTGGCCTCGGATAGACGGCCGGGACGCTACCGTGGCGCAACATGGTATCAGAGCCACGCCATTAACCTTGTCTAGCTTGTTCTAATGTGTTTTACTTATCCGATCGACCAAAATTCTAAAATTCGCGTTTTTGCATGCATCAGTTTTCTGTCGATTTTTTCCGGGCTCTAAAAATTTTTCAGGTTGTAGAAAATTGATGTACATGAAATTCTAAGACTTCTGGGAAAATTCGACACAGTCAGTCGATGACTGAAGCGCGGAACCGCGGCCAAACCCCCCCTTGGGCCGCGGTTCCGCCGCGCATTGGTCTCTTCACTGTATCATATTTTTCCAGTGGGCTTCTGGGATAATTTTTGGGGTTTTGGAATATTAATATTGGGCCCAGATTTTCTGTGAGTGCTACAGTATTGCTTGGGGGCCCACTTGTTAATTTTTGATCGATTGGATATTTTAAACACATTATTTCACAGTATTTACATTATATCTGCGACCGTGAATATCACTTGATCGGTAAATCCTGTCTAACTGCTATAGCCCGGTTAGACGGATTTGCGAACGTGATTTTCACGTTGATGTTCTGTGTTTATGCTGTGATGTTGCGGTTCGGTCGTGGGGGATAGCCAGGATGCAATGCTAGTACTGTTTTATTTTATATGTACATTTGATTTTGCGGGGCGAGCGTCCGACATGTGGACTGCCGTCACTGCCTGATTGTATTATTCTTTTGGGGCACGACCTGGTTGCGGTCGATGTACCCGGTGTATGTATATTTTACTTTCTGTACTAGGGTTACCCCGCGGAGGGGTGCACGGATAGCCGGGTTCTAGAGGGCAACGGGCCCGCATCTCAGGGCATTGAGACGGAGGGGGCTTCAGTCTGGAATTGGCGGGCTATTCGCCGCACTCGTAGGGGGTACAGGTTGACCCAAGAGGGGTGCCCAAGTTACCGGATTCCGTGAAGTGCTGGGTGGTCCATTCACGGTGCTGAAGGGGGCTGCCTCGCTTCAGGTTTTGGCGGGTAACTTGCCGCGCCCGTAGGGGTTTAGGTTTTCATTGCACAGGCTATCCACACGACCAGGGGAACGTCGGGTTTCAGCAGCGGCTCTGTGAAACCCGGGGCTTCCAGATATCTGTATTGTTCTGTGATGCTGTACATTTCTGTGATGTTGCATTTTATTCACGCCTTGAGCGAAATATAATATATTGGTATATATATTAGTAGATGTTGTATATGTTTTTCATCCGCGCTAGTCCAGTCCCCGCTCTGCCGTTAGTTAGCTAACCTAACGGGTGATGACGGGACCCAGTGGCGAATGCGGATGGCATATACGTACGTCAGTATATTTTCGTTCTTTGTGGTGTGATCATTTGATGGGACTGCATTGATTCGGATCAATGCAAGATAAACAAACCTATTCTGATGTTGTTGGAACATTTTTCAAAAAGCTGTTATTGCAAGGACGTTCACTTTTGTTTTGCATCGTGGTATTCATTTGGAATATCCTGCTCCTCAGTCGACGAGGCAAGGGCCGAGATCCCTTCACCGGGAGTGACCCCTTGGATAGAAGTTTGCGTCAGGGCATTAACTTCACTATAGCCGATTACTTTTGCTTTGCATCGTGGTATTCAGTTGGAATATCCTGCACCTCATTCTACGGGGAAAGTGCCGAGATCCCTTCACCGGGAGTGACCTCTTTAGTAAAGGTTTTCGTCACTATATTTTTATAAAAGGCTATGCAGTTCCTTCAACAATATCAAGTTCATTACGTTAAAGGTTTTTCGCCAAAAACTACACGTAGCCCTCCGTCATTTCTTACAAGTATTACTTAGTATTCGTGCTGCGTTTGTTGACTGTGTCAAGGCGTAGTGTGCGGTAGCTAAGTAGTGTTTGTTTGTAGCATATTAATGGGATTGGTTAGGACAGTCGTGCGGCCTTGTTGACTGTGTCAAGGGCTCGTACGGGTGGGTTTAATGCAATCCAGGATAATGACGGGTTGAACTTGACTAGGACTCTTTGATTTGTTGACCGTGTCAAGGTCACTTGGGTCCTAGGGGTAAGAATCACATTGGGAGTTTCAAAAGAACTGAAACTTGCCAGACATGCGCATACCTTCTGGAGTGTGATAATGTGAGTGGATTCCATCACGTTGTCATGCGATGATAGTTGGATCCCGATTCCCACTGATGAGTTGGTTTACTCCTCGGGTGATCCCGACTAATTCTTCTTTTAGGTTTGGAGGAGAATTTGAGGTACAGTGGGAGGTTTCCAGATTAGATAAAGTGATAACCATTCTGATCTTGGTTAGAGTGCACGCTGAGTGTTTCTTTTCTCTCTCTCTGGCAGCGACTATTGACCCGACCCTAAGACTATGACTCAGTGACCAAGTTGACCGAACCTTCTTAACACAGGCTTTTGGATTGTCAGAGTTGCAAACCTCATTGCCGCTCCTACTTTTACCCTTTTCTCCAGGACACCCCGTATTACTACGAACGTCCACTTCCATTGGACAAAACCATCGTATGGTTAGATACGAACTCGAAGGAATTCGAGGATGGTTTCCGGTTCTGGAGAAAAACGGATAGGATTATTCAGTTGTCTTTTCCCTTTTACCTTCTCTCAAGTTGTGAGTACTCCTTGGTTTAGGAGATAGCACACCTATTACGCAAATTGGATAGTCTTCTTCCAAACCTTAGGCTGGTGCCGAACGGTGGGGAATGAAGAAAACCAATTAACATAACGATGGTGTGCAGAAGGTATTAAGTTAAGACAAAGAAAGGTATTAGTAAGAGGGCAAAGTAAATTGCGACTGCTATTCACGACCAAACCGAGTATTTCTTCGCCAATCCTAAATCACCTTTGTATTTCTCCAGGACACTCCGTATCACTATGAAGATCCCAAGTTTTTGGATACTCCATCGTATGGTTATATACGAACTCGAAAGGAACTTGTTCCAGTTCGGGGATGGATTCTGATCCAGGAGAAATAGGAATACGGTTTATTCGGTTGTCTTTTCTCTTCACCTTCTCTCGCATTGTGAGTGCTCCTAGGATTAGGACAGTACACCTATTATGCTTATTGGATAGTCTTCTTCCAAACCATAGGCTGGTGTCGAACGGTAGGGAAGGAAGAAAACCATTTGGCCTAAAGGGGTGTGCAGACGGTATTGACTAAAGACATATAAAGGGATTTGGACAGATGGCAAAGAATTATACGGTTATAGTTGTGAATCTGGATAATGGTAGAGGCATTACTAGGAATACCAGGATACCCCATCGAAACATTTCAATGTTTCAGTTCAACTGTATACTGTTAAAAGAAAACTGATTTCCCGATTAGACACTTGCTCCAGGGTATGTATTTACCAGTTTTGATTCTCACATCTGTATGGTTTTACAAATGATGAGTGGGAGTAAGTTATTGGGAATTGGGTGATCATCCTCATTATATCAGGATTCGTTGTAATCGGTGATATTTGAGGAGATCACCTGGGCTGTTTGCCGGTCGGCAAATATTTGGTTTTGAATATCCGCTGTTGTGCACCAATTTCAAATTGATATATCTGTACGTCTATTTTCATAGAGTGAGATATACCTTTTGATATTATGTCGATGACATTTACCTATATCAGTGGATGGTTAGGTAAGGAGCATCAAACAGCGGTGTAATTCTTCTTAACCATAAGTACAGTTTTCAACCTACGACGCACAGTGAAAGAGTTGTTAGACTCAGCGGACTTATACAGAGTATTGTATGTTGTCCAGTGTCCATTAAGACAGAGGGGTTGGTCCTCATACTATATTCTGTTTACTTTTAACTTCTCTAGTTCTTAGACATGTATTTCGTAGAAACACAGGGTCTAAGTTTTGAGGAGTTATAGGTATTTGAATAGAGTAGAGTACCAGGTGTAGCAAGTATCGGGATTCTTCAAAGTGATCGAAGATGTAGATACTTGTGTATGGCATTCAGTTGATAGTAACGATAAAGAGAAATTGCTTCTCTTTCGGGTTACTCATAATTGGAAGCATTCCTAAGTTGAGTAACGCTGATCGGCCTCCTTCCATTTAGTTGACATGCACTGGAGATAGCTGCATGATTTGAATCTGGTTCATTTAAATCAGTGCCTCTGGTTCTATATTGGATATAGAACAGTTCATACCTTAACGATGTTAGGGTACGGGGAGTTGTCCGGCTTATGATTAAAACCAGACACTGGACAACTCAAGGCATGTTTCTGTAATGGCTGTTTGTGGGTTGACCCAGGCTATGACGAGGGTTGATTTTCTACCATCTGGAAGATCAATAGCGATATTGTTCTTAACTCGCCACATTTTAAAAGGAAATGGTTATTTTTCAAAAACAGTAGTGGGAGTATGGTAGAACTGGAAGTGATTCCAGAACCGCAAACGATTATTGAAGATTTGATAAGGAATCTAAAGATTCAATCTGATTTGACATTCCATTGGCCACTCCGCAGATAAGGTGGGTAACTTCAGGCACCCGAGAGGTACTCCGGTAGCCTCAAGGACGGTGACAGGGAAGTTCTTGTTTACCCACACTTGCCATTGTTGTTGTTCCAGGCTGCGAGACCCGGCAGGAGGATGAGTATAGCGTCGTTCTAAACTAGCTTTAGAAGTGCACGTCTATATGACTCTGCCAGAGGGTTGTCGTAGTCAGTGGGAGCAGCGGAAGCATTGGTGGACATCAGGCTTATGTCTATAGACTGAAGAAGATATAGCGGGGATAGATCATCTATTTCTGATGTGACAGTCATAGTTTTGACGTCATCAGAATAGGGGGTGGATCTGTTGAGAAGGTAGTAGGAAGTGATATTCCTATACTACGATCGGTTATACTTTGGTCGTCACACAGTGTTTTCTCCACACAGGACTTGGATATTATATCAGACATTCTGGTTACTAGATCTATAGTTTTAGATCTAGATTTGGGTGGTTTCCTAATCTGGGTACCTTGACAGCATTCTATGAGTATTTAGAATGGACGACTCCTGGCATGGTAGTGTACCTGCAGGTAATGGAGTCACCCTCTCTAAAGGTGTCTTATAGACTGAAGTAGAGAGGGATGTGCATGATTGGCAGATCACTTGCTTAGGCAATTGAGTCAATCATGAGATGTCAAGTACCACACCAGATGTTGTTCTTGCACTAGATGCAATAAGATGATATTGATCCAATCCTGGAGGAACAGTAGGAAGCAGTTTTAGAACATAAGTGGATGTTCTAGGGATATGATAACGACAGCCTCATTTGGGAGACAGTTATCATTCCAGGCTTCCAAGGTGACATGGATGGCAGAGTGGCTGTCAGAGTTGTAGTTTCTCCTTCAGACTAGGGGCAGTATTTTGGACAGGTGGTCCAAGGCAATACTGAGGGAGGCATGGCGCAGGATACTGATTAAGTTCAGTTGATGATACAGTCTAAGAAGTTTGGATTTGGAGTTCATTTATGAGCTAGGTCCCATCAGACATCCAGACATTCTAAGACAGGTATTGCTCATTTCGGGAGATGGCTTTCTCCGCGAACTTGAGATATAGAGAGACATAGAAAGAAACATCTAGGCGGATCCACTCACTGAGGCTTTTCCTCGAACGCAATAGTCTCGCAAACAGGCTTTGTGAGACTGACTAGTAGAGGAGTTGGGTGTTCGGTATCACACGGGCTGTGAGTATGCGACATCGCAATAATTAGCCTTGAGTGCAAGTGGGAGATTGTTGGAGATAGTTCCCTCAGAGTCAATTATTGGATCACAGGCACGTGATTGCAATGATTGAGGGATGACCTATCCCGGTAGAACAGTCTTACTCGAGATGATAGTATGCTATCTGGTTTACCTTTATCATCGTGTACTGCTTTAGGTGACCTGACAGGTCGCTATTGCACGTTGATAAAGCCCCTAGGATTCTTGCTTGACTGCCAGCAGTATGAGGGCGATCATATAAGTGAGAGCTGGAGTCTATAAGCACATCCTTAAAAGGTCCCTAGTCGTGGGAGTTTCGAGACAGGGCATCGATACTCCAGAGTAGACTAGTGTATACAGTCGAGACCCCGACGAGGGGCGGTGGCCGGTCTCACAAGCCACTGGTGTCAGTTGGTTCACCTAAGATGTATACATGTGCTCATTGGGTTATGAGTACACCGGACAGGACTCGCCGGGAACCTGCTAGTTGGGATTATACCAGACGTCAGATAGCAGTTCCTAGGTGACATGTGTACAGGTTAGTTCATCGACCTGAGATCGTCATTTGTCTCGTGTGAGTTCCCACTGTGCTTTGATTACTACCCTACCACGGCTCAAAGGAGTCGTGCAAACAGGTTTTAGTTGGGTACAGTCCCGAGCCACATGGAGGCAATGAGCGGATCTGCAGGGGTTCGTCTCTCCCGGTATTGGGGGTGAGGTCGCGCTGTGTCTAGGAGAGCCATTACACAAAGCCCTCGGCCGAGGCAGGAGATTTACTGGTAGGTATTCCAGTAGTATCTCAGGGTGTTCTGGGCTTCACTCCGACACGACTTGTACCGCCTTTGGGGGTCTGACTTTTACCAACCCCCTAGGCCCGCCATGCGATGCTCATAGACGAACGGACCGGACTGTACGGATATTGTCACTGACAGGCTCAGTAGGGTGTCAGGATGAGTTCGCTCATCGACGTCCCTTTTGGTCAATAGCTGGTGGCCCGTCACGTATTGGCTAATACCTCTGACGTGCTAGTGGTTAAATCCACAGCCATAGTATTGACGAGTCTTTAGAGTCCACCACACTTTCAGTTACTCAAGCTTTCGGGCGAAACGCTGTAGAGGCCGTATGGAGATATGGCAGGGTCCGATCAGATACGTGCGGTATTGCACGGATCAGGATCGGACGGTTTGTACTAGTGGCCGTATGGATATATGGCAGGGTTCGATCCGATACATGCGGTATTGCACGGATTAGGATCGAACGGATATTACTAGCCGGCTTTGGTTTAAGCCGGTCCTAGTTTAGTACAGTGTAGATTTTGTCTCTTTGCATTTGTATCCGGACGGAATACAGATGCGGGTGTGTATGCACAGTTTCGGGGTTTTCCTGTAATTTATTACGGGACCAGTTTTTTGGAGTTGCCAGTTAGCATTCCGTTCCGGCCGGTTTTCCTTTGTTCTTTTCCGGCCGGACTTTTCCGATGGAGGGAGTAATTTGCAGTTTTGCAAATTACATTTGGGAAGGGGGTTTCTTGCATATGAGAGATTATGAAAGCATCTTTTGATACCATTCTTATCTTGCACCATCACTTGCATTTAATGAGATTAGAAAGGGTATGGTTTGGATGTAAGTTTGTGATGATTATGTTTGCTTGTGGTCACCCCTTCCTACCATCACCTTCCTTCTCTTCTTTTGTTCACCTCCCCATTCCTACATGATGAGGGCCGGCCACATTGAGTGAGAGGTATTCATTTTCATGTGTGCTTGCTTGATCTCATTTCTCTACTAGAAAAATGAGAGCACCATTCTCTTCAAAAGTTTTCATACATCGATTCCTCCATCATGGCAACTACACCAAACCCCAAAGAGACATAGACACTACACTGTTCTACAGCATATCTTGGGCGTGTCGGTTAGCCAACTTCGCGCCCGAGTTGCCTCGGTATTGAGGTGGGAGCCCGTAAAAGATGCAGACGATGTGGTGCCCTTCCGGCAAGGATGTGACGACCGGAGGATCCGCGGGAGATCGAGACGACGACGAGAAGACCGGAGGACTCGGATCACTCGGTATATCTCTTACCCTTTCTCTTGATAGCTAGTATCGGTTAATGGTTACGATCCGGGTATATTGTCCGCGGTAGCGCCAGTTTAAAGTTAAGAAAATTTTGATTCCGCATTTTGGCCTCGGATAGACGGCCGGGGCGCTACCGTGGCGCAACAGACTCGACACTACGCCGGCAGTGGGTTTAACCACAGGCCGCAAGCGGTACTAGTTATACGTAACGGTCCCCAGGTAGATGTCGATAAGAAGACCGATGAGGTGAACCCATCCGAACTCCTACTGAGCCTGAATGTGACAATCTCCGTACAGTCCGGTCTGTTCGTCAAAGAGTATGGCATGTCGGGCCTAGGGGGAGGTAAACGTCAGACCACTAATAGCGGTACAAGTCGTGTCGGAGTGTAGCCCAGAACACCCTAAGAAACTACTGGAAACACTACCAGTAAATCTCGCTTGCCCTGGCCATGGACTTTGTGTAATGGCTCTCCTAGACACAGCGTGATATCAACTCCCAATACCGGGAGAGACGAATCCTGTCTAACCGTCGCTGCCTCAAAGTGCTTCGGGACTGCACCCAACTACTACCTGTTTGCACAACACAATAGAGCCGTGGTAGGGTAGTAATAAAAGAACAGTGGGAACACACTCGAGGCGAAGTGACAGTGTCAAGTCAACGGACTAAGCTGTACTCATGTTACCTGGGAACTGCTAACTGACGATAGGTATAATACCAACCAATAGTTCCCGACGAGTCCGGTCCAGTATACTCATAACCTAATGAGCACCTGCATACTATCTCCAGTACGACGTACTGATGGCTATGGGACAGACCATCTCCCCAGCCGGGATGAGAAGCATACACACTAGTCTACTCTGGAGTATCGATGCCCTGTCTCGATAATCCTATGACTAGGGACCTGTATAAGGATGTGCTTGTAGACTACCCTACCCCCACAAGTGTGATTGCCATCATAACGCTGGTAGTCAAGTAAAGATACTAAGGGCTCTATCAATATGTATTAGCGATATGTCAAAAGAAACATATACAAATATTAAGATAGATACAAACCAAGTAGCATACTACCATATCGAGCAAGACTGTTATAAATCTGTGTATATATATATCCCAAGCTTCCAAAATGTAATATACAAACTCGTACTATACAATAATAGCCTCTAGGGCATATCACACTAACACTTAAATCCATCTACGGGTTAAAGCTGGTATCGCGGAGTTGGAACATCTGTTTTGATGTTGTAGTCAAAGAGTTTGACTTCATCAAAAACGTAGATGAACCTTGTGTATACAAGAAGGTGGCAGAGAGTAAGGTCGTCTTCCTTGTATTATACGTAGATGACATACTCTTGATAGGAAATGATGTTCCTATGCTGCACTCGGTCAAGCTCTTCTTATCACATAGATTCTTAATAAAAGATCTATATGATGCCTCCAGCATTTTGGGGATTAGGATCTATAGAGATAGATATAAGCGGTTACTGGGATTGTCCCAATCCAGGAACATTGACACCATACTAAAGAGGTTTAGTATGGAAGAATCCAAGCGTAGGAACTTACCCACGATCTTTGGACTCATTCTCTCCAATGAGATATCTCCCAAGACTGATTTGGAGAGAGTTCGCATGCAAGGGATACCCTATGCTTTGGCACTATGCTCTATCGTGTACGCGATGCTATGTACAAGAACCGATGTAGCATACTCACTAAGTGTAGTGAGTAGGTATCAAGCAGATCCAGGAGAGAATCACTGGACAGCTGTGAAGAACATTCTCAAGTACTTGAGAAGGACCAAGGAGATGTTCTTGGTGTATGGTAACGGAGAACTCCAGGTGGAGTCCTTTACTGATTCAAGCTTCCAAAGTGATAAGGATGACTCTAAGTCGCACTCGGGATTTGTCTTTACCCTAAATGGAGGGGCGGTTTGTTGGAAGAGTTCCAAGCAAGAAACCGTGACAGACTCGACGATGGAGGCTGAATACATCGCTGCCAACGATGCTGTCAAAGAGGCTGTCTGGATGAAGAAGTTCATCACTGAACTTGGTGCGGTTCCATCCATTGAACATCCAACACCTTTGTATTGTGATAACAATGGAGCTGTGGCTTTGGCCAAGGAACCCAGGTCCCATCAGAGATCCAGGCATATTCTGAGGCGGTATCACCTGATCCGGGAGATAGTTGATCGCCGCGAGATCGAGGTCAGGAGAGTTAACACAAAGGAAAACACTGCGGATCCACTCATGAAGGAAATACCCCAGATACAATTTGAGAGACACTTCGGTATGTTGGGTATGGGATACTGCAACAGCTGGCCTTAATGCAAGTGGGAGATTGTTAGTTATATATATGCCCTAGAGGCCATTGTTGTACATATGATATATATTATAGTGGATGCTTAGACATATATAGAGAGGACTTTCTTGCTCGATATGATAGTATGCTATCTGGTTTTACTTTGTCTTAACATGTTGACTTGTATTGGTTTACTGTCTTGCTCTCACATGTTGATAAAGCCCTTAGGATATGTACTCGATTACTGGGACTATGATGTAGATCATACTACTGGGGCAAGGGTAGTCCAAGAGTATATCCTATAACTGTTCCTAGTCGAGGGTGTATCGAGACAGGGCATCGATACTCCAGAGTAGACTAGCGTATACGCATCTTGACCTATATGATGGGCGATAGATGATCTCATATCCATCTAGTGTGGTGAGACCAAAGATGGTGTACGGGTGCTCAGTAGAGACTGGGTACACTGAACGGACTCGCCGAGAACTCCTAGATGGTATTATACCTATGGTTAGATAGCAGTTCTCTAGTAACACTGGTATAGGTTAGTCTGTAGACCCGAGATCGTCATAGAGTCTTGTGTGATTCCCTCTGTGCTTTGATTTCCACCTTACCACGTTCACGAGAATGTGTAAAATGGTGGCTTTTGGGTATAGTCCCGAATCACATGGAGGCAATGAGCGATATGAGGGGTTTCGTCTCTTCCGGTATTGGTAGTTGATGTTGCGCTGTGTTCGATTGCTATAACTGGAAGTCCCTGGCCAGGGCTGTTATGGAGATTTACTTATAAGAGTTATCAGTAGTTTCTCGACCCGTAATTAGCCACACATCGACACGACTTATCGGTTACTGGGGTCTGACGTTTACCACTCCTAGACTAGATATGCGACATATCAGACAAAGAGACCAGACTGTACAGGAGTGTTACTGATTGGATTCGCAGAAGTATGTACAGGCTTGCTTGTTGCTCTTCTTATCGCTCAATACCCGGGTGGCTGTTATGTTTAGCTGACCCCTTGCAGCTTGTGGGTGTTTGATATGATCATCACCTACTACCGGCATATTGATGATTCTTTAGAGTCCTACACAGATGTTTCCTGGCTCAGGCAAAACGGAGTAGGAGCACATATGTGATATGTGCGGGACCGAGATTAATACGATATGAGATACCGTATTCTATTATCGCGATATGTGATATCGACCGAGTATATGTGATATCGCCGGAATATCGGATCAAGTGTTGATTCGATAAAATGATACATGTTATATTAGTCGGTTATATGTTATATAGCCGGATTATCGGATCAAGAGTTGATTCGATAATTTAACGTATAATTATATATGTGATATATTACATTACATTAACTAATATAAGCTCACTTAAATGATTCTTTTTCTCACTAGATGATACATTGATGTATATGTGATATATGTTAATTGTATTATTTTCTTTGTTACATTATATATTATATATGTGATATATAATATTGTAACATGTTAGGCTTATAAATGCAGCTAGGGTTTAGAGAATTAAACCATGCTAGGGTGTAAGATTGGGTTAACATTTTCTTTATGGTTTATTCTTTTTGTTTGGATTAAGTTATGGATGAGCTTTGAGGAAGCTTCATGACACTTTGACTTAGTCCACCCTCCTTGATATTTTGCTAGATATTTGTTAACCTAACCTCTTAAGCTTAGCCTATAGTTTATTCTCTACAAGGGTTAAGCATGTCATGCTTAACCTTGGTTGCATTTCTAACCTCAAACAATATAATTCATTTTCATCACTTCTTTTTATTGATCTTCTTCTTGCTCACAAAAGAGCTTGCTTGATTTTTGATTTGTGATGAATGGTTGTGAGATAAAGAAAACAAAACAGTGCAAAATTCCTACTTCATCATCCTCATCTATTCTAGCCATTTATATTAGGGTGTTTGCTTCACTGATACCTCATTAGAGAAGTGAGAGCTTGGATTTGAGTTTCCTTAAGGTAGATCGTCTTGGATTTCGATGACTTCAAGCAAGATGCATCATTCACCTCATGGAGCCTCTCGAGAGTCCGGGAACATGATGATCGCAGCGAAGGGACCTCAATACGGAGCTTATGAAGCGAAGGAACGGACTACAAAGGTTGTAATCCCTAACTCTTAGAAGTAAAGTTGTTTACTTTGAAGTTTTGTTTGATTCTCTAGTTAAAGATCTAGGGTTAGGATTATCTAGAATGGCAAAAATTTAAACTTGGCATTGGTGATGTCTCCCGAAACCTTGCTACCGTTGTAAGTAACCCAACATATGAACCCGAACCATGCACCTTTGTCCGAGCAAGCCGGAATTTTAGGCAGTGTGGCCGGCCAAAGTGTGGGTGTTGGTGCTAGGATTTGTTCTGTAGCTCATATACCTCCTATACTACACCTCTGTACAGCTAGTTTTGCCTAATTTCACCTGAACTAAAATCTGGAACTATTTTCTTGAGTTGTTGTTTTGAATTGTGACTTTTAAATGACTTGATGTTTTGTATCGGTCACATGACGTTTGTACATCGATATCGGGAGTCGTTTGGTTGATTTGCATTAGTAGACCATATGTTTTAACCTATATGTGATACGGGTGTTGTTTTTTTTTTCGTGCTCGATTTTGGTTTACGATACTTCATGTTTATATGTGTAGGCACCCTCACATGGACTTCAGACGACGAGGAAGAGAATGGTGACATTGACTTCGGCAAGTAAGGATCAAGGTGAGTAGATGTATATCTACGGGGGAAGTCGGGTGGATGGCGTGCAACACCCCCGCAGTTTCGTAGTGTAGCGCACGAATACGTTATATATATTTATAAATATGTATATTTTGGGAGATGTATAATTAGCAAGGAAGGTTTTTGGAGATCATTGGTTAATTTCTAGCGTAATTGGGTGAAATTGTCGTTAGTTAGTTTCTTAGCCGTGAAACCCTAGAGTAAAGGTACACACACACATGCACACATGTGATTTGTTTTTGGTGTATATAATATATGTATATATATGTGTGTGTGTGTGTGTGGATGCGTTGATATATATATATATGTATATATATGTATATATATATATATATATATATACGTATACACGGGTGATGAGGATAGTATATGGTACTCGGAGGAGAGTCGATATGATCGGGCATAATGCCGTGAGATCGGTTATGTGATTTGGGTCGTGTGATGAGACACGACATGATATTATAGCGGATCTTTGGGCGATGTGTTTTATTCACACGCGGATATATGTTTAATGGTATCGGAATGTACTAGACTTTAGATCAGTACCTTTAGTTTATGATATTATGATAATAATACCAGATGAATAATGAGGTATATGTGATATTTCCCAGTACCCTAATTTTGGGATGCCATACGATGGATTTTACCGTACGATGTATAAATATGATGATTGATCCGCACTCTTGACTCGAGGATGTCGTATAATATATTTTACCGTACGTGATGCTATTGAGGCGGGATCACCGACTACTAGATATATCAACTCGGACTTAGGTGGATTTCCTTACATTTTTGACTAGTCTCTTAGCTTCGTCCTGTAGTTTACTTGGTAGATGTTAGATTGGGCTCGAGTCATACTTATTTTCAAAACTAACGAATCGTGAGTATTTTAAAGAAATACCTAGGGATACTATGGATTTTTCAAAGGATGCATCTTTTCTCAAAGACCCCGTAGTCCTATTTTTCTGAAGCCACGATTCATGCGATTTCAGACACCAAAATCTGTATGACTCGTATATAGGGATGTATATTTCTTTATTGTTGTGTTTACTATTCATTTTCCGCATAATCATGTTGTTCGCATCGCATTGCATGTTTAAATGTGTTTTCGTTAGTTATTATGAAAGCTGTTGCCAGGACACCAGCACTATTACCGATGATGCGTATGCTCCACGTACACTTATTTGCCGGCTCACACACATCATCATCGGTAATTTCCATGTCACGTACACTTTAAAGAATATTACTTCTGTAAGTCTACGGTAGCTCCCCAGCCGTCAATCCGAGGCCAAACGCGGAAATAAAAACTTTTTATGAAACTGGCGCTAACGCAGACTTTTACCCGGATCGTACCATTAACACTAAACTAGCTATCTACAAGAAGTTAGAATGGCTATACCGATCGATCCGTGTCCTTCGGTCTTTAGCCACCATCCCTAGCTACTCGCGGCATCTCCGATCTTGCTCGATCTCCGGTCACCTCCTCGTCGAAAAGGCACCACGTCAAGAAGTCTTTTTACGGTCTCCCGCTTCAAACCGAAGCAAATCGGACATGAAGTTTTCTAGCCGACAAGTCCAAGGTGAAGTAGAGAATGTGTGTGATAACTTTGTCTCTATACACTTAATGAATCTCAACACATGAGATGAGATGAGTCGAGGTTGAAGGGGAAGCCATTGAAGGAGGAAATTGTGAGCTAAAGAAGAAGATGAAGAAGCGGCTTATTATTATTGTAAGAGATGATAATGAGAGAGTGCTAGAATTCACAAGAGCTCAACCCACAAATATGTGGCTGCCCTCTCTCTCCTCCCATCATAATCTCACCCAATAATTAATCAATTAAAATGACATAGCACCAAAAACAAGACCATGAGTCACCAAATTGTACATGCCACATTAATTGCTCTTCATGATGACTTAAGCTCAAAATTTCCACCTAATTAAACATTTAAACCAAAATGTTTAATCCAACAAAAGAATAGCAACATCTAAAGTAAACTCGTGACGGATCACAAGGATACCCCTCACCTGTATATACATACCTGCATCCGCATTCTGACTGAATGTGAATGCAATGAGACGAAAGTAATCCAACAAATCTAATACTAGGATCCGGCTTAAACCAAAGCTCACTAGTATGATCCGTCCGATCATGATCCGTGCACGACTGCACGTATATGATCGAACCCTGCCATAATACCATTCGGCCTCTATAACGTTTCGCCCGAACTTAGAAAACTATCTATTGGGGACTCTAAAGACTCGACAATACGTTGGCAGTGGGTTTAACCACAAGCACGTCAGTGGTACTAGCTGTACGTAACGGCTACCCTTGTATTAACGAAAAGGGAGACCGATGAGCGAACTCATCCTGATCCCCACTGAGCCTGTCAGTGACAATATCTGTATAGTCCGGTCCGTTCGTCTATGATTATCGCATGTCAGGCTTAGGGGGCTGGTAAACGTCAGACCCACAAAAGCGGTACAAGTCGTGTCGGAGTGTAGCCCAGAACACCTTGAGATACTACTAGAATACCTACCAGTAAATCTCACTTTCCATGGCCAAGGACGTCGTGTAATAGCTCTCCTAGACACAGCGCGATCTCACCCCCAATACCGGGAGAAACGAAATCCCTGCCGATCCGCTCACTGCCTCCATGTTGCTCGGGACTGTACCCAACTAAAACCTATTTGCACGACACCTTTGAGCCATGGTAGGGTAGTAATCAAATCTCAGTGGGAACTCACACGAGACAAATAACGATCTTAGGTCGATAGAATAACCTGTACACATGTCACCAGGGAACTGCTATCTGACGACAGGTATAATACCAACTAGCATGTTCCCGGCGAGTCCGTCCAGTATACTCATAACCCAATGAGCACCTGTATACATCTTAGGTGAACCAACTAACACCAATGGCTTATGTGACCAACCACCGCCCCACGTCGGGGTCTCGATCGTATACACTAGTCTACTCTGGAGTATCGATACCCTGTCTTGAAACTCCCAGGACTAGGGACACTTTAAGGATGTGCTTATAGAAAACCCAACTCTCACATATATGATCACCATCATACTGCTGCTATTCAAGAAAGAATCCTAAGGGCTCTATCAACGTGTAATAGTAATCTGTAATATCACCTAAAATATGTACACGATGATAAAGATAAACCAGATAGCATACTATCATCTTGAGTAAGACTGTCCTACCAGTATAGGTCCTCCCTCAATCATTGAAATCACGTACCTGCGATCCAATAATTGACTTTGAGGGCACTATATCCAACAATTTCCCACTTGCACTTAAGGCTAATTATTGCGATGTCTCAAACTCACAGCCCGTGTGATACCGAACACCCAACTCCTCTACTAATCAGTTTCACAAAGCTCGTTTGTGAAACTATTGCTTTCGAGAAATAGCCTCAGTGAGTAGATCCACTCTGATGTTTCTTTCTATGTCTCTCTTAATCTCAAGTTCGCAGAGAAAGCCATCTCCTGAAATCTGCAATACTTGTCTTATAATATGTCTGGATATCTGATGGGACCCAGTTCACAAAAGAAGTCCAAATCCAGAAAACTTCTTAGACTGTATCGTCAACAAAATTTAATCAGTATCATGCATCATGCCTACCTTAGTATCCGCTTGGACCACCTGTCCAAACTACTGCCCCTCATTAGAGGGAAAACTATAACTCTGACAGTCACTCTGTCATCCAGGTCACCTTGGAAGCCTGGAAAGATAACCGTCTCCCGAAAGAGGCTGCCGTTATCAAATCCCTAGAACATCAACTTATGTTCTAAAACTACTTCCGAATGTTTCTCTAGGATTGGATTAATATCAACTTATTGCAGCTAGTGCAAAACAACATCTGGTGTGGTACTTGACATCTCATGTTTGACTCAATTGCCTAAGCAAGTGATATGCCAATCAGGCACATCCTTCTCCCCTTTAGTCTGTAAGATATCTTTAGAGAGGGTGACTCCATCACCTGCAGGTACACTACCATGCCAGGAGTCGTCCAATCTAAAAACCTTTAGGATACTGTCTAAGTACCCAGATTGGGACACTTCCTAAATCTAGATCTAAAACCATAGATCTAGTAACCAGAATGCTTAATATTATATCTATATCCTATGTGGAGAAGCCACTGTGTGATAACCACAGTATAACCGATCGTAGTATAGGAATTTAACTTCCTACTATATGTATGACATCCAAATACCAGGACATCACATCCTACTACCTTCTTAACAGATCCAGCCCCTATTCTGATGAAGTCAAGGCCTATGACTGTCACATCAAAAATAGATGGTCTATCTCCGCTATATCTGCTTTAGTCTATAAATAGACACAAGCTACTTGTCCACTATGCTTCTGCTACTCCTACTGACCATAACAACCTTCTGGCAGAATCATATACGCGTGCACTTCTAAAGCTAGTTAAGAACACGCTATACTTATCCTCCTGTCGGATCTCATAGTCCAGAACAGCAGCAATGGCAAGTCTGGGTAAACAAGAACCTCCCTGTCACCATTCTTGAGGCTACCAGAGTACCTCTCGGGTGCCTGAGGTTACCCACCATATCTGCGGAGTGGCTAATGGAATGTCAAACCTGATTGAATCTTTAGGTTCTTATTAAATTTTCAGTAATCGTTTTTGGTTCTGGAATCACTTCCAGTCTACCATACTCCCACTACTGTTTTCTGAAAAAATCCATTTTACTAAAATTGTGGCGAGTCAAGAACAATATCACTATTGATTTTCTAGATGTAGAAAGTCAACCCTCGTCATAGCCCGGGTCAACCCACAAACAGCCATTACAGAAACGTGCCTTGAGTTATCCAGAGTTTGTTTTAAGCATAAGCCGGACAACTCCATATACCTTAACATCGTTAAGATATGTGCCATTCTATGTTCAATATAGAAACAGAGGCACTGATTTAATTGGAACCAAATTCAAATCATGCAGCTGTCTCCAGTGCATGTCAATTGAATGGAGAGAGGCCGATCAGTATTACCCAACTTAGGAGTGCATCCAGATATGAGTAACCTGAAAGAGAAACAAGTTTCTCAAAAGCATTACTTTCAACTGAATACCAAACACAAGTATATACATCTTCGATCACCTTGAAGAATCCCGATACTTGCAACACCTGGTTCTCTGCTTTATTCTTATACTTATAACTTCTCGAAACTTGGACCTCGTGTTTCTACGAAACACTTGTCTATGACTTGAGAAGTCATAAGTAAACAGAATATAGTACGAGGACCAACCCCTCTATCCTAATAGATACTGGACAACATACAATACTCTGTATAAGTCCCCTGAGTTGAATAACTCAAATCCTGTGCATCGTGGGTTGAAAACTGTACTTATGGTTAAGAAGAATTACACCGTTGTTGAATGCTCCTTACCTAACAATCAACTGATATAGGTAAATGTCAATGACATAATTTCAAAAAGTCATATCTCACTTTATAAAATAAACGTACAGATATATCAGTTTGAAATTGGTGCATAACAATGGATATTCAAAGCCAAATATTTGCCGTCCGGTAAATACCCAGGCGATTTTCTCAAATATCACCAATTACAACGAATTCCAACATAATAAGGATGATCACCTAATTCCCAATAACTTACTCCCATTCATCATCTGTAAAACCATACAGATGTGAGAATCATACCTAATAAATACATACCCTGGAGTAAGGGTCTAATTGGGAAATCAGTTTTCCATTAACAATGCACAGTGAAACTGAAACATGAATATATTTCGAAGGGGTATCCGGGTATTCCTAGTAATTCCTTTTCCATTATCAGATTCACGACTGTAACCGTATATTTCTTTGCCATCTCTCCAAATCCCTTATTTTGTCTTTAGTCGTTACCTTCTGTACACCATCGTTAGGCTAAATGGTTTTCTTCCTTCCCTATTTCGCCACCTGCCTATGGTTTGGAAGAAGACAATCCAATAAGCCTAATAGGTGTATTGTCCAAATCCTAGGAGCACTCGCAACGCGAGAGAAGGTAAAGATAAAAGACAACTGAATAAACCTTATTCTTATTTCTCCTGAACGCGAGAGAACGGTGTGTTCTGGAGAAATACAAAGGTGAAGTAGGAGTGGCGATGAAAATACATGGTTTGATCGTGAATGATAGCAGTCGCAATTTACTTTGCTTTCTTTCTAATCCCTTTATTTTTCTTTTACTTATTACCTTCTGTACACCACACATAGGCTAATCGGTTTTCATCATTCCCTACCTTTCGGCACCTGCCTATGGTTTTGAAGAAGACTATCCAATAAGCGTAATAGGTGTACTCTCCTAATCCTAGGAGCCCTCACAACCTGAGATAAGGTAAAAGGAAAAGACAACTGAAAAGTCCTATTCAATCTCTCCAGAACCAGAATCCATCCTTGAATCTAGAACAAATTCCTTCGAGTTCGTATATAACCATACGATGGATTTATCCAATGGAAGTGGATGTTCATAGTAATACGTGGTGTTCTAGAGAAATGCAAAGGGTAAAAGAAAGAGTGACAATGATGTAAGAAACTCAGACAATCCGGAAGCCAGTGTTTTAAGAAGGTTCGTTTAACATGGTCACTAAGTCATAGTCTAGAGTCGGGCCATGGTCGCTGCCAAAGAGAGAGAGAAAAGAAACACTCTGCGTGCACTCTAACCTAGATCAAAATGGTTATCACTTTATCTAATCAGGAAGCCTCCCACTGTATCCTCAAATTCTCCTCCAAACCTGAAAGAAGAATTAGTCGGGATCACCCGAGGAGTAAACCAACTCATCAATGGGAATCGGGATCCAACTATCATCGCATGATAACGTGATGGAATCCACTCACGTTATCACACTCCAGAAGGTATGCGCATATCTGGCAAGTTTTCTGTATGTTTGAAACCCCCGATGTGATTTTTACCCCATGCTCTTATGACATTGACGAAGGTCAACAAATCATAAGTCACATGTCAATTTATACCCGTCATTGTCCAGGTTAATTTGAACCCACCCGTACAAGCCGTTGACGAATGTCAACAAGGCTGTACGACTGTCCCAAACCAACGCATCTATCTATGCAACAGAAAGGTAACAAGCAGCTACCACTCACTATGCCTTGACAAAGGTCAACAAACATAGCATGAATACTAAGTGCTACCCGTCTGAAATGATGGAGAGCTACGAATGGTTTTTGGCAAAAAATCTTTAACGTAATGAACTTGATATCGTTGAAGGAACCAGATAGCTTTTTACAAATATATAGTGACGAAAACTTTTGCTAAAGTGGTCACTCCCGGTGAAGGGATCTCGGTACTTTCCCCGTAGAATGAGGTGCAGGATATTCCAATTGAATACCACGATGCAAAGCAAAAAGTAATTGACTATAGTGAAGTTATTACCCTGGCGCAAACTTCTGCCCAAAGGGTCACTCCCGATGAAGGGATCTCGGCCCTTGCCTCGTCGAATGAGGTGCAGGATATTCATAACCGAATACCACTGTGCAAAACAAAAGAGAACATCCTTTTAATAATAGCTTTTTGAAAACTGTTCTAACAACGTCGAATATGTTTGTTTTCCTTGCATTGATCTGAATCAACGAAGTCCCATCAATTGATCACACCACAAAACAACGAAATATGATGTACGTATATGCCATCTGCATTCGCCACTGAGTCCCGTCATCACCCGTTAGGTTACTTAACTAACGATAGAGCGGGGACTGGACTAGTGCGGGTGTAAAACATATACAACATCTACTAGTATATATATAGCAATATAAAATAATCGCTCCAGGCGTGATAAATGCAACATCACAGAAAAGTAATAAGCATCACAGAACAATACAGATAATCTGGGATCCCCGGGGTTTCATTGAGCCACAACTGAAACCTGACGTTCCCCTGGTCGTGTGGATAGCTTGTGCAATGAATACCTAGACCCCTACGGGCACAGCAAGTTACCCGGCAAAACCAGAAGCGAGGCAGCCCCCTTCAGCAAAGTGAATGGACCACCCAGCACTTCATAGAATCCGGTAACTTGAGCACCCTACCTTGGGTCAACCTATACCCCCTACGAGTGCGGCGAATAGCCCGCTAATTCTAGAGTGAAGCCCCCCTCTGTCTCAAAGCCATGAGATGCGGGCCCGTTGCCCTCTAGAACCCGGCTATCCGTACACTCCACCGCGGGGTAATCCTAGTACAGAAAAGAAAAATATGTACAACGGGTACATCGACCTCAATCCGGTCGTGCCCCAAATGAATAATATACAAACAGGCAGTGATGGCAGTCCACATATCGGACGCTCGCCCCGCAATATCAAATGTATAAATAAAACTAAACTGTACTAACATTGCACCAAGCTATCCACCACGACAAATCCGCAACAATACAGCATAACATAGAACATCAACGTGAATGTCACGTTCGCAAACCCGTCTAAAAGAGCTATAGCAATTCGACAAGATTTACCGCTCGAATGACATTCACGGTTACGGATAGAAATGTAATGTACTTCTAACTTTGAACAATGTTAGAAAATATCGACTTCGAAATAACCCTCGAATCGCCCCAAGCAACCTGATAAAACCATATCCACTAGACTAAACAAACAATACCACTGCACCAAGGTTCCAGAGGCAAGATCACACTCCAAAAACCAAACACAGAGGGCTCAAAATGGTCGGCCTCCTTGGTTTTAGGAGCTATGTGCTCGGCCAAAATCTGAGGGGTAGGTGTCGTTTTTGGGGTGCAGGCTTGTGGTCTCTTAAGTAGTCTTATGCACATGTTTAAATAATTTTTGAAGACAGTTGGAAAATTAACAGAACCTATAATGTGCAGGATATAGTTTGGGGATGTTTCGATTTCGATACATTAACATTGTCTAAACAAGTTAGCTAAGGGTTAATGGGTTGGCTCAAATACCATGTAAGTCTATGGTAGCGCCCCGACCGTCAATCTGAGGCCAAACGTGGAAACAAAAACTTTTTATGAAACTGGCGCTAATGCAGACTTTTACCCGGATCATACCATTAACACTAAACTAGCTATCTACAAGAAGTTAGAATGGCTATACCGATCGATCCATGTCCTTCGGTCTTTAGCTACCATCCCTAGCTCCACGCGGCATCTCCGATCTCGCTCGATCTCTGGTTTCCTCCTCGTCAAAAAGGCACCACGTCAAGAAGTCTTTTTACGGGCTCCCGCTTCAAACCGAAGCAACTCGGACATGATGTTTGCTAGCCGACATGTCCAAGGTGAAGTAGAGAATGTGTGTGATAGCTTTGTCTCTGTACACTCAATGAATCTCAACACATGAGATGGGATGAGTGGAGGTTGAAGGAGAAGCCATTGATGCAGGAAATTGTGAGCTAGAGAAGAAGATGAAGAAGAGGCTTACTGTTATTGTGAGAGATGATAATGAGAGAGTGCTAGAATTCACAAGAGCTCACCCCACAAATTTGTGGTTGCCCTCTCTCTCCTCCGAGCACAATCTCACCCAATAATCAATCAATTAAAATGACATAGCACCAAAAACAAGACCATGAGTCACCAAATTGCACATGCCACTTTAATTGCTCTTCATGATGACATAAGCACACAATTTTCACCTAATTAATCATTTAAACCAAAATGTTTAATCAAACAAAAGAATGGCAACATCTAAAGTAAAGTCATGACGGATCACAAGGATACCCCTCACCTGTATATACATACCTGCATCCGCATTCCGACTGAATGTGAATGCAATGAGACGAAACTAATCCAACAAATCTAATACTAGGATCCGGCTTAAACCAAAGCCTGCTAGTATAATCCGTCTGATCATGATCCGTGAACGACTGCACGTATATGATCGAACCCTGCCATAATACCATACGGCCTCTACAACGTTTCGCCCGAACTTGGGAAACTATCTGTAGGGTTGTATAGCACAAAAACAAGGTTTAGCAAGGCATCACACATGCCATTTTATAAAAATTTAGGGTGCTATGTAACCCTAACCAAGGTCTTAATTAGAGAATTAGGGTAAACTTTACAAGTAAACAACTTTACTTCTAAGAGTTAGGGATTACAACCTTTGTAGTCCGTTCCTTCGCTACATAAGCTCCGTGTTGAGGTCCTTTCGCTGTGATCATCAAGTACACGGACTCTAGAGAGGCTCCATGAAGAGAAAGATGCAAGCTTGCTTCCAATCTTCAACTACTAAGATGATCTACCTCGAAAAATCTCAAACCCAAGCTCTTGCTTCACTAATCAAATATTAGCAAAGCAATCACCTTAATCTAAGTGGCTAGAATAGATGAGGATGATGAAGTAAGAATTTTGCTCTCTTTTGTTTTCAATTTCTCACTTTATTTCATTACATCACAAAAAGCTAGAAAGCTTTTTTCAAGAGGAAGAAGAAGAAGAATTTCATTTGTGATGAATAATGAATTATTATGTGGTTACAAATCAACCAGGGGTTAAGAAAGATAGAGTTAACCCTTGTAGAGAATAAACTAGAGGCTAAGGTTTGGGTTGGGTTAATAAATATCAACACAAAATATCAAAGGTCAAAGTCAAAGCTTCATGAAGCTTCATGAATGCTTCATCCAAGCTTAACCCTAATCCAAACCCTAACCATGTTTAAACTCCACAAAACATGTTGCATTTGTAACCCTAACTTGTTACAATATTATATATCGCATATATAATATATATAGTAACAAAAGAAAATAATACAATTAACATATATCGCATATATATCAATGTATTATCCATGTGAGAAAAAGAATCTTTAAGTGAGCTTATATTAGTTAATGTAATGTAATATGCCAAATATATAATTATACATTAAATTATCAAATCAACACTTGATCCGATAATCCGGCTATTTCACAAATAACCGTCTAATATAATCTGTATCAGTTTATCGAACCAACACTGGATCCGATGACCCGGCTATATCACATAAACCCGGCCGATATCACATATCGCGAGAATCTAATACGTTATCGCATACACGTATTATTCTCGGTCCCTCACATATCACATATATGCTTCTACTCCGTTTTGCCTGAGGCAGGAAACCTCTGTGTAGGACTCTAAAGAATCGTCAATACGCCGGCAGTAGGTGATGATCATATCAAAACACCCACAAGCTGCAAGCGGTCAGCTAAACGTTACAGCCACCCGTGTATTGAGCAATCAGAAGATCAATAAGCAAGCCTGTACATTCTCCTGTGAATCCAATCAGTAACACTCCCGTACAGTCCGGTCTCTTCGTCTGATATGTCGCATATCCAGTCTAAGGGTGGTAAACGTCACACCCCAGTAACCGATAAGTCGTGTCGATATGAGGTCCATAACAGTTCGAGAAACTACTTATAACACTTACCGGTAAATCTCAACAACCCTGGCCAGGGATTTCCAGTTATATCCAATCGAACACAGCGCAACATCAACTCCCTATACCGGGAGAGACGAAACCCCTCCTATCGCTCATTGCCTCCATATGATTCAGGACTGTACCCAAAAGCCACCGTTTTGCACGCCCTCTTGGACGTGGTATGATGGAAATCAAAGAACAGTGGGAATCACACAAGACTCTATGACGATCTCGGGTCTACAGACTAACCTGTACCAGTGTCACCATAGAACTGCCATCTGACGTTAGGTATAATACCATCTGTGAGTTCTCGTCGAGTCCATCCAGTGTACCCAGTCTCCACTGAGCACCCGTATACTATCTCTGATGTCAAACATCAATGTATATGGGATCATCCATCGCCCATCTACATGGGTCAAGAAGCATACGATAGTCTACTCTGGTATATCGATGCCCTGTCTCGAAACACCTGCGACTAGGAACATTTGAAGGATGTACTTAGCGACTACACTGTCCCCACTAGTATGATCTGCATCATAGTCCTGGTAGTCAATTACTCATCCTAAGGGCTTTATCAACATGTAACATAGAGACTATCAGAGTACATGTTAAGATAAAGAGCAACCAGATAGCATACTATTATGTCGAGCAAGAAAGTCCTCCATATATATGTCCAAGCATCCACTACAATATACATCGCATGTACAGTAATGGCCTCTAGGGCAAACATATCACTAACAATCTCTCACTTGCACTAGGGTCATCTGTTGTAGTATCTCATACCCAACAATCAGCTGTGGTTGAAGTATCTCATACTCAACCATCCCGTAAAGGTCTCTACTGGGATATAGGTCTTTGTGAGTGGATCCGCGCTGTTGTCCTTGTTGGAGATAGTGCCCTCATAGTCAATTATTGGATCACAGGCACGTGATTGCAATGATTGAGGGAGGACCTATGCCGGTAGGACAGTCTTACTCAAGATGATAGTATGCTATCTGGTTTATCTTTATCATCGTGTACTGTTTTAGGTGACCTTACAGGTCACTATTGTGCGTTGATAGAGCCCTTAGGATTCTTGCTTGATGGCCAGCAGTATGATGGCGGTCATATACGTAGGAGCTGGGGTCTATAAGCTCATCCTTAAAAGGTCCCTAGTCGTGGGAGTTTTCGAGACAGGGCATCGATACTCCAGAGTAGACTAGTGTATACAGTCGAGACCCCGACGATGGGCGGTGGCCGGTCTCACAAGCCACTGGGGTGAGTTGGTTCACCTAAGATGTATACAGGTGCTCATTGGGTTATGAGTACACCGGACAGGACTCGCCGGGAACATGCTAGTTGGTTTTATACCTGACGTCAGATAGCAGTTACCTGGTGACATGTGTACAGGTTAGTTCATCGACCTGAGATCGTCATTTGTCTCGTGTGAGTTCCCACTGTACTTTGATTACAACCCTACCACGGCTCAAAGGAGTTGTGCAAACAGGTTTTAGTTGGGTACAGTCCTGAGCCATATGGAGGTAGTGAGCGGATCTTCAGGGGTTCGTCTCTCCCGGTATTGGGGGTGAGGTCGCGCTGTGTCTATGAGAGCCATTACACCAAGTCCTTGGCCAAGGCAGGGGATTTACTGTTAGGTATTCTAGTAATATCTTAGGGTGTTCTGGGCTACACTCCGACACGACTTGTACCGCTTTTAGGGGTCTGACTTTTACCAACCCCTTAGGCCCGCCATGCGTTGCTCATAGACGAACGGACCGGACTGTACGGATATTGTGACTAACAGGCTCAGTAAGGTGTCAGGATGAGTTCGCTCATAGACCTCCCTTATGGTCAATACCTGGTAGCCCGTTATGTACGGCTAATACCTCTGACTTGCTAGTGGTTAAATCCATAGCCAAAGTATTGACGAGTCTTTAGAGTCCCCCACAGACAGTTTCTCAAGTTTCGGGCGAAACGCTGTAGAGGCCGTATGGATTTATGGCAGGGTTCGAACGTACACGTGCACTTGTGCACGTGTTATGGTTCGGACGGATAATACTAGTGGGCTTTGGTTTAAGCCAGATCCTAGTATTATACAGTGTAGATTTTGTCTCATTGCATTTGTATTCAGTTGGAATACAAATGCGGGTATGTATATACAGTCGTGGGGTTTTCCTGTAATTTATTACGGGATCGTCTTTTTGAAGTTGCCTGTTTGCATTCTGTTTCGGCCATTTTTTCTTTGTTCCTTCATGGCTAAAATTCCTTTGATGGAGGGGGTTCTTTTTGCAAATGTGCAATTAGTAATAGAGGGTTTCATGATGGTTCTAGCTTTCTATGATTACTTGTTTTGTTCATCATTGTGTGCCTTGATGAGATGGGTGTTTGATTGACTTTGTTGTGATCATTATTCCTCATGATCACCCACCCTTTTTCTTATGCTTACCCCACCTTTCCTTGGGCTCACCCCCTTGTTTTTCCCCTTGCAAATATATGGCCGGCCACAAAAGAATAAGTGGGGGGCTGTCCAAATTTTGTGTGAGGGGTTTTGATCTCATTTCATTCACACAAAATTCCGTAGCTCAATCTCAAAGTTCATCTCCTTCACCTCCACTCCAAAAATGGCAACTTCATTAACCCCTTGAGACAAACCGTTCTACACTCAGTCTACAGCAATCTTGGACACGTCGGCTTGCCAACTTCGTGTCCGAGTTGCCTCGGTTTAGAGGTGAGAGCCCGTAAAAAGACTCGGTGATGTGGTGCCCTTTTCGACGAGGAGACCAGAGACCGGAGATTCCGCGAGGAGATCGGGATGGTGGCCGAAGACCGAAGGACACGGATCGCTCGGTATAGCTCTCTACCCTTTCTCCAATTAGCTAGTAGTAGGTTAATGGTCTGATCCGGGTTTATAGTCCACGGTAGCGCCGGTTTCTAGTTAAAGAAAAGTTTTTGTTTCCGCATTTTGGCCTCGGACAGATGGCCGGGGCGCTGCCGTGCACTTATATGGTATCAGAGCCACGCCATTAACCTTTTCTAGCTTGCTCTAACGTGTTTATAACTCGATCGAACGAAATTTCCAAAAGCCACAATTTCAAAGCATCAGTTTCTGTCGAATTTTTCCAGTCGTCAAAAAATTATTTGGTATATTGCAGAAATATGTGCAGGCTTTTTCAATAGAACTGAGAAAATTTGGTGGGTTGATTTTACTGTAGCACGGCAGATCCGCGGCCGTTACCACGTTTTGGCCGCGGATCCGTGGCCGTACTGTAGCCACAGTGCACCAAATTTCTTCAGTAGGTCTCTGTGTTGGAATTGGGGTTTTTGGTATATTCTGTTTGGGCCCAGATTTATTTTGTGTGCTGAGTATTGTACTTGGGGCCCACTTCGAGAAATTTAGTCGATCGAAAATTTTAAACATGTTAGTTCACAGTATTTACATTATATCTGCGACCGTGAATGTCACTTGATCAGTAAATCCTGTCTGACTGCTATAGCCCTTTAAGACGGATTTGCGAACGTGACATTCACGTTGATATTCTGTGTTGTGCTGTGATGTTGCGGATTTGTCGTGGTGGATAGCCTGGATGCAATGGTAGTACAGTTTGGTTGTATATGTACATTTGATATTGCGGGGCGAGCGTCCGACATGTGGACTTCCGTTACTGCCTGTTTGTATATTATTCTTTTGGGGCACGACCGGGCTGAGGTCGATGTACCCGTTGTATATTTTACTTTCTTTACTAGGATTACCCCGCGGTGGGTTGCACGGATAGCCGGGTTCTAGAGGGCGACGGGCCTGCATCTCATGGGTTTGAGACGGAGGGGGCTTTACTCTAGAATTGGCGGGCTATTTGCCGCACTCGTAGGGGTACAGGTTGACCCAAGGAGGGATGCCCAAGTTACCGGATTCCGTGGAGTGTTGGGTGGTCCATTCACGTAGTTGAAGGGGGCTGCCTCACTTCAGGTTTTGGCGGGTAACTTGCCGCGCCCGTAGGGGTCTAGGATTTCATTGCACAGGCAATCCACACGACCAGGGGAACGTCGGGTTTCAATAGCGGCTCTATGAAACCCATGGATCCCAGATATCTATATTGTTCTGTGATGCTTATTACATTTCTGTGATGTTGCATTTTTATCACGCCTTGAGCGATTATTATATATTGATATATATACTAGTAGATGTTGTATATGTTTTGCATCCGTGCTAGTCCAGTCTCCGCTCTGTTGTTAGTTAAGTAACCTAACGGGTAATGACGGGACCCAGTGGCGAATGCGGATGACATATACGTACATCGTATTTTTGTTCTTTATTGGTGTGATCAATTAATGGGACTGCATTGATTCAGATCAATGCAAGCTAAACAAACCTATTCTGATGTTGTTGGAACAATTTTTCAAAAAAGCTGTTATTGCAAGGACGTTCTCTTTTGTTTTGCACAGTGGTTTTCGGTTATGAATATCGAGCACCTCAGTCGATGAGGCAAGGGCTGAGATCCCTTCACCGGGAGTGACCCCTTGGACAGAAGTTTGCGTCAGGATAATAACTTCACTATAGCCGATTACTTTTTGCTTTGCATCGTGGTATTCAGCTGGAATATCCTGCACCTCATTCTACGGGGAAAGAGCCGAGATCCCTTCACCGGGAGTGACCTCTTTAGCAAAGGTTTTCACAACTATAATTTTTATAAAAAGCTATGCAGTTCCTTCAACGATATCAAGTTCATTACGTTAAAAGTTTTTCGCCAAAAACTAGACGTAGCCCTCCATCATTTCTTACAAGTATTACTTAGTATTCGTGCTGCGTTTGTTGACTCTGTCAAGCCGTAGTGTACGGTAGCTAAGTGGTGCTTGTTTGTAGCATGGATATGTGATTGGTTAGGACAGTCGTGCGGCCTTGTTGACTCAGTCAAGGGCACGTACGGGTGGGTTTAATGCAATCAAGATAATGACGGGTTGAACTTGACTAGGACACTTTGATTTGTTGACTCCGTCAAGGTCACTTGGGTCCTAGGGGTAAAAACACACATCGGGAGTTTCTAAAGAAACTGAAACTTGTCAGGCATGCGCATACCTTCTGGAGTGTCATAACGTGAGTGGATTCCGTCACGTTATCATACGATGATAGTTGGATCCTGATTCCCACTGATGAGTTGGTTTACTCCTCTGGTGATCCCGACTAATTCTTCTTTCAGGTTTGGAGGAGAATTTGAGGATACAGTGGGAGGTTTCCTGATTAGATAAATTGATAACCCTTCTGATCTAGGTTAGAGTGCATGCTGAGTGTTTCTTTTCTCTCTCTCTTCGGCAGCGACCATGGCCCGACCCTTGACTATGACTCAGTGACCAAGTTGACCGAACCTTCTTAAAACACTGGCTTTTGGATTGTCAGAGTTGCATACCTCATTGCCACTCCTACTTTTACCCTTTTCTCCAGGACACCCCGTATTACTACGAACATCCACTTCCATTGGATAAAACCATCGTATGGTTATATACGAACTCGAAGGAACTTGTTCTAGATTCAAGGATGGTTTCCGGTTCTGGAGAAAAAGAATAGGACTATTCAGTTTTCTTTTCCTTTTACCTTCTCTCAGGTTGCGAGTGCTCCTTGGATTAGGACAGTACACCTATTACGCTTATTGGATAGTCTTCTTCCAAACCATAGGCTGGTGCCGAACGGTAGGGAATGAAGAAAACCAATTAGCCTAACGATGGTGTACAGAAGGTATTAAGTAAAGACAAATAAAGCGATTAGTAAGAGGGCAAAGTAAATTACGACTGCTGTTCACGAACAAACCAAGTATTTCATCGCCACTCCCACATCACCTTTGTATTTCTCCAGAACACTCCATATCACTACGAAGATCCACAGTTTATTGGATACTCCATTATATGGTTATATACGAACTCAAAGGAACTTGTTCCAGTTCGGGGATAGATTCTTGTTCAGGAGAAAAAGGAATAAGGTTTATTCAGTTGTCTTTTATCTTCACCTTCTCTCGCATTGCGAGTGCTCCTAGGATTAGGACAGTACACCTATTATGCTTAATGGATAGTCTTTTTCCAAACCACAGGCTGGTGCCGAACGGTAGGGAAGGAAGAAAACCATTTATCTTAAGATGGTGTACAGAAGGTAATGACTAAAGACATATAAAGGGATTTGGAGAGACGGCAAAGAAATATACGGTTACAGTTGTGAATCTGGATAATGGAAGAGGCGTTACTAGGAATACCCGGATAACCCTACGAAACATTTTCATGTTTCAGTGTGTACAGTTAAAAGAAAACTGATTTTCCAATTAGCCCTTGCTCTAGAGTATGTATTTACCAGGTATGATTCTCACATCTGTAGGGTTTTACAGATGATGAGTGGGAATAAGTTATTGGGAATTAGGTGATCATCCTCATTATATCAGAACTCGTTGTAATTAGTGATATTTGAGGAAGTTACCTGGGTTGTTTACCGGATGGAAAATATTTGGTTTTGAATATCCGTTGTTATACACCAATTTCAAATTGATATATCTGTACGTCTATGTTTTATAGAGTGAGATATAACTTTTTGAAATTATGTCTATGACATTTACCTATATCAGTGGATGGTTAGGTAAGGATCATTAAACAGCGGTGTAATTCTTCTTAACCATAAGTACAGTTTTCAACCTACAACACACAAAGAATGAGTTATTAGACTCAGGGGACTTATACAGAGTATTGTATGTTGTCCAGTGTCCATTAGGACAGAGAGGTTGGTACTCGTACTATATTTTGTTTACTTGTGACTTCTCTAGTTTTTAGACATGTGTTTCATAGAGATGCAAGGTCTAAGTTTTGAGAAGTTGCAGGTATAAGAATAAAGCAGAGAACCAGTTGTTGCAAGTATCAGGATTCTTCAAAGTGATCGAAGATGTAGATACTTGTGTATGGTATTCAGTTGATAGTAATGATTAAGAGAACTTGCTTCTCTTTCAGGTTACTCATAATTGGAAGTACTCCAAAGTTGAGTAATGCTGATCGGCCTCTCTCCATTTAATTTACATGCACTGGAGACAGCTGCATGATTTGAATCTGGTTCCAATTAAATCAGTGCCTCTGTTTTTATATTGGATATAGAACAGTTCATATCTTAACGATGTTAAGGTACGGGGAGTTGTCCAGCTTATGCTTAAAACCAGACTCTGGCTAACTCAAGGCGCGTTTCTGTAATGGCTGTTTGTGGGTTGACCCGGGCTATGACGAGGGTTGACTTTCTACCATCTGGAAGATCAATAGTGATATTGTTCTTGACTCGCCACAGTTTTAATAAAAAAAGACTTTTTCAGAAAACAGAAGTGGGAGTATGGTAGAACTGGAAGTGATTCCAGAACCGCAAACGATTACTGAAAATTTGATAAGAACCTAAAGATTCAATCTGGTTTAACATTCCATTGTCCACTCCGCAAATAAGGTGGGTAACCTCAGCCATTCGAGAGGTACTTCGGTATGCTCAAAGACGGTGACAGGGAGGTTTTTGTTTACCTAGACTTGCCATTGCTGTTGTTCCAGACTGTGAGACCCGGCAGGAGGATGAGTATAGCGTCGTTCTAAACTGGATTTAGAAGCGTACGTGTATATGACTCTGCCAGAGGGTTGTCATAGTCAGTGGGAGCAGCGGAAGCATAGTGGACAAGTGGCTTATGTCTATTTATGGACTAAAGCAGAGATAGCGGATATAGATCGTCTATTTCTGGTGTGACAGTCATAGGTTTGACTTCATCAGAATAGGGGATGGATCTGTTAAGAAGGTAGTAGGGTGTGATGTCCTGGTATTTGGATGACATACACAAAGTAGGAATTGAAATTCCTATACTACAATCGGTTATATTTTGGTTGTCATACAGTGGTTTCTCCCCAAAGGATATAGATATTATATCAGGCATTCTGGTTACTAGATCTATAGTTTTATATCTAGATTTGGGAAGTGCCCCAATCAGGGTACTTAGATAGCATTCTAGAGGTGTTTTAGAATGGACGACTCCTGGCACGGTAGTGTACCTGCAGGTGACGGAGTCACCCTCTCTAAAGGTGTCTTACAGACTAAAGGCGAGAGGGATGTGCATGATTGGAAGATCACTTGCTTAGGCAATTGAGTCAATCATGATATGTCAAGTACCACACCAGATGTTGTTTTTGCACGAGCTGCAATAAGTTGATATTGATCCAATCCTGGAGGAACGTTCGGAAGCAGTTTTAGAACATAAGTTGATGTTCTGGGGAAATGATAACGACATCCTCCTTTGGGAGACAGTTATCATTCCAGGCTTCCAAGGTGACCTGGATGACAGAGTGACTGTCAGAGTTATAGTTTTTCCCTCTGACGAGGGGCAGTGTTTTGGACAGATGATCCAAGCAGACACCGAGGGAGGCATTACGCAGGATACTGATTAAGTTCAGTCGACGATACCGTCTAAGAAGTTTGGATTTGGAGTTCATTTATGAGCTAGGTCCCATCAGATATCCAAACATATTCTAAGACAGGTATTGCTCATTTTGGGAGATGGCTTTCCCCGCGAACTTGAGATTAAGAGAGATATAGAAAGAAACATCAGAGCGGATCCACTCACTAAGGCTATTCCTCGAACGCATTAGTTTCGCAAACGGGTTTTGTGAGACTGATTAGTAGAGGAGTTGGGTGTTCGGTATCACACGGGCTATGATTATGCGACATCGCAATAATTAGCCTTGAGTGTAAGTGGGAGATTGTTGGAGATAGTGGCCTCAGAGTCAATTATTGGATCATAGGCACGTGATTGCAATGATTAAGGGAGGACCTATGCCGGTAGGACAGTCTTACTCAAGATGATAGTATACTATCTGGTTTATCTTTATCATCGTGTACTGCTTTAGGTGACCTTACAGGTCACTATTGCGCGTTGATAGAGCCCTTAGGATTCTTGCTTGACGGCCAGCAGTATGATGGCGATCATATACGTGGGAGCTGGGGTCTATAAGCACATCCTTAAAAGGTCCCTAGTCGTGGGAGTTTTCAAGACAGGGCATCGATACTCCAGAGTAAACTAGTGTATACAGTCGAGACCCCGACAAGGGGAGGTGGCCGGTCTCAGAAGCTACTAGTGTCTGTTGGTTCACCTAAGATGTATACAGGTGCTCATTGGGTTATGAGTACACCGGACAGGACTCGCCGGGAACATGCTAGTTGGTTTTATACCTGACGTCAGATAGCAGTTCCCTGGTGACATGTGTACAGGTTAGTTCATCGACCTGAGATCGTCATTTGTCTCATGTGAGTTCCCACTGTACTTTGATTACTACCCTACCACGGCTCAAAGGAGTCGTGCAAACAGGTTTTAGTTAGGTACAGTCCCGAGCCATATGGAGGCAGTGAGCGGATCTGCAGGGGTTCGTCTCTCTCGGTATTGGGGGTGAGGTCGCGCTGTGTCTAGGAGAGCCATTACATGAAGTCCTTGGCCAAGGCAGGAGATTTACTGGTAGGTATTCCAGTAATATCTCTGGGTGTTCTGAGCTACACTCCGACACGACTTGTACCGCATTTGGGGGTCTGACTTTTACCAACTCCCTAGGCCCGCCATGCGATGCTCATAGACGAACGGATCGGACTGTACGGATATTGTCACTGACAGGCTCAGTAGGGTGTCAGGATGAGTTCGCTCATCGACCTCCCTTATGGTCAATACCTGGTAGCCCGTTACGTACGGCTAATACCTCTAACGTGCTAGTGGTTAAATCCACAGCCAAAATATTGACGAGTCTTTAGAGTCCCCTACAGACTGTTTCTCAAGTTTCGGGTGAAACGCTTAGAGGCCGTATGGATTTATGGCAGGGTTCGAACATACGCGTGCACTTGTGCACGTGTTATGGTTCGGACGGATAATACTAGCGGGTTTTGGTTTAAGCCGGATCCTAGTATTATACAGTGTAGATTTTGTCTCACTGCATTTGTATTCGGTCGGAATACAAATACGGGTATGTATATACAGTCACGGGATTTTCCTGTAATTTATTACGGGATCGTCTTTTTGAAGTTGCCAGTTTACATTCCGTTTCGGCCATTTTTTTTGTTCCTTCTTGGCTGAAATTCCTTTGATGGAGGGGGTTCATTTTGCAAATGTGCAATTAGTAGTGGAGGGTTTCATAATGGTTCTAGCTTGCTATGATTACTTGTTTTGTTCATCATTGTGTGCCTTGATGAGATGGGTGTTTGATTGACTTTGTTGTGATCATTATTCCTCATGATCACCCACCCTTTTTCTTATGCTCACCCCACCTTTCCTTGGTCTCACCCCCTTGTTTTTCCCCTTGCAAATATATGGTCGGCCACAAAAGAATAAGTGGGGGGGCTGTCCAAATTTTGTGTGAGCGGTTTTGATCTTATTTCATTCACACAAAATTCCATAGCTCAATCTCAATGTTCATCTCCTTCACCTCCACTCCAAAAATGGCAACTTCATTAACCCCTTGAGACAAACCGTTCTACACTCAGTCTACAACAATCTTGGACACGTCGGCTTGCCAACTTCGTGTCCGAGTTACCTCGGTTCAGAGGTGGGATCCCGTAAAAAGACTCGGTGATGTTGTGCCCTTTCCGACGAGGAGACCAGAGACCGGAGATTCCGCGAGGAGATCGGGATGGTGGCTGAAGAACGAAGGACACGGATCGCTCGGTATAGCTCTCTACCCTTTCTCCAATTAGCTAGTAGTAGGTTAATGGTCCGATCCGGCTTTATAGTCCTCGGTAGCACCGGTTTCTAGTTAAAGAAAAGTTTTTGTTTCCACATTTTGGCCTCGGACAGACGGCCGGGGCGCTGCCGTGCACTTACAGTCCACTGTGTCTACTCTCCTAACCTCGATCTCCCCGAAGTTCAACCATCTCCATGATCAGGTGATACTGCCTAAGAATATGTCTGGATCACTGATGGGACGGGGTTTCCTAGGTATAAACCACAACTCCATTGTCACACAAAGGTAGGAACGAAGTTCATCTCATGAACTAGTGTACATCCAGACTATTTCTTTGGTAGCATCCTTGGTAGTGATTTATCCTGCTTTTATCATCTAGTATGTCACGGTATCTATCGTGGAACTCTTCCAACATACCGTCCTTCCACTGAAGGTAAAGACAATGCCTGTGACTGACATTCAGTCGACCTTACCACCCTGGAAGCTTTCCAGTGATTCTCCGCAGGATCGATTGATACCATCTCACTACATCTAGTGAGAATCCTAACATCCAATTAGATCTATCTCATAGATCCAAAACTAGGATTTATGAGGTATCACCTTGATCCTATATAGAGAATCCTTATGTTAAGAGGAGATTGACCGAGTGTAGCATCGGAAACTCCTTTCCTATCAAGAGTATGCCATTCACGTACAATACGAGGATCACCACCATACTCTCTACTACCCTTTTGTGTATACAAGGTTCATCTACCATTTTGATGAAGTTAAACTCTTTGACTACCACATCAAAACAGACGCTCCAACTCCGCGATGCCTGCTTTATCCCATAAAGAAATTTGCACACGTTTTCGCTGCTCCCACTGTCTATGAAGCCCTCTGGCTGTGTACTTATAGATGCTCTCTTCTAAATAACTATTTAGAAAAGCAGTCATGACACCCAACCGCCAGATATCGTAGTCATGTTATGTATCAATTGCAAGTAGGATCTGGATAGACTTAAGCATAGCTTTGAAAGTCTCTACTTTTCCATGTACACCAAGTAATCTTCTCAAGATATACTTGCTTCTGATGGGAATTTAACCCTTCAGATAAAGCAACCAAAGTCCATACTTTATTAGTGTACATAGATTCTATCTCAGATCACTAAGAATCCAGCCATTCTTACAGAGTCCCCACTCTTAATGGCCTGCTCGAAATAAGTTGGGGCATCATCTCATGATGCAATCCTTACTCCCACTGTCATAGAGAAACCGAAGTATCTCTCAGGTGGATGAGGAACCCTACTAGATCGGCGGAGATGCTGAGGTTCGTTAGAAACTATTGAATCCTTCGGGTTTACCAAATCATCAGCTGCAGTTTGTATAGCTGGAACTTTTTCCAGTTCTACCTCATGACCACTAATTTCTTCACAAGAAATTCCCTTTCCAAAAGGTGGCATGCTGAGAAACAAAACACCTTTTGCTCCCCAGTTTTGTAGAATATATCCCTTGTGAATGCTTGGGATGTCCAACAAACTTCCATAGAACCGACCTTGCCTCGAGTTTGTCCGAATTTTGCTTTGGACAACCCCAAATCTTAACATCCTTAAGAGATGGGCTCTTTCCATACCATATCACATATGGAGTGGTAGGCACCTGATTTGGTTGGAACCCTATTCAATAGGTATGCAGCTTCTCAAGTGCATAACCCCAAAAAGAAAATAGGTTACTCAGTAGTATTCATCATAGAGCACACCTTATCACATAGGGTGCGATTGCTCTGCCCCGATATACCAACGTATTGTGGTGTATACGGAGGAGTAATGCTGAGAGAGAATCTCATTCTCCTTTAGAATAGTCCTGGAATCTCATGCTCAAGTATTCTCCTCCCTGATCACATCAAAGGACATAATACTTATACCCATTTTGGTTTTCTACTTCTGAAGTACAAAGAACCAGTCCTGGCATGTGTAGATAGGCGACCTAATACATCATCATGTATTAATCCGAAGAGTTCACTAACCCTTTTTCTGTTACCAATAAACAGAGCTTTGGTCATCTTATCTTTGTGACATGACTGGCAAGTTTCACAAGATGTAAATTTAAACTAATTTAAATATGCATCTAAATGTAACTTAGCTAATCGGGTCACATTGATATGACCTAGTCTACAATAGCTCAAGAAGGATTCGTTTATTTCTGAACTCTTCCTCTTGTGTGTGTTCTGTACATTAAGAACTGTGGTTTGATTTAGAACGTTTATGCTTTTAGATAACGTGCCTGAACTGATCAACTCTTGATATAGGAAATGTTCAAAACATTATGCAACAATACAAAATTATATCCTTCTTTATTAAATAAAGAAACTGATATGATGTTGTATATCAGGTTCGGTATCTAATAACATTCGTTCAGAATTAATGTATTTTTTTAATACAAGGTGATAACTGCCAACAGACTTGGCTTGCAACAATTGCACCGTTTCCAACTCTTGAAACTTATCACCCGTTCTCAGTTCTCTACCTATCTGTAACCCATGCAACATATTACATTTGCAGGATCCTGATCTGGTATCTCATACCGAGGACGTAAAGGATACTGAGAAACAGTTCTTGGTAATGAACACTCCCGAAGAAGATGCATCAGCATGCACTTTCTTCGTTTGGGCGGCACGGGAATTCTGGTAATCCCCTCTTTCCTGGTCGGTCTTGTAACAATTATAAGTTGGAGCGGGACCAACGTCCCTTAGCACAGTATAACAAGCGGGTTCCGTCAATACATCCGTATTTTTATCTTGATTAAGGCGTGATATGGTCGCTACCTGGAGAGAGAGAGAGAGAAGAAAACACTCAGCGTATGCTCTTGCAAGATTAGATTGGTTATTAATATGTCTAATCAGGATAGCTCCCACTGTTTTAGTCAAATCTTCCTTCAAACCATAAAAGGAAAGACTAGCCGGGATTAATTATACGCTGCAAGTTCGCCAATCTTTCAGCCAGGCTAGTGCCGGTACTTTGAGGGAGGTTCCCCGTGCTTTCGAACGGACCTAATTAAAGTAAATCTCATTTTCCCAGAGGCTTAGCCCCGTTGACACCTTTCTAGACACCTACTTGATTGGCTAATTGTAATGTGTAAAACTCTCCTAAGAGTAACTCTTACTCACAGCGGGTATCGGGATCCAACTATCTCATAGGAGTTATACAATCTCATTGCAAATTTCAACACTTGAAATTCCCAATAATATTTTACCCCTAGCATCCTATGACCATGACAAAAGCCAACAATCCATAGGCTACTACTCAAGTTTAACCCGTCATTTCCTGATTGAATTAAACCCACCTGCACGACCCTTGACGCATGCCAAACACCGCCGTACGAATACCCTAATCCAATCGCATCGTATGCTAACAGACAAGCACTAGTTAACTACCGTACAATACGCCTTGACGAATGCCAAACTACCGCAGTACGGATACTAAGTAGTACTTATCCGAAATGACGGAGGGCTACGACAGATTTTTATGAAAACCTTTTACGTAATGAACTTGATATCGCTGTAAAATTGAGTGATTTTAAAAGGAGTGTTTTTGAGGCCTTTACTAGTTTTGCTAAAGAGGTCACTCCCGGTGAAGGGATCTCGGCTCTTTCCTTATCGAATAAGGTGCAGGATATTTCACAAATACCACTATGCAAAGAAAAAATTATAGAAGCAATCAAAAGACAAACCGTGTTTGTAGTATCTGGTAGTTTTCACTGAAGAGGTCACTCCCGGTGAAGGGGTCTCGGCTCTTTCCTTATCGAATAAGGTGCTGGATATTCTACAAGGAATACCTCTATACAAAGCAAGAACTAGAGCTACCATTTTTTAAACAAATTTCTACAACATCTTTAGGTTTCTTTTATTTCATTAATCTCATTAATGAAGTCCCATATTATTATGCTTCACAAGCATCACATTTGAAACGAAATTATCAATATAACATATATCTCATATATATAATATAAACATTCGTCTCAGCCAGTAATATGATCTCATCACAGAACATTACAGCAGAAGAAACACATATGAAATATTGGATATTCTAGGAATTCCGTGTTTTAAGTTAAGCCAGTATAAAACACGGATTCCACGGTCTCGATGAATAGCCAAACCCACATCCATAGACCCCTACGAGAGCGACAAGCAACCCTACCAATTCTAGAGTTAGGAAACCCAGTCTTGACTCCTCGAGATGGTCTCCCACTGGACCCTAGAACCCGGTTACTTGTGCTCCCCACCTTGGGTCTATCCTAATGCGGAAAAGTAAATAATATACAATGGTGACATCATCCTCAACCCGGAAGTTCCCCAATAAAAGAATATTACATACAATTGAATTTTACTTTAATGAAAATAAAAACCCTCATCTCGCATAAAACCCCGGCTATTCAAAACACGACGATCCAATATAACATATCACAGCAACACATAACATCACATATCATCAACGTAAGTAAATATGCATATCCCAGTTGTCGTTGACATATAGCACCGAAACCGGTGATACACCACATATTACACTTACGGTCGTAGAAAAGAAAGTGAAAAACTACAACATTTGGAATCAACAATCACTTTAGACATCTTAAATCCGAAATATCACATACTTCGCATTTCATGCCTTACTATATGAATTCCAGATATTGTATCACATTCCAGATAAATAGACAATGATAAACTTTCCAATCGAATAAACAAACACCCAAGATTTCCCAAATATCTCAACACTTGAGCGGAGTTCAAAAAGTCCCAGAACATGTCACAGCCGCTATAAACCAGCCGTAGAAGGGTCAAACCAACGCCTCACATGTGGTAACGCTAAACTACCACAAACCATATGGTTCAGTGGTGGTTTTGACGGTCACATAATCGAGTTAAGGTTACGTTCTTCTAGAGGGTCCACAAATTCGCTTGCATGATTTTCTGAAAGTTTTAAACTCAGGAAAAATCCAACACTTGAAAGTTTTCCGACAGGGGAAAAAGTGAGTTATTGATATCCGTTCGAACTTTTTAACACGTTCTAAATTACCCGGAAAAACTTAAACGAAGTTAAACTTTCCGATCGAATCAACGAGTTTCCAATATTTCCTAGAAAGCTCAACACTTGAGTAGAATTAAAAATTCCCAGAAGCATGAAAAAGTACCCAAGAATAAAGCCCTGAAGTATTAGCCCCTAACTCCTAAAGTTGGCCGCGGAACTGCCGCCAAACGCATGGTTTGATCGCGGTTCCGCGATCACTTGAGCGAGTTATGGTTTCGTACTTCACAGTAATTCTTAGAATTCCCTGCATGATTTTCTGAGAATTTTTAATATAAAAAATTTCAACTTTTGAATTTTTTCCAGAAAGTGGGATTTTTTGGGGTTTCGGAGTTCGATCGGACATTAAACTTCGTCTAGACAACGCCTAATGCTCTAGCTTGGCTCTGATACCACTGTAGGGTTGTATAGCATGACAACAAGGTTTAGCAAGGCATCACACATGCCATTTTATAAAAATTTGGGGTGCTATGTAACCCTAACCAAGATCTTAACTAGAGAATTAGGGTAAATTTTACAAGTAAACAACTTTACTTCTAAGAGTTAGGGATTACAACATTTGTAGTCCGTTCCTTCGCCTCATAAGCTCCGTGTTGAGGTCCCTTCATTGTGATCATCAAGTACCCAGACTCTAGAGAGGCTCCAGGAAGAGAAAGATGCAAGCTTGCTTCCAATCTTCAACTACTAAGATGATCTACCTCGAAGAATCTCAAACCCAAGCTCTTTCTTCACTAATCAAATACTAACAAAGCAAACACCCTAATCTAAGTGGCTAGAATAGATGAGGATGATGAAGTAGGAATTTCGCTCTCTTTTATTTTCAATTTCTCACTTTATTTCATCACATCAAAAAAGCTAGAAAGCTTTTTTCAAGTGGAAGAAGAAGAAGAATTTCATTTGTGATGAATAATGAATTATTATGTGGTTACAAATCAACCATGGGTTAAGAAAGATAGAGTTAACCCTTGTAGAGAATAAACTAGAGGCTAAGGTTTGGGTTGGGTTAATAAATATCAACACAAAATATCAAAGGTCAAAGTCAAAGCTTCATGAAGCTTCATGAAAGCTTCATCCAAGCTTAACCCTAATCCAAACACTAACCATGTTTAAACTCCACAAAACATGTTGCATTTGTATCCCTAACTTGTTACAATATTATATATCGCATATATAATATATATAGTAACAAAAGAAAATAATACAATTAACATATATCGCATATATATCAATGTATTATCCATGTGAGAAAAAGAATCTTTAAGTGAGCTTATATTAAATAATGTAATGTAATATATCAAATATATAATTATACATTAAATTATCAAATCAACACTTGATCCAATAATTCGGCTATTTCACAAATAACCGACTAATATAATCTGTATCAGTTCATCGAATCAACACTTGATCCGATGACCCGGCTATATCACATATACCCGGCCGATATCACATATCGCGAGAATCTAATACGGTATCGCATACGTGTATTATTCTCGGAACCGCACATATCACATATGTGCTCCTACTCCGTTTTGCCTGAGCCAGGAAACCTCTGTGTTGGACTCTAAATAATCGTCAATACGCCAGCAGTAGGTGATGATCATATCAAAACACCCACAAGCTGCAAGCGGTCAGCTAAACGTAACAGCCACCCATGTATTGAGCAATCAGAAGATCAACAAGCAAGCATGTACATTCTCCTGCGAATCCAATCAGTAACACTCCCGTACAGTCCGGTCTCTTCGTCTGATATGTCGCATATCCAGTCTAGGGGTGGTAAATATCAGACCCCAGAAACCGATAAGTCGTGTCGATATGAGGTCCATAACAGTTCGAGAAACTACTGATAACACTTACCAGTAAATCTCAGCAACCCTGGCCAGGGATTTCTAGTTATAGCTAATCGAACACAGCGCAACATCAACTCCCTATACCGGGAGAGACGAAACCCCTCCTATCGCTCATTGCCTCCATGTGATTCGGGATTGTACACAAAAGCCACCGTTTTGCACGCCCTCTTGGATGTGGTATGATAGAAATCAAAGCACAGTGGGAATCACACAAGACTCTATGACGATCTCGGGTCTACAGACTAACCTGTACCAGTGTCACCAGAGAACTGCCATCTGACGTGAGGTATAATACCATCTGGGAGTTCTCGGCGAGTCCGTCCAGTGTACCCAGTCTCCACTGAGCACCCATATACTATCTCTGATGTCAAACATTAATGGATATGGGTTCATCCATCGTCCATCTACATGGGTCAAGAATCATACGCTAGTCTACTCTAGTATATCAATGCCCTGTCTCGAAACACCTGCGACTAGGAACAATTGAAGGATGTACTTAGCGACTACACAGTCCCCACTAGTATGATCTGCATTATAGTCCTAGTAGTCAAGTACTCATCCTAAGGGCTTTATCAACATGTAACATAGAGACTATCAGAGTACATGTTAAGATAAAGAGCAACCAGATAGCATACTATCATGTCGAGCAAGAAAGTCCTCCATATATATATCCAAGCATCCAGTACAATATACATCGCATGTACAGTAATGGCCTCTAGGGCATACATATCACAACACTATCTGTGGGGGACTCTAAAAACTCGTCAATACGCTGGCAGTTGGTTTAACTACAAGCACGTCAGTGGTATTAGCTGTACGTAACGGCTACCATTGTATTGACCAAAAGGGAGACCGATGAGCGAACTCATCCTGAAAACCTACTGAGCCTGTCAGTGACAATATCCATAAAGTCAGGTCCGTTCGTCTATGAGTATCGCATGTTGGGCCTAGGGGGCTGGTAAACATCAGACCCCTAAAAGCGGTACAAGTCGTGTCGGAGTGTAGCCCAGAACATCCTGAGATACTACTGGAATACCTACCGGTAAATCTCACTTGCCTTGGCCAAGGACTTCGTGTAATGGCTTTCCTAGACAAAGCGCGATCTCACCCCCAATACCGGGAGAGACGAAACCCCTGCCGATCCGCTCACTGCCTCCATATGGCTCGGGACTGTACCTAACAAAAACCTGTTTGCACGACTCCTTTGAGCCTTGGTAAGATAGTAATCAAAGCATAGTGGGAACTCACACGAGACAAATGACGATCTCAGGTCGATAGACTAATCTTTACATATGTCCCCAGGGAACTGCTATCTGACAACTGGTATAATACCAACTAGCATGTTTCCGGCGAGTCCGTCCGGTGTACTCATAACCCAATGAGCACCTGTATACGTCTTAGGTGAACCAACTAACACCAATGGCTTATGAGACCAGCCACCGCCCCTTATCGGGGTCTGGATCGTATACACTAGTCTACTCTAGAGTATCGATGCCCTGTCTTGAAACTCCCATGACTACGGACACTTTAAGGATATGCTTATAGACTACCCAACTCTCATGTTTATGATCTCCATCATACTGCTGGTAGTCAAGCAAGAATCCTAAGGGCTCTATCAACGTGTAATAGTGATCTGTAATATCACTTAAAGCATGTACACGATGATAAAGATAAACCGGATATCATATTATCATCTTGAGTAAGACTGTCCTACCGGTATAGGTCCTCCCTCAATCATTGAAATCACGTGCTTACGATCCAATAATTGACTTTGAGGGCACTATATCCAATAACTTCATAGATATAATTGCTAGTAGATAGTTCCGATATATAATTACTATGCTAGTTTAATTATTGCATTCTTTGCTTAGATATCATGCATGTATATGTACTCATTTGTCATGCGATATTATGGGGCTCTATTCCGGTATTTACTGTTTATTGACTTTTAGTTATGGGATTCGGATTTTCCATGAGATTTTGGGTTTTGAAGAAACCGAAAGGATTTATATACTCGGTATCATTTCTAAAAATATAAATTTACGGTTTTCTCATGATATGATATTTATGATGTCCACCATGAGTTTTCTCGGTTTTCGAGTGGTATCATACACCCGATTCGAGGTAGGGGGAGGGACCGTCTGCGGGTGCATGGTGGACCCGGTGCGGTATCCCGGGGCAAGAAGATCGTATAGAAAGGCGTTGAGCCAGACAGGGGAGCACTACCGACTGGTGATTGTATGGAAACTCGACGGATATCCGGAAGATACCGTTCGGTGTTATGAGAGAGGTGGATATGGGATGATCCTGACCATGCGGAGCCCGAGATATTGTGATATTGGGATATGTGTTTTGTGTCGATGCTTGACACTGATTCTATATTGATTTCATTGAGGATAGTTCGGTCATTATACAGAAATCTCACTGAGACATGAAAACAGTTTTCTCATTCAAGATGTATTCTGTTTTCATTTTTATTGCATTCATACATCACATATGTGATATGTTGCTACCTGAGACATTGACACGAGCACTTGGTATTATACGTATGTTAGATGATTACCTTGCCATTATTAAATGCTTCCGGTTATATATATTATCAGGATATTATTGTATGACCTAGGATAGAGTAATACATGCGATTTCTGCTCGGTGATATTATCTACTCACGAGTTGGAAATTCACCCCAGTTGTGCCACAGTTTCTTGCAAGTTTTGCCGTACAGGTTTCCTTGGCGGCTTTGCTGGCACACAGCTTCCTTCCGGGTGATTGCTTTAGTCGGTGGGTTCACTTGTATCTTGACCACCGTAGTATTTGTATTTACGTTCAGTTGTATCTAGTAAACTCCATCAATCAGACTTGTATATTTGATAGACATAGAAGACCAGTTGTATATTCTTTTGACCTTAGAGTCGTGTGCTTGTATTATTATGATTCTTTCCTGGTTTTCTTGAGAATGTTGGTTTTCTTTTCAGAGTTTTGATCCTCGCCCTTCGGTGTTGTATATTATATTGCTTGCGTGGTTGTTTCCGCCAATTGGCGAAGAGCTAGCTCCCGCTTGGCGATGCCTTTATTCATTATGTATATTATTCATGTTTGTACCCATTTGGGGCCAGTATTTACAAAGGAAACTTTGCCGAAATTTTCGGGAAAATATGAGGTTGCTTTGAAATATGTTTACTACGACTTCAAGTGAATTTATACGTTAGTTTTAAATAAGTTTTCCTTCACTCTCTTTTCAAATGGTTTAGATTTCTGGGCTCTTGGCTTACTTGAATTAGGTGGGGTCCTATAGACTTCACATGATTCAAGTGCCAGTCACTTGCCATTTCGGGTCGTGACAAAGTTGGTATCAGAGCGCTATGTTTAACCTTGGTTCGAGTCTAGGTTTGACTATGCAGAGTCTAGGCTGTGTGTGTGTATGTGTGTGTGTGTGTGTGTGTATATATATGTGTATATTCGGAACCTAGGCTTGACCTTACGGAACATAGACTTGGTCGAGGGGGTATTAGACCCGAACTTTCGTCATATAGGCTGACCTTGGTTGATGGAGTTGGTGACTTAAGTAGAGTGACGTACTGCTTATATGTTCCGCGGCATACTTACGATATCCTACTCCGATTAAGAAGCCTTAGTATGTACATTTCTTTGCACTGTATTTTATTCATTCATTTGATCTATCCTCATCGATATCGGTTTGTGGTCTCTGTTACCACTGTTGCACGGGAAGAGAGAGCTGCGGTTAGAATTGCGGTCAGCATGAGCTCGTCTTGGACAAGGACAGACCAAGGCATAATTCCGGTGACACACGATAGTATAGATGTGTCGTTTTATTGTGTTTTTCACGACATGGGCGTTTTGATGGATTGCTTTTATTATGATTTCTCGAACGTTCAGATCAGCACCAGAGGATTAGGCCACTGTTAGAGGCCGGCTAGAATGTGATGACCGTTAATATATCGTCTATTCTTGGGGATTGAGGCTTGGGTCTGCTCTTCTACGGCCGGTCCATAGGTACTGTGGCATGTACTTGGTATTATTAAACTTTACTTAAGTGTTGAGCTCTCGGGGAATTATGGGACTTTGATGAAGCGATCGAAAAGTTTAACGAAGTACGGATATTATGTGATGGGATACAATACTTGGAATCTACAAGAAGACTAATTTGAATTTCATAAATCTAGCAATTTAGTCTCAGTTAATCGGTTGCCACGGGATTTTGATGAAATAACGTTCCACTCTGTTGACATCAGAGATGTGATACGCATGCATATGCATTGAATATAGATATATCTTTCAGAAGGAGAAGTGATGAGTATAAAGCTATTCCGGAACCAGAAATAGATTTAGTAAAGGGTGATAACTTCCGGGCAGTTCGGCAGAAACGAGATTTGGAAGAGACCCCGACAGAATCTTTCTGGAATACAATACGAGAAGACTTGGACTCAGAATTGGTTGTATTATGCATACCCAGTAGGCCAGAGTTCGGCATCATCGACGAGACATGTTGTGAGCGACTATGATAGTTGGCCAGAGATCTTTAGAGGATGTCCAGAGCAGAATTGTTTCCGCCATCGTTCCATATTAGGCCGTTGAGCTGAGGAGTTATGTAACTGGCAATTCACAGTGAGTGACGAGAGCCTAAGGGCACAAGGCGCCAGACCATGAAAAGGAGGCAGGTAGATATCTTGCTCTGCTAGCTTTGGATGCTCCGACACCTTCTCGACTTTGAAGGAAGGACATATCGACGACAGTGTTTATGAGTTGTGATTTGGTGATTCGAATATCACGTATCCGTCATTTTGGATTTCGGTATTTTGGGCGATTTATTTGCATGATTGAGTTTTCGTCCACCACAGTTGCACTCGATTTCGATTTGATATCATTCGAAATGTTTGATTTTGATTTCATGCCTATGGTATATTTTGATATCATTCCTTAGCCAATTTGGCCAATGCATCCGCCTTGCTGTTTTCCGCTCGCGGTATATTTTCCAGAGTGTAGGAAGGGATTTGTGTCAGCAGTTGCCGCACTCTTTCACCATACTTTATCAGCTCTAGTTTGCATGTCTAATAGTCGCCATTTACTTGGCTAACAATCAGCTGGGAGTCTCCATATATGAGGAGGTCTTTGATTATCTTGTCGATAGCGATCTCGAGACCTGCTATCGAAGCTTCATATTCATCTTCGTTATTAATCCTTGGCCCCATTAAGGAAAGAGCGTAACACAATATCCCTCTTTGCGGGGTCACGAAGATAAGGCCCACCCCGGCTTTGATTATAGGGGTATTTCGCTTTCGTTGCTTCATGGAAGATGCTCCATCGAAGTATAGTTCCCATTGGGAACCATTTTCTTCTTTCTCTTCATCGATTGCGTCGAACGCATGTTCGTCTGGCAATTCGCAATTTAACGGGGAGTCGGCTGATATCGGATGCTCCGCAAGAAAATCAGCTATGGCCTGACCTTTTACTGCTTTAAGGGGTCGATATGTCACTGAGAACTCCATCAGGAGGAGGTCCCATTTGGCAAGCCTTCCTGTTGGTATGGCTCTTGCGAAGATTAGCGCCAGGCAATACTTTTCGATAGGGGAATAGTTGTTTTCTGTCCCCAGGAGAACTTGACTCAAATAGTACAAAGCTCTCTCCTTTTCCTGATCATTCTCTTGTGCCCACAATGCGCCTAGAGAACCCTCGAGGGTTGTTGTATATAAGATAAGGGGTTTTCCCTTAACCGTAGCGGTCAGTACCGGCAGATTTTGCTGGTATTGCTTAATTTCGTCCAGTTCATTTTGGCACTTTTGATCCCAGATGAACGGGGTCCCCTTCTTCATCAAATGACCGTAGGGACGACATTTCCTGGAGAGGTTAGCTATGAACCGCCGGATATACGTGAGCTTTCCTTGGAGAGACCGTAGTTGTTTGAGTGTTCTTGGCGTGTGCATTTCCATAATCACCTTGATCTTTGAAGGGTCGATTTTGATATCCCGGTGACGTCTGTTAAATCCTAGGAATTTTCCTGAGGAAACTCCAAACGCACCTTTTAGAGAATTCGTCTTCATTTTATACTTCCAAAGGCATTGGAACACTATTTTTAGATGTTCCCAATGTTCCTCGTGAGATTTACTCTTTACCACAAGGTCGTCAATGTGGCATTCGACGATCTCGTGTATGAGGTCATCAAAGATCTTTGTCATGGCCTTCTGGTAGGTAGCGCCGGCGTTCTTCAAACCGAAGGGCATCACCTTATAACAGAATATACCCAGTGGGGTCCAGAAGGTGGTATGCTTTTGGTCTTCTGGATACATTTTTATTTGATTGTATCCTGACGATCCATCCATGAAGGAGAAGACCTCATGGGTAGACGTGTTATCGATCATCAGCTTAGTAACAGGTACTAGGAAATAATCCATCGGGCAAGCTTTGTTGAGGTCCCGAAATTTCACGCAGATGCGCACCGTCCCATTTTTCTTCATCACAGGAACGATATTGGCGATCAAGTTAGGATATTTGACTTCTTGGATGAAACCAGAGTCGATTAGTTTCTTGACTTTAGCGTTGATACTCATCTCAAGTTCGAGTCGTATCCTTCTTGCGCCTGTTTGATTGGCTTTATACCTGGCGATATAGTCAGATTATGTACTGCTACCTTTGGATCTAGACCCGGCATTTCAGAGTAGTTCCAGGCGAAGAAATCTTTATACAGCATGAGCACGTCTTTTAATGTGGCCACTTACTTTTTAGATAGCAGTTCATTGACGAACGTTGGTCTCTGATTAGTTTCCATCCCTAAGTCAATTTTTCTTAGGTTGTTCGCCGTGGTATTTATCCCATCTTCCAGCTCTTTTGGTGCTGGTGGAAACTCTGAGATCACCCTTTCCTCGTCTTCATTTGCGAAGCACATGTGGAGGTCATCCATAGTCTCATGCCCTCCTTCTTTTGAGAATGTTATCATATGACAGGTACAAGTCCGCTTCCATTCTTGATGTTGAGCTGGTCCTATCCTTATGGTATAGGTCCTCCTTGGCTCATGTTTTTGCGGCGGGGTTACCCTCCAGCTGTCGGATAAAGTGAACCTGCCTTGTTGATACTGGTCTTCTACCCAGTCTTTGAAGGTGAAGCAGTCTTCAAGGGGATGACCTATTACTCGATGATAGGAGAAATAATCCAGATAATGGACCTCATTTATTTGTTTAGGGTGCCGAGACTCCGGAAGTGTCATCATTTGGTGCTAAATGATAAGGTCGAATATTTTTCTTGTATTGTCTTGGGGGAAAGAGTATTTCCTGTAAGTCGACGTTAGACACCCCACAAGATGCGGGGAGGCTGAATAGGTAAAACAATCATTTTGTTTAAACTAATATCGACTAACTTTACGGATCTTTGCCAAACCCTAACTAACAACAACATAGAAGTGTTTAGCTACTATGAAAGATGATTATACCTAATGAATCAAGTCCTTCTTATTCTCGTAGACCACCTCCTCATCGGCCTCCTCGTTGTGATAGAAGATCCACCCGAGAGCTACTTCTCCAAGCTTAACCTCTCACTTGAGGTAATTGGGTTGCTAAGTAACCTAGAGGATATAGAATAGGATTAGGGATCTATTAGTCTTGCTAACCCTTGGATCTCAACACATGAGAGGTTAGGGTTAGTTCTTTGAAGAGAGAGAGCGTGAGGAGAGAGAAGGTGAAAGTGAGAATGATCATGAATTATAACTCATTTTAGAATATATATGAAGAATGATAATTATTAAAATGAATAACATGTAGGGTTCCTAGGCACACCCATGAGGTTTTATAACTTATTAACCATGCCAAAATCAAATTTTTATCAAGTGCCGAGAAACCCTAAGCAAGATCGTTACTAGAGGTAAGGCGAAAGACAAGCAAGTTAACAACTTAATTACAAGTGAAAGGGACTACAACCTTTGTAGATCCAGTCCTCCAATTCATTAGCTCCGTGATGACGTCCCTCCGCTGCGATCATCGGGATCCTGGACTCTAGCGTTGGTTTCATCGGAGAAATGAGTGGGCTAGGTCGTTGACTTCGGTGCCGAAGATGATCTACGTCGAGGCGACTCTAACTCAAGCTCCATCTTCACTAGGTCATGAAACTTGTGAAGAAAACACCCTATACAACATGGCAAGTGGTAGAGGATGAAGAAAAAGGAAGTGGGTTCACTTTGGATTTGGATTTCTCACTCTAAATCTCATGGCACCATTAGAGGTAGCAAGCTTTCTTCTTCTTGAAGAAGAAGAAGAAGAAAGAATAATCATGAGAATAATCAATAAAGAATGAAACTTATCCTTTTAATCATGGCACCATGGTTAAGTTAAGCCCTCATGCTTAACTTGTGTAGAGAATTAACCAAAGTATTAGGTTAAGGGTTGGGTTAACTAGCATCCTAAGGAAATGACAAAAGGAATTGACTTTCTCAAAGTTTCTTCAAGCTTCATGAAGCTTGATAACTTTGACCAAAGTCTTATTTCTTTTGTTATTTGTTAGGAAATTAGTAAACCCTAATTTAACCTCAATTTGGTTTAAGTCTCATACACACATCTTGTATGTATCATCAAACATGATACAAACATGTACACTTGCATATATCACATATAAACAATGTGCACATTCAAGTGAGAAAATCAATCTTAAGTGAACCAATACTAGTTAATGTAAAATAATATATCAAATATATAATTATACATTAAATCTTTAAATCAACACTTGATTTAACGATCCGGTCATATTGCATATAACCGACTAATATCTAGTGTATCAATGTATCGAATTAACACTTGATTCGGTAATCCGGCTATATCTTATATAACCGTCCGATGATACAAATCGCGAGAATAGAATTCAGTATCACATACTGGTATTATTCTCAGTCCCGCACATATCTTATATGCGCTCCTATTTCATTTTTCTTGAGCCAGGAAACCTCTGTGTAGGACTCTAAAGACTCGTCAATACGCCGGCAGTAGGTGATGATCATATCAAACACCCACAAGACGCAAGCGGTCTGCTAAACGTAACGGCCACCCGGGTATTGAGCGATCAGAAGATCAACGAGCAAGCCCGCTCACACTCCTGTGAATCCTACCTGTAACACTTACCGTACAGTCCGGTCTGTTCGTCTAATATGTCGCATATCTCGCCTAGGGATGGTAAATGTCAGACCCCAGTAGCTCGATAAGTCATACCGATGTAAGGTCCATAACAAGCATGAAACTACTGATAACACTTACCAGTAAATCAGTGCAACCCTAGCCAGGGATTTCCAATTATGGCCAGTCGAGCATAGCGCAACATCAACCCCCAATACCGGGAGAGACGAATCCCCTCCTGTCGCTCATTTCCCCCATGTGAATCAGGACTGTACCCAAAAACCACCTGTTTGCATGACTCAGTAGAGCCGTGGTAGGGTGGAAATCAAAGCACAGTGGGAGACACATAAGACTCTATGACGATCTCGGGTCAACAGACTAAGCTGTACCAGTGTCACCAAAGAACTGCCATCTGACGTAAGGTATAATACATCTGGGAGTTCTCGGCGAGCCCGTTCAGTGTACCCAGTTTCCACTGAGCACCCGCATACCGTCTCTGATGTCAAACACCAATGGATATGGGATCATCCATCGCCCATCACATGGATCGAGAAGATATATGCTAGTCTACTCTGGAATATCGATGCCCCGTCTCGATATTCCCACGACTAGGAACAATGAAAGATGTACTCATAGACTGTGCAGGCCCCACTAGTATGATCTACATCACAGTCCTGGAAGTCAAGTATACATCCTAAGGGCTTTATCAACATGTAATAGAGAGACTGCAAGTATACATGTTAAGATAAGGAGCAACCAGATAGCGTACTATCATGTCGAGCAAGAAGGTCCTACCTATATATGTCCCAGCATCCACTACAATATACATCCTATGTACAGTAATGGCCTCTAGGGCATACATATAACTAACATAACATAATAATAATATCAACCATGCTTCATTAACTCTCTTTGGGTGAATCATCTCATGAGTCATTAAGCAATAAATGCTTCATTAACTCATTTGATGAATCACACCATGAGTCACTAATCCATTTAATGCAAATTCCACCTAAGCCTCCAACTCATCAATCTTCTAGAAGCTTCTCGACTAATTACGAGAATGCCCCTCCCATCCGTGAAAACATGGAAATACTGAGACTGTATAGATCCAATAATCCAATACTAGAATCTGGCTTAAACCAAAGCCTGCTAGTATAAACTGTCCGAACATCGTACGTGCGTAAAAACACGTATGTGTCCAAACTCTGTCGTAAAACCATACGACCTCTATATCGTTTCGCCCGAAGCAGGGAAACTATCTGTATGGGACTCTAAAGATTCGACTACTATGCTGGCAGTGGGTTTAACCACAGACCGCAAGCGGCACTAGCTGTACATAACGGTCCCCAGGTAGATATTGATAAGAAGGCCGATGAGGAAACCCTTCCGAACTCCTACTGAGCCTGATGTGACAATCTCCGTACAGTCCGATCTGTTCGTCTAAGACTATCGCATATCGATCCTAGGGGGCGGCAAGTGTCAGTCCCCAAAAAGCGGTATAAGTCGTGTCGGAGTGAAGCCCATTACACCTTGAGAAGCTACTGGAAAACCTACCAGTAAATCTCGCTTGCCCTGGCCAGGGACTTTGCGTAATGGCTCTCCAGACACAGCGCGATATCAACTCCCTATACCGGGAGAGACGAATCCTATCTAACCGCCACTGCCTCCAAGTGCTTTGGGACTGCACCCAACTGCTACCTAATTTTCACGACTCCTTTGAGCCGTGGTAGGGTAGCAATCTAAGGAAAGTGGGAACACACTCGAGACGAAGCAGCAGTGTCAAGTCTGCAGACTATGCTGTACTCATGTCACATGGGAACTGTTAACTGACGACGGGTATAATACCAACCAACAATTCCCTATGAATCCTGTCCGGTGTACCCGTAACCCAACGAGCACCTGTATACTATCTCCAGTATGACGTACTGATGGCTGTGGGACAGACCATCTCCCCAACTGGGATGAGAAGCGTACACACTAGTCTACTCCGGATTATCGATGCCTTGTCTCGATAATCCTACGACTAGGGACCTAAAAAAGGATGTGCTTGTAGACTACCCAGCCCTAACTAGTGTGGCTGCCATCACAATGCTGGTAGTCAAGCAAGATCCTAAGGGCTCTATCAATATGTATTCTCGATATGCTAACATATACACATATTAAGATAGAAATAAACCAAGTAGCATACTACCATGTTTAGCAAGAATGTTAATATAACTGTGAATATCCCATGCTTCCATTAAGTAATATACAAGCTAGTATGATACAATAATGGCCCCTACGGCATATACACTAACATTTCCGACCCATCTTCTTCATAAAAGACGGATTCCAGCTGACTTTTACTCGATCACGTGCCTTCTTAGATCCGCTTCGCTATTTTTGAACGTCATTTTCGTCCTCCACCATGTTTTTGCCTCTGTGTCGGGCTTTTTCCTTGTCGTGAGAACGTACAGAGGGCTGAAGGTGACGGGCATCGTAATTCTCCTTTTCCGTAGACTGCTGAATGGGATGATGAGTCCTAGCCTTTTCGTAAATAGTCATTTCACGGCTGTGATCATCCTGAACCTTTTGACCGGCTTCCCTTATTAGCTTGTCAAGTTGTTCTTCGAACGACAGACTTGACGTTCTTTTAGTGGATTTTGCTCCCTTTCAATGTCAGCGCTATCTGGAAAAGCATTCGCTTCTTCACCGGAGTTATTTATAACGCGAAAGCCATATAATCACTCCCGTTTCTTGGACCGAACGTATCCAAGCACAGTCATCTCCATCCTCCCGTCGGGCATCTTCCGCTGAGTCCCAGGAATGTCCCAAATCTTGTTGTAGAACTGGGCTTGTCGAGTGGTTTGTTTAAAGGGTACGCCTCGGCATCTTAATAGCCTTTTTTAATCCTTCTGCGTAATATCTCGGTAGACGGATTGGTTGAAGTCTGTCAAGTGCAAAATCGGTACTATGCCAGACTTCTTTCTCCACTCTGGTCTCCGTAAATTGATAGAAGAGGGTCGCCTTTTCACCTCTTCACCTTGGAGGGACGTAGAAAGTTTGCAGCTCATGTACGCTGTATGTATTGAGTGCATCAATTTCTTTGTAATTCCACAGCGGAACTATGGTGATTTGCAAGCTCTGATCGGCTCCAGTAATGGTTTTTGCTGATGGGCGAGTGGAGAATACGGTGTTAGTCTCGTCCTCAGAGTCACTGCTAAAGACCAAAATAGGAGTAGATGGCCCGAGCCTGTTGCATTTGGGTTGCCCCGAATAGACTATCTCTTCATCTTCCGTGGTATCGCTCCCAAAGATCGGGATAGTGGAGATGGCTTTTTTTTTATTCTCCGGCTTATGACATCTTTCCGGTGTTTGAAGTCTGGTAGGAAGTACCCCGCGTCTTCATATTTTCGGACTTTGTTTACGGAGAATGGATTTAGCTCCCCTGTAACGGTGTACTCGAGGCCTTCTTTAAAATACTTCATACATTGGTATTGTGTAGAAGGGATGACGTTGTACTCGTGTAACCAAAGCCTGTCGAGCAGAGCGTTGTAGCAAGTGTTAGCGTCAATGACATGAAATTTGATGTCAGTGATGAGCAGACCGAAGCGTAATGTCAGTATTACGGGCCCGAGCATCCGTGATGACTGTGAATCGAAGATATGGTAGTTTTGTCCCGAGCCAGGTGCTGAATGTTCATGCAAATCTTCTTCAGCACCTTCACGTTGAGGAGGTTGACGGAGGACCCGTTGTTGATGAGGATTTTGCCTATCTTGATGTCGTGGCAATACCCGGTGACGTATAGACGACAGTTGTGCTTGCACGTTCCGAAGAGGAGATTCTCATCATTGAATGTGATATCAGCTGTGTAAACCTCTGCTAGCTCGGCCTTCATCTTTTCTTCAGCTAAGAAAGCTTGAAACTAATCAGGCTCTTGTAACCCCTTGATCAAAGAATCTCGTGTTTCTTTGGACAGAAGAAGTGCATCCGATATGCTCAGTAGTGAGGGTATCTTTTTCAGATGTGCTAGGACATTGTAATCCACCTTATTTTTCTTAGGTGGGTCCTTGGCTGTGAGCTATTTAACGACTTCATCATCAAGGGTGATTTCTTCAGGGACCTTTTCTTTCCCTTTCTCTCTTCTGCTCGAACCTTTGTTTGCAGGTCCGAGATTCTTCTCAGGCAGCGTGCGATTACGCAGCTGAATGTTCTCGCACTTCTTCTCCTCCTCTTCTTTTTCGAAGGTGGAGTTCTTGAAGAGATGGCCGAGGGTCATTTCTTCTTCGGAATATCTCCCGAATGTAAGAACTTGGAGTTTTTCGCTTTCCCGACTGGCATTAACCATATGACAGTTGCCAGTCATTTTCTCACGCGCACTTGTTGAATTTCTTTGATGTCGATGAGCTTCTCGTTTCATCCTCTTGAAGTGCTGTTGATGGGCAACACATTCTTGCCACCACTTCTTGAAGGCACTCATTCTTCGGTAGGGTGGGTGACCCTCCGATGATATAGGCAACAGTTTGGATGTATATCTGCTCTGTCGAGGCATATGACCCTGAGAGTGTTTTCCACGATAGGTGGCAGCTTCATTTCCACTGACAGCGCTTTAGCGAACCGCTTCTCTGCTTTTATCCTGCTCTTATTTGTGACAGGTGTGCTTCGGTTTGGTTGGTGTAATTTACGACTTATCCTTACCGCAGCTTCTTCATCCTGACGCTGACGCCTAGCCTTTTTGTATATGGCTGTTTCGCGTTCTCGGTCGGCTTTACTCTTTCGAAAGGCTTTGTTTGACAGCCTATAGATTGGGTCTTCTGACAGTTTCGGGGATTTTGGCACCGTTCCTTCCTCCAATTCCTCTGCTTTGTTTTCTGATGCCGAGGGAACTTCTTTGCCATTTAATGACGAATGGGAGACCATGTGGAAATTTGCTACATAGTCTTCAGGCTCCTTTTCGCACTGAAGCATGAACTTCGACAACAGCTTTCGCGCGTCGCCAATGTCCAATGTTAGGATACGTCCAGCTCGCCTTGTTCCGTCCACTAAGCCCATTAATTGGTCCGGTGAGACACATAGTTTCGCCTTATAATAAGATGATTCCGGTGATGGAAGGTGACACGGTTTCCACAATGACGTTGGCTTGCTATAGCGGATATGCTAGCTAGAGCGGGTCATACAAGGCCGCTGAGCCTTCCAGAACCAGGGGAGTTCCTTTGCTCCTGCTGTGTACGATTAGCCAGCCTTACGGAGGCAAAAGGATTAGGATGTCCCCCCATTCTAAGGTTCCCTGCGGTCCGGCCGCATTAGGTTAGGGAGCTGGGCGATACGATAATAGCTCCTCCGCATCCCCAAGCGCATTATTTTCCTCATCGTTATCACTCTCTTCATTATCAAGAATATGCTTGAGGAACTCTTCGAGAGTGACTGGGGTCCACGCCTTCTGGTTGTACTCTTCCACCGCGTCAATATACTTTTGCAGATTTGTGCGCTTGTCTTCATACTTGGTAGGCTGCACAGGCCTCTTGGTCTTCTTCTTTTTCTTTGAAGACTTTGAAGGCTCGACTTTGGGATTTTGCTCTTTGTCGACAGTTTTCGATATGGGACGTGGATTTAGCATCCCTTCAATGATCTCAGGCTTCAGTGGGCTTTTCCAACTGATCGCTGGACATGCTTGGAGATCTTTCAGCATTCTTTTAGTTTTAGCTGAAAGGACGACTTCCAATGGAACTTCTTCCACGAGCGAGCATGATGCCCCCGGCGTATCCACCTTTTTAGGAGCATGCTTCTATGGCGGCCTCACCCTCTAGCTCTCAGAAAGCACAAATTTCCCCTATTGATACTGGTCCTCGATCCAATTTTTGAAGACGTAGCAATCTTCAATTGGGTGGCTCACCATTCTGTGATAGGAGCAGTAGTTAGGGTTGTTGACATTACCGGGTTGCGGTGGACATTTTGGGTCCGGCGGAGTGATGAGTTTGTTGCGCACTTCCAGTTCGAACAATCTCCTCATTTTATCACGGGAAACGAGTAAGCACGTTCTAACTTCTTTTTAAGGGATTGGTGCGGGTGCGCATTGTTTTGGCGAGTAACCGGTTTTGGCTCACTTGATTGTTGTTGAGTGTTGGCAACGAAGTCCGCTTTCCCTTTACCCTTTGCATTCTGAGGGTCCATTTTTGAAGAGGAAGGCCCGTGGCCCATCTGGTCTATTTGGGCCAACTTGTCAATCAAAGCCTGGAAGGCAGTCGGTTTAAAGAACGTCATGAACTGGGACACAGTCACCTGAGGATCGAGGGTCCCTATGAACATGCCCACGGCAGGAGCTTCTTCGATGCGTTGTTTGCAATTTAACAATAGGTTCCGCTACAGGATCGCGTATTGAACCCAGTTCTTTCCTGGCTTCACCCTGGCATTGATTAATGCCATGATCGGGATGCGCTCGCTAGCGCTAGCGAAACGCTGCGTGAATAGAAATTCTATTTCCATGAATGTTCTGATGGAGTCATTTGGGAGCTCCGGGTACCATTCGAATGTTGTTTTCGATAGGCTGCCAACGAATTGGCGAAGCAGCAATTTGTTGTCGCCTTCAGTATTTCCGCACAAAGCCCTGAACTGAGCAACGTACTGATGAGGATTTCCTGTCCCTTTGTACACATGGAACATGGGGATTGTATATCCTGGCGGGTACTTGATTTGATCGTACCAACTCGGATACGGTCTCTCAGTTCTGACGACTTGGCCAGCCGTTTCACTCGCTTGATGAGCTCGTATTTTTTGAGCTCTGTAATCATCAAGGGCGACCTTGGAGATCGTTTCAACACTGGTTGTTGATAAAACTGGAAGAGGGTTTGATGTTTCCCCTCTGTCGTCCTCGATGATTATTGGTGGGTCTTCAGCTGGAGGTTCTGGCTGGATCATCATTCCAACTATGTCTTGTCACAGGAGCACCATCTGTTTTATATTAGCAGCCTGTTCCGCGGCCTCCTTATCCTTTCTTTCCAGTACCCTTCACAGGAACGCTGTATCACCATTTTTGAGGCGAATATTAGTTTAAGAACGTTTCGATCCGTTAATCACCATTTTGGAGGAGAGGTTTTATTTTAAAGACGTCTCGGTTCGTTGATCACCATTTTGGTGGCGAGTTTTTAGTTTAAGGACGTCTCGGTCCGTTGATCAGCATTTTGGAGGTGAGATTTTAGTTTAAGGATGTCTCGGTCCATTGTCCATCTTGCGCGCATGTGTATTTGTTATGTGACGGGATGAACAACGATGATATGTGATGCACCCAGTATGGGGTGCAGTCTGATTTGAGGTGTGCACATCAGTTTGGAAGTGCACCAAAAAGCTGTTGGTTGTCGGGACCCGCCACCTCTCTGAAGACGTTGAGGAATTACAACGATGTGGATCAAGGGTATGGAGAGATGTACCCTTGAACCAATTCCCGTATTTGAGAGAAAAAGGAGTTAGTGGTAAACCCGGAAATCATTATTCATATTTTGAGACTAAGATTTTCTCGGGAGGATGTAGGATGAGTATCATTTTGGATATCATCAATTAGAAGATCAATAGTCGTATTTGGGATTAAGATCAGTTTGGGAAATCATGAGTACATGGGCTCGGTTGATCTAAATCAGGTAGTTTCTATCCTCAGGAGACCTAGCCAATTTGGGCTTGGTACACTTAGTTTTTTTTTTTGAAAAGTGCCAAGTATTTGCTTGGGCTATGTTTAATCAGTCCTCTTTTTGTACAAAAAGGGCTGAGCATGTATATAAAGACGCTCACATATAATCATGTGGGGCTTTCAGTCATTGGGATTGCCCAATAAGTGTTAAACACTTTACCCTCTTTTGTCTTTATATGGAGTGCTAGGAACTTTTTATGGCGCCCATGAGCGAAGCACGTGAGGTGCTAGGCGTTGCCTAGTGAGTGCTAAGCACTCTTCCATTCTGTAGCACCCACGTGAGGCGCTGGGTGCTGCCCATTGAGTGCTAAGCACTCTTTTCTTCTGTGGCGGCCACGTGAGGGGACTGTAACATTTCAGAATAACAAGATATTATTTTTGGGAATTTAAATAATTAAAATAATAAATATTATGAATATTTTAATGAATGGAGATTAGTTTAATGTTATGGTATGATCATATACCAATAGATTGGAAAAATATTGGAAAATTACCTTGAATGTTGATTTTTAAAGAAATTGTGAGATTTAGATATTTTATGAATTATTATATAATTTATTATATACAAGCTTATTTCTAAACTTGATTAATGTTCACTAATCACACATTGATGGTGTTTTGTGCATATGACATACACCATATCATATTTGCTAACACTTGTTACATTTTTGAAAACTTGGCTTGAATCCTAAATTGTGCATGGTTTCATTTGGGTTTTCTATTGTTTTAGAAAAAAAGAAAAGAAAAGAAAAACGAAAAAAGGATAAAGAAATGGGTATGGGCAAGAGAGAGAAGAAAGAGGGAGATGAGGGACCATTTGACTATGGCTCCCATTTGTTTTCCCTTCATTTTTCTTCATCATTCTCACCTCCTCCTCTCACCATGGCTGCCCTCTCCCTCCACCATCTCTACCCCTTCACAACTCCATCAAAAATACATCAAAACACTTCATCACCTTCTTTAAAAATGTGCACAAGCTCACTACAAGCATGAGGGACCAAGAAAGTTTAGATTTTGAAGACTTGGGGCAACTCAAGAAAATTCTTGTGTTGCCAAATAAGATATTTCCTTCACCATTAAAATAGTAATTCATTCCCTTTAGCATCTATATTAGTTTAGAAGTGTATAGTGAGGTTTTGTGACATTTGAGAATTCCAAGATGATGGTTAGGGTCTTCCTTTAGTTGGGATGGTGTAATTGAGATGTACTAGTGACTACAAACCCCCTTTGGTATTGAATATTAGCCCAAACCAGAACTAGAACCCTAAACTTAAACTTTAGATATCGAAATGTCGGTTTGTGAATAAATAGTGGGTGCAGGGAATCTGGAGTGACCTGGAGATTTTACTAGAAAAACTAGCAACACCACTAACCTAGATGTACCACTAGGAGGCCCCCTGTGAACACGAAACCAATACCTGCACATTTGGCCGAGCTTACCGGATTAGGGGGCATTCTCGCCGGGTCACTAGTGGGTAGGGGTGCTAAGGTTTCTTCTATAGCTCATAGACCTTATACACTACCCCCTTGTATTGTTTGTTTAGCCTAATTTCACCTGAACTAAAATCTGGAGCAAGATTTCATGAGTTGTTGTATTGTTTTTGTAACTTTCCATGACATGAAGTTTTGATATTTGGTTTTGTAATGGTCACTTGACAATTGTACGTCGATATCGGGTGTTGTTTGGTTGATTTGCGTGAGTAGACCATAGGTTTTAACCTATGTGTGATTCGCGGGTCGTTTTTGTTTTGAATTGGACGTTTTGATGCAATACGATATATGTGATATGTAGGTACCCTCACATAGACTTCGGACGATGAAGAAGAGGATGTCGTCATCGACTTCGGCAAGCAAGGATCAAGATGAGTAGATATATATCTATGGGGGAAGTCGGGTGGATGGCATATAGCACCCCTGCACTTTCGTAGGGTAGAATGCGAATGCGATTTATATATTTTTTTATATGTGTTAATGTGAGACGAGAATGCTTAGAAAGAAAGTAACTTAGTTTAGTTTCTTAGTCGCGAAACCCTAGAGTAAAGATTGGCACACACGCACACACACTCATACGTTTGATTTTCTTGTGCGTATTTTGGGACATATATGTGTGTGTATGTGTGTGTGTGTGTGAGTATGTATATATATATATGTATGTATGTGATAATGTATATATATATATATATATATGTATGTCTGTATGTATACATATACACGGATGATGAGAATAGTATGTGATATGGGGTGGGGAGTCGATAAAATCGGGCATGATGCCGTGGGAGGTTGGTAAGTGATTGAGCCGTGATGTAGAACATGATATGGTATACGACATGATATTATAGTGGATCGACGGGCGATGTGTTTTCATACACACGAATATATATATATATATATATATATATATATTGTTGATGGTATCGGAATGTACTAGACTTTAGATCAGTACCCCTAATTAAGGATATTATGATAAGGATACCAGATGAATAATGAGTTATATATGATATTTGACCCGTACCCCGAATTAGGATGTCGTACAATGGATTTTACTGTACGAGGTATAAATGTGATGATTGATCCCCACTCTTGATTTGTGGATGTCGTATTATATATTTCATCGTACGTGGCGGTATTGAGGCGGGATCACCGACTACTATATATATATATATATATATATATATATATATATATCGACTCAGACTTAGGTGGATTTCCTTAACCTTTCGATTAGTCTCTTAGTTTAGTCCTGTAGTTTATCAGGTAGATGTTTGACTGGGCTCGAGTCATACTTATTTTCAAAACTAACAAATCGTGAGTATTTTAAAGACGGGCCTTATTTTCTAAAAACCATTATTCGTGCTATTGCAAATGCCAAAATTGTATGACTCGTACTTATAAATGTTTATTCTTATATGTTGCGTTACTATTCATTTTCCGTATATTCTTTCTATTCGCATCGCATTGCATGCTTATTTGTATTTTCATTAGTTATTATGAACCCATGCTGTCAGGACACCAGCACCTTTACCGATGATGCTGGTGCACCATGTACACCTGCTTGTCGGCTCACACACATCATCATCGGTAATTTTCATGTCACGAACACATTAGAAAACACTATTTCATTAGTATAAATTGTTAGCTGATAGTTTTGATATAGTACTAGTGCGCTTGCTTTTATATGATAGCTTAGACATTGCATTTATTACTATGATATGTCATGCATGTGTATATTCATTTGTCATGCAATATTATGGGCTTATTGCCTGTATTCACTGTTTATTGACTTTTGATTATGGGATTCCGATTTTCCATGAGATTTCTGGATTTGGAGAAACCGCAAGGATTTTATAAACTGATTATCATTTCTAAAAATAGAAATTGCGGTTTTCTCATCATATGATGTGAGATATGTCCACCATGAGTTTTCTCGGCTCTTGAGCGGTACCATACACCCAATTCGAGGAGGAGGAGGAACCGTCTGCAGGTGCATGGTGGACACGGTGCGGTACCCCGGGACAAGATGGCCGCAGATGATGGCGTTGAGCCCAGTAGGGGAGCACTACCGACCGGTTATTTATGACGCGACTGATATCCGGAGGATACCGACATAGTCATGAGATTTGATGATATGGGCCAGTCCGGATTGCCGGAGCCCGGGGACAGTCCGGATTGCCGGACCCTGAGATATTGAGATTTGATGTTATGGGCCAGTCCGGATTGCCGGAGCCCGGGATATTGAGATATTGAGATATTGGGATATATATTTTGTGTCGATGCTTGACACGGATTCTCTGTTGATTTCATTGATGATACTTCTATTTTTTTACAGAAATCTCACTTAGATAAGAAAACAGTTTTCTCATTTAGATGTATTCTGTTTTCATGCATTCATACATCATATATGTGATATGTTGCTACCTGAGGCACTGACACAATTACTTGGTATTACACTTATGTATAGATGTTTACCCTTGCCATTATTAGATGCTTTAGGTTATATTATTTTGAGGATATTACTGTTGTATGACCTAGGAGAGAGTCATACATGCGATTTCTTCTCGGTGATGTTTTCTACTCACGAGTTGGCAACTCACCCACGTTGTGCCACAGTTTCTTGCAGGTTTTACCGTACAACTTTCGTTGCGGTTTGCTAGTAAACTGTTCCTTCCGGGTGATTGCTTTGGTAGGTGGGTTCACTCGCATCGTAACCACCGTCGTATTTTATTTTCATTCAGTTGTATCTAGTAAACTCCATCAACCAGACTTGTATTATTGATAGACTTAGAAGACCAGTGTATGTTCTTTCGACCTTAGAGTCGCGCTTGTATTATTATGGTTTTCTTGTGGATATTGGTTTTCTTCTATGTTTTGATCTTCGCCCTTCGGCGTTGTATATTCTATTGCTTGTGTGGTTGTGTCCGCCAATTGGTGAAGAGCTAGCTCCCGTTTGGGAATGCCTTTATTCATTATATATATTATTCATGTTTGTACCCGTTTGGGGCTTGTGTTTACAAAGGAGACTCTGCCGAAATTTTCGGGAAAATATGATGTTGCTTTTAAATGTTTAATGCCATTTATTTTATTTAAACCACTTTCTTTAAACAAGTTTTCCTTCACTTATTATTTAAAATGGTTTAGATTTCTAGGCTTTTGGCTTACTTGAATTAGGTGGGGTCCTGTAGACTTCACATGATTCAAGTGCCAGTCACGTGCTATTTTGGGTCGTGACAAAGTTGGTATCAGAGCGCTAGGTTTAACCTTCGTTCGAGTCTATGTTTGACTATGCGGAGTCTAGGGCATATATTTATATTCGGAACCTAGGCTTGACCTTACAGAACTTAGACTTGGTCGAGGGGGTATTAGACCTGAATTTTCATCGCGTAGGTTGACCTTGGTTAATGGAGTAGGTGACTTAAGTAGAGTGACGTACCGTGTGTATGTTCCGCGGCATACTTACGATACGCTACTCCGCTTAAGAAGGCTTAGGATGTACATTTCTTTGTATAGCATTTTATTCGTTCATATGATCTATCCTCATCGATATCGGTTGGTGGTTTTGTTACCACGATTGCATAGGCAAAGAGAGCCGCGGCTAGAGTTGCGGTCAGCTTGAGCTCGTCTTAGACGAGGACTGACCAGGGCAGAATTCCGGTGACACACGATTGCATAGATGTGTCGTTTTATTATGTTTTTCACTCCATGAGCGTTTAATGGATTGCTTTTACTAAAATTTCTCGAACGTGCAGATCAGCACCAGAGGATTGGGCCACTGCTAGAGACCAGCTGGAATGTGATGATCGTTAATGTATCGTCTATTCTTGAGGATTGAGGCACTGTTCAGCGTACGGACGAATGAGCCAGCTGTTTCTAGGACTAACAAGATATCGCCCTAGATGTTTGAAGCTTTTGCTGCACGAGTTGTACTCAGAGATGTGATAGAATATTGCTAGTCACCCATGGATGAATGATTAGGACATGTGGTTCGTTTGCATACCCTGATGCGAGGTCATCAGATTGATTGATTCCAACTAGAGGAGACTTCACGCATGTAACGTTTTAGAAATCGTTATGCGAATTTTTCCGTTTTAGGGTAAATTGTCGGTATTTTCTGTTTTTAACCCGACTGTGATCAAACGACCATATAGACATGCCAACACCCAGCTTAGCTAAAATAAAGCTAGTGTGCAAGTTTTGGGGGTATATGGGACGTTTTGGTTCAATTTGAATTTTTCCCAATTTTAATATTAATTTAATGCGGTATTCACAATTTGGGAAATTTCTCTTAGGTAATCTTTTCAACATTTAAGTTTGAGTAAACCCAAAACCCTTCTCTTAATGTCTAGATATTTGTTTGGGTTTAATGTTTAAGTTTAAAGGAAAAAGAAAAGAATCAATGAGGTGCATGCATGTGTGTGTGAATGCATTTATGTGCATTTATTGATGAGAAATAGCTAGGAAATTCCACACAAACCATCCCCTTCCTCACTTGGCCAAGATCCTTCCTCCCCCTTCTGCCCTGGACCATTTCTTTCCTTTTTGCATCATTCCAAGCAAATTAAATCTCCAAAATTCCATTTTTGATCTCACAAATTTTCCCCAAGTCTTGAATTAGCATATTGGAGCTAGAAAAGCTTGGATCTTGGGAGCTAGCTTTGATAGGTATATTCCATAATCTGTTATATATGAGTTTTCATGATGTTTAGCTCGTTGGTTGTAGCATAGAACTCTTTATGTATCGATTTGTGCAATATCATGTTTTTAGTGTCTTTTTGAATCTCTGAGAACTGCTGTGACCTGGAAATTTTAGTGAGTGACCAAACAAAATTGTAGTGATGTACTAGTGACCCTAGAGCACCACCTGAGACACGAGCACCACCGCACCGGCCATGGCCGGCGACTCAAGGAAAAATTCCGGCGACGCCGGATATTGAGGGAAGTGTTGGGGTTTGGTTTTTGTGGGTGGTTGTTTGCTCTAGTTTATGGGTGTTTGGTACTGTTTACCTTTTTAGTATTTACTGTATGCAAAATCTGGGATCGTTTTCCTATAATCTAGTATTTTGTGTCCGCACGATACGATATACGACACGGATCGTGCACTTTGTGTGATTTTTTCTCTTAGGTTGTTTTCGTCGTGTCGCTACGCACATTAGCCACAATACGAACACTTAAGAGTATGTTTTGTGTTGTTGCGTCGGTTAATTGTAGTTTGTGCGTGTTTTGGGTATATTATTAATATATATACTTCTTTTATTGTTTTAATATCGTAGGTTCGCAGGCGGGGACTTCGGACACTGCTACAAGGGGAAAACAAGTGGTTGGCATCACTTGGCCAGGAGCGTTGGTGAGTAGATTTAACATCTATAGGGGAATCGCCCGCATGGCGTTATGCGTCTGGGCTAGATATGTTAATTTTGTCTCATATTCTATGTCATATTTAGAATTGCGCATTTACCCTACTGCTTAGTTAATTGTTGTGCTTGGACTAGTATCCTTAGGACACTGCACTATTATTGACTGCTCATGTTGCACGAGCACTGATTGTACGCCACACACACCGTCAATAATTGCCATGTCACGCACTACCCACATATAGAAATGATATTGTTTGGTTAGAGACATTGAGACATTGATTCATATTTCTTTATGCATATGACTTATAGCATACCTGTATGCCTACATGCTTACACATATGCCCTGGCATGTTTACATGCTAGTTGACCATATACCTATAGGGTAGTGTACCATTAGTGATAGGTACATACACATATGAGACATAACTATATACTTACATATGGACATACATATCTTGCTATACCGACACGGTTACGCATACCTTGTTATAGCTACATGTTCACCTGTATATGATGTTGCATCTGATTTCGGAGAAATCCGGAACCGCATGATATATATATATATCTAATAACTTGTTGCAGTTAAATAGCGGTTTTCCTTTATATATGCTCATATTACTATTTCATGCTGCATATGTTACATTCTTGGATTTCATAAGATGTTCTCTGATATTGTTACTCCTAAGTATATATAACAGTGTAGTGGGATGCTGTTATATATGCATATATATATATATATATATATATTAGTGGAGTGGGATGCTAATATATATGTATTGATTCATGCAGTTATACTTATTCATTACTTGATGTTTTATGGATTTGAGGACCGTGGTTGTTTCATGAAATTAAGCATTATTTAAAAAACCCGGTTTCTCTTGATATGATATTTTTGCAGCCATCGTAAGATTTATCGGTTATAATATATATATATATATACCCTATGTGAGGAAAGGAAGGGTCCGTGTGCGGGTAGATGGTGGGGCTCGGAGGTACCCCGTGACAAGAATCTCAGTGAGGAGATGAGTTAGTGGGGGAATCATACTTCCCGATGACAATACCTATGACTCGGCGGTTATCGTGGGGATACCGAAGGGAGTCATGTACGTATGGATACATCGAGAGACGAGGGTCAGAGCTAGGCACTCGGGCTGTTCGATATAGCGTATGATACGTACCTATCAGGGGGCCAGTCTTGATGACAACACCTGCTAGATCAGTATTTCTGTGTCGATGCTTGACACATGTTTCATGATGTTTTGGGTGTTGATGTTAGACACTCACCTTATTTGAAACTTACTTGATACTGATATTGTACACACGAGATATTTGGGATATACTGATATTGTACACACAGGATATGTGGGATATACTGATATTGTACACACAGGATATGTGCAATATACTGATACTGTACATACATGATATGTGAAATCTACTTGATGTTGGACATTCAGGATATATGAGATTTACATGATATGAGAGCCAATTTGGGGGCTGATTTGTGGAAATTGGGAATTGGATTGTCTTGTTGGATTTTGGTCCTACCACGAGATTAGGATTTCCGTGGAAATGACATGTTTTATTCCATAATTCACATTTTTTTTGTTTATGCACTGCTTCATGTATTATTTATACCTGATAGAGTACTTTCCATGACTGTTGCATTTACATACTATTATATGCATTGTTTCATGTATTATTATACATGATAGAGCAACTTACATGATTATTGCATACCGATTGTCATATTATTGCTTCATGTATTAGTAGTACCTGCTAGCGTACCTTTCATAACTGATGCATTACATATGAACATTCATTACTATTAAATGCTTATGTTAGATTCGCGTTGTACGTGCATACTCGCGATTACCTGCATATGTTATTTACTATTAACGAGTTTGCAACTCACGCCGTTGTGCCACAGTGTTTTCCAGGTGTTCCTTAGGATAGTCAGAGGCAGAGCTATTTTCATCCGTCGTATCATCTTTTGCTGCGGATACCGCTTCGCCTGACAGTGTGTAGTTTTTGCTTAGGTAGGTTTTGCGGTTATCCGATGTTGCCTGTTGTATATTCGTTGTATCATGTACTCTCCATGTACCATTATCTTGTATGACTTAGAGACGTGATGTGAAGACGATATTGTATCTTATTTTGTGACTTGGATGTTTTTTTGCAATTTTATTTATATCGTATTTTATTTCTTCGCTACGGCGTCGTATATGTTTTTGTGGTTGTTGTTTTCCGCCGTTGGGCATGGATTTTGCTCCCGTTTGGGATGCTTTTACTTATATTATGCTGTACCCATTTTGGAGGCTTGTTTTACAAAGGGGGTGCTGCCAAAATTTTAAAGGAATAAAAGTGAGACTTTAAAGAATTTGGGTTGTGATTTTAAAGGTTTTGAAAATACTATTATCACTTTCTTACTACTTTTGATGGTTTAGATTGCTGGGTTTTGGCTTTCTTTTACTACGTTACGCCTGTAAACGTTGCGTAGTATTAGGGCCGTCACGTGCCAATTTCGGGTTGTGATAAAGTTGGTATCAGAGCGCTAGATTTTACCTTTCAGAGTGTAGGATGACCTTGGTATGATGGAGTAAGTAGCTTAAGCAGAGTAACGTAGTATGTGTATGTCCGCGGCATACTCACGATCACGGTACTCCGCCTAAAGTGACCTAAGTACAAACTGCTTGAAATTTCTTTCTCGATGATGCATATCCTTGTGATTCGATTTCCGTATTTTTATCGAATCTTATCTCCATTTATTGCCTTGCCGCCGATGACTATGGGGACTCAAAGTGATGCATCGAGAGCCGAGGTCAGAGTTGACTCGTGTGGGATGAGGACTGACCAGGATGGCACGCTCGTTGCACCGTAGTAGATGGATCCGCTTTTGATAGATCATATTAATAGGCTTGTGGCTGAGACGCAGGATTTGCGCCAGAAGATGAGTTCTTTGGTTGAGGCCATTCGAGCGCAGCGACAGAAGGTTGTCACCCTTGTTAGCGAGTTATTCCTTGCAGTCAGCACTCAGCCATGTGTTACTTATACAGCACCTGTGGACGCAGCCCGTTTTTACGAGGAGCGTCTTTCCGAGACTTTGGGAGTTCCGGAACAGAGGAGGGCTCGTACAGGTGTACCAGCCCAGAGACTGAGGCGTAAGCGTCGAGACAGAGTTCGTGACCGTCGCGGGAGTAGAAGAGGCTTGGGACGAGGACAATCGTTCAGCTCTCATCCCCAGGAAGGTCAGCAGCCATCGTATGGATGTTTTCGATGCGGGAGCCTTCATCACTAATCAGGGGTTGTTCCTTGGTACCGCGTCAGACCCACGTTCAGAGAGGTCGTGGTCACGGAGGGTTGATTCCGAGAGGACGGTCTAGCAGAGGAAGAGTTTTGACAGTTCCGGGTAGAAGGCAGACATGAGAGTTTGCTTCTACTCATCGGGACACATGGGCATCCAGTGCAGAGTTTTCAGGTATTCTTAAATTATATGTTCTTTTGATTCATATGTTGGTTTTGTTCGGGATTTATGCATTGGTTTTTCTACACACTTTATGCCTTGGTTGGGCCGAGAGTCGTGTTAGCTAGATCAGCCTTTGTTGTGTTAAGTTCTGTCAGCGATTTTTTTTTGTTGCGCGACACATGTTTCAGTCGTGTGCCAATCAGAAAGGAGATAGAAATTCGTCCATCGTTGTGGTCCTTTTAGAGATGTTGGATTTGACGTTCTCCTGGGCACGAACTGGTTAGCTGCGTGCTAGGCGTCTGTGGACTGCAGCGAGAAAACAGTTAGGTTTTGTTATCCCGGCAAGTCAGTTCTTGTTGTGCATTGGGACAGTGGAGCCGCTTCTCACAGCTTGAATTCAGCCTTTTCGCTAGTCGTCTTTTAAGGAGAGAATGTCATGAATTCTTGGCGTTCATTTGCGATACCGGAACCTCAGTGAGTTGTTAGACCGGGTTCCTTTCGTGCGAGAGTTGTCGACGTTGTTCCAGATGAGCCGGCGGAGCTTAGGGAGCTTGAGGATCAGCTGCAAAGTTGTTTTGTCGAGGGACTAGTTCGTCCAAGTGTTTCGCTTTGGGGAGCTCCTATTCTATTCATCAGGAGAAGGGCGATAGTTTGAGGTTGAGTATTGATGGATCGTCAATTGAACCGGCTTACGGTGCGGATAGCTATCCTTTACCTCGCATTGACGATTTCTTCGATCAGCTGCAGGGTGCGGGACATTTTTCTAAGTTTGCCTTGGGATCAGGTCACCATTGGTTACAGGTTCGGAGTGATGACATTCTGAAGACTGCTTTTTTGCGTGCTACGGGCAGTATGCATTTTGGTGGTATCGTTGGACTCACCAATGCCCTAGCAGCATTCGTGATGTGATGAACCAGATTTCTTCAAGCCGTTCCTCGACCAGATTATTGTTGTGTCATTGATGACATTCTGGTCTATTCCAATGAGTTGTGAGGAACGTGAGTAGCACTTGAGGATTTGTTTTGCAGATACTGGGAGATCACCAGCTGTTTGCTAAATTCTCAGAGTGTTCCTTCAGGCTTGATTGTGTTGACTCCTAGGTCTAGTAGTTACGGGAGACGGTTTTCATATGGACGCGAGGAGGATCGAGGCCGTACTTCTTTGACCTACATGTATATCCGGGACAAAGGTCCGCAGGTTTTTGGGCTTAGCACGTTTTTACCGCCGTTTCGTGCAGGGTTGCTTGTGTATCGCTGCACCGTTGACTGGACTGATCGGATAGGAGGTTCTTTCTTTGGACTGAGGGATGTGTGCAGAGTTTTCAGTAGTTGGAGATTCGGTTGACAACTGCACCAGTTCATTCTTTGCTTTCTGGTTCGGGCGACTTTGTTGTTTAACTGTGATGTTTCGCGAGTGGGGCTCGACTTTTGCGCTGATGTGGCATTATAGAGTTATCGCTTTTGCTTCCTTACATTTTGAGGAAGTACGAGTAGGATATCCCACTCATGATCTGGAGATGGCCGCGGTGGTCGTGAGTTGAAGATCTGAGGACCCTACTTGTTCGGAGAGTCGTGTCAGATTTTCACGGACCACCAGAGCTTAATGTATATCTTCCTGCAGCGGGTTTTGGATTGTTGAGACAGTCTTCTGCAGATTTACTGTTCTTATGCGATCGTTGAGTACAGCTTTTGTTCGCCTCTACTGAGGGGACAGCTTGCTCAAGTCCGCGCCCGACCATTTTTACTTAATCGTTTTCATGAGGCACAGCCCGCCGACGCTCGTTCGTCAGAGATTCTTGAGCATACTCGGCAGGGTAAAGATTCGGAGTCCTTGATTTGTGACTAGGGTGTGCTACGTTTAAGGACGCGTTTGTGTGTACCTGGTGTGATGGGTAGAGACGTGAAATCCTGGAGCAGGCACATCAGTCAACTCTATGTGTTCATCCAAGTTCCACCAACAATTGACGTGACTTCTGAGATAGTTACGGGTGGGCAGGGATGTAAAGAGAAGTTTCGGGTTTCGTTTCAAGGTGTCTGGCTTGTTGTGTGCTAAGGTTGAGCATTTGAGACCGGCTGGAGAGTTGCAATCTTTAACCATTCCGGAGTGGGAATGGGAGCAGATCTCCTTGATTTTCATTGGGGTGTCTACCCAGGTCTAGAAAGGGTGTGACTCCATTCGGGTGTTTGTTGTCCGGTTATTCTCAGTTTGCTCAGTTTTTCTTTGTTATGCTTGTGTGTACGTACTTGTTGTTTTCGGCAGTTGGGATCGTCACTTGCCATTGTTAGAGTTCTCCTTCGATAGCTGTTATCAGGAAACACTCCAATTGGCAACCTTTAGGTTTTGTTGTTCGGTTGTGTC